>CM076574.1:183149137-183749137 GCA_034641835.2 Pinus albicaulis
TTAAAATGTAAATTGGCTACCAAACCTCTCTAAACATGTAATAGTCGCTTCGATCCATTTGGTGAAGTAGTCGGTAGCTGTTAAGATCCATTTATGTTGGGAAAAATATGCAGGGTGGATTTCTCCAATAAAGTCAAGGCCCCACTGCTGAAATGGAGCTTGCACAGATATACGCTACAAAGGAAGCAAGAGAAGCTTCCTCTTACCTTGAAATATCTAGCACTTGTGACATCTCACCACGATTTTATATAAATCTACAAAAAGAGTAGGCCAATAATATCCAGCCCTCAACACCTTATTTTCCATGGCTTTCCAAAACAAGTGGCCTCCATAATCTCCCTTATGGAAATCGGTCATTACCTCCTTGGCTTCATTTTCTACCAAAAAATTGAGCAAGACACCTCCCGGGTTTTTCCAATATAGAACGTTGTCCAAAATGCAGTACTTGGAAGCTTTCATCTTCAATGACCTAACCTTACTTTGAGATATGTCTGGAGGAGGATTAAGATGTTGAAGGACATAAATGATATCAGAATACCAATGAGATGAGAGAAAAATAAGTGATACCCAATGTTATCACTCTCCCCAACTTCCTAAGGCTGACAGTAGGATTAGAGAAAGGTAACCACAAACCAAAATTTAGGTCAGGTAGCTAGCCCTACTTGGACCAGAGAGGGCTCTCCCTTTGTCACTTTGAACAGTCAAATGAATGGTTGAGTATCATAAGATTTTAGGCTATATATGTAAGCTTAAATGAGTAAAATTTGTTTGATATTTTGAATGCTAGATAGGAAAGTCAGTGAATAGACTGTAAAATATATCTTTAGGTCTAAAATTTAAGGTGAACCCACAGAGAGTGTGTGAGGCAATATAGGTAGTTTGGAAACATATTAATCAGCCATTGAGTATAGGATCAATATGGAGTAGAGTTTGAATGAGCATTGAGGTGAATTCATTCAATTTAAGAAGCAAATAAACATAATATGGTGAATCTTGTCTAAAATAGAGCATGCATAACATGAATTCTTCTTTCAAAATTACAAGATAAACATATATGAATAAGTAGACATGGAATTAATCATAAGATAATAATAAAACATGAGAAACACAGATGTTCCAAAGCATACCACAAGTATCTCACAATATTTCCTGCAAATATGTCTCTGATTTCATTCCACAAACTGGTTACAAGAGCTCCACTACAAAATATGAGAATATCCAACCCCAAAAAAAACAAAATAGAGTATACTTGTAGAAAATATATACCATTAAACCTCATCAGGTCGAAATCCCATCCAAAATGAATCATAAATGCAAAAGATGAGTCATTTCCTAGTTTCTAGGGAGGTTAGAAACCTGTTAGCACTGGTATTTGCATCCCACCCATCCCTCCTTATTTTACTTTACTTTCACCTCATCTCTGTAATTATCATAGAACTCGCTTCATTTTTAAACCATTTTCACCATTTTTCCCATGGGTACCCAAGTCATCATTGTTCACAAGCACTAAACCCTAATTTTCTCTCCCACTGAGCTAGGGTTTTCGATGGAAAAAGAGACATATGAGCAGAGGAGGCATAAGGTAGGTCATATCAGTAAGTATGAGGTAATTTCAGCTCATAAACATCATGTCTCCATAATTTTTTGAGAATTTATTCCAAGAGTCAAATCATTCGCCACACATAGGGTCTGTTTTTCTTCAAACTATGTTTCTGACCAAAACAAGATGAATTTGACAAAAGTGAGAGATGTTTTTATCCATAATGGACCAAGGAAGAAAAACATCCTTCATTTTTTACATAGGTGTCATGATTTTAGATCAATTTTGAAAACACAGGTGCCACATAAGAGTTTCTACACTTCTAGAGTGACCTAGGGACAATTAGGTTTTCTCATAGCTTGAGTGTCAAAATCACTTGCTCGATAATTAAAATGATAACCAGAAAAATATATCTTTACAATGAGCAATCATGAGATCAATTTGGAGCTGAGGAAGGCCTCCATAAGTTTCCTGCAACAACACTCTGCATTTTTCCACCCTCATTCAACACTTTTTGACCAATCTTCGGAAAATCAAACTTTCACAAGGAAAATCAACTCCAATCAGAAAAAAAAGGTATATTTGGAAATTATCCAGGATAATATTTCCAACAAGCTATCTTGGGCTCACTTTGGACACCAGGAAGGCCTCCAAATTTGGTCTACAAAATGGTGCTAGAGGGGCGTTGTATGTTCAGGAGGGACGCTATGCGTTCATCCAGGAAGTGTCAAAAGCCTCTATTAGCCTATCATTCCACCAATCGATTCTAAATATTTGCAAAAGGGTTCTTAAAGCTTCATTTCCTAGTAAGTAATGAAGCCATCATCTCCTTGATGTATTGTGGTGCTTCATAGTCATTTAAAAACCTATGTCTAAAAGTAAAAAACCCTAGTTCTTATCAAAACCTAATTCATTCCCTAAAATTAATCCCTAACTTTCACACATTCTCACTCACATCCCTTTTCCCTATCACTGTTCCCTAAATGTTTTCATCTCTATTTCCCCTTAGTCCTAGGGTTTTCACTAACCTAGTCTCCCTACAAATTCCCATTATCTTCATTTCCCAGCACTCCCCTTCACTTCACATTCCTCCATTTCATTCCATCACCCTAGGGTTTTGACACAAACCATGGCTAAAGAGGAGAACAAAAGTTCTAGTGAGGAATATGAAGGAAAAATCACCAATGCAGTAATTAAAGGCAAAGATGAAAATATTAGTGAACTTCAAACTAATCTTGAGAGGGCCAAATATGTGATTGACTTCCTTGAGCAAGAAAATCAATAGTTGAAGACCAAACAAGTCATCAATGAGGTGAAGTGTATCAAAGAACAAAGAGAGGCAGAAAATGATAAAGCCTTGCTTGTGGAAACATTGGAAAGGTTTGGTGAACCTGATGATGAGGAGGATTAGCCTCCAAGATGGAGACCAAGGACTAGAGGGCTGAAAAGAGCTCTAGCGCTAGAGAGACAAAGGGAAGTTGAGCTAGCAGACTAGCTTACCTTAAATGAAAAGCTTTCCCTAGAGATCATTGAAGAAAAAGAAGAATGGCTTGAGAGGGTCAACTAAAACTTGGAGTAGCTCTTGGCCAAGGCTCAAAGGGAAAATGAAATTTAGAGAAATATGGCAAAGCATTATGCCATGAGGAACAAAATTGCAAGGGCCACACTCAAACGAGCCCATGCAAAAATTCAAGCTTTGACCAAGAAAGAGAACAAAGAAAAGTTGGACATACTTGAAGAGGTGTCACTTCATGATTCAAACATTAAATGATCAAGTACCCTCATAGTTTTGACAAGTTTTGGAAAAAATTTGCATTTTGTGAGAATTTTGTGTTTTTGAATATTTTTGCACATAGAAATTTTCCTAAACGTGTAGCGACCTGGACGCTACGCTCTTTTTTGAGACTTCCAAATGAATAATGGCCACTACCAGTAGGTTTTTATTGATGAGGACATCAACCCTAGAAATTTTCAGATTTTTTTGGAGGAGATCTGGTCCATTAAAAGCTAAAAAAACCATCAAAATTTCATGTTTCTGCCTCTAAATCTGCCTCGTCGCTATGCATTTACAAGTTTTGTGAGAATATGTTTTTGACAGGGAAAATGAGCACCATTTTTAAAAATGGAGGTATTTTTCGAAAATAGACTGAAAGGGCTTTCCAATGAGCTATCATGGAGCTGATTTGGACACCGGGAAGGCACTCAAAATCAACCTTGAACAGAGGTCAAGTTTTCTGCCTGGACGCTGCGTGTTTCACAAGAAAAATATATTTTACATAGTCTTCGGAAGTTTTTGAAGTTTTGCTCCAGTTTGGCTTTTAATTTAGGAAATGAGGAATTTACTTATGTAAATGGTCAAGATGAATGTAAATATCATGTTTTTACTTTTACCTAGGGTAAATACATTAGGTAAGTCAACCATTTGAGGTGTAATGAATAAGTTCATTAGAGATAGGAATGAGTCCCTGTTATCAATTCATATTTTTATGTAATATCTCCCTCATCTCATGAATTCGACCCCTATGGATGAGTGGAGATGGTTTTGAGGTCTATTTAGATCAGATCTTCACAAGATTCAAGGGTTGGAATCAGTTTCATTTTGCCTTGTGGATCAAGAAGACTTTGTATTCAATTTTGGCCATTAATACAAGAGGAGTTGCAACTATATTTATGGGATACCTGTGGCATTAAATGTCCTTCATTGTTTCCTCTTTAGTTACATATCTGTGAATGTATTGTTCATTTTATTTCCATTTCTATGGTATGATATTTTATAAGTGTGAGATTCAGAATTCATGCTACTCATGCTCTGTTTTGGATAACTGGTCATAATTTGTTTCATATATTATTTTTGAGAAAAATTCATCTTCTATGCTTCCCTTAACCTTCTTACATTTTCTAAACCATCCCATAACCATATGCCTCAAGTGATTGACATTGTACCTACCTTGCCCCATTCATCCCTGGAACCCATTTTGTCTCTTGCCCTGAACTAGCCTTTCCTTTATTTATTTTCATTATCTATTGATTAACCCAACCAAACCAAATAAAAACAACCCCTTGTACTCATTATCTAGCCTAAAACCCAAATTGCTCCAGCCCTCCTGGCTGTGACCCTTTTGGAGAGAGCCCTCTCCGGCTTGATAGGGCTACATGTCAAGTCAAAATCTTGGTTTGTGGTTACCTCTGTTGGGATTCCTTCCTCAGTCTTGGGAATATGGTGGAGTGATAACATCATGGTGTCGTTTCCGAGGAGGCAAAAAGACAAATATTCCCTCGGAAAGAATGACAAAGATTTAGATCTAATTGTTGATGGTGAACAACAGTTGGACACATATGAAGGCTGAACCATTCACCTTGCGTCCAGAAAATCAACACTTCATGGCAACTCCACTACATGAAGATCAGTAGCTTCAATAATTTTCAAGATGGAAAATGTTGCAAGAAGGTATGCTCCCATTAGCCGGGATCACATTCCAGGTTTCCCAAATGAAATTCCTAAGGTAGATTGGCAAAGGAATTTTCCTATGTTTAAAGATGATGATAGGAATGATGCTGCTTTACATCTAGTTAAATTTCACATGCATACACGCAAGTTTTAGGTTGAATTTCCTGAAGATTGTCTTTTAAAGATGTTCATGGATTATCTTGAAGGAAAAGCACGATCTTGGTATGAAGGTTTGCCACCTGCCAATATTTTTTCTCTTAGAGTTTTCCATTCAATATTTTATAAAGAATACAAGGATTCCTACCCTTATTTGTCTTTGGTTAATAATTGTTGTGATCGATTTGAGTTTTTCATTCAAAACCTAGAGGATTCTTATGATGATAATGAGTTCATGGATGAAGAGATCTTGGAGGCTTTGTATGACAATCATTTTCATCACCAAAAAGAGAAAGTGTTTTCTTTCATCGAAGAAAAAGATGATGTATATTGTCTTGATGTTCATAAAGACTTCCCATAGGAGACAATTCTTGCCGCAGTACAACAAGTTGATCAACCAAAGGTTAAAGAATATATTCAACATCCTTGTGAGTCTTTAGGAGAGAAAGAAGACAATTACTATTTTATCAAAAGAAAACAAAAATTACTTTCTCCTATGTCTGAAGATGAGATAGATCAACTCTTGGAAAGTCATATTACAACCCAAACTAATGTAGTTTTGTAGTGTTCACATAGTCAAGAATGTGTTGGTAAAACTTCTTCCATTTTTTAAAATGAAAATCTAAGTTTAAATGAGGACAATCCTGAAACTAGATTTATAGATCATCATGAAGAAAGTCAATGTCCTTTTTATATGTTCATATTTGATTACGTTTCTCCTAAACCTGATTTTCCTAAGTACGATAAATATGAAGATAATTTCGATGAGGATTTTGATGAAATTATACATGATATTATTGTGAGTAAACCAATTTATGATGATGATTCCCTGCAAGGAGATTAGCTAGCAGATATTGTTTCTTTTCATGAAGATGATAGGGCTGTCATGTTTGATTATCTTGAAGAATGTTTCTTGTTTAAGGATTAATTAGACTATGAATTTGAGGAGTATGAACCAGAGAGAGACAAAATGCCAGAGATTGAGTCATAATTTCTCATGCTTGAGGAATTTACAGCCAACACTTAGATAATAGAAGGTTATAATTCCCTATGCCTTCCTATCAATCAACAAACAAATGTTCTTTCAGATAAGAATGAAGTGAGTACTTGTATTTTTGCTACTGAATCTCAAGACAAGGTAATGCTTCAGGATTTTCAAGATCCCTTCAGTAGTATTTTGCAATCATTGGAGAAGTTGAATGTTGTTTTGTTTTTTAGCATAAGCCTTGGTTTCAGTTTCTATTATGAGTTTCCTACATGTACATCATTCTACCTGCTTGAGGAAAGTGAGAGAAGAACTTCAGTAAGTATCCATCTCCTAGATTGGTTACACTAGAAGGATAATTTCACCGAATCAGTAATTGTGCAGAAGATTAGAGTAGGTTCATATCATTTCAGCTTGATTTGATTTGATTCTCAACAAGTGTTGACAAAATTCATCAAGGTTTGAAGCTCGAGGTGAAGGCCCTAAGGCCTTGATGATCTATTAGTGTGCGTTGAAGTTTGTAGTGTGTTTTCAGTTTTAGTACACATATTGGACTCCATTTCCTGATGGATAAGGCAATGATCTAAAAATTTAGAGATATGCGGTTCTTGGCACCTCCAAGGAGCTACCATCCCCATCTGGAGCCAAAGTTAGCACTGGTATTTTCATCCCACCCATATCACCTTATTTTAATTTTATTTCACCTCATATCCATCATTATCATTGACCTCACTTCTTTTTTAAACCATTTTCACCATTTTCCCCATGGCTGCCCAAGTCATCATTGTTCACAAGCACTAAACCCTAATTTTCTCTCAAAATGAGCGAGGGTTTGCCATGGAAAAAGAGACATATGAGTAGAGGAGGCATAAGGTAGGTCATATAAGTAAGTATGAGGTCATTTTAGCTCATAAAAATCATTTCTCCATCATTTTTTGAGAAGTCATTCCAAGAGTCAAATCATTCGCCACACATAGGGCCGGGTTTTCTTCAAACTATGTTTCTGACAAAAAAAAGATGAATTTGACAAAAGTGAGAGAGGTTTTTTTCCATCATAGACCAAGAAAGAAAAACCTCATTTATTTTTTACACAGGTGTCATTTTTTTAGAGAAATTTCAAAAACACAGGTGCCACAGGAGAGTTGCTACACTTCTGGAGTGACCTTGGGAAAATCACGTTTTCTCATAGCTGGAGTGTCCAAATCACTTGATTGATAATCCAAATGATAACTAGAAAAAGGGAGATATCCAATGAGCTATCATGAACTCAATTTGGAGTTGATTAAAGCCATGAAATCAATTTGGAGTTGAGTTTCCTACAACAACACTCTGCATTTCTGCATCCTCATTCAACACTTTTTGAATAGTCTTGGGAAAATCCAGTTTTGACAAGGAAAATAAACTCCAATCAGAAAACCAAAGGTATATTTAGAAATTATACAGTATAATATTACCAACTAGCTATCCTAGGCCCAATTTGGACACTAGGAAGGCCTCCAAATATGGTCTGCAGAAAAGTGTTGCAGGGGCGCTGTGCATTTAGGAGGGATGCTGCGCGTTCACCTAGGAAGTGTCAAAAGCATCTATTAGCTCACCATTCCACAAAATTGATGCTAAATATTTGCAAAAGGGTTCTTCAAGATTCATTACTAGTAAGTAACCAAGCCATCATCTCCTTGATGTATTTTGGTGCTTCATAGTCAATTCAAAACCTATTTCTAAAAAAAACAAAACACTAGTTCTTATCAAAATCTAATTCATTCCATAAACCTAATCCCTAACTTTCACACATCTACCTCACATCCCTTTTCCCTATCCCCATTCCCTAAATAATTTCATCCCTATTTCCCCTAAGTCATAGGGTTTTCACTAACCTAGTCTCCCTTCACATTCCCATTACCTTCATTTCCCAACACTCCATTTCAATTCACATTTCTCCATTTAATTCCATCATCCTAGGGTTTTGACACCAACCATGGCTGAAGAGGAGAGCATAAATTCTAGTGAGGAAGATGAAGGGAGAATAAAAAATGCAGTAATTAAAGGCAAAGAGGAAAAGATTAGTGAACTTCAGAATAATCTTGAGAGGGCCAAATTTGTGATTGACTTCCTTGAGTAATAAAACTAGCAATTGAAGACCAAACAAGTCATAAATGAGGTGAAGTGTACCAAAGAAAAAAGAGAGGAAGAAAAGGCTAAAGCCTTGCATGAGGAAACATTGGAAATCTTTGGTGAACCTGATGAGGAGGAGGATCAGCCTCCAAGATAGAGACCAAGGACTAGAGGGCTGAAAAGAGCTCTAGCACTAGAGAGACAAAGGGAAGCTGAGCTAGCAGGCCAACTTACCTTAAATGAAAACCTTTCTCTAAAGATAAATAAAGAAAAAGAAGCATGGCTTAAGAGGGTCAACCAACACTTGGAGCAGCTCTTGGCCAAGGCTCAAAGTGTTAATGACATTCAGAGAAAGATGGAAAAGTATTATGCCATGAGGAACAAAATTGCAAGGGCCAAGCTCAAACGAGCCCATGCAAAAATTCAAGCTTTGACCAAGAAAGAGAAGAAAGAGAAGTTGGAAATACTTGAAGTGGTGTCAATTCATGATTCAAACATTAAATTATCAAGTACCCTCACAATTTTGACAAGTTTTGGCAAAATTTTCCATTTTGTGAAACTTCTGTGTTTTTTAGTATTTTTGCACACAAAAATTTTCCTAAACGCGTAGCAACCTAGACGCTACACTCTTTTTTGGGACCTCAAAATGACAAATGGCCACTACAAGAAGGTTTTTATTGATGAGGGCATCAACCCTAGAAATTTTCAGAGTTTTTGGAGGAGAAATGGTCCATTAAAATCTCAAAAAACCATCAAAATTTCATGTTTCTGCATCTAAATATTCCTTGTCATTGCACATTTACTAGTCTTGGGAGAACATGTGTTTGATATGGAAAATTAGCACCATTGTGAACATTGGAGGTAGTTTTGGAAACTAGACTCAAAGGGCTTTTGAATGAGCTATCATGGAGATAATTTTGACATCGGGAAGATACTCATAATCAGCCTTGAACAAAGGCCAATTTTTCTACCTAGATGTTGCGCGTTCCACAAGAAAATTGTATTTTACACAGTCTTCAGAAATTTTTTAAGTTTCGCTCCAGTTTGAATTTTAGTTTAGGAAATGAGAAATTTACTTATGTAAATGGTCAAGATGAATGTAAACATCATGTTTTTACTTTTACCTAGGGTAAATACATTAGGTAAGTCAACCATTTGAGGTGTAATGAATTAGTTCATTAGAGATAGGAATGAGTCACTTTTCTCATCCTACACTCTAGCTATCAGTTCAAATTTTTATGTAATATCTCCCTCATCTCATGAATTCGACCCCTATGGATGAGTGGAGGTGGCTTTGAGGTCTATTTAGCTCAGATCTTCACAGGAGTCAAGGGTTGGAATCAATTTCATTTTGCTTTGTGGATCAAGAAGACTTTGTATTCAGTTTTGGCCATTAATACAAGAGGAGTTGCAGATATATTTATGGGATACCTGTTGTATTAAATGTCCATTATTTTTTCCTCTTTAGTTACATATGTGTGAATGTATTGTTCATTTTCTTTCCATTTCTATGATATTGTAATATTCCCAAATGGAGAATGTAGCAATACAATGCAGATTTGCAAGAAAATAATGTAGATCATCAAAGACAAAGCAGGAGGCCAATATGTAGACCTTTAAAACGTATTTAAAACAGAAAAAGAGATGTAAAATATGGCCCATAAGATTCATTACAAAAAATTCAAGTCTCCAATAGAAGAAAATCCTCATAAAGAGGTGTTGCAACCATGTATTAAGATTGGAAAAAGCCTTACAACGTTATTTTATTGAGCTGAAACAACTTAAGATTACACTTTAGATCTAGAGCAGATAAGTGCATGAAAATTCAGATCTATAACATATCCATACACTATATAGGCTCCTCTTCAAAATCCCCTTGGGGTTTTTAGCATTACACCATGTACAACTTGTAGATTTGAGTTTTAAGACTGCAGATCTGTAGAAATATTCATATCTGGAGTTGGATTTGATCTGATATTAACAAGAGAATCGTCTCCTCTAATGGATCTCCAAAGTGAAGGGCAAATCCCCAACACTTTAAAACCAACTCTCTAGATGGTGTACGAAAACACCCTGCAACTGCACCTATAGGAATAATGCAGATATGGAAGTAAAACTACGTTGTAGGGTTTAGAATGTGGTTGGCCACATGCCAAGATAAGAAAATGAAGCTCAATGAATCCAATACTCTCCTCCCAATGAAGTAGAATTCTTCTCCACTGAAAAGGAGCACTGAAATGGTCTAGATATGAAGAGATCTAGCCTCCACTTGCTGCAGCGTGCAAAGACAACCAAACCCTCAAAAAGATTTGTGTTGTAGTTGAAAGAAGAAGCTTGGCCTTTAGCCAAATAGTGGAAAATAAAATTGAAACACTTCCAAGAGGCCTCTCAAGGAAAGAGGTGGGATTCCCTATCAGGAACACCCATTGCTAAACAACATTAATTCTCAGCTAAACATTAAGAGAATGATATATGTCTAAACAGACAATATATTCATAAATATAATGTTCATCAACAACCTTCTAATGCTTCCATCCTCTTCCTTTTATAAGTTAAGAGCTTGCAAACCCTAAAAAAAATTCAATGAGATCACTTCTTTCACACAAAACATCTCCATCTGAAACTGTGATGTGCCTCATTGATGGCCACTCCTCCATGATAGTGTTGTAGATTTGGTCAAGGTTCACCCAGTCAAAATGTCCAGTGTCTTTCACACCTAAGGGTGCTTAATTTAAAAACCATGATTCAACCTTTTCACATTTGGAATTGATTTATTCATTATTTAGGAGTATTATGGACCTCCTTTACACTGTTATTCTTTAAACAAAGAAATAAAACAAAAATGAATATTCCAATTAGCTTAGGACTAATTGGGAATATTACAGTCCTCCCCTCCCAAATGTTGCTTGTCCTCAAGAAACTGATAAGGTGAGTGCTGCAACTACTCTCCTCCTCCATTGGTGACACCAAAATTTTCTAAGCTTCCTCTATAAGCTAAATTTTCACCAACCCATCCCTCCATGAATTTCTCCTCCAAAGTTCTCATGAGATGTGAATAATCCATCCCAAAATGAGACAAACATGGTTTTCCCAATGTTCTCCCTGAAACATGTAGCATAAGATACATGGATAATCTCCATCCCATAGGGCACATACATACCTCCCATCCTCTCTCCATACATTCGCATAAATAGTACAAGTACATCATCAATGTATGGGAGCAAAATAAAATAAATACAAACAGAAATTTGTGCATATGGAGGTGGGTCATAGTACCACATGTGGAACCAGTGTAGTGCATCTCCTTTATGCATTAGATCAAGATGTCGTAAGTGGTTTCCCCACAACTTACTTGCTGCCCATGTCATCTCACTATGGCTGAAAGGGTGAGATATATTTGGTGCCTTAGGAATGCACCCATCATGAAACAAAATATCCATTTGTCCTCCAAGGGAGTGGCCATATTCAGAAATTTTTGTGGCCCAAAGTTGGTCATGAAGTTTATAAGGTATAATACTCCTCCTTGGAGTCATACCCTACATATACATGGTGAAATAATGCAACCAAAAATCAAATGAAACATTATTTACATGAACATATTCTTCACCAAAATTCCTCCTTAAACAAATGGAGTCGTGCATAGATCTATCCCCTTCCTCAAAAAGAGAAAGAGATGGCTGAATTAACTCCTCCATAGAGTTATGTGGCTGCCCCATCTCCACATGGTACACACATCTTTGAAAATGTTGATATATTTCTCCTTCAAAGCCCTTCCAAGTGTAGCTCCTCATGATGATGTTGTAGAATCTCATGGAGTATGTATGGCTAAAACGTAACTCTTCATAGGCTCCTTGTAGCAACTTCTACTTGAGCTTGGAGGATCTAGATAAGAAGATCCTAACATGATCATAGATGACTCCTTCTTGGACTAAGTAGCCCTCTTCCTGTATCTAGTCATCAAGTATCATGCATGTGTGAAGATCCTTGGAGAAATCCACCAACAGTTGGGATTTCCAATATGGATCTAAACACCCCAACAATGATAGCGCTGATGATCTATCAACTAAAATTTTTGTGATGTGGTTGCTCCTTTCCTTTACATCTCCCATGCCAAAGATATGTGTTGAAAGGTCATCCATTCCCTTCTTCTCCTCCTTGACATCTCCCATGCCAAAGGTATATGATGGAGGGTTGCTATTCCCTCCTTGCTGCCCTTCTTACATATGCACATGCTCAAATGAAGATGGAAGTTCTTGGAAGTTAGTCTCCCATGAAAGGCTATCATCTATCCAAAATTCCCTTGGTCTTGCTAAAGTATGCATGTGTGGCCACCATCTTTTATCATGTATGGAAAATTTTTGTCCAAGTGAGATTATCTTCTGAGTCTCCATAGCCAAGGACTGCTCTCCTTGCCCCATGATGTTGTCCTTCTCTAATATTGCAACATCTCCTCTCAGCACAGTATGATATGAGAGAGTGGACAATAGTGATAGTAGGGAAATATTTTCCTCCTCCTTGAGCTCACCCAACACTCTCAATGATGTATTGTGGTCTTCTAATGCTCCCTTCCTTCCTGGATCTATGAATGGAGCATCAAGATGTGAGACATTTTTCACCAAATCTGAATCAGCTAGTCTCCCAGGTGGTTTACCACAAGATAATGATGTCTCATGGATCATCCTCATGTTCATAATATATGGGATCATCATATCCCTGCTTCCACTGTGTAAATTCATATCCGTTTCTTGTGTGGAAGTTTCATGATAATGGGGTATCATTCTTAAGGATGCAAGAGTGCTTCTGATTGGAGCAATTCCTCCATCCTCACCTCCATGTGATGGTGGATCATCTCCTGCTATGTTAGCGTAGTGATCCCTCCTTTTTTCTTATTCTCTTGCCTTCTGCAATATCTCACAGTCTAACATGATTTCTTCAAATGTAATTAACCCATGTACACCCAACATCTCCTTGGTGTCAAGAGTCTTGATCAAAAAGGAATGATCGATCATAGTGTGTGTTCCCAATACTGTATTCAATGTTGGAACACACTTCCTCCATTATTTTGTCTCATTTCCTATCAACATAGACACATGCTGCTCATGGTCCTCATGTGTAAGATCCCTTGGAGCTTCTTGCAAAGATACAAGAACCATTCTAGTGGAAGCAATTGCTTCATCTCCATCTCCAAATAGAAGTAGATCTCCTCCTACTGTTACAATGCTGGAGGATCTTCCCAAATCTTCCTCTTCCTTCTCCTCATCAAGGGAGAATACCTCTTCATTAAGAGGCCCTTTTTCTTGATCTCGTTTTGAAAAAGGAATCCTCATGTCTTCTTCTTGAGAAGAAATTTCTTGCTAAAGTGGGGCCTTTTCCCTTGGAAAATCATGTAGCAGATCTTTAACCCCCTCAACAATGTTCTGAAATGGAGTTGGCTTCATGGATCCGTCCAAATCATGCAAAGGTTATGATTTTTTGGGCTTGGTTTGCTCTCCCAAGGAAGTTTCAGATTGTTTTGAATCAAATATTTTCACTAACCTCCTAGTGAACTTTTCACAAGTAGATATATTTTCATTTTTCAATGAAGAAGATTCAAATAACCACTAGGCATAAACCTTACCTTCAAAATGCAGCACTGCTACTCTAATGGCTTCCTCTTCTGAAACTTGATGCAGCTGGAAATATATGTCTAGCTTCTTTACCCAAGCCTTAGCTGTGTTCTTTGGTGACCCATCAAAAGTAGGTAGAAAGAACCTACCCAAAGTGTGCTGCATACACCCTCTTCTTCTATGGTAGTTACTAGGTCTTCTATCTTCTTTGATTTGACAAAACTCTTGGAAGCTTAGATTCTCCTTGAATATTTTAGACTGAGATTCATATTCTTGGAGATAGTCACCGAGAGTCTCCTCCTTTGGTTTTTCTCCTTCTGTTTATTCTCTTGCCAAGAATGTAGGCATGGTATAACATTGTAGATCGGATTGTGTCGCTGAATTCTCACACACATAATATGAATAACCGGGGCTTCCTTCAAGTGAAAATATTCCTAAGGGATCTTCATGTTTTTTCCTCCTCATTCCCTTGGTTTCTCTTTTAAGCACCTACATAGTTTGGAGAAGAAGTCTTGAGAACTCCTTTCCTTTCAGTCCTCTAGATAATGAGGTTTTACCCTTGTCTTCACTGTCATTTGTGTAATCAATATTCTTGTGTCTTCTCTTAAGATACCTATTTTCTCTATCAATAAGAGGCCCTTATTATTCAAAATACATACTGGCTTCTTAGAAAGCATAAGTTGTGCCAAGATGATGCTCTGATACCACTGTAATATTGCAAAACAGGGAATGCAGCAATACAATGCAGATTTGTAGGAAAATAACGCAGATCATCAAAGACAAAGCAGGAGGCCACTATGTATTTACAATAGCAAAACAGATGTAAAATATGGCCCATAAGATGCATAACATGAAATACAAGTCTCCAATAGAATAAAATCCTAATAAAGAGGTGCTACAACCATGTATTAAGACTGGAAAAAGCCTTACAACGTTATTTTATTGAGCTGCAACAGCTGAATATTACACTTTAGATCTAGAGTAGATAAGTGCATGAAAAGTCAGATCTATAACATATCCATACGCTATATAGGCTCCTCTTCAAAATCCCCTTGGGGTTTTCAGCATTACACCATGTACAACTTGTAGATCTGAGTTTTAAGACTGTAGATCTGCAGAAATATTCAGATCTAGAATTGGATCTGATCTTATATGAACAAGAGAATGATCTCCTCCTATGGATCTCCAAAGTGAAGGGTAGATCCTAAACACTTGAAACCCAACTCTCCAGAAGGTGTGCCAAAACACCCTGCAACTGCACCTACAAGAATAACGCAGATCTGGAAGTAAAATTGTGTTGTATGGTTTAGAATGTGGTTAGACACATGCAAAGATCAGAAAATGAAGCTCAATACATCCAATACTCTCCTCCCAATGAAATAGAATTCTTCTCCACTGAAAAGGAGCACTGAAATGGTCTAGATCTGAAGAGATCTAGCCTCCACTTGCTGCAGCTTGCAAAGACAACCAAACCCTCAACAGGATCTGCATTGTAGTTGAAAGAAGAAGCTTGGCCTTCAGCTAGATAATGGACAATACAATGAAAAATATTCCAGGAGGCTTCTCAACGAAAGAGGTGGGATTCCCGATCAGGAACACCCAATGCTAAACATCATTAATTCTCAGATAAATAGCAATAGAATGATATATGTCTAAACAGACAATATATTAAGTATATAATTTTCATCAATGACTTTCTAATGCTGCCATCCTCTTCCTTTTATAAGTTAAGAGCTTGCAAACCCTAAACCAGTTTCAATGAGATCAATTCATTCACACAAAGCATCTCCATCTAAAACTGTGATGTGCCTCATTGATGGCCACTCCTCTATGACAGCACTGAAGATTTGGTCAAGGTTGACCCAATCAAAATGTCCAGCCTCTTTCACACCTAAGGGTGCTTAATTTAATATCCAAGATTCATCCTTTTCACATTTGGCATTGATTTATTCATTATTTAGGAGTATTATGGACTCCTTTACACTTTTATTCTTTAAACAAAGAAATAAAACAAAAATGAATATTCCAATTAGCTTAAGACTAATTGGGAATCCTCCCCTCCCAAATGTTGCTTGTCCTTAAGCAAATGATAAGGTGAGTGCTGCAACTCTTCTCCTCCTCCATTGGTGACACCAACGTGTGCTAAGCTTCCTCCATAAGCTAAGTGTTCACCAACCCATCCCTCCATGAATTGCTCCTCCAAAGTTCTCATGAGATGTGAATAATCCATCCCATAAGGAGACAATAGCTCAAATGAAACAAACATGGTTTGCCCAATGTTCTCCCTAAAACATGTATCATAAGATACAAAGAGAATCTCCATCCCATAGGGCACATACATATCTCCCATCCTCCCTCCATACATTAGCATAAATAGTACAAGTACATCATCAATGTATGGGAGAAAAATCAAATAAATACAAACATAAATTTGTGCATATGGAGGGGGGTCATAGTCCCACATGTGCAACCAACGCAGTACATATCCTACATGCATCATATCAAGATGTGGTAAGTGGTTTCCCCACCACTTACTTGCTTCCCATGTCATCTCACTATGGACGAAAGGGTGAGAGATATTTGGTGCCTTAGGAATGCACCCATCATG
The DNA here is from genome assembly GCA_034641835.2 of Pinus albicaulis. Taxonomy (NCBI): domain Eukaryota; kingdom Viridiplantae; phylum Streptophyta; class Pinopsida; order Pinales; family Pinaceae; genus Pinus; species Pinus albicaulis. The sequence goes on from CM076574.1 coordinate 183,165,593, forward strand.
AAACAAAATCTCCCTTTGTCCTCCAAGGGAGTGACCATATTCAGAAATTTTTGTGGCCCAAAGTTGGACATGAAGTTTATAAGGTAAAATACTCCTCCTTGGATTGATTGCTTGCATATACATGGTGAAAGAATGAAACCAAAAATAAAATGAAACATTATTTACATGAACATATTCTTCACCAAAATTCCTCCTGAAATAAATGGAGTGGTGCATATATCTATCCCCTTCCTCAAAAAGAGAAAGAGATGGTTGAATTAACTCCTCCATAGAGTTATGTGGCTGCCAAATCTCCACATGGTATATGCATATTTGAAAATGCTGATATAGTTCTCCTTCAAAGCCCTTCCAAGTGTAGCTCCTCATGATGATGTTGTAGAATCTCATGGAGTATGTATGGCTGAGACATAACTCTTCATAGGCTCCTTGTAGCAACTTCTCCTTGAGCTTGGATGCTCTAGATAAGAAGATCCTAACATGATCATAGATGACTCCTTCTTGGACTAAGTAACCCTCTTCCTGTAGCTGGTCATCAAGTATCATGCATGTGTGAATATACTTGAAGTAATCCACCAACAGTTGGGATTTCCAATATGGATCTAAACTCCCCAACAATGACAGTGCTGATGATCTATCAATTGAAATGTCTGTCATGTGGCTGCTCCTTTCCTTAACATATCCCATGCCAAAGGTATGTGTTGGAAGGTCATCTCTTCCCTTATTCTCCTCCTTGAAATCTCTCATGCCAAAGGTATATGATGGAGGGTTGCTATTCCCTCCATGCTGCCCTTCTTGCATATGCACAAGCTCAAATGAAGATGGAAGTTCTTGGAAGTTAGTCTCCCATGGAAGGCTATCATATATCCAAAACCTCCTTGGTCTTGCAAAAGTATGCATGTGTGGCCACCATATTTTATCATATATGGAACATTTCTCTCCAAGTGAGATTATCTTCTGAGTCTCTATAGCCAAGGATTTCTCTCCTTGCCCCATGATTTTTTCCTTCTCTAATCTTGCAGCATCTCCTCTCAGTGCAATATGAGATGAGAGAGCAGAAAATGGTGATAGTGTGGAAATATTTCCCTCCTCCTTGAGCTCACCCAACACTCTCAGCAATGTATTGTGGTCTTCTAATGCTCCCTTCCTTCCTAGATCTATGAATGGAGCGTCAATATGTGAGAAATTTTTCACCAAATCTAAATTAGGTGGTCTCCCAAGTGTTTTACCACAAGATAATGATGTCTCATGGATCATCCTCATGTGCATAATATATGGGATTATCATATACCTGATTCCACTGCGTAAATTCATCTCCGTTTCTTGTGTGGAAGTTTCATGATAATGGGGTATTACTCTTAAGGATGCAAGAGTGCTTCTAATTGGAGAAATTAATCCATACTCACCTCTATGTGATGGTGGATCATCTCCTACTATGGCAGTGCTATGATCCCTCCTTTTTTCTTCTTCTCCCACCTTCTGCAAGATCTCACAGTCTAAGGTGTTGTCTTCAAATGTAATTAACCCATGTACACCCAACATCTCCTTGGTGTCAAGAGTCTTGATCACAAAGGAATGATCGATCATAGTGTGTGTTCCCAAGACTGTATTCAATGTTGGAACACACTTCCTCCATTGTTTTGTCTCATTTCCTATCAACATAGACACATGCTACTCATGGTCCTCATGTGTAAGATCCCTTGGAGCTTTTTGCAAAGATACAAGAGCCCTTCTAGTGGAAGAAATTTCTTGATCTCCATATCCAAATAGAAGTAGATCTCATCCTACTGTTACAACACTCGAGGATCTTCCTATCTCTTCCTCTTCCTTCTCCTCGTCAATGGAGAATGCCTCATCATTAAGAGACCCTTTTTCTTGATCTCCTTTTGAAAAACGAATCCTCATGTCTTCTTCTTGAGAAGAAAGTTCTTGCTGAAGTGGGGCCTTTTCCCTTGGCAAAGCATGTAGCAGATTTTTAACCCCCTCAACAATGTTCTAAAATGGAGTTGGCTTCATGGATCCTTCCAACTCACGAAAAGGTTATGATTTCTTGGGCTTGGTTTGCTCTCCCAAGGAAGTTTCATATTGTTTTAAATCAAATATTTTCACTAACCTCCTAGTGAACTTTGCATAAGTAGATATCTTTGCATTTTTCAATGAAGAAGATTCAAATAACCACCAGGCATAAGCCTTACCTTCAAGATGCAACACTTATACTCTAATGGCTTCATCTTCTGAAACTTGATGCAACTAGAAATATGTGTCTAGCTTCTTTACCCAAGCCTTGATCGTGTTCTTGGGTGACCCATCCAAAGTAGGTAGAAAGAACCTACCCAAAGTGTGCTACATGCACCCTCTTCTTCTATGGTAGTTATTGGGTCTTCTATCTTATTTGATTGAAAAAACTCTTGGAAGCTTAGATGCTCCTTGAATATTTTAGACTGCGATTCATATTCTTGGAGATAGTCACCAAGAGTCTCCCCCTTTGGTGTTTCTCCTTCTTTTTCTTCTCTTTCCAAGAATGTAGGCATGGTATAATGTTGTAGATCTGATTGTGTGGCTAAATGCTTACACACATAATATGAAGAGCTGGGGCTTCCTTCATGTGAAAATATTCTTGAGCGATCTTCATGTATTTCCCTCCTCATTCCCTTGGTTTCTCTTTTAAGCACCTGCATAGTTTGGAGAAGAATTCTTGAGAACTCCTTTCCTTTCAGTCCTCCAAATAATGGGGTTTTACCCTTGTCTTCATTGTCATTTGTGTAATAAATATTCTTGTGTATTCTCTTAAGATACCTCTTTTCTATATCAATAAGAGGCCCTTCTTATTCAAAAGACATATTGGCTTCTTAGAAAGCAGAGGCTATGCCAAGATGATGCTCTGATACCACTGTAATATTCCCAAATGGGGAATGTAGCAATACAATGCAGATTTGTAGGAAAATAACAAATATCATCAAAGACAAAGAAGGAGGCCAATATGGAGACTTTTTAAATGTATTTACAACAGCAAAACAGATGTAAAATATGGCCCATAAGATGCATAACAAGAAATACAAGTCTTCAATAGAAGAAAATCCTCATAAAGAGGTGCTGCAACCATGTATTAAGACTGGAAAAAGCCTTACACAATTATTTTATTGAGCTGCAACAGTTGAATATTACACTTTAGATCCAGAGAAGATAAGTGCATGAAAATTCAGATCTATAACAAATCCATACACTAGATAGGCTCCTCTTCAAAATCCCCTTGGGGTTTTCAGCATTGCACCATGTACAACTTGTAGATATGAGTTTTAAGACTGAAAATCTATAGAAATATTTAGATCTGGAATTGGATCTGATCTGATATGAACAAGAGAATGATCTCCTCTGATGGATCCCCAAAGTGTAGGGCAGATCCCAAACACTTGAAAACCAACTCTCCAGATGGTGTGCCAAAATACCCTGCAACTGCACCTACATGAATAACATAGATCTGGAAGTAAAATTGTGTTGTAGGGTTTATAATGTCATTGGTCACATGCCAATATTAGAAAATGAAGCTCAATACATCCAATAATCTCCTCCCAATGAAGTAGAAGTCTTCTCCACTGAAAAGGGCACTGAAATGGTCTAGATATGAAGAGATCTAGCCTCCACTTGCTACAGCTTGCAAAGATAACCAAACCCTCAATAGGATCTGCATTGTAGTTGAAAGAAGAAGCTTGGCCTTCAGCCAGATAGTGTACAATACAATGCAAACTCTTCTAAGAGGCCTCTCAAGGAAAGAGGTGGGATTCCCGATTAGGAACACCCAATGCTAAACAACATTAATTGTCAGTTAAACAGAAAGAGAATGATATATGTCTAAACAGACAATATATTCAGAAATATAATTTTCATTAACAACCTTCTAATGCTGCCATCCTCTTCCTTTTATAAGTTAAGAGCTTGCAAACCCTAACCACTTTCAATGAGATCACTTCTTTCACACAAAGCATCTCCATCTAAAACTGTGTTGTGCCTCATTGATGGTCACTCCTCCATGACAATGCTGTAGATTTGGTCAAGGTTGACCCAGTCAAAATATCGAGCCCCTTTCACACCTAAGGGTGCTTAATTTAGCAGCCAAGATTCAACCTTTTCACATTTGGCATTGATTTATTCATTATTTATGAGTATTATGGACCTCCTTTACACTTTTATTCTTTAAAAAAATAAATAAAACAAAAATGAATATTCCAATTAGCTGAGGAATAATTGGGAATATTACAGATATGATCTTTTATAAGTGTGAGATTCAGAATTCATGCTAGTCATGCTCTGTTTTGGATAACTGGTCATACTTTGGTTCATTTCGTCTATCTGAGAGAATTTCATCTTCTATGCTTCCCTCAACCTTCTCACGTTTTCTAAAGCATCCCATAACCATTTTCCTCAAGTGATTGACCTTATACCTACCTTTCCCCATTCATCCCTGCAACCCTTTTTGTCTCTTACCCTGACCTAGCCTTTCGTTGATCTATTTTCATTATCTACTGATATACCCAACCAAAAAAAATAAAAAAAACCCTTTGTACTCATTATCTAGCCTAGAACCCAAATTTATCTAGCCCTCCCGGCTATGACCCTTTTGGAGAGAGCCCTCTCCAGCTTGATAGGGCTAGCTATCAAGTCAAAATATTGGTTTTTGGTTACCTCTGTTGGGATTCCTTCCTTAGCCTTGGGAATCTGGTGGAGTGATTTCCCTAAATTTTAGCTACAAAATAGGAGTGTTTGTCCTTTACATTAATTACAAATTACATCATAATAGGAAGAAAAAACCAACCTAATAAATATAATGACAACCCATAGCCTTGAATTTATGACCATTTCTAAGCTTGACAAGTGTAATGAGGGAAACCAATGATGATATGTGACAATTCTGACTGAAGAATTTAAAAACAAATTGCAGAAGCATAATAGAACTTTGGAGGACATTTGAGAAGTCCAAATCCACTTCTGAAAGAACGACAAACTATTCATGTGTGTATAGTTTCCATAACATATTGAAATTTTCAAAATGGAACATGGGAAGGCCTTCAAAAATCCATTCTCCTGGGGTCACTCAAAAGCATAACAGAGGGTCCAAAACGGAGGCAGAAACATGAAAAATAGGTGTCTTTTGAGCTTTTTCTCCCAAATTGCAACTTGTCATGCTAGGAGGGTTACTAATCTATGATGTAATAATCAAAATACATCCATCCATGTAAATAAATCACCATTTGGATGCCTCCAAAACAAAAAGTCACTAGTGTCCGTTACCCTTCTGCAATGAGAAATTTCCAGAATTGTGCCAAAAATCATGCAAAATACCAAAATTTCTCCAAATTATTCAAAATTGGTTCTTTGAAACCTTAAATAGATATGCTATAAATATAATGAAGCTTCAGCCAATAAATCCAAGATTTCCTTCTCCTTGAGCTTCATTTGTGCCTCTTTAAGCATCTTTTTGACTCATTTAAGCCTTTTATGAGAAATGGTATCCCTGATACGATAATGACTTGTCATGTGCCTTTGCAACTTGTTATCCTTTTTAGATTTATTCAATAAATTCTCTATATGATCATTAACTCTTGATATCCAAAGCTCTCTATCCTCATTGATCTCCATGGAAATGAGCTCATCAAATGCACTTAGATTGATGAATTTGTTGTTTCTCTCACTCCAGTGCACTTTTTAGCCTTCTTGTTATTGGTATTTTTGCATGTGCTTCAACCTCCATCTCCTGCACTTGGTGAAAAAAAACAATATTATTGCCTTTACCTCTATTTTCCTCCATGTCTAATTTATATTTACTTTGGAGGAGTTGATTCACTTGTAATTGAAAACTTTCTGGCTCAAGGAAAGTAATTCGAGATTGGGCAATGGAGAAGACCTCTTTCAACTCTACAATATCTTTATCCTTCTATTTGATGATCTCTTCAATTAACCTGACCTCCTCATGTTCTGATACCTCAGGCTCCATTGGAATTGACTCATAATGTTGATGCAAAAGAAGCTACTCCTCTATCTAACATTACTCATCATGGGTGCCAGGTGAAGAAATATCCTTGTAGAGTTAGGCACAAAACCTTTTCTTCTCCCTCTCTCATATGTGTGAGAAAATCCCACAACCCTAGGGACATATGAAAGGTGAAAAGGCATGCTAGAAGCACTAATCTCCATTGGTTGTGGTGATGATGTAATATTCAAGATAGAAAGCATTGTTGACAACCTCTCCAAGAAGTCTTCCCATGTTATGTTTATGGAGGACAAGTGATGCAACACAATGAGCTTGATAAGGGCATGATGAAAGAGACTAGTATGATGATCTTCGCTTCTGATCTAAACCTTCTCAACCATCTTAATCAAGCTTCTATATAAATAATGAGGCAAATCAAGTGTTTTGACTCTGTTAAAATGCATCAAAAGCCTGATGTGATACCAGTATAGCCTAGAGAACCTTCCTTCGCATGTAAATTAATTCATTATAAAAATCATCAAAGGAGCATACTTTTTTCTGAGATTTATAAAAGGAAAAAGAAATTTTGGATCATCTCTAGCATAAGGATTTAGGAACTTCTTGTAGTTTTCAATGTCAAGGTCCACACCCTTAAACCACTACTCTCCATGAGAAGGGATACCTATAGCTGAAGAAATTAGGTCAGATGATAAGTTTATCTCTATACCTGCAAGAGTGAAATTTCCCATATTGTATCTGGTTGTCGAAAGGATGGCCAACTGAAGATGATACACTCCTTCCATAAGCCTTTCACAAAATGTTAAACATTGAGTTCTTTGAAAGCATCTTCTGGCTAATGGCGAGGCATTAATATCATGCATGGTGAATGGATCAAGTATGAGATGGTTCCCTCATTTGAATCTCTTCTTGTCACTTTCCATGGTGTTGGTTACTGGAATGATGGAAACCCTAGGGTATCAATGAAATGAGTGAATGAGAATGGAAATTTGGAAAACAGAGTGTACGAAGGTGTGAGTTTGGTGAATTAAATGGAGGGACTTAAAGTTGAGAAAAATTCTAGCAAACATTGAGTAGGTATTTTTGTGTTTCAAATTCAATTTGAAGGTGGAATGAGAGAAAATTCATGAGTGGAAGGTTTCAAAATGTTTAAAACACATGAATTTCCCAATTTTGACTGTGAGAATAGCTTGTGCAACAATAGGGTAGGTTTGTGAGGTGAAAAATGGGTGATGGGGCTGAGTAAAAATTATGACAAAAATTTAGTGAATAGGAAGGTGTCTTTTATCCATAATGAAGGTGGAATGGAGGAAAATTGAGGAGTTTAAGTCATTCAAATCCTCAAAACACAATCATTTCCCAATTTTGGCTATGGGAAAATTTAGTGAAGAAGTGTTTTTTATTTTTCAGGGTCATGGAGCTGGAAATTTTTTTTGATAAAATTTTAGACGGTATGCTGACACATTAGCTCCACAATGAAAGTGGAATGAGTGAAAATGGATAAGTCTAAGTACTTCAAAACCCTATAACACAGTCACCTTAATTTTGACTGTGACTGTGTTAAAATAGTTTAGAATTTGAGGGTTTTAATAGTTTAATTTGATGTCATGGATGATGTGTGGGAATATGTATATGTAGATGGGCATGGAGGATGTAGGTTTAGGGTTTTTGTGATAGGTTATGGTTTATTTCAATGGTATATTAGGGTTTTCAAATTAAAAAAAAATGAATATGTGGATAGTGAGGATAAGGAGAAGACACAACTGATGTATAGAAACCATGAAAATCTTACCAAAAAAAACGAAGGATGGTTGCTTAGTTTGTGAAGTATCTAGAGCAATTAATAGAGGTCGAAATCCTTTGAATTTTGTAGGGTTTTAGGCTTCAACGACACCAGATCTGGCCACCTACAGGAGAATAACACCGTCCCTCTGCAATATACAGAAGCGTAACAACAAGTTTCTCAACTGACAGGAGCATAACAATGTTTTCTCACCACACATGAGTGTAACAAAGGATTTTTACACTACCCAGGAGCTTAACACTACATATTCTTCACAGGCAGGAGTGTAACACAAAGCATTTTCTTCACTACCTAAAAACGTAGCAAAATTTTTTCTCCAACACTGTCAGGAGCGTAACAAAGGTTTTTTTTACTACCCAGGAGAGTAACACAAAGGATTTTCTTCACCACCCACGAACATAACAAAATTTTTTCTCAAAAAATGACAAGAGTGTAACAAAGGGTTTTTTTTACTACCCAGGAGTGTAACACTGCGTGTTCTTCACATACAGGAGCGTAACACAAAGGATTTTGTTCACTACCCAGAAACGTAAGAAAAGGTTTTCTCCAACATTAACAGGAGCGTAACAAAGGTTTTGTTTACTACCTAGGAGTGTAATGCTGTGTGTTCTTCACAAATAGGAGCGTAACACAAAGGATTTTCTTCACCACCCAGAAACATAACAAAAGGTTTTCTCTAACACTGACAGGAGCATAAAAAATGTTTTTTTTACTACACAGGAGTGTGAAAAAAGTATTTTTTACTTCCTAGGAGCATAAAAAAGGTTTTTTTTTACTACCCAGGAGCGTAACAAAAGGATTTTTTACTACCCAGGAGCGTAACAAAGGTTTTTTTTCCTACCCAGGAGCGTAACCGAAGGATTTTATTCACCACAGAAATGTGATAACGTGGTTTTCTTGAGAGTTGTGAGAGAACCTTGAGAGTATAGAGGGGTAATCAAAGTGGCTCTCACACATATTAAAAGGTAACAATAAAAAAATAATGAAGTTTCATTTCCCTTTATAAGCTTTGACAACCCTTATCTTTTCCATTTGACATTTACATTGAATTTTAACCCTTTTGCACTTGAAAAATGACTTTTTTCTCCTTCACATGGGATGAAAAAAAAAAAGAAATTTGATTTCCTTCACTATCCTTGACTCTTGAACTGACCTTTTTAAACCATTTTTTCAACTTGGAGGATGACATGCTGGCTTTTCAAATGAGGTAAGAAGACATAATGACACTTTTTGAACCCTTTGACATGAAAGGTGATTTTTTGGATCTTTAAGTAAGATGAGAGGATAGAGTCAACCTATTTTTCATTCCTTGAAACTTGAGATGACCTTATTATGAAATTAGAATGAGACATTGAGACAAATTTTCTCCTTTTCATGAGATGGCAAGATTGCTATTAAAAACTTTGAAATCTTTCAGCTTTGGACTTTCACATTGGAGTGACTCTTCAAAATAAATAAGATGTATTTGATGCTTGCAATGACACTATTTTTCATTTGACTAGGAAAATAGGTCAAAATAACCTCCCTTGGAGCTCTGACAGTGGATGATGATTTTTTGATCTTTTAAAAGAGACCGTGAGATAGAGTTCTTCAATTTTCATGAAACAATGAGACAAAGATGAGATGTTTGAAACTTTTTATTCAAATTTGAGACATACGAAACAAGAAAGACAACTTTTTTTGAATTTCATAAACTTTCTTTCTCGTTCATTAGGGTTTCATGGATGAAATGGAGGATTGCTGCCTTATGTTAAGTGAAAATTTGAATATTTTACGAAAGGCAGGGCTAAACCTATACTTGACCTAAATTAAATGAAATGACATAAACATGGACCTTTTGAATGATGATGATGGAAGTGGTGACCTTGAAACTTATGATGGTGATGACCTTGACAATGGTGGTGATGAATGGAATAAAGGAGCATCAAACATTACTTAGATCTCTTCAATGACCAGAATTATTTTCCGAGGACTTGTTTGAAAAAGTAAAATTTTTTGAGCTATGACTTTTTGGAAAACAACTGAAAGAGTTATTTGATCACTGACATACCTGAGCTAACATTGGCTCGAGCTGGGGATGGAAAATACTTCAGGAGGTGTCAAGAACACCATAGATCATATAGCCTTACCATTAGGTGATGGAGTCAAACTGGACCTTGAAAAACTTGAACAAGCTGGAAACTTTGACTAAAAAAAATTGACTTGACTCTGACTTGAAAATGAATGAAACATTTTAAATTTTTAAAAGAAAACACGAGTTGTTTGTAGAAGTCTCATGGCCTTCTCCTCGGGCCTCAAAATTTTGCAACAACTTCCTTATTTTCTAGAGACATCAAATTTAAAATTATATGTACAATGAAAGTAAAATTCTTCTTCAATGATCAAGTTAGATAGTGTTTGAGGAACCTACCATTGATTGGTCCTAGCACTTCTTTCCCTTCAAGGTCCTCTAGTAGAAATTATTTGTTTCTTATGAATGCAGTGATCTTGTAAGGTCCTTTCCATAAGTTATCAAACTTCCCATGCTTACTCTTCTCTTCATTCCAGGCATCCCAACAAAGAAAAACATCCCCAAGCTTGAAATCAACCTCTTTGTTCTTCCTATCATAAATATTTTTTATTTTCTCATGAAGCTTTGAAGTATGACTAAAGACTTCATCTCTTGACTGCTATAGATGGATAAATTTGGTTGATTCTTCGTTTAATGTCATTAGGCTAAATGTCGTTCTCTTGCATAATTTTCATCACCGGTACAACTAGAGAAGAAGGGAACTCCATGTCAACACCATAGAAGAGCTAGAAAGGTGACATGTTGATTGATATCTTGGTGCTAAATCTATCTGCCCATAGAGAATTAGTGATTTTCTTGTGCCAATTCCTCTTTTTTTCTTGCAACATATTTTTTATTATGTTCACCAAAGATTTATTTGATGATTAAGAAAGTACGTTTCCCTGAGGATAGTATGTTGTTGAATGACCAAGACTAATGTGATACTTGTCACAAAAGTCAATCATCTTCTTAGACTTGAAGGCAACTGCATTGTCAGTGATGATCTTGTGTGGACAACCAAAGCGAGACCGAATATTATTCTCAAGAAATTGAATGATAACAATATCGGTAGCTTGCCTTGTGGGGATGGATTCAATCAATTTGGTGAAATAATATGTGGCAGTGAGTATCCATTTGTGTTGAGCTGACGATGGAGGATGAATCTTTCCAATGAAGTCAAGTCTCCACTACTAGAATGGTTCTTTCACTTCAATTGGTTTAGAGGTAAAGGCAAGAGCTTTCTCTTTCCCTGAAATATTTGACATTCATGAAAACTCATGATTGTTTTGTAAACATAAGAAAATAAGCTTAGCCAATAGAATCCCACCATCGAGATCTTATTAGATGTAGTCTTCCATTAAATATTTCTGCCACAGTCACCTTTATGAAAACATTTCATGACTTTTTCAACTTCTCCTTCAACCAAACATTTCAGCAATACTCCACCCGGATCTTTCCAATATAAGATACCATTAAGAATTAAATAATTAAGATACTTTAACTTTAAATATATAGCCTTACTACTTGGAAATCTAGGAGGATGATTTAAATTTTTCAAAACATGTACTATATCATCATACCAAGGCGATAGAGAGAAGCTTTCAGCTACCTCAGGTAATGTTTCAACATCTTGTTCTTCAGATAATGTAGCAATAAAATTGATGTCCAAGGCATGAAGATTTGAATTCGCCATGATATTTGTCAGGCCCTGTCCTTTGATCAGCTTTGTGGGATTGATCTCCAAATCATACTCTAACATGGGAGGGATCCATTTACCTTGTCGTCCTTCAGGATCATTTTGTGTAAGCACATCTTTGACAACATCATTTGGAACATATGCAATGACATGATAATGTAAAATGTAGACCCGAAAGTCCTTCAATGTTTTGAATAATTCCAAGGCCTGTTTCTTAATGATGTTATACTTCAAGGATGTGTCTCTTATGGTTCTATTGAAAAAGGTGATGGGTTGCTCTGTGTTCTGATTTTTCTTTTACATGAAGACAACAACAAGGGTATGCTCTGAGAAAAATGAAAAAATGAAAAAATAAAGTGTATAATATGGACTAATGAGGATAGGAGCATGAGATAAAGCCAACTTAACTTGATTGAATGATTTCTTTGCCTCTTCAGACCATTTTAATTAACTATTTTTCTTCAGCATGTTAGTAATTTTCCTTAAATGTTCAGTAATATTGGGAAAAAACCTTCTCAAAAAAATTTATTTTTCCTTAAATGATTCAATTTCCTTTTTACTCCTAGGATATTCCAAGGTCTGAATTGCTTCAATATTTGAAGGATCTATCCTAATTCCATCTTTTGATATGATATGGCCCAACAATTTACCTTCCTCCATAGTGAAAAGACTCTTCTTTGGGTTCAACGATATGCCAAAATTTCTACATCTCTGGAAGACTCCTTTCAAGTGCTGCAAGTGTTTCTCATCTATCTTGGAAAAAAAAATGATATCGTCAAGATAAATGACCAAAAAGACACCATTTGCATTGGAAAAATCAATTTACATTGCTCGCTGAAAAGAAGCCCCTACATTGTTCAATCCGAAAGGAATTTTGGCATACATGAAGGTACCCCAAGGTGTTGTTAAGGTTGTATTTTCTTGATCATATGGATGAAAAAGAATCTGATTTTAACCAGAGTATCCATCTAGCAATGAATGTCTAGAAGATCCAACTACGCTTTGCAGAATATGGTCCATCTTCGGTAGTGGGTAATTTTCCTTCAATGATACTTTGCTCGGATTTCTTAAAACTCTCTTGTCTTCTTCCTTACTGGAAATATATTAGACATCCAATTTGAAAAGCGAAGAGGCAAAATGATACCAGCAATGAATAATCTATTTACCTCCTTCTGGATAGAGGGCAACAGCTTGGGATTCATTCTTATTATCTTTTGACAGAAAGGCTTTTGATCCGGATTCAAGGGAATGGTATGCTGAATTATGCTCTTATCATAGAATTCCATATCAGAATATTCCCAAGAAAATATATCAGAAAATTGAGACATAAGCGCTGCATATTTTCCTTTCATTTCTGCACTCAAATATTTTGAAATTTTTACCATTTTTGGCTTTTCTGGAGTGCCAAAATTGAGATCTTCCACTCCCACTTTTGTCCGTAACATGGTCAGTTTGCGTGAAACATCATATTGATCAAAAATCTCTTCCAAAGTTACCAAAACTCTTGGAATGGAGTTATCTTTCAGCTGAACCACTTGCATCTTCACTGCATGGATTTATTGGTCATCTTCATAGCACTGGTTGTCTATTTGAGAATTTATAAACTCTTCTTCTGTCTGCAAGAATTTGATGATATGTTTATAATATTGAAAGAATTTCCAATGTTGAACATTATCTAGTACAACATTGTAGTGTTTTACATTTATCTCATACTTCTTATTGGGATACAATGGAATTTTGAACATGCTAGCCGAAGTAGCTAGATAATCAACAATAACATTGTTGTCTTTTGGAATAAAAGATAAAGTGTACTTAGAAAATGTATTGAGGATGTCTAGCACTGAGTTTCGTTAAGCTCACATCCTTGGATGCTTGGCTTGGTACTCCCCTTTGACTTGATTTATCACTAACTTAGAGTCGCCATATACATAAATCTTCTTTGCGACCAACTCCTTAATACTTTTTAGACTGGCTATCAAAGCCTCATTCTCAGTTTCATTGTTTGAACATTAAAAGGAAAACTTGTAGGAGGACATTCAAACATTGGGAGGGATGTTTAATGACTCATTTACAGGGCTGTGAATCCACACTCTAATTCCAGCCCCTTCTTTTCCCAAAGCTCCATCAAGGTCCATAGTCCACAAACTACTTTACTCATCCGGAAACTGCAAATTGAGTGGTTAAATTTTTCTTGTTGTTTGAGAGACCTTTGATGTACCAAAATCTTCTGATTCTTTCATTTTTCCATCAATTTTTTGAAGTGATACAATTAGCTCCAAACCATTTGGCACTTTTATAACAAATTTCTGCATTTTCCAATTCTAAAACAGAATTTGAAAATTCAGAATTTTCTGCATTTTCTTCAATCAAAACTTCGGAAAATGATGAAAATTAATCATTTAAAAATATAAAGGACTCTAAATCTGCATGAAAAACATGTTTAGGATGGTTATTTTTCTTTTCTCGACTGCTAATCATGTACTTCATCTTACTTTCCCGATAAAGTTTTCTAGGTTGTCCAAAGATGAGAATGGTAGCATAAGAAAAATAAAGCTGTAAAGTACCTCTAAGCTTCGCTCCACATGACCGAGAAAGTATCATTCCATATCTGGGTGGGATATAAGCCACAAAAACGTCCATAAGGACATTCTTGGCTAGGATTTTCTCTAATGACACCACTAGGTCCTTGATGAGGCCAAGACATTTCACCCTCCCTAAATCAAATGAGTAAAGGTCATGATAAGGTCTTGTGATTTCCAGTCCTAATATGTCCATAATGGCCTTGTGCATGAGGTTGTGAGAGGCTCCAAAATTAAGCATGGTGTTATGAAGAATGAAGTCATGGATTTTGAGGCTTAGGTAAAATTAAGGGACTTCACTATCTTCTAAATCGCCATCAAAAGCAGGACCAAAAAGAAGCTCGGGGTGATTATCACTCACATTAACCATATCGGACATTTGATCAAATCTAAGAAACTTAGCAACTTGAACTTTGAACTAATCATTTTTAACTATTTCAGTTAGAGGAATGGAGAATTTCAACTTGGCAATTTCATTTTCAAGAGAAAAAAGAGAAGAATTTTTTTCTACCTCTTTCAATGATGCATATTTTTTCTCAGGCTGATCTTTGTGTGAAGAATATTTCTTCAATCCTTGTTCTTGGACTTATTTATCTTTACTTTGACTGCTTGAAGAAGATTTTTTTCCTTTAATATTATTAGGAACAACAAACCCCTTGTCTTTACTTAGATTTGGGGCAGTAACTTCTTTTGGATGAGCATCTACTTGAGCGTTATGTTTTTTTTTATTAGAGGTTATAGGAACATTCCTATTCCTCAAGCCATATTGTATTTTCACTTGAGAAAGAGAATTCTGATATCCCCTTTGATAATATTTCATGCATACTAATAATATTTCATCATTTGAGAATACAAATTGCTGATCATCAAGTGCACAAATTTCTGCAAAAAATTGATCTTCTCCAGTGAGGAAAATAGGCTGTTGATTTTCCTCAAATAAATGGTTCTTGCCAGAAATTTCTTATTCATCATATTCATCGGGGCCTTTAATATAATTTTGTTGAAATGGAGTGTGAATTTGCTGCTAACTTTGCAGATCCTAACCCCTCTGTTCCCTTTGCTTGATCCTATATTGTGGCTGCTGACTTTGACTCCTAAACTTGGGATTTTTAATAGAGGGTTCAGCTTGTCGATCAACGATGGAAATTTTATCCATCATCTTCTCCATGGTCTTGATCAATTTATCTAGTTTTCATTCTGATGAAGTGGACATTTCTTCTTTGATAGTGACTCTTTTTTTTTTTCTTTATTTTAGACTTCTTAACGATCAAATTGGCTTCCACGCTCACTGCGTTTCTCTACATTTCTTCAAGAGTTGATGGGTTTATTTCCCTGAACTGATAAGCCATGTCAAGATCGAAACCATTAGGATAATGAAGTAAAGCAAGGTCTGGAGGAGGCTAATATTCTTTGGAATTGAATCATATATTTTGTTGAATCTAGTTGTAAAGTCTTGGACAGTCCCGTTGGGATTCCTTTTCAAGGCATTATACTCAGGTAAAATTTGTAATGGATTTTTATTCTCTTCCCATTTCACCATAAAAAAATCAATCAACTATTGTGAGGTACCTACTTAACCAGCTTTTATTGAGAGAAACCATTTCTCTACCTCTCCGGAGAAACTTTGTGCAATGATGCACATCTTGGCATTGTCATTGTCGATCTCTTCAAGATCGATAAAGTCAATCACCTTGGAAACATGGTGATAAGTTGTAACCTCTGATGTTCCATCGAAAAGAGGAAGCCTCTGACCATAGTTCTGAGGTAGTGGAGTGAGTTGAAGTGGTAAGATCAACGAAGAAAATATGGCCATGACTAATGGAGGAGATGGTGGAGGTGTTGATTGAGTAAAAAATTGCAGAGGTAATGATGGAATGAAAGGAGGGATTGATGATGTATTTGTATGAGAAGGTGAAATGATAGGTGTAGCAAAATTCTGTTGCTGATATTGAAAATAAGCCTTTTCTAAAGTTTATTTGAAGTTGTCTACCAAGCCTTTAAGTTTATGAAAATTAGAATAGACTTCACTATCGACTTTGGACTTAAAAGATTTAGAAAATGGTGCATAAGACTCAAAATCGAAAGGATCAAAAGTGGCTTCGGAGAGAAAAGTTTCAAATTTAGTTCTAAACAAAGATTTTTCAGATTCTGAACTATCATTAGAGGAATTTTGAGGTCTAGAATGGGCCTCATAAGGAAATTGTAAAATAATAGTGGATATTATAAAATAAGATTAGATTACTTCATCAAATTTTAGAGGGAAAAAGTAAAAAACAACTTTTTCAAATTATCTCTGTAAAGGTTTACTCAAATTTTGAGTGGGAACACTCATTGGATGCATAATTTGATTCCTCATCCAAGGAATACCCATGTTGCATACTTTTGATGCACCCCGCTACACGAAAAATGAGAAATACATTAAAAAAGTGTTTGCAATCACATTTTTTCATGTATTTCTCATTTTTCGATTAGAAGGGTCCATCGAAAGTATGTAACATGGGTACTCCTTGGATGAGGAATTAAATTTTTCATCCAACGAGTACTCCTGCTCAAAATTTTAGTAAAAGGTTAGGGAGATAAGTTGAAAAAGTAGTTTTATTATTTTTTAATCTTTTTACTTTTTTACCCCAAAAATGGTGAAACATCCCCCATGGTTGACATCATCATCTTTAATCTTATTGGTTCTTATAAAGTTTATTTTGGTTTCAAATTTTTCTTAGGAGGCCCATTTTAAACCTCAAAAGTTCTCTAATGAGAACAAATCTTCTAGAACAAATCTCGTAGGCTAAGAATTTGATTTGACCAATGGAGGAACAACTCTTCCAAGCTTTCGAGACTTGTTTTTATGTTGTCTAAAATGATTCTCCGGGTCATACACAAGTGGTGATGGATTTGGTTCTCGATTTGACCTGGTATGTCTTTTATGAGCCAACTTAAGATAGGAAATTTAGAATTTGGCTCAGATGTTTAAATTCAACCTATTTTGAATGCTAGAGCTTGTCACCTATAAGCATAGCTTTCAAAGGATTAAAGAAATATTCCCAGGGAATGTTTAGCAATCAATTCCCAGAAACAATGCCAAGAATGTTATCACTCTCCCTGACTTCCTAAGGCTGACTGTAGGATTGGAGAAAGGTAACCACATACCAAACTTTAGGTCAGGTAGCTAGCCCTACCCGGACCAGTGAGGGCTCTCTCTTTGTCACTTTGAAAAATCAAATTAATGGCTGAGTATCATAATATTTCAGGCTATAAATTTAAGCTTAAATGAGTAATTTTTTTTTTTGATATTTTGAATTTTGGTTAGGAAAGTCAGTGAATTGATTGTAAAAGAGATATTTAAGTTTGAACTTCAGGCTGAACCTGCAGAGAGTGTGTGAGGCAAGATAGGTAGTTTTGGAAACATATTAATCTGTCATTTAGTATAGGATGAAGATGGAGTAGAGTTTGAATGAGCATTGAGGTGAATTCATTCAATTTAAGAAGAAAAGAAACATAATATGGTGAATCTTGTCTAAAACAAAGCATGGATAACATGAATTTTTCTCTCAAACTTACAAGATAGATATATGAAGAGGTAGACATGGCATTAAGCATAATATAATAAGAAAACATGAGAAACACATATGTTCCAAAGCATACCACAAGTATCTCACAATATTTCCTTCAAATATGTCATATCTCATTCCACAAATTGGTTACAAGAGCTCCATTGCAAAATATGAGACTATCCAACCCCTCCAAAAAACAAAAGAGGGTCTACTTATATAAAATATAGACCATGACACCTCATCAGGTCGAAATCCCATCCAAAATGGATCATAAAAGTAATATATGAGTCATTTCCTAGTTTCTAGGGAGGTTAGAAACCATTCCATGAACTTTAGCTACAAACTAGGAGTGTTTGTCCCTTACATTAATTACAGATTCCACCATAATAGGAAGAAAAAACCAACCTAATAACTCTAATGACAGCTCATAGCCTCAAATTTGTGACCATTTATAAGCTTGACAAGTGTACTGAGGGAATTCAATGCTGATTTGTGACAATTCTTACTAAATAATTTAAAAACAAATTGTAGAAGCGTAAAATAACTTTGGAGGCACTTTCGAGGCTCTTTGAGAAGTCCAAATCCACTTCTGAAAGAACATTCAACTAGCCTTGTGTGTCTAGTTTCCATAACGTATCGAATGTTCAAAATGGACCATGGGAAGGCCTTCAAAATTCCATTCTCTCAGGGTTTCTCAAAAGCGTAACAAAGGGTCCAAACACTAGAAAATTTGGCAGAATTTCCGATGGCCAATTCGTCACTATTCCGACACATAGTCGTCGCAAGAGTGATAGTTCGAGGACGGGAAAAATGTGGTTTTCCATACCGTCGCAATTCCAACGTACCTAAAAAGTGTCGCACTATCGACACTTTTTCCGTTGCTTCCAAACAAGCATCGCTCTTTCGACGTTTCCCAAACCATCGTGCTTCCGACGTTTGTAAACTGTCACACTTCCGACGAAATGTGGTCTGAATTTTTGAACGTCGCTCTTCCAATGTTTGTAAACTGTCGCAATTCCGACGAAATGTGGTCCGACGTTTTGAACATCGCTCTTCCGACGTTTGTAAACTGTCGCAATTCCGACGCAATGTGGTCCAACGTTTTGGACATCGCTCTTCCGACATTTGTAAACTGTCGCAATTCCGACGAAATGTGGTCCGACATTTTTCTATTGTCGCTCTTCCAACGTTTTTAATCTGTCACAATTCCGACGCTTACAAGGCGTCGGTATACCGACGACGGGTTCAATTAAAAAAAAAAAATGAAACTTTAAAAGAGGAAAAAAATTGTTTTGAATATATTATATGAAGTAAAACAGTCCATGAAGTCATTAATTTTTCACATCTGAAGATTGGAACCCAAATATCCATCCAGAAAAGTGGAAGTCCCACCCCAGACAATGATAGAAAAATACCCCATGTCACATACAGGGACTTGATATAAAACCCAGTAACGGTCCACATGGAGATTATCAACAATCTGAGACAGCATCCAAATATGCCCGAGGCATCTATAAGAAAGTGAAATAGCAGTATGTAGAACAGTAAAGCAACAGATAGAGTACCGACATCCATTTTTCCAAATACAAATTAAAGTACCCAAAATCCTTGAACAGAGAAAAACACTAATCATGTGAGGAGTGTGATATGTCCAAAATATAAAAATACCATCAGACTATATCAATAAACCAACAACATGGACCAACATCGCTAGTTTTGAAGGCAGAGTGATAAACATTAATCATTTTTTTTTCACAAGAGAAAAAACGTTGTTTTGAATATATTATATGAAGTAAAACAGTCCATGAAGTCATTACATTTTCACATCTGAAGATTGAAACCCAAATATCCATCCAGAAATGTGGAAGTCCCACCCCAGACAGTGATAGAAAAATACCCCATGTCACATACAGGGACTTGATATTAAACCCAGTAACGGTCCACATGGAGATTATCGAAAATCCGAGAAAGCATCCAAATATGCCCGAGGCATCTATAAGAAAGTGAAATAGCAGTATGTAGAATAGTAAAGCAACAGATAGAATACCGACGTCCATTGTTCCAAATACAAATTAAAGTACCCAAAATCCTGCAACAGAGAAAAACGCTAATCATGTGAGGAGTGTGATATGTCCAAAATATAAAAACACCATCAGACCATATCAATAAACCAGCAACATAGACCAGCATCGCTAGTTTTGAAGGCAGAGTGATAAACATTAATCATTTTTTTTTTCACAAGAGAAAAAATGATGTTTTGAATATATTGTATGAAGTAAAACAGTCCATGAAGTCATTACATTTTCACATCCTAAGATTGGAACCCAAATATCCATCCAGAAAAGTGGAAGTCCCACCCCAGACAATGATAGAAAAATACCCCATGTCACATACAACGACTTGATATAAAACCCAGTAACGGTCCACATGGAGATTATCGATAATCTGAGAAAGCATCCAAATATGCCCGAGGCATCTATAAGAAAGTGAAATAGCAGTATGTAGAATAGTAAAGCAACAGATAGAGTACCGACGTCCATTGTTCCAAATACAAATTAAAGTACCCAAAATCCTTGAACAGAGAAAAACGCTAATCATGTGACGAGTGTGATATGTCCAAAATATAAAAAGACCATCAGACCATATCAATAAACCAACAACATAGACCAACATTGCTAGTTTTGAAGGCAGAGTGATAAACACTAATCATTTTTTTTTCAAAAGAGAAAAAATGTTGTTTTGAATATATTATATGAAGTAAAACAGTCCATGAAGTCATTACATTTTCACATCTGAAGATTGGAACCTAAATATCCATCCAGAAAAGTGGAAGTCCCACCCCAGACAGTGATAGAAAAATACCCCATGTCACATACAGGGACTTGATATAAAACCCAGTAACGGTCCACATTGAGATTATCGACAATCTGAGAAAGCATCCAAATATGCCCGAGGCATCTATAAGAAAGTGAAATAGCAGTATGTAGAATAGTAAAGCAACAGATAGAGTACCGACGTCCATTGTTCCAAATACAAATTAAAGTACCCAAAATCCTTGAACATAGAAAAACGCTAATCATGTGAGGAGTGTGATATGTCCAAAATATAAAAAGACCATCAGACCATATCAATAAAACAGCATCACTAGTTTTGAAGGCAGAGTGATAACCTGTCAACACATAAAATAGTATCATAAAGCGGATACAGGAAATGTGCAGAGACATGTACTATTGATATACACCTCACACAAAAATCATCCATGATAGAGAAAAAATATGTATAAACCCAGGGTCAATTGTATGTTCTGGCTCACTTGTTCCTGGAAATAAAAAACATCTGCAGAAACCCAGGCTCGCTTGTAAGATCAGGCTCGCTTGATTCCAAAATTGGTAACCATCTGTTGCATCCGAGATGTAAGGTTCAGGCTCGCTTGTTTCCATTAGTAGCCCGCTACAACATCCACCCTGTTCATAGCAAAAATGTTTCTGTAGATATACAGAGAAAGAGTATAATACGTAGACCATATAAACATGGCTCTGTATTTCAAAAAACAGGTTTAAAATAGAAACAGGGCAACATTTGTTTTTCTAAGTAAATTTAATCTATTAACAGTGGGAATAAAATTACACCGAAGTCAAAATCATTGCCCAGACTCATGGCAAATTTGTCATCAAAAAATCAAAAAATTAAGAAGACTGCCCTCATACGGGGAAACCAGTCTTGAATGTTTAATTTACAGAATTCAAAAATATTACAAAGGTCCAGCACAGTAAAATAATCTAAAAGTAGCCCAATTAAGTGGACTGCGAAGCAAGAAAAACAAATTAACCAAACTACTCCTCCGGCTCCTCGATGATTCGGCACCATCCTTCGGAAGGTCCAGGATCGCTAGGTTCTACCTCCACAGTCATGCCATTGCTCCCCTCCTGAAGGTCCGAATGTTGGCTGGCTTTTTCTGAGCTCAGACCCGCCGGAAGGGTGCATTGTTCTTCCATTTGGGCCTCCTCACGGAAAACCACAATAATTGAAGCTGTGATTCGTGGGCGGTTCAAAGAGCAATTAAAGGAAAAAATAGCAGTGCGCGTCATGGGAGAAGGTGAAGCTATGGGGAAATGAGGAGCAGGGGAGCCCATATGGTGGCCAAATCCTAGAACCCGACCTCGCCCACTTCTAGTATCTGGATAGCGACCTACGTGATAATCACTAGACTGGGAAGTTGACTCGGTTGAGGGGCTGGAGGGAGCGCGTAGGGGTTGACCTATAGTGCTCCCCCTGCGGCAACGCATCATTTGACACGGGCGAGGCATGGGTGCAGTCTCAGCAGTGGGCACAAGAGGAGACGGAGAAGCAGAATTCCAAGAAACAGAGGAAGACAGACAAGGACAAGACCGAGAGAAATGCAGATATGTAGCAAGGTCTAAGAAGCAGTTCAGCTGGCCACTTCTCCTTCTCGTCACAGTGAGAAGGCAGTGTAACCCAGCAACCGGCTCGTCTGAAAAACCATAATGAAATGCCATTTTATCGACCCGATTGCAATGCAATCGAAGGACGCCCGTCATAATTAATCTTTGATCATTAATGAGAGCCGAAGGCCGGATCATATTGGAGCATGCGGAATCGCTAATAGGAGTGGAGGTCTGATCTTGAACAGTTTTAAAACTTAATGCGATTAGATGTGAAAACCTTGGAACTTAATTGAACAACGTCAAAACTTAATGCGATTGATATGAAATCGCCACATCCATGTCCCATCGCCTTAAACGCCATCGAATGCACCCACATCCGGGAACATGGCAACATTTGATTGAGGACACATGGCAGCAATTGATTGGAGCAGATCTTTGTTTGGGCCGCTCGCGCAGTGGAAATCCGGACCCGGAGAAGATTAGGGGAATTTGATAAGAAATTCGCGTCCCAACTCTCCCTTTGTACGCCAGCCCAACTTCGGACCCGAAAAATATTAGGGCGGAATTCAATTGGTTTTCGCGTCACAAAATTGGCCGACGTCAGCAGGCTATTTTGGACTGCAAATTTGGTTTGAATTATGGTTTATCGCCGTTTTAAGTCCAGCGGGCTCGACTTAAGAACAATTTTGTTTGATCCCATCTTATAAAATTTGTCTTGGTTTTCTTTGATAATACACATATTTATAATAAATCATGGGAATACCACACTAAACATGTGGAAAAGTTATATAAATTATTGAGAACAATCATTTTCATTTTGGTTCATGTTTTTTTAAAGGAAGGAGTGAAGTTGGAGCCTCAAAAGATGCAAGCTATTACAAAATGACCTATTCCTAAGAAAATCAAGGTTCTTAGAAGATTTTTTAGACTTACATGATATTATTGATAATTTGTTAAGAATTATGCATACATTTCAAGTCCACTCACATATCTATTGAAGAAAATATCATTTATATGGAATGATGAAGCTACTTTGGCATTCTCTCTTTTAATGGATGCCATGTCTTCTACACCAACATCGGTTGCACCTACTTTTGGTAAAACATTCATAGTAGAGTGTGAGGCACTAGGACAAGGAATTTACGTAACATTAACACAATAAGGGATATCATTGGCTTTTAAATGCAAGGAATTCAAAGAAAATATTTGGTGAAATCTACGTATGAAAAATAAATGGAAGAAATATTACATGCAATAAAAAATGGGGATAGTATATCATTGGGAGGTACTTTAAAGTCAAGATATACCATGATAGCATAAATTATTTTTTGAAGCTATGATTTTCATTAGAATATTAACAAAAATGAGGAGAAAAAATGCAAAGTTTTAATTTTGAGATAATCTGCAAAAAGGGTAAGGAAAATTTAGTACATGATGCTCTTTCTAAAATAGAAGAGGCCTCGAATTTATATTCAATTACATTTTCTATTCCTAGGTGGCTAGAAGAAGCTTGCCATAATGGAAAAATGACAATCGTACTAAACAAAAACTAAAATTTATAAAGGATGGGATGAACTCTCTGGAGCATTGGGAGTGAAAGAGAGATATACTTTGGTGCAAATGTAGAATATTTTTATGCACGCAAGCATATTTGAATAAAAAAATATTAAGGGAGTCCCATGTCTCTCTGATGGTAGGACACAGGGTTCCTTAAAACATCTCAAAGGATCAAAAAATATATTTTGGAAGGAATGAAGAAAGATATTCAAAATTTTGTAAGAGAAGGTCAGGTTTGCATAATAAATAAAAGAGAGATAGTAAAATCTCTAGGGTTACTTCAACCATTCCACATACATATTCAAAGACTAGAAGATATATCAATAGACTTTATTACGGGGTTACTGAAATATAAAGGTAAGTATTACATTTTTGTGGTCATTTATATAGACAAATTTTGTAGATTTTTTTTGTAGAGCTCAAAGTACATAAACAACAAGCCAAGTGGCAGAAGTGTCCGTGAAAGAAATTTAGTCTTCATGGTTTTCCTAAAGTAATAGTAACAAGAAACTTTTGGAAATAATTATTTAATATGAGTGGAGAAACACTAGTTGCCATGAGTTCTACATATCAAACAAAATCAAATGGTCAAACAAAAATAGTTAACAAATGTTTTTAAGGTTATCTACAATGTTACTCTTTAGAAAAGAAATCTTAATGGATGAAGTGGGTTCGTCAAGGAAGAATGGTAATATGATACTATCTATCACACATCTGCTAAAATTTCCCCATTTAAGGCCCTTTATGGATATCCAACTCCTAGTATCTCATACTTTTTGCAAGATAAGTCCAAAGTATAGGAAATAGAGTCACATATGGAAAATACTAAAGAAACTTTGAAAATTATTATGGAAAACCTTCAAATGACATGAAACATGATAAAACAACAAGGGGAACAACATTGAAGTGAGAGATAATTTGAGGAGGGTAATTGGGTATTTTTTAGATTATAGCATTATAAGCAATCTTCATTCAAGAAAAAGAAGAATAAAGAATTAGCTCAAAAATGTTATGGCCCTAAATAATTATTCATAGGATTTCACAAGTGGTATAGTGGTATTGAAGATCACTATTCTAGGAATAAGGAGTTATTTTCTCCAAAAATAACCCTAGCCAAACATTGAAAATGCATCAAGGATATCTTTCTATGATTCATAAGTACATATGTTCTACTTCTAAATCATGTCTTGGAAGTGGTTGTTTTGCTGGAAATTATTCACCAGTTGGTTTCATACCAAATTAGTTTTCTCATTTTCAACATCCAATACATGAAAAAGATAATGGTTTAAAACAAAATATGTAGAAATTTGAATAATAGCTGAATTATTCACCGATATTATCCTGATTACACACTATTTAAGCTTCATGCATAATACATAACCTCTTCTACAATTGATCATCAATATGCAGAAATAGAAGCAGTCGCATGCGCACATTAAAACATAATCAAGCACACATATCAACACAATATGTAATGGGGAAAGCAATAGCTGAAAACCCCCAACTATTTGTATATTATAATGATAGAGAACATGTAACAATACATATCACAAAGCTCTCATAGCTCTCAGCACTATCGCACATGCTACACGCAAACTAGTATAGAAAGTGAACAAGTCACAGGTTCAAATCTCCTCCACAAGTCTGCCTGCCTCTACTGCGCAATCCAAGTTGATTAATGATGAGATCCAAGTTCGAATCCCACTAGCTCCAACTGCGCAATCCTCATTGGCAATCTCCATCAATGTGTGTGCAAATCTCATGCACAGCCAATAGTCACAATTGATAGTAGACTCACCCTTTCACCCACCTCTAACACTGGTCTCCACTGAACTGTCCATGCATTGCAGTTAACTGTTGTGTTCTTTAGTTGATTTATGAGTTAATAATTAGTGAATTAATTAATAATTAATTCACACCACTCATCACTAGTGTATTTATCAGTTATACTAAATACAACTAGTTCAACTAAGTTAAACCGAACACAACTCCACCAACTGTCTCATCAACTCCACCAAACTCTGCCACATGAGTTCTAACTGAAGTCAACCATGCAATAGCTCAACTAACCCTTAGGAAAAGTGTATTTCCTTCTGTCAGCTGCATGTGCCACATCCAAGCATCAAACTGAAGTGCTCAAAGAGGATAAGATAATGTTTATAGTCTAAATATTATTAAGGGTTAATAATATTTGACTGTTCTATTTTTAGCCCGGCAGTCTAAAAATAGAAACCGCCCGATGTCTAAAAATAGAGGTCCATCTATTTTTACCAACTCGACCAATCATCCATAAATAGCATCCTGCAACTCATAGACCATGATCCCTATGTCTAAAAATAGACATAGTCTAAAAATAGACTTTGCGCCAAAAATAGCCTGCGGGCCCACTTAGTGAAGGCGACTTCATTTCACTAAGCTCCATCATCTTGTTGCATTTTCAACACTCCCTCTCAATAAGATATGGATTATCTGCAACCCCTATCCTGCCTTTGTGGTATTCGAATTTGCTCCTGGTGAGCGCCTTCGTCAAGATGTTAGCATCCTGATCCTCCGTGGGAATATATGAAAGTAACATGATTCTCCGCTGCACACAATCTCTGATATGATGGTACCTGATGTCGATGTGTTTGGATCTATCATGAAATGCTGGATTAGCCAAGAGTTTAATGCAACTCTGGTTATCACAATAAATCACAGTAGGCTCCAAGTGTGACCCGAACAACCCGACCAGGATCTTCCTCATCCATATGGCCTCGCATGCAGCCAAGCTTGCTGCCATATACTCAACCTCTGCTGAACTGAGTGCCACGAATCTCTGCTTCCTGTTGTACCAAGAAACTACTGTCGAACCGATAGTGAAGATCCCTCCAGATGTGCTCTTTATGTCCATTGGGCTCCCTGCCCAATCTGCATCCATGAAGCCACATAGCTTCACCTCATCCTCCTGTCTGTACCACAAGCCATATCCCAATGTGCCTCTAAGATAACGCAATACATGCTTGCCTGCCTTCTAGAAGAGCTTGGTAGGCTTAACCATAGCTTGCGAAAGCTGGTTAACATCATAGCATATATTGGGTCGTGTATTGACCAGATAAATAAGCGACCCCACCAACTGTCGATAAACAGTGGCATCCACTACCTCCGCCGAAGTAGCATCCTCCTTCCTCCAACCTCCAGGAAGAGGAGTATCAACAGGCTTGCAGCCATGTATGTTGAACTTCTCCAGTATTTCCCGGGCATACTTACCCTAAGAAAAAAATATTCCATCACTTCGCTGCCAAATTTCCAATCCCAGGAAATAATGAAGGAGGCCCATGTCCTTCATCTCAAACTCTCTAGAAAGATCCTCCTTGCATGAAAGTATCAACAGCTCATCACCCGTCAAAATCAGATCATCTACATACAGTAAAATGATCAGCAACTTCCCCTCCACCACAATCTTGTACAAGTTAGGATCCGCCTCACTCTTGGATAATCCAAGTCCGGTGAAATAACTGTCTATCCGTGTGTACCAAGCACGAGGTGCTTGTTTCAACCCATACAGTGCTCTCTTGAGTCTGCACACATGCGACTCACTACTGAATATCTCGAAACCTTTAGGCTACTCTATGTACACCTCCTCCTCAATGACTCCGTTAAGGAACGCAGTCTTCACATCCATCTGATGGATGTGCCACCCCATCTGCGCTGAGAGAGCTAGGATCGTCTGTATGGAAGAGTACCTTGCGACAGGTGCAAAGGTCTCCTCATAATCGATCCCCTCTATCTGTGAGAAGCCTCGGGCAACAAATATTGTCTTGTACTTCTCCACACTCTTGTCAGCCGCCTGCTTCACTTTGTAGATCCATTGCGAACCCACCACTGATTTCCCCTCCAGTCTTGGGACAATCTCCCATGCACTGTTTCTGACAATCGAATCATACTCTTCCACCATGGCATCTACGCATGAGGGGTCCTCCACAACTTCCTCGAAAGAGGATGGCTCTGTCATGACACATTTTCTCACAAGAGCCATGTATCCAGTGTACCGATCCAGTGACTGTCTTTGTCTGCGCTGTGTTGTAGGTGGTCCTACAATATTCTCTGCATCTTGAGCCAGTCGCTCAGCTTCTGTAGTGCGCTTGCGCCCTCTGATGGTTGGCGCTGCATGAGTGGTATCTTCCACTCCATGAACTTCATCTTGTGGCTGATCCACATCCGGAAGCTCATCCTTAGGAACTAATAGCTCCTCATCTGCATGCAAGTGTGGCTCCCTCTCAAGTGAACACTTCATGGCTTTCTCCTCCTAAAATTTGATATCCCGTCGCACAACAGTCTTGCGACTGTCTGGAAAATACACACGATAGTTGTGGGGCGTATCAGTGTACCCCAAAAATATCCCAACCTCTGCGGTCGGCTCCAGCTTCTTCCTGGCATCCTTTGTCACATGCATGTAGACAGGTGAACCAAAAATCCTCAAATGGGAAATATCAGGCCTCTTGCCAGAAAATGCCTCCTCTGGTGTACTCATGCCAAGTATCTTGTGAGGACAACGGTTCTGCACATATACTGCAGTATTGCATGCCTCCGCCCACAAGTGAATGGGTAGGCCCTGATCATGCAACATCGCCCGTGCAGCACCCACGATCGTTCTGTTCTTCCGCTCAGCAACCCCGTTCTGCTGTGGGTTATGAGGTGTTATGAGCTCTCTTCGAATTCCTTCTGCGCTGCAAAAGTCCTTGAATTCGCCAGAGATGAATTCACCACCATTGTCGCTCCTGAGAGCCTTCACCTGCTTCCCCGATTCTTTCTCAACCAGTGCCTTGAACTCACAGAACTTTGAGTATGTTTCGCTCTTCTTCTGCATGAAGAAGATCCAGCACTTACGAGAAAAATCATCAACAAATATCACATAGTACCTGTGCTTTGCTGTCGAAGCTACTGAGAAAGGTCCACACACGTCTGTGTGAATTCTCTCAAGGATCATCGTGGCACGACTATCCTTCTCGTGAAAGGTGGCTTTCACAAATTTTCCCAAGGTACATCCCTTGCACTGATCTGACTGCGCAAGAGTGCCCTTAGGAAGCCCAGTAGAAATCTGCTGCGGTATCTTCAAAGCTCCATGGTGAAGGTGGCCCAATCTCCGATGCCACAGCTCGCCATCATCCCGACTCACCACTTCTCCTGCCTTGCATGCCATTGCTGTGTAGACATCTACTTGCAACTGATAAAGGTTCTTGACTCGAACCCCTATCTTCCGGGTCTCTCCAGTTGTCTTACTGCGTAGGAAAGCCTTTCCCTCGCTGAAGACCACATCATACCCCTTGTCTTCCAACATCACCACAGAGATCAGATTCTTCATCAATCCTAGAACATACATCACTTCACTTCAATACAAAAGGGTTTACAGACTCCCTCTCAAAGGAAATGAAATACGGAAGTCTTGGAGTCGCCTTTGTATCTACCATCATCGCCCATCTCGATGTGCACTCCAAGATCTTTCTCATCCAGATCTGAAAACAAATCCCGATCTCTTGTCATGTGAAAAGATGCACCACTTTCCAAGAACCAAACTGAACCCATCACACTTGATACCAAGCATGCGATCAGCGAAAAATCCAGCTCAAACTGCAAGGCTAAGGCCTCTCCAGCTGCAGATCCAGCAGCCTGCTTATTTTTCTTCTTCTGTGGACAATTAGTGGCGTAATGTCCGTGTTGGTGATAGTGAAAGCACTTCACCTTGGACATGTCCTGCTTCTTTCCTTTCGCACCGGATTGAGAAGCATTCTTCTTGCTCTTCCCCTTCCTTGCTTTGGCAGCCAAAGCGCAATTTTCTTCATCTGAGTTCTTTGATGAAGATCCATCCCTAGTACTTCGCCTTATCTCCTCTTGCACAAGATCCGACCAAAGTCGCTCCCATCCTGGCAATTTCTCCCAACCATTGACAGAGTCCTAATAGGAGTGCCAACTCTTTGGAAGCCCAAGGAGAGCCAAGCTCACCAAGTCCTCATCATCAACAGTCACCCCCACACTTCCCAGCTCATCCCTGCATTGGATGAACTTCGTGAGGTACTTGGGCATACTGTCGCCTTTCTCCATCTTTATGTGTCTGAGTTTATCCTTGAGCGCCAACTTCCTCTGGTCGCTCTTGCTTTGGAATAAATCTATCAACGCTTTCCACATCAAGTATGGAGAATCTTTTCCATGCATGCTGGATACAATGTGATCCTTCACGCCCTCCAACAGAATCCTTCAACATTTTTCCATCTTCTTTTGCCAAGCCTCAACTTGAGCAGCATCAGTAGGCTTTGGGACCTCAGCCTCTATGAACTCCTTCAGCCCGTTATCATCTAATACCACCTCCATTCTATCCTTCCATGCAACATAATTTGAACTGCCCTCAAGGGCATATTCCAGTCGCAAACCGTTGAAAGACATTTCAACTCTAGCACCAAGAAAACTACTGTAAATTCGAATTCCAAATTCTGCTGCAAATTCGAATTCCAAGCTCAAAACTCAGCTGCTTCTGGATCTGTGAGAACAAATTATTTCTAGCACAGAGATCAACTATAGGGGAATTTACTGGATATATCACCTTTCAAAGAAAGGATGGATCCAGAGGCTACCTGGCCCGATACAGACTCTGTCTACCGAAATAATTGTAATCACTATAATAGATCCGATGATCAATTTCGCTCCGATACCATGTAGAAATTTGAATAATTTGTTGAGTTATTCACCGAGATTATCCTGATTACACACTATTTAAGCTTCATGCATAATACATAACCTCTTCTACAATTGATCATCAATATGCGGAAATAGAAGCAGTCGCATGTGCACATTAAAACATAATCAAGCACACATATCAACACAGTATGTAATGGGGAAAGAAATAGCTGGAAACCCCCAACTATCTGTATATTATAATGATAGAGAACATGTAACAATAAATAGCACAAAGCTCTCATAGCTCTTAGCACTATCTCACATGCTACACACAAACTAGTATAGAAAGTGAACAAGTCACAGGTTCAAATTTCCTCTACAAGTCTGCCTGCCTCTACTGCGCAATCCAAGTTGATTAAGGATGAGATCCAAGTTCGAATCCCACTAGCTCCAACTGCGCAATCCTCATTGGCAATCTCCATCAATGTGTGTGCAAATCTCATGCACAACCAATAGTCACAACTAATAGTAGACTCACCCTTTCACCCACCTCTAACACTGGTCTCCACTGAACTGTCCATGCATTGCAGTTAACTGATATGTTCTTTAGTTGATTTATGAGTTAATAATTAGTGAATTAATTAATAATTAATTCACACCACTCATCACTAGTGTATTTGTTAGTTATACTAAATACAACTAGTTCAACTAAGTTAAACAGAACACAACTCCACCAACTGTCTCATCAACTCCACCAAACTCTGCCACATGAGTTCTAACTAAAGTCAACCATGCAATAGCTCAACTAACCCTTAGGAAAAGCGTATTTCCTTCTGTCAGCTGCATGTGCCACATCCAAGCATCAAATTGAAGTGCTCCAAGAGGATAAGATAATGTTTATAGTCTAAATATTATTAAGGGTTAATAATATTTGACTGTTCTATTTTTAGCCCGGCAGTCTAAAAATAGAAACTGCCCAATGTCTAAAAATAGAGGTCCATATATTTTTACCAACTCGACCAGTCATCCATAAATAGCATCCTGCAACTCATAGACCATGATCCCTATGTCTAAAAATAAACATAGTCTAAAAATAGACTTTGCGCCAAAAATAGCCTGCAGACCCACTTAGTGAAGGCGACTTCATTTCACTAAGCTCCATCATCTTGTTGCATTTTCAACAGCATAAATATTTGAAATTTTGCAAGAATTGTTTGGCACACTTTGAATATTAATTTTGAAGTCAAGTGCATGATGTTGTATATGATCAAGTGTCATTTTGAATACCAAATGTTTCACAAGAAACTTCTCAACATGCTACCCTGCAGTAAGGATTAAATGAAAATATTGCATCAACTATTTTCCATAATAAAAGTGCACCTCGGCCATAAGACTAAACAACTACAAATGTTGTAGATCTAACAAGACCACACAATCAAATGTATTCCACAGGGCCAATACTGTATGAAAAATGAAAAGGAGTTTGCAACCAAAAATACCTTAGGCAACTAATTCAATTAGATACACCAAACCATCAGCAAAAAGGAAAACCAGCCTACTCAAAAGGCAAGCATTTACCTCCTTTGAAAAAATTTTGAGTTCCGAAACAAGGGCCTTTATTGTCTTGTCAATGCCCCTAGTAATTTGAACGGGGTTTGCACCTGCTGCAACAACCTAAAAAAAAAAGGTTTCATTTCAAATTATTTTCCACATATTTAAGATACAACCATTTTCAATTTTGTATTTCCTAACAAGCTCATAAATTTTGACAAAAGAACCAAATTTTTTTCATACCTGATAGCAAATTTTTCACTCAAAAACTATCTTAGACTCAATAAGCCCGACTCAAAACTAAAAAACCAAACACCATAAGACCCTACAAAAATTAATAGATGATCTTAATCCAGTACTATCGACAAAAAGTTACCTTTACACCCTCACTTATTAAACCTTGTGCTGTTGAATTTTAACTTCAACTGCTGTAGCAGAAGGACAGATGCAGCAAAAACATTTTTTTTTGGAGGTTGCTTGCACGCCATCCATAAATTTAATTCAGCATTTAAAATACCTGCAAGTTTTTTTGTAGATGGCCGCAACCATATTTCTGTACAGGATTTTATTTAAACACAACAACTAGCATTAACGCAATTCACCAACCGGAAATTAAACAAACACAAATTTACCCCCTAGTTTTGTAAATTCAAAAGGAGGACACGTGGAGCATTAATATTGGATTGCATGAAATTGAAGGGAATTTGAAAACCTGAAAACAGGACCCCAATTTTTTATAAGGCACATTGGATTTAGAATTCGCGTTACAAATTAGGCAGACATCAGCATCCCATTTTGGAACACAAATTTGGTTTGAAATTCAATCTATTCAGACTTTTGAAGTCCGATGGAAAGGGTTCTTTAATGTTTTGATAGTTTAATTTTATGTATGCTTTAATATATACATATGTTTTAAACATATGTTATATATATATCATATGTGAAATGAAAGGTGGGCCATAGAATTTAGTTTTAATTTTATTTTTTTTAAAAGAGGGTTTATTATAATATATTTTATATGTTACGGCATATAAAAATAAAAAGGACAAAAAAGCTTGGTAGTTTTTTTTATAGACAGTACGTAAATTTTTTATTACACAACAGTGTGTAAAAAGTGAAAGACTGAGTGTAACTTTTTAAGTGTGTATGCACAGCAGTGCGAAAGGGAAAAACACAGCAGAGTGTTTTAGAGACAAAGTATGTTTGTTTTGAACAGACAATGAGTTGGTTTTATGCACTGCGTTTTGTAGCAGTCATAATTTTGTAATCCCTCTCAGTGAGGAAGTAGTGTAATAGTTTTTTTTTGAGTTATTGAAGGGAATAGAAGTTTGTTTTCAAAGTATTGAAACTCTGTCTCCTGTCAAAGAAATTTTTATTTTCTCTATGTTAGAGGAAGGGAGATTTATTCTCCATTCATTGTTCTGGAATTTTTCAATATTCCAACATGTGCAAGAACAACAGATGTTGTGGTTCCATCCCCAACTAAATCATTTGTCTTTGCCGCAACTTGCCTTACCAACTTGGCCCCAATATTTTCAATTGGGTCCTCTAATTCAACCAATAAAAAGGCCAAAACCATAGCATTGAGATACATTTCATTACACTGTCAATAACAATAAAATTTGACTCAGCCATAACCCTTTCCTTTTATTTTTGTGAAAATCTTTATGCATTACTCTAATGTGGCTAGTCCATAGGCCAAGTAGACCATTGGGTAACAAATATTTTTCCTTTCACCTTTGAGTTTTCAAATTATGCCTACCAAATCTAAGACATTTAAGAATGGGAACTAATACAACGTTAAAAAGAAAACCAGAGCACACATCTACAAATTACCTCCTTAGCTACTGTCACACCATCATTAACTATTTTCGGAGAACCATGCTTGCTCTCCAAGACAACATTTTTCCCCTCGCCCCAAGGGTGACTCCAACAAGATCAACAAGTTTGTTCACACAGCCTGCAAGACAAATTGACAATGCTTTCAGTAAGTGTGCAATTGAATGCCATACCATATGCCAAAACAACCCTCCATGAAAAATTAAAATAACACATTAAAATCGAAT
The DNA here is from genome assembly GCA_034641835.2 of Pinus albicaulis. Taxonomy (NCBI): domain Eukaryota; kingdom Viridiplantae; phylum Streptophyta; class Pinopsida; order Pinales; family Pinaceae; genus Pinus; species Pinus albicaulis. The sequence continues at coordinate 183,199,481 of CM076574.1, forward strand.
ATAAGTGGACAAGGAAAGATCCACCATAGTGAAGTTTCACGTGCAGGTGACCTTCCTTTAAACATAATTTTTTCTCTGACCTGCAGTTTTTTTGTCAGTGAGCCATCCTTGTTGAAGTAAAAATCCTTTTCCATAGATCTTGTATTAACTACCTTCTCTTTGTCGCATAATCTCAAAGTCCCTCTTCTGCTTGAGCGATTAAAGGAAATGGGTGAAAAAACTAAAAGAGAAGACAATTGTCTGCCATAATTATCAAACATTGCACCCAACTTCTTCCCCTTTCCATTGTTACCCAATGAGGTAGATGTGGCAATTGTTGTCATACCACCCAAAGTAGAGGCCATCTTCTCTTATGCTGAATATAGAATTACAAGATCTTCATATTAGTATGGACCTTAAAAAACATGACTCCCATTGCTAAAAACCACTTTTAAGTTGTAACAGGCAAACTAAACAACTATCGCAACTTTTGGCAACTTCTGGAGCATTAAGAGAGAAACAACCAAAGAGAAATACAGCCACAATCCTCATTTTAATGAGACCGGACTATATATTTTCATTAAGATAATAGAAAGAAATCACGACTATATTAAGGCCAGCACAAAACAATCTTTAACCAGTGTCTCTCGCGGCCTTCAGGTTGCCATGCTAGAGGTTGCATATTTTTAATTTAAATTATTGACCTCTTGTGCCCATCTATGAATGCATCCAATGGGATATCTACATCAAATGCTCCTTTATATCCCCAAAAATAAATTCCCTACTACAAGAGCACCAGTATTGATGGATCACCCCACACCATCCCACCCACTAGAAACGGTGAAAAAGGAAACCCGAGAAAACTTCTGAAATATCTCAAGATGACTATATGGGTGGTTCTTATGAATCAACCAACCATTCAGAACATGCTCATCAATCCAAACCATGAGTATTGTGTGACAATATTCAAGCAGGCACTGAATCGGATTTCTGAAGCTATGTTAGAGAAACCCTAAACTCTCACTGAAAATAGGTGAAATGTGGCACCAATCAGGGATTGACATGTGCCAATTGGTACAAGTGGTAGAAAATTGGCATGCTCAAACAACGAGGTGATTCAGGAATGACATGAGGGAGAAAATATCAGAAAAGCCCCAAATCTGTAGAACTAGAGCTCATCACCAACCTGAGATTGACAACTTTACATGATGTAACCTATGAAATCGTAAATGGAGAAATCATAGTAACGATAAAGTAACCTATGTAACAATAAATTCGGATTCATCCTGGGAGTGGTAATGGGAGAAATCATAGTGAACAACAGGAAACATGCAGAGTTGCTTACAATCAAATAGATGAAAAAACACATACAAAAAACCTAGATAATAATCATGAACGAGCTTAATATTGAATTATGAACTGTAAAGGAACTTACAAAATGTGACATTACGAACCTGGTCAAGCGCACAAGCAAAAATATCCTGGACATGACCCTGGTTGACAAGTTTTATTGCTCATGATGCAAGAGGATTTGTACCTGCACTGCCAAGCCAATTAAAATCCATCATTATCTATACAATAAATACAAGTAATTGATGTAGTATTTTTTACTCTAAGATGCATTCTTATGATAATGTTAGAACATATGTTGAAAATGTCAAAACATACCTGAATAAGCTTCTATTCGTTTCAAGAACAATTTATTGGAGTCGCATGAACTTGGAACAAGCCTCCCACGATCTGAAAGAGTAGCAACTAAGTCAATAGTGACTTTTTTGTTGCTACGCTGGATCGAGGGAGGTTTGCTCCAATATTTAATCTCTCCAATAAATTATTCTCTAATAAACAGGGCCAACCACGTGAAGGTGGAAGCTCTTATGGCCCCTCCCCCCCCCTCACATCACTCTCAATTCCTTAATACCCAATCTATATTTCATTTTTTACATTCATGAGCATAAAAAAAAAATTCAATAACTAATAAAAAAACAATTCAACAAAAATTACACAAGGAAACATTGCAATTAATGCTTGACATAAAAATAGTATGATAAATGAGTTTTTTATATAACCCAAAAAAATTCCAAGTATGGTAACGTTTGTCTTATAATAATACAATATTTTACATTATCAAATTTTTGTTTTCTTCTTCCTATTTCTAAAGCTCCTAATTACATCATCAATATCATCGTGCTCTGCTCCTATTTCATGCCTTTCAACCCGCACTGCTGACCTAGTTGCGTAGTCACGATGTCTAGTCTCATCCAGTGACGGGGCATCGCCTACAAAAACAGATAATATTAAATTTTAATTTTCAGTTTTTAAATATCATTGAACTAGTTCGGTAATATTAATAAAAAAAATTGCAATGAGATTATTTACCTAGTGCACCAGTTGTCGTCGTTGACCTAGTTGCGTAGTCACGATGTCTGGTCTCATCCAGTGACGGGGCATCGCCTACAAAAACAGATAATATTAAATTTTAATTGTTAGTTTTTAAATGTAATTGAACTAGTTCGGTAATACTAATAAAAAAAATTGCAATGAGATTATTTACCTGGTGCACCAGTTGTCGCCGCTGACCTAGTTGCATAGTCACGATGTTTGGTCTCATCCAGTGACGGGGCATCGCCTACAAAAACAGATAATATTAAATTTTAATTTTCAGTTTTTAAATATCATTGAACTAATTCGGTAATATTAATAAAAAAAATTGCAATGAGATTATTTACTTGGTGCACCAGTTGTCGCCGTTGGGACTGTTTCCCCGTCTTCCTCTCTGGTGGTAAGATCCTCAAGGGGAACATTCTCTATTATTAAAAAAAAAAAATTTATAAGGACAACCATCAAGGTATAATTAGAAAAAATTATAAGTGGAAATTAATTACCGTCACGACCCTCACTGATAGTAGCATTGTCGGATTGGTCCCCACTACAATGATCAGGTTGCACGTGAGGATCATCTACATATGGCTCTAAAACTGGGTTATTTTCCTCATCGGTAGTGTTGCTCCCTTGATTTAAACAAAATTGTTAGACATTAAATTTATGGACAAAAACAAACATATTGAAAGGTTAATGTTTTACCTTATCAGGCATTCTGGATCTTGGGACCCGCCCCAAGCTTCTGCGACGTTCAACTACGACTTGATAGCTGAAATGGAAAGCGATATTTTTATCTTCCTCTGTAGTTTATGTTCCCAAGTCATCACCCTACATTACATATGATTGTGTATTTTTAATCATATTTGATAGGATTACAAAAACCTTGGAAGGTGATACAATTAATTATAAGATGTTTAGCTACTTAATTACAATTCTTGTGGCTAATTTCAAGTAGCCGCCCTGGCCTAGCTTGTGATGGCCCTTTTTTTCAATCCTAGCTTTGGTTGCCTTTGAGGTGTCAGGCAACCTAGCATTAAAATATTGAAGTCAGATATGATGTAGCACACTTTTATTTTAGACATAGAGAAAATTAAAGCTATTGAATTAAAGTTGTAATTTACCTTGCGGGTCCAGTTGGCATTTTTCCTTCTTTCTTTGCCCTTTTCTCTTTTTTGTCATGGATGAGTGCTCTCCACTCACTCTCTAGAAATGTGAGAGGACGCTCATATCTAGGGTTAAATTGAAATTGCGTCCTATAGGTGTCCCTGGTATATTTCAAATATTTTCCGGCTACCCGAGCCACCGTTGTTCTATCAAATGTGTCGACCCCAAAAAGGGCTTCTAGATAATCTAGAAGTTCTTTTTTCAGGTTGGAATTCTACGAATTCCACCCTGTGCATATGGTTGGGCCAAAAATTACCAACGCATGGCTCTCCAAAAACCTGTAGAACTCATTGTTTCCTACACATAAAAAAAAATATATTATCATTAATTTAAAAATAAAAATCATGATAAATATGTTTTAGATAAAGTACATGAAATAGTTAAAATATTAAAATTTACCTGGGAGTTGTACGTGCTTTATAGGGACACCTTCATCGTTCACCAACAACGTGAAATTAATGGTACCTGTGGATCTGACACATGTAGCTCCAGGAAACGCAATAATGTAGTTAGCCATATCAGCCTCATTATTGCCAACACGTTTAGCGGTTGGCTGGGTGTCTGCTTGGGCAGGGTGTGTTTCTTGGCTGGCACCTAAAGGAGTAGAAGTTGTACGAGAGGTTTGTTGGGCAATCTCTTGCCCTTGTGTCCCACTACCACCAACACCGAGTTCAGAAAGTGCCAGAAAACGCTACATACAAAAGAAATTTTTGTTAGTTTAGTCAATGTAAAAATTAAAAATAAAACTATCACAATTCATCTCATGCAGAACAAAAAAATATCCTTTTGACTTTTTATTATTACCTGATATCTTTCTAGCTGCCTCATAAGATGTTGTATCCTCTCTTCTGTTTCAGGTGTTTGAGGCGCGTCTATCAAAGCATTAAATTCCGACCTTGCATCTCGTGCATTTTTTTGCAACAACAACACTGGAGATAGGGATGAAGAAAGCTCTTCCTCAAAGAGGGAATCATCAGGCGTACCATGGCTAGGTGTCTGCATATTTGAACAAAATTAATATTATTTCAATTATGTAAATAACTAAAATACATAAAGATAGAGCAATGCTGGCACTTTACATGTTCTTCCGCTGGCCTCTTTCCGCGATCATCCTGTCTCGGGGTTGTTCCTGCACTGCTCTGATCAGTCTGCCACATTGCAATAAAATTATAAATGTAAAAACTTGAAATCAATATCTAACTTGAAAACACAAAATGAAAACTGAAATAATTTCTAATAAGACACCGGAAGACAGAGTTAGAGTTTCAAATATGCCTTGCATTGAATTCAGTCCTGGAAACATGTCATTGCACATTAAGGCACCCAAACAAGAGACGAGTTGACAATGAAGACCTTATTGAATATATTGTTGGAGCAACTTATAGTAAACTTGTTGTGAAGACCTTGAGGACATTTTTGGAGCAACATTGTTGAAGCTGATGGTATAGCATTGTTGGAGATGATCTTGAAGGGCCTTGAATTGAAGCTTTTGGAGCAACTATTGAAAAATCCTTACAGCATTTAAGTAAGGCACTTTCTATCTTCCATCACCTTTTTCCTTTCAATATCATTTAAACGATTTTTTTGATATTTAATGTTTCAAATCACGTTATAATTCCTTGATTATATGTGTTTGGGGACTTTCTCTTTGAAATTACCCAAAAATACCCTGGCAATTTTATCTTCAGGATGCATGTCTGACCCTATTGTTCAATATTTTGATTCATAGTAGTAAACATAGAGAGTTAGGGGGATCTTGACTTGTTTTGGTTGGGCCATTAGATCCCTAACATCTACTAGGGAGAACCCCCCTTGAGTTGGAGGAGAGCTAGCTTGAAGTGAAAATAGGTTGGTGAGGTGACAATGGGGCTATTGAATTACACATGGTATCACACTTTAGCTTTAGGACTTTATCTTGAGAAGTGCGAGATTTTGATATATCAATTCTAAAATTGTTTACAACACTATTTTTAAGAACTAATAAGAAGTGATGTTGAGGGGTTTTTGGGTATAAGAAACAATACCATTTAAAAACTAGGGTTCTCAGTCCTTGGCATTCCTTCACCTGGGCCTAGGGGCACACTAGAATAATTTCACACTAAACCATGCAAACATAAAAGTAACTTAACAGATCCATAAAGTAATAATAATCATAATTCCTAATTTCCTATTGTACGATATGATGCAAATTATTCAAACATGAAGCAATGAAGACATGCAATGTCTGAATTTCAAGATTGATGAACCAATACAAGAAGTTAGAAACTACAACTTTGATTCAATACTCTGTGTCCTAACTCCAGGAAGGAATCTAGTTTGTAGTACAGAACATGCATCGTGTATTATCAATTCTTAATTGACAACAACTAAAGGTCATCTACATCATCAATTCCTTCCATTTTGTGTTTTTATGTTATATTCCTTATAAAAGTGTCAAATTTCTCTCAAAGTAAGCAACCACTGAATAAAATAAAAAATAGTTGAGATATGATTGAGAAATGGTCATTTATTTCTTGAAAGGATCTTCACAATTTCTTTGTTTGTTTTTCATCTCAAGAAACAAGAAATGACCTAAGAAACTATCGTGATGTAATATAAGAAAAAACACAGTGCAATGGCCATTTTCAAAGCCAAATGATGTCCATTGAGGACATGGCCTTTATTTGGTTCTTGTTTCATAGGAGTTTCGGGTAGAAATGGAACTTTTTTGTACCATTTCTAGTAGTAAAAAGGGAAAACCTTCTTTTTCCATGGGAAATAATTTACCTTTCCTTTTTCAAGATAATCTAAATCACAAAAAATATGAACTATACCGCACACATTCTTGGATAATGTGAAAGTGGAAAAGGAATACCCTACACAAGTGATGCACACATGTACATTTGAACACTAAAATATTTTTGTAGTTGAAATGCAATGCTTGTTTTCATTTAAATGTAGGGTTTTTAAAGCAGGGAGAAATAATGGCTGCCAAATTAATAAGCGTTTCTTTTGGAAAAATTTAAATCTTGTATTGGGTGATGAAGATAATAGAGGGTATTGAATCTTGATTCTTGACATCTAGAGAGAACCCTACAGCCTAACACAATCCAATGGAATTTACCAAAAAAACCCAAATAGAGTCAACCCTACTATAGGAGGAAGGGCCTGCAATAAGAACTTACCATTTTGCAAGAGCTGAGGGCGAACGCTGAGGGCGAATGCAGGGCGAATGATGTTATGCAAGAGTTGAGGGTGAATGCTGTTCTGCAAGAGCTCAGGGCGAATGCTGTTCTGCAAGAGCTCAGGGTGAATGCTGAGGGCGAATGCTGTTCTGCAAGAGTTGAGGGCGAATTCTGTTCTGCAAGAGCTGAGGGCGAATGCTGAGGGCAGATGTTGTTCTGCAAGAGCTGAGGGCGAATGCTGAGGGCAGATGTTGTTCTGCAAGAGCTGAGGGCGAATGCTGAGGGCGAACACTAATATATTTTTTTAGTTGAAATGCAATGCTTGTTTTCATTTAAATGTAGGGTTTTTAAAGTAGGGAGAAATAATGGCTGCCAAATTAATAAGCGTTTCTTTGGGAAAAATTTAAATCTTGTATTGGGTGATGAAGATAATAGAGGGTATTGAATCTTGATTCTTGACATATAGAGAGAACCCTACACCCTAACACAATCCAATGGAATTGACCAAAAAAACCCAAATAGAGTCAACCCTACTATAGGAGGAAGGGCCTGTAGTAAGAACTTACCATTTTGCAAGAGCTGAGGGTGAATGCTGTTCTGCAAGAGCTGAGGGCGAACGCTGAGGGAGAATGCAGGGTGAATTCTGTTCTACAAGAGCTCAGGGCAAATGCTGAGGGCGAATGCTGTTCTGCAAGAGCTCAGGGTGAATGCTGAGGGCGAATGCTGTTCTGCAAGAGCTTAGAGCGAATGCTGAGGGCAATGCTGTTCTGCAAGAGCTGAGGGTGAATGCTGAGGGAAAATTTTGTTCTGCAAGAGCTGAGGGCGAATGTTGTTCTGCAAGAGCGGAGGGAGAATGCACGCGTGATATCAGATGTTAATGTAGCTATTGCGACGGATATAAGTTTCGTATTTTTAATAAAATTATTTTTATGTAGCACGCATATAAGTGTCATTATACCGATGGTAGAAAAATCATTGCTATTGCGACGGATGCCTCGAAACGTCGCAATTGCGACACTTATACATTGTGTCGCACTTGCGACGTTTGGAGGCAGCCGTCGCAATAGCGACGCTTTGGGGCATAGTGTCGCAATTGCGGCGTCTTCATCCAAACGTCACAATTGCGACACTTTGTATAAGTGTCGGAATTGTGACACTTTTCTATAAACGTCGATATAGTGACGGTTTCGGGCGGGATTGAAAAAATTTGGGGAAATTTACGACATTTGGTCAAAAGCGTCGGAACCAAGTGTCGGAATTTCCCCCAAATGTACTAGTGAAAAAGGAGGTAGAAACATGAAAAAGAGGTGGTTTTGAGATTTTTCTCCAAAATTGTAGTTTTTCATGCCAAGAGGGTTACTGATCTATGATTTAATAATCAAAATACATTCATCCATGTAAATAAATCACCATTTGGATGTATCCAAAACAAAAATTCATAAGTGTTTGTTACCCTTCTGCAATGAGAAATTTCCAGAATTCTGCCAAAAATCATGTAAAATACCAAAATTGCTCCAAAGTCTTCAAAATTAGTTCTTTGACACCTGAAAGAGATAGGGTACATAGCTAATGAAGCTTCATCCAATAAATCCAAGCTATCCTTATCCTTGAGCTTCATTTGCGCCTCTTTAAGCCTGTTTTTGACTTGTTTTAGCCTTATTTGAGAAATGGTATCCTTGTTATGATAATGAATTGTCATGTGCCTTTGCAGCTTGTTATCCTTTCTAGGTTTCTTCACTAAATTCTCTAGATGCTCATTAACTCTTGATATCCAAAGCTCTCTATCCTCATTGATCTCCATGGAAATGAGCTCATCAAATGTCAACTTTTCAGATTGATGAACTTGTTGTTTCTCTTGCTCCAATTCCCTTTTTAGGCCTCTTATTCTTGGTATTTTTGCATGTGATTCAACGTCCATCTCCTACACTTTGTCAAAAAAACAATATTCCTTCCTTTACCTCTATTTTCCTCCATGTATAATTCATATTTACTTTGGAGGAGATGATTCACTTGCAATTGAAAATTTTCCCACTCAAGGAAAGTAATTCGGGATTGGGCAATGGAGAAGGCCTCTTTCAACTATAAAATATATTTATCCTTCTCTTTGATAATGTATTCAACTGATCAGACCTCCTCATGTTCTAATACCTCAGGATCCATTGGCACTAACTCATCATGCTGATGCAAAGGAGTTTTCTCCTCTATCTAACATTTCTCATCATGGGTGCCAAGTGTAAGAAATATCCTGGTATACTTAGGCACAAAAAATTGTCTCCTCCCTATCTCATATGTGTGAGAAAATCCCACAACCATAGGGCATCTAAAAGATGAAAATGTGTGCTAGAAGCGCCAATCTCCATTGGCTGTGGCGATGATGTAATAGGAAAGACAGAAAGCACTACTGACAACCTCTCCAAGAAGTCTTCTCATGTCATGTTTATGAAGGACAAGTGATGCAACACAATGAGCTTGATAAGACCATGATGAAAGAGACTAGTATGATGATCTTCTCTTCTGATCTGAACCTTCTCAGCCATCTTAATCAAGCTTCTGTATAAATAATGAGGAAAATCAAGTGTTTGACTCTGTTAAAATGCATCAAAATCCTAATGTGATACCTGTATAGCCTGGATAATCTTCGTTCACATATAAAGTACTTCATTATAAACATCATCAAATTAGCATACTTGTTTCTGATATTTATAAAAGGAAAAATAATTTCTAGATCATCTCTAGCATGAGGATTTAGGAACTTCTTGTGGTTTTCAACGTCAAGGTCCAGACCCTTGAACCACTGCTCTCCATGAGAAGGGATACTTGTGGCTAAATAAATTAGGTCAGATTATAGGTTGATCTCCATACCTACAAGAGTGACCTTTCCCATATTGTAGCTGGTTGCAAAAAGGCTGGACAATTGAAGATGACACCCTCCTTCCATAAGCCTTTCACAAAATTTTAAACACTGATTTATATGAAAGCATCTTCTCCCTAGTGGCAAAGCATTAATATTGTGCATGGTGAATGGCTAAAGTCTGAGATGGTGCCTTCCTTTGAAGCTCTTCTTGTCACTTTCCATGGTTTTGGTCACTGGAATGATGAAAACCCTAGGGTGTCAATGAAATGAGTGAATGAGAATGGAAATCTGGAAAATAGAGTGTATGAAGGCATGAGTTTGGTGAATGAAATGGAGGGCCTTGAAGATGATAAAAATTATAGAAAAAATTTAGTAGGTAGTGTTGTGTTTCAGCTTCAAATTGAAGGTGGAATTAGAGAAAATGGATGAGTGGAAGGTGTCAAAATGTCTAAAATACAGGAAATTCCCAATTTTGACTGTGAGGTGAAAAAGGGGTGATGGGGTTGAGTAAAAATTATTACAAACATTAAGTGAATAGGATGGTGTCTTGTATCCATAATTAAGTTGTAATGAAGAAAAATTGAGGATTTTAATTCATTCAAATCCTCAAAACACAGTCATTTCCCAATTTTGGATGTGGGAAAATCTAGTGAAGAAGTGTTTTTAATTTTTGAGGGTCATGGAGCTGGAATTTTTTTTTTGATAAAATTTCAAAGGGTATGCTGACACCTTAGCTCCAAAATTCAAGTGGAATGAGTGAAAATGGATAATTTTAAGTCCTTCAAAACCCTAAAACATAGTCACCTTAATTTTGAAAATTTTGACAATGATTGTTTTAAAATAGTTTATAATTTTAGGGTTTCAATAGTTTGATTTGATGTCATGGATGATGTGTGGGAATAGGTATATGTGGATGGGCATGGAGGATGTAGGTTTATGGTTTTTGTGATAGGTTATGGCTTATTTCAATGGTAGATTAGGGTTTTTCAAATAAAAAAAAATGAATATGTGGATAATGAGGATATGGAGAAGACACAACTAATGTATAAAAACCATGAAAATATTTCTAAAACAAAGAAATGATGTTTGCTTACCTTGTGAAGTAGCTATAGAAATGAATGGAGGTCAAAATAATTTGAAGTTTGTAGGGTTTTGGGCTTCAAAAGCACCGGATCTGGCCACCTACAGGAGTGTAACACTATCCCTCTCCAATATATAGAAGCGTAACAACAGGTTTCTCAACTGACATGAGTGTAACAATGTTTTCTCACCACACAGGAGAGTAAAAAAGTTTTTTTACACTACCCAAGAGTGTAACACTGCGTGTTCTTCATAGATAGGAGTGTAACACAAAGGATTTTCTTCACCACCCAGAAACATAACAAAAGGTTTTATCCAACACTGATAGGAGCATAAAAAAATGTTTTTTTTACTACCTAGGAGAGTAACACTGTGTGTTCTTCACAGAGAGGAGCGTAACACAAAGGATTTTCTTCACCACCAAAAAACATAACAAATTTTTTTCTCCAACACTGACAGGAGCATAACAAAGGGTTTTTTTAACTACCTAGGTGCGTAACACTACGTGTTCTTCAGAGACAAGAGCGTAAAACAAAGGATTTTATTCACCACCTAGAAATGTAACAAAAGGTTTTCTCCAACACTGAAAGGAGAGTAAAAGGTTTTTTTACTACCGAGGAGCATAAAAAAAGGATTTTTTACTACCTAGGAGCATAAAAAATGTTTTTTTTACCACCCAAGAGCGTAACAAAAGGAATTTTTACTAACTAGGGGTGTAACAAAGGTTTGTTTTACTACCGAGGAGCATAACAAAAGGATTTTATTCACCACATAAATGTAATAACATGGTTTTCTTGAGAGTTGTGAGAGAATCTTGAGAGTATAGAGGGGTAATAAAATTTGTATTCAGACATATTAAAAGGTAACAATAAAATAAGAATCAAGTTTCCTTTCCCTTTATAAGCTTTGACAACCCTTACCTTTTCCCTTTGACATTTACATTGGCTTTTAACCCTTTTGCACTTGAACAATGACTTTTTACTCCTTCACATGGGATGAAAAAAAAACAAATTTGATTTCCTTCACTCCCCTTTACTTTTTAAATGACATTTTTAAACCCTTTGTGCAACTTGGAGGATGACATGATGGCTTTCTCAAATGAGGTAAGAAGACAAAATAACACTTTTTGAACTCTTTGACATGAAAGTTGACTTTTTGGCTCTTTAAGTAAGATGCGAGGAAAAAGTTAACCTCTTTTTCATTTGTTGACACTTGAGATTACCTTCTAAGTCATTTAAAATGAGACATTGAGATATAATTTCTCCTTTTCATGAGACAACACGGTTGTTATTAAAAATTTTGAAATCTTTCACCTTTGGACTTTCACATTGGATAGTGACTCTTCAAAACAAATAAGATGTCTTTGAAGCTTGAAATGACACTCTTTTTCATTTGAATAGGATAGTAGGTCAAAATGACCTCCCTTTGAGATCTGATAGTGGATGATGACTTTTTGATCTTTTAAAAGAGACAGTGAGACATAGTTCACCAATTTTCATGAAACAATGAGACATAGATGAGATGTTTGATACTTTTTCTTGAAATTTGAGCCATATGAAACAAGAAAGATGGATTTATTTTAATTTCATAAACTTTCTTGCTCCTTCATTAGGGTTTCATGGATGAAATGGAGGATTAATAGCTTATGTTCAGTGAAAATTTGAAGATTTTCCAAAGGTAGAGTTGAACCTAGACTTGACCTAAATGAAATGAAATGACATAACCCTATACCTTTTGAATGATGATGATGGAGATGGTGACCTTGAAACTGATGATGGTGATTTCCTTGACAATGGTGGCGATGAATGGAATAAAGGAGCAAAAAACGTGATTTAGACCTCTTCAGTGACCAAAATTATTTTCTGAAGACATGTTCGAAAAAGTAAAAAAATGTTGACCTGTGACTTTGTGGAAAACAACTAAAAGAGTTATTTGATCACTGACATATCTAAGCTAACACCTACATGAGTGCACCACCATCTTCTTCATCGGAAAAAACTGAGATGAGATTGATATCAAGTGCATGTAAATTTGATTCAGCCATGAGCTTGGCTAAGCCCTGACCTTTGATCAACTTTGTAGGCTTGATCTCGAGGTCATGATACTCTAACGTAGCTGATATCCACTTTCTTCTTCTACCTTATGGATCAGTTTGCATTAGGACATCCTTCACTGTTGCATTAGGTACATAGGCTATAATGTGTTAATGAAGGATATACACTCAAAATTCCTTCAATGCCTTTACTAGGGCCAAGGCTTGCTTCTCAATGATGTTATATCTAAGGGTTGCATCCCTGATGGTACAATTGACGAATGCAATGGGATTCTCGTTCTTATCCTTATTTTTCATTAAAACCACAACCAAGGTGTATTTGGAGGCAAATGAAAATATGATGAAATTAATGGAGTGGTAGGGCCTGATCAAAATAGGAGTTGTAGTTAAGGAAAAAATTATTGAATTAAAAGACTTTTTGGCATCCTTCGACCACCTTACCTCACTGTCCTTTTTTATCATATTGGTCATCTCTCAATGATGCTCAACAATATTTGGAAAAAATCTTCTCAAGAATTCCATCTTACCCATTAAAGGCTTGGATCTCTTTCTTGCTGCGTGGAAAGTTAATTTGTTGAATAGCCTCAATCCAAGAAGGATCAATATGGATGCCATATTTGGAGATGATATGACCGAGAAAATTTCCCTCCTCCACGACAAAAATAATATTTTTGGGATTGAGTGAAATCCAAAATTTCCCACACTTCTGAAATACAATTCTCAAATGATACAAATGCTCATCATTAGAATGATAAAAAAATATCAAGTCATCAAGATAAAAAACTAAAAAACATCCTTTTCATTTGAAAAGGCTATGTCCATCACCCGCTAAAAGGTGGATCATGCATTCTTGAGCCTGAATGGCATTTTAGCATACTTGAATGTGCCCTAAGGTGTCGTGAAAGTAGTCTTGTCTTGATCATCCTTATGCACTAATATTTGATTGTATCCAAAATATCCATCAAGAAGCGAAATTCGAAAGGGCCCAACCACTCTCTCTAGGATATGGTCCATCTTAGGAAGGGGATAGTTATCTTTTAGAGAAACCTTATTCAAGTTTCTAAAATCAATACAAATATGGATTTCTCTCATTTGGGAACAATGATACCATATTTAAAGAATCTATTTACCTCTTTCTCTATTGACAAAAACAACCTTGGGTTGGTTCTTATCAACTTTTGTTTAAAGGGATTTTGGTCAGGCTTAATCAGAATTGTATGTTGAATGATATTATTGTCATAAAATTTCATATCTGCATAGTCCCAAGAAAATACATCAAAAGATTCATACAAAAAATCTATGTATTTGTATTTTACCTCTGGAGATAAGGACTTGAAAAACTTTACCATCTTGGGCTTTTATGTTGTTCCAGTACTCACATCTTCAACACCTTTCTCGGTAGGAACCATGGTCGGATTTCTAGCAACATCATCTTGATCAAACAATTATTCCAAAGGTACAAGAATCATTGGAATGTTTTTATCTTTCAACTGTAATACATCAACCTAAGTAGCCTCGATCACTTGATCATATTTATCATAGACCTCATCAAAATAGGAATTTTTGAATTCACCTTCCATCTGTAGAAAATTATTCACCTGTTTTCATCCCAGAACTCTTTCTAATACTTCAAGTTATCAAGGATAGTTGGTCGATGATTGGCATGAATTGCAAACTTCCTATTAGAAAATATGGGAATCTTAAAGTTATTTATCATTGTAGCAAGCGAATCTGCCATAAGATTCTAAATTCTTGGTACAACTAACAATGTATATTCAGGAAAAAAATTTCAGATATCAAGTAAAAAATTTCTATATGCTCTCTTTCATGGATGCTTAGCTTGGTATTTCCCTTTTATCCATTTGATTACAATCTCGGAGTCGCCATAAACAGAAAATATTTTTGCACCAAACTTTTTTGGAATTTTGAGGCCGGTGATCAATGCCTCGTACTCAGCTTCATTATTAGAAAAATAGACAGCCAACTTGTATGAACACAATCTCTCATTCTTTGGTATTTTCCCTGTTTGATTAATTGGACTACGGGTCTAGATTCTGATGCCTGCCCCATATTTCCCTAAGGCATCGTTAAAATCCATGGTCCAAAGACCATTCTCATCATATGGAAGTTGGAATTTTGCATTCTAATTTGTCTCCTCTTTTCAGGCCACTTCTTCAATTTGTTTTGAACCATTTTCTGACTTCTCTAATAATGGCTCTGAAGAACTAGGTGCATTTCCTTGTTTTTCATCCAAAACTGCTTTGACACTATTTGAAATTTCTGGAATTTCGTCAAATTCTATAAGCTGACTATCTGAATCATTAAAAGCAATATTATTAAACAAAATAGGTGATTCAAGATCAATATGTACAACATTAATATGATGATTGTTTGGTTTCTCTTTACTGATGATCATAAAGTTAATTTTCGTCTCCTGGTACAAATTCCTCAACTTTCCAAAAATCGGGATGGTGGCATAAGAGAAATCCAATTTCAAAGTACCTCTTAAATTTTCTCCCCAAGACCTTGATAGTAGCATACCAAACCATGGAGGTATATCAGCTACTACCACTTCCATTAAACCATTTTTAGCAAGGAATTTCTCAAGTGAAACTACCAAATCTTTTATAAGACCAAGACAATGTACTCTACCAGAATAAAATGAATAAAGATCAAGCCCAATTTTAAGGAAGGGATATATCCAATGTAAGGAAGGGTTATATCCAAGCCCAATTTTTCCATTATGGCCTTCGGCATCAGGTTATGATAAGCTCAGAAGTCAATCATGGCATTGTGAAGGATACACTAATGAATTCTCAAACTCAAATAAAACAGGGGAACTTCACTATTTTATAGTTGACCATCTACGGCTAGACCAAAAATGAGCTCAGGTTTATCATCTTCAACATTAACCATATCAGACATAGGATATAATTTCAGAAATTTAGCCACATGAGATTTGTATTGATTTTTTTTGACAATCTTGTTTAGAAAGTTAGCCACATGAGATTTGTATTGATTGTTTTTGACAATCTTGGTCAAGGGGATAGAGACTTTTAACTTAGATATTTCATTTTCTAAGCTAAAAAGATTGGATTGCTTATCTACCTCTTTTACAGTGGTGTCCCTCTTATCAAGATGGTCCTTTATTGCAGCTTCCTTCTTTTGGATTTATTTTTCTTTGCTTGGTGTACTTGTAGATGCTTTATTGATATTGATCTGATTTGCAGTTGCAAGCTCCTTTACCTTGTTATGACTAGCTTGGGGATTTTTCTTGGGCTGCGTATCTTTTTTCTGGATGTCCTCTTCTGAATAGGAGTGACAGGAACATCTCTATTTCTCAATTAATATTTCCTCTGCTATGATCTGAGTGCATTAAGATAACCCTGTTGATAATCATCATATTGAACCTCCAAATCATCATTAATTTCAAGTATGTAATCTTCATCTTTCGGAAAATATGTTTTCTCAATGTATTCCTCATCTTCTGTCAAGAATATAGATTGTCCATCTGATATGAATAAATGATTTTCTTCCACAATCTCATCTTCTTCTTTGACCCCTTGAGAATAATTATGATGTAAAGGAGTTTGGATCTTCTGTTGTGCTAGCTAATATGGAGCTCTTTATTCCCTCTGTTTAATCCTAAACTGAGGCTGTTGCTACTTACCTCAGAAATTAGGATCCCAAACCTATGCTTCTGGTTGTGTTTCAGTGATAGACATTATATAAACCATTATTTCCAAAGTCCTGATAAGAGTATCCAATTTGACCTCACAAGATGTGGATGGTTCTTCCCTAATTGTTACATTTCTTTCACCTTTGGTCAGACATTTTAATTGTCAAATTTTCTTCAACACTAACTGCATTTCATTGCATCTCCTCTAGTGTTGTAGGAACTCTCTCTTAGAGATGGTATGCCATATATATATCAAAATCATCCAGATAGTGCAAGAGGTATAAACCTAGAGGAGGTTTGATCTCATTTGGGATTGAGTTATACACTCGGTTGAAACGACCAATGAAAGCCTGAACTGACTCATTTGGATTTCTCTTTAATTTGTCATACTTAGAAAGAATATGAAGTGGATTATTTTTCACTTCCCATATAGCTATGAATGGATCAGTTAGCTGCTTCGGATTTCCTATGGAATCAACAGTCAAAGAACAGAACGAAGTTTTTACATCTCCAAAGAATCTTTGGGCTATGATCCTCATTTTTTAATTGTCGACATCAATCTCTTCTAAATCAATGAAATCAATGAATTTTACTACGTGTTGTCTGGCACTAATCTCTGAATTCTCATCAAAGAGAAGGAGTCCCTAACCATAGCCTTTTGGTAAGGGTGCAAGTTGACCAGGTAAAATAAGAGGTTCAAATCTTGCCATGAATCCTACTGAGTGTGGTGCAGGAGTAACAATGGGAGGGGTAGACTGAGAGGGTAATGAAGTAGAAGGGATGGAAGAGGATGCAAAAACTGATTGAGATTGTGTTGGAATGAAAAAAGACTCTTGATGGTATTGGATGATATATTTTTCATATGTATATTTGAGTTGATTAGATAATTTTTCAAGTCTATCGAAATGACTCCAGACTTTTATATCAAAATATGACTCGGATTTGGATTATTTGGATAGTAAGCTATATTCAAATTTCAGGGAATCAAATACTACTTCAGAAAATGATTTAACTTCAGATAATATCAATGGATCAAACACTATCTTAGACAATGAAATCTCCGAATTTGATCTAAATAGAGACAATTCAAACTTAAAATCGAATGAATATCTTCAAGGGATAATGCTTTTGCAGGTAATGATAAAGATATTACCAATGAATATGGATCCGACTGAAACTTTGAGTGTTGGAATCTCTACTTTCAGATGAGTTTCTATGGATCTTCAAATGGAGAAGCTGGATGAGGATCAGGATTCGATTTTTTGTATCTTCTCGAAGCCAAAATGTTCTTTGTTTCCGCAACTCGTTTCTCTGCAATTTTTGAATTAGCCTTCATGAATACTAGATCCTATCACCCACATGCCTAGAATTTGATGAAAAATATAGTACACCTAGGGAATATTTGTCACATCATTCCCCGACAACGACGCCAATATGTTATCACTCCACCAATTACTCTGAAGGTTGAGAAGGAGACCAGTAAAGGTAACCACATACCACTTTGACCTAGTATCTAGCCCTACTAGGATGAGAGGTCTCTCTCAATGAGACCAAAAACAATTTGATTAGATAATGAAATATATTAGGCTAGGTATGTAGATTATAGTTTTATTTTGATTTTGAAGGTTTGTGCTAGGTGGTGAATTAGGTCTGGGAAAAACTAGGTCAGGGTTTTTAAAATCAGATTTGCAGAGATGTAATGGGGCAAGGTAGGCACACAATTTAGCACTTTAAATGTATCTTGGTGAATATTGTAGATTGATAGAGTTTCAAAATGAGCATGAATATCATGAATTCATTTATGTTATAAGAAAATGAACATAAATGTGAAAGCTTCTCCAAAACAAAGCATTGAATCAATGAATTCTTCTTATCAAACACATAAATCAATCTCATAAGACATGGAAATGAAGAAGGAAGGTAAAAACATTCAAACCTATGATACTAGAAGAAGAATCACTGCTAAAACAAATACCACATGAATCCCACCACAATAGCTGCAAATTCTATCTATTAGTTCTTGCCAAAATCATGAAGTACACTAGTGTTCCAAGCTTAATTCCACAACATCCAACCTTTGAAACTGATTAAAATGGGTCTCCTATAGCCACTGAGGTTGAAATCCTCCCTTGGAGGTCGAATTTTCCATCAAGAAAGTCAAATACATGCATCTATATGAAATCTACTACACACTAGGGAGGTTACACAACAATTTCCTCCTTTATCTAACCATCAAGAGACATATCCTCCTGGAAATAAATGGAGGATAAGACACCTATTCAACTCCATTTTTACCATTTAAATTTACATTTTTACTTTTACGTTCATCCACATTCACATTTTTAATTTTACGAAAGTCAAACTAAGAATTGTCAAAATTAAACAGTGAAAATTTTAATTAAAATCTCAGAAAATTGCAGAAGCGCAACGCCATCTTGGAGGCCATTTTTAGGCACCTTTGTGAAGTCAAAATTCAAATATGAAAGACTGGTAAACTATAACTATCTGTCTAGTTTCTATAACATCTTTAATTTTTGAAAATTACGCATGGGAAGGCCTTAAAAAACACATTCATCCAAGGTGTATCCAGAAACACAGTGCCAGTTAAAAAGAGGGGCAGAATCTTGATTTTTGACCCTTTTTTCTCATTTTTCTCAAAATATGAGCCCTGCATGAAAAATATGAGGAAATTTATTTTGAGAGTAGGCCAAGATATTTCTAGAAATTCTTATTTTATTCCATTTGGAGCCCTGAGGAAAAATCGCAACGCAAACACGCTGCACTTCGAGAATTAGTGAAATTTCTGAATTCTGCAAATTTACACCAAATTTCACCAAAAAAACAAAAATTGCTCCAAATATTCCCAAAATTGGTCCAGAAGTGGAAAATTAGTTATGTTATGCTATAATGTAGGCATCAAAAAGAATATCTAAATTACCCTTCTCATTTTGGCTAATTAGGGTATCCTTGAGCTTATCTTGCAATTGCTTGACCTTGACATTGCAAATTTTGTTTCTTGTGTGGTAATGGCCAACCATGTGCCTCAACATATGATTGTCCCTGATGGCCTTTTCAAGGAGCTTCTCCAAGTGGATTTTTACCTTCTCAAGCCAAAACTCCCTGTCCTCATTGATCTCATTTGCAATCCTTTCTTCAAAATAGAGTTCTTCATCTATAGGGTCTTGTTCTCTTTCTTTTTGCAATGCCCTTTTGAGACCCATCGTTCTTGGACTTTTCCTCTTCAACTGTTGTTCATGCTCATCATGTTCATCATGCTCAACCAATGATGTTCCTTTCATTTCTTACCTCTTAGATTTAAATTTCTCTACCTCCATAATCAACTACTTTGTTTTGAGTTGACTGTTCTCATTCTCAAGGAATGGAATGATGAATTTAGACCTTGTAAAATTGTCCCGAAGTTCTTTGATTTGAACATATTTATCCTTCCGTTAGTGTGTTTTGTGCACGCATGTATGAAATCACACCAAATTAAGGGGTGTGGTTTACTCTCTTAAATTATTGGTCACAGGTAGAAAAAGAAGTGGATTTAAGCAAGTTAGTGGAACATGCTAGAATAATAAACACACTGGATATAGAATTAGCATGCATATATAAACTAAAACTAAAATAAAATAAAACAAAAGCTCTGAATAGAATCAAACAACTGCAATAATCCAAACGGTGGCTCTTTCAACCCCTCTTACTAAGTGTTGGTAGGAAATGAGGATGAAACGTTAACCCTCTTGCCAAAGGGCCCTTAGAACTTGGGTTCTAAGTCCCGATGCAAGGATTCATGTACTTCCAAGCTTGCTTCGGTGCAAAGTCTGCCTCTCTCTACTATGGTGGATTGAACTTATTGGATGGTTAACAATTAATTCCCCTCTATCTCAGCTCCAGATCACATATTGTTGGTATTTCTTGGGACAATTCTGGCCAGCATAAAAATGTGTTCTCTTGATGTCTAAGGAGGCTTTGGTGGCTCTCCTTAAGAAAATTCAAGTGTGAAACCACTCTCCTGGAGTGTGATTTTTGTGGTCCCGGAAAGTGACTTTCGCCACTCCCAAGATTGCGTGCATTTTGGTTTAAGAGGTGCGCAATGGTGCTCTTCTCAAAGGATTATGTGCACAAAAGCATTTATGACTTGCTCAAATTTGATTTTTCCTTAGACCTTAGAGATTTTTAAATAATTTCTAAACTCTCTAATGTCTTTCAGCCTAGTAAATCATTTTACCTGAAATTAAATAATGTCGTCTTCTGCTTGTATGATTTTCTAGTGTTAAAAGTTTCCCACTAATATGTGAGGTCTAGGAAGAACTGTATAGCCAAAATACATTATAATTTATTTTATGTATATTGTGTGTAGAGAGAGAGAGAGACCTGCGTGAAGCTCAGAATTGAAGACACCCTGCACTGGTTCTAAGAATGACCATGTCCTATGGAACCCCTGTAAGGAAATATAATACAGTATATATACAAATTTTCTATGAGGCAGGCATGTCCCATGTTTGTGATGCTATGGCTAGTCAAACAAATCTATTTGTAAAAATTATGTTCTGTCTGTGTCACAAATATGGTAGTGATCTTGTGGTTTCTGACGACGACTGTTGACGCCCTCCTGGGCATTTTTATTTGACAATAGGTGGAATGTGGTACCCATATGCGTAAAGTTGGTATGGCATATAGTTGTGCATTATATGCATAGGTGCTAGCTGGGACCTTCAAAGGAAATGCTTATGAAGGCACGGGTCTTCGATGAATTTGATAAATGTGAAATGGTTGTAAGGTACGATACCATCTTGACATGAAAGATTTTGTTGTAGTCAAATTTTAGGAGGATCGATGAAATCTGTGGGAAATGATGTCTCCCACAATGCCACCCGAGGATGCCCTTTTTATGGAGAGGGGTGATCCAAGGTACCGCTTCCTTTTTGGAAAATAGGTGTTGAAGTCGACAAAAAGGAAGCCCCAAATGAACGAGGGATCACTGATATGAAGGGTCAGGGAATTGGATTTGATGGGTTTAACATAGGCATGGTGGCTAGGGGTGACTGAAAACTAATTTTTGGGATTCAGTGGCCCAAGGTCGGAGTATGATAAGCAGCTAGGCGGCAGTCATAACTATTTCTAGTGGGGAAATCTCTAGAGTTGGTAGGACTTCCAGGGTGTGTATAAACTGGTTATGAATGTCATGGAGGCCTTTGCGTGAGGGTGTAATATTCCAACCAAGGATGTTTAGGGACTGCTACCATGGTATAAAAGATGAATAAGTGGGTGGGGGACGTAGTGCACCATTTTCGATCTTTGTACACTTACCAAAGGAATAAAATAATGGGGTTTGGTTTGTACAAAACACAGAGACCGGTGCCCCAAAACATGAAAGTGTTCACTCACTGATGACGTGAGGAAGGTGTTTTTATGAGGGTGGGGGCCCCATTGGTTGGTCTCATGTGTGAGGTTGATGAAGCGGATGAAAAAATATCACAGATGGGATTATGCTGATGGAGTTATGGTGGGCCAAATGCGAGGTGCGGTAATGCGCTTTTGATCTGCTTGTACAACCTGATCATTTGAGAAAGGGGTTTTATTTTGTATGGTAAAATATGACCTTATGCATGGTGGATGGACAGGCATGAGGTGTTTCCCAGACTAAAGTGTTATGGCCATGGTGTCACTTTTGTTGTGATATATGGTCTATTGTGGGTGACGAGCGCCATGGAGGGGAGGCTTTACTGACCAACGAGGATGTTTATCATGTGCAGGGTGAGGTGATGATAAACACAGTTGGATATGTGGGCCTATGGTTGATTTATGATGGAGAAATGATGTTAGGATATGTACAGTTTTCTGGGACTCTATCATGATGGGGGTAGACTAATACCTGCTCTGGAAATTTCACTGGATGGAGTTGTGGACGGTTTGTGAGATTTCCTGCAAAAACAAATGCCTCAAGTGAAATCATCTTCTTTATCAAATATCATTGAAAGTCATGATTTTTAAAAAAGAAGATGAGAGAGGGCATACTTACCAGTGCTGAAAATTTATTTTTTCGAGAGTGTGAATGTGTGGCATCACCTCTGTTTGTTATGGAGTGCTGATCACAGCGCTGCTTACGGTTCGGATAACGAACCCTATGATCTCTCGTTATGGTCCTCCAAAGTTTTTGAAAAGGGTGATATATAGGTGAATATGGCCCTAATTCAATTAATTTGTGCTTGTTGAGTTCTTGAGAGGTCAGAGGCTTCTGTGGAGTAGTTCTTGCCATTGTGGTCAGCCTAAGCACCAGGGATTAGCGATATGATGCCCAGGTAACCTCCATGATGTCCTGCACTTTAATTTTTTTAGTCTCAGTCAGGGAAAATTTTAAGAGTATAAGTTTATATTAAATTTTAGCAACCTTGGCGAATATTACTGGTCCCTAATATCCAAATTTTAAAATGTTTGATGATAATTTTGTAAAAAATTTTAGATTTCTAATTTTTTTTATTAGACAATATATAATATTGGTGGATTTTAAGGTAAAATTATTTTATACTATAAAATTTGGGCAAATTCATTTTTACAAAAAATGGAAATTGGTGAATCTTTTTTTTTTGGAAAAAGCATGGAATATTAACCCAGTCGTGAATATTAGCCCCTAAAATTTTCCCTGGTCTGAATGTGTCGAGATCCAACCAAATTTGGTTTGTACAGATTCTGGGTGATTTTTTGCACTAGATTGCATGGGCGATCAAGGCAAGGGCACGCCCTCTGTGCGCATTTTTCGGGATATGCGCGCTTTAAGCGCTCTGTTCCTCTTCCTTAGCATGCCTCAAGCGTGGCTGTGGTAAATACAGGTGTGCCCTGAGCACGCATGTCTAAGGGACAAGGGCATAAAAGGCTGAGGTGACTTTTTTTTAGTTTTTTCCTATTTTTTATGTTTTTTCTGTTGATGATGGGTTCCTGTTTACATGATAGGCTATTTTGGAGGGAGAAGGATTGGGCACAGCTCCAAACTGCATTGGCTGCTGATGCCAGGGCATGCCATTAGCTGGTGCAATGGGGGCTCCTGAAGTTCTTGGAGAATGAGCTTCTTCGGTCATAGGACTGATTACTTCGCTACTTGATCCAGCATTGGCATAGGAGGTGCAACATGTTTGTGTTGCATGGGACTAACCTTGCCATCCGTGCTAAGATAGATGTGTAATTCGTGACTGGGTTATTGCCTCATGGTAAGGCATTGAGGTATCCACTCCCATCTAGAAGGGTGGAATTGGAGAGGTTTCAGAGACATCATTGTGGTGGGGCGCCTCTTACGAACGGGTGCATCAGCATTGCATCAATGACATATTTGGATGAGCGGTGTGCTCTGGAAGTGATTGTGCGACTCGCAGGGTTGTTGGCTCTACATCGGGCATTTGGCTCGCAAGTTGGAGTCTTGCGCCAGTTGAGATCTGACCATTTCTTTGATTTTTCCTGTTTTTGCTACGACGGGATGGTGACGCATCTCAACAAGGTCCGCAATGGATTAAAGTTGTTTGCGTACACCAATATTCTATGCAGCATTATGTATGAGAGGGTAGTGCTGTTGAGACCAATGGCAGTAGTGCCTCCTGGGGGGCCACGAGAGCCTCGCATGATGATATGGGATCTAGTGATGTCGCGAGGTCATTGGGGCATGGTGGGGCGTTACTAGGACGCAACGATGGAGGCCTGGTTCGAGGTGAACCCCTAGATGTTTCTTCCATTCCCATATGTAGGGATGGACTTTCGGGGGGATCCAGAGATGGGTCTCCCTCCTGGTTATGCTTGGGGGACAACATGTATGTTTTTTATGTTTTCTGCATTTATTTGAGTATATATGTGCTTATGTGTTTTGATAGTGACACTGACATATTTTTGGTTACTCTTGAAGATGTTGGTGAGGTAGGTCACCCTGTGGCTCGATTGGTTGGCCATGGTCCTCTTCAGAGACCTCGGGGCAGGCAGGGAGGAAATTCTGCTGGAGGACCTTGTGGTGGCACTGGCCCTTTAGGGGAGGGTTGCAGCTCAGCAAATTCTGAGGTTGCAGCTGAGCGAGCTTGTGCTAATGCATAGGAGGCACATGATGATGTGATAGAGGCTTGCATTGTTGAGATGACTACTCGGGTGTTAGTTCTAGAGGATGTCTGAGGTCGAGTGGACCGCTTGACCTAGGGGATGCCTTCTCGAGGTTTTATGGATGATCTCGAGGAGGTTTGGCTGGAGATGGTGATGGCCCAAGAGAGGGATTATTAAACTATTTTATGTCGGGTGGCTATCTTAGTTGTGACGGTGGCCTTAGTGGTGGTACCGGGAGCAGTTGTGGTTCTAGGTGCCCCTCCTGAGGGGGCACCACCCTAGAGTATACTTGCACATGGGGAAAGTACCTATTATGAGGATGCTTCCCCTATTTTTGATGAATTTTTGTGTATCTTTTGGTTGGTTGATGGGTCAGCGACACTATTTTTGTACTCGTACATATACACCATGATATATATATATATATATATATATATATATATATATATATATATATATGAGAGATATTTTATGCAGCTTGACATGTTGTGATCCCTGTTTCTTGTTTATGGATGATGTTATACTGATGGATATCTATGATTTTTTATTTTTTATGTATGATGGTTTATTCGAGATGCATTCTAGTTTAGAATATTTTTAGCTATGTGATCAGCTATTTGGTTTCGACTCCTTGGTACATGTGTAAATGTAATATAGTCAAATTGTCTTCTTAATATTTTTGCACATAAATATTTTTTAAACATATGTGAATATTTTGTCTAAAATGTTTGGTTTAACTACGACACTAATAATTGGGAATCGAGGTAGACATGCATATGGCATATGCCCTGATGGAGGGCATCACGCATAAGTTTGATGACGGTGTCATATTTTGCCTGATTTTTTGTTGCTGAACCAATACACACACCATTTGTGTAGAGTGGTGATTGGTTAGGGTGATAGATGACCCAGGCAGCTGCTGTTATATTTTGAGACCATCTTGATGCTCCATTATCAAATCCAAAATAAGGTTCAGGTTGGTGGTTCATGGTGGCACTTTGAGCGCATTTTGTAATAATTATTTTGGTCAAAAATCAAAGGGGGTTGGGATTGTGTACGTTCACTCTAGGGTAGGGACATCTTGGCCATTATGGGTAGAATTCATTTAGGTAAAGGCTGTTGACGGGGTTGCTGAGGCATGCCCCATCTGATTCCGTCAAGATGTATGGCCCCTATCAGAGGCAATGTTTAATGATGTAGGATCCTTTACACAAGGTTTCAAACTTTCCTATCCCTATGGATTCTTTTGCAACATCGTAGTGGAGGACTAGTTCTCCCTCGGTGAATGAGCGAGGGTTGATGTGGCGGTCTAATGATGCTTTTACATGTTTCTTGTGGGCCTTGTTGTGTTGCAGTGACTGTCGTTGTCTTTCGTCAATGAGCTCTAGTTGTACTAGGCACTGTTCTAGAGGCTGGGTATCATAAAGGAGTTCGATAGTAGCATGAAAATTGGGGATCTCATGGAAATCAATGTAAAAGCACAAGGTACCTTGATCTTTTGCAAAAGGAATAAGGTGGAAATCATAGGACATGGGGGCGACTACAATCCTACTTCCGATATGCGATGATAAAAATCGTATATGGTGAATCATGTCATTGGCGTTTGGTGGGGGAATAATCTTCTTAATGGGAGTTTGTCTAAGTGCAAGATTGGGTTCCCCACTGGGATGGTCAATTTCCTATGGTTGGAAGTTGTGCCTTCTACAGAGGTGCCTGAATGCTTTTATTAGTGGGCATTCCTCTGGTTCATGGTTCTGGCCAGTGAAAATAGTGCATGGTACCACTGTGCCAATGGATTAGATTGTATGGGAATCAGAACTAATCGTTGTCCTTGATGTGGACGCTTGGAAAGGATCTATTGTAGAAGAGGTGGTATTTTGCTTCCACTTCCATGTTGTTTGCTTGGGTGTGTCTATATTTTTAGGGGAGTGTAGACTCAACGCTGCTCTTGCTGCTCTTAGCTTGGGGAGATGCGCACATTTGATCGTATGATGAAATTGTGAACAAATATGACAATAGGTGCGCATGATCTTCTTCTGGTTAAATAGAAGTCTCTAAGGGAGCGAAGATAATGTGCGAAAATAGCTTGAAAAGGGCTTCATTTCTTTGCATTGATTGACCTGGTGGTCATTCAGGTTGCATAGTCCACATGTTATCCTAGGCTTGGCTTGGGGAGATGTTCACATTTGATTATATGATGAATTTGTGAACAAATATGGCAATAGGTGCATGTGATATTCTCTTGGTTAGAGAGAAGTCTCTGAGGGAGCAAAGAGAATGTATGAAAACATCTTACGAGGGGCTTTAGTTCTTTTCACTAATTGACCTAGTGGTCATTCAGGTCACATAGTTCGCATGTTATCCTAGGCTTGGCTTGGATCATGCTTGGTTGGTGTTGTTGAGTCTCAAAAATGTTCTCCATATTCATACATATTTCCATTATGTCATAACCATTTAGCTCTTATTTCATAGCCATTTGACCTAAAACCCTACATCAAGTAACCATTTTCATAAATATATGGGTTAGGATCCTTGTTTTCCAAAGTTATTTATTTTATGTATTTTAAGTGAATTTATGATTAAAAACTAGAAAATTAACATAGTTTCATATATCTATATATGTGTTATGAGTTTTGTGACATGTGTAGGTCAAAAGGAGACTTCTAGAAGACCCTTATGTGGCACTCTAAGGCCACATTCGAATTTGGTTGGAGAAGATTATGGGATCAAGAGGATATGTGTCTCACTTCCTTGTTGTATTGAAACTCTAAGAGGATATGTGTCTCATTTCTCAAGTTGTGTTGAAACTCTAGAAAGACATGTGTCTTATCATTTCCTATTTTGATTGTAACTCTAGAGATGGAGGGAGAGATTCATGGACTCCCATTAATGAGATGTCTCCTCATATTTTGTATAAATAGGAGAAGCTTTCTCCTATCATAGGTAATGAGAAAGTAATGAGGAAGTAATAAGGAAGTAGATTTGTAACAAAGCTCAAGATGGAATGGGATGTAAATTTCTGAAGTTTTTCAATAAAGAAGTTTCTTGATGGTGTTTTGATTACAACTTTAAGGAGCTGAAGGACTTCACCAAATTGGTAGCAGAGGGCCCCTGCTATCCAAGGAGGCTTTTACATGTTTTCTAGATAAGTTGCTTTCAATTCTGTTTTGTCATATTTCCTTACTTAGATTGCTTTTCGAAATCATAGCTTTTAGCATAATTTTTCATGGCAGCCCGGGCATTTGCATATCTTTTGACTAATGACATGGAATCAATATTGTTCTGCTGTTAATTTATTTTTTTCTTAGTTTTTGTTTAATTCCGGTATTGCTTTGTTTATTTCAGTCTTGCACATTTGCTTCAGTAGTTAGATTTAGATATATTAAATTGCTCATGTCATTTTCAGTTACCTCCGAAAGCCACCGCTGGACCGATGGTGAGGGATTGTATTATGAAATGTGTAGTTTGATATTAGTTTCCTTTCTGCAAATTTAGATATATTAAACTGCTCATAACATCTTCAGTTGCCTCCGAAAGCCACAGCTGGATTGATGGTGAGGGATTGTATTATGAAATGTGTAGTTTGATATTAGTTTTCTTTCTGCAAGTTAGATATATTAAATTGCTCATAACATCTTCAGTTGCCTCCGAAAGCCACAGCTGGACTGATGGTGAGGGATTGAATTATGGATGTGTAGTTTGATATTAGTTTCCTTTCCGCAAGTTAGAAATATTAAATTGTGCATGACATCTTCAGTTACCTCCGAAAGCCACAGCTGGACTGATGGTGAGGGATTGAATTATGAATGTGTGGTTTGATATTAGTTTACTTTCTGCAAGTTAGATATCAGTTACTCAAGTTGTTTATGGTTACTTCCAAAAATCATAGCTGGACTAATGATGAGGGATCAAAAGACAAGTTGATGTAATTTGATTTAGATTTACTTTATTGCAACTTTTGGATTTCTTTCAGCATAGTTTCTTTTGTGTTTAGACAGCAGCAAGAATAGTTTGGTTTCATCCTCACTAGTTCACTGTTTTGATTTATTAGATTAGCAGCACCTTTTTCATTTCAGCAGCACATTTTCATTTCCTTTCAAGTTTTGTCATTGTATGTTTCAAATTTCTTTTTCAGTTTCAAGTTGGTAAATCATTATAAAGGACATCATTGCCTTGAATATTCATAACCATACTTGTCTTTTAGAATTTCCATCTCACATTAGGAAACCAACCAAGATCAATAAAAATCCAAAAACGACAAAAAGTAAGAGATAGGTTATCTTGCACATATAGTGCGCCACACTTCGTCAGCTTACGAATCCCTGGTTGATAATTTATGTTAGCAATTTAGGACACTAAATTGACCAAACATTTTGGCGCCGTTGCCGGGGAAGTGTAACTAAGTAGCTTTATTTCTTACATCTAAAAAAAATTAATAATTCTTGAGTATGCTCTCCTCCTGCACTTTGTGTGATCTGGAGGATCAGAAAAAGGATTGTTATGTAAAAAAAAAAATTAATAATTCTTGAGTATGCTCTCCTCCTGCACTTTGTGTGATCTGGAGGATCAGAAAAAGAATTGTTATGTGAAAAAGAAAAAAAAAAAGAGGAGACAAAATAAAACTTCATCATTTCAATTGATTCAACAATTTAAAAAAAAAAATTTGTTTTCATGAAAAACTTTGATTTCAATAAATTGTTTTGTTTAATGAATATATATGTATATTTTTAAATTTTTGAAAATATCACATACATAATTTTATTAAACAAATCAATTAAAAAAAATAAAATAAAAAAATTGTTTTGTTACTAAGATATATATTTATATTTTTAAAATTTTTGAAAATATATATATAATTTTAATAACAAATCATTTAAAATAAAAAAAAAAAAAAAAAATCAATAAATTGTTTTTGTTTAGTAAATTACATATGTATATTTTTAATTTTCCAAAATTTAACATGTGTAATTTTATTAACAAAACAATTTAAAAAAAAATAATAATAATAATAATAATAATAATCATTTTGTTTAGTAAAACATATATGTATATTTTTAATTCTTGAAATATAACATATATAGTTTTATTAACAAAACAAATAAAAAAAAAACAACAAAAACAAAACAACAACAAATCAAATCAATAAACAAAATGAAATGGCCATGGCATTTAAAAAAAAAAAATGAATTACTCTCAACAGAAAACATAAAAATTCAACCATTTACGATGCTTGCAGTTGTATTATGACCCGGAAACATCAGATTTTCTTTGCTTTTGATAATGAAAATCATGTAGAAGTTGAAAATGATGGAGTTAGAGATGCTGCAAGGCTGCTAGGTTGCTGTGTTTCAGAGTTTATGACAGCATTATCGACCTGTAGGATTCAAGCTAGAAACATCATCAAATTCCCAAATCCTTGAAAGAATTTGTGAGGCCTTTGTGCAAATCTCTCGCCATTCAAACCTGTCAATGCCAATCCCTTTTATTATACTAGGCTTGTCAGCCTTACCAATGGTGCCTGCCATCACCAAACGCTCCTTGAGATTCATAACACAGCCACATGTAAGAGAACAAGGCATTGAAATTGAAAAAAAAATTAAAGAGGCAAAACGTGCCTTGATTGAACTGAAGAATGCTTAGGTGAAGGATAAGCATGGGCAATATTTGCAAAGGAAAATCTGATTTGGAAGGTTGACGGGAATCTTCCCAAAGAACAACTATTTGCAGAGAATTGATGCAGCTATAGCCGAACCTGAAAGAAAACAAACAGAGGTCAAAACAGAAAAACGCAAAACAGAGAAAAACGCCAAACTTTGAAAGCACGATTTGGCCAAACGGAGATGAATTTAAAAAAAATAAAACATGGGTTTTTTCGCCAACGTGGTCAATTAGATAACCCAGAAATCGTTTTACGAAATTCGTGGCGGTCTGGGAGAAATTCTCGGTTCTTTGAAGGCCAT
Organism: Pinus albicaulis; assembly: GCA_034641835.2. Classification (NCBI taxonomy): domain Eukaryota; kingdom Viridiplantae; phylum Streptophyta; class Pinopsida; order Pinales; family Pinaceae; genus Pinus; species Pinus albicaulis. The sequence goes on from CM076574.1 coordinate 183,229,872, forward strand.
TTTTGCCTGCCGCGTGAGGAAAAACGATTTTTTTCTGAGTGAAGAATTTGAAAACGGCACTCTGCATTGATAATTCGGTTTCCTGATTTCTAGGAAGAGGAATTCTAATCAAAATCAAACTCTTATCATGGCATTCAATGCAAATTCCACTCATTTTTGAATTTAATTCAATTTCGTTTTCTGAATGTTGGATTTCACATCTCCTTTATCATCTGCCCAGCAATTTTTGGTGCTTCAATGACATTATTAAACACCAACCATTATGATGTTTATTTCAAAGGGATGCCACATCACTATGGAAAGACATTAAGAGGGCATGGGGATGAATTGAACGAACTACAGGAGGATATTATCAAGCACATGGTCGTGCAGATGGCACAATGAACCTTAGTAGCATAAAGGTAAGCTCAATTGAGATTGAACGTGTCTGTAATGGCAACTGCTGCAATTGGAATTCCAACTGAGGGGGTGGTCCTAAATTGTTGCTGATTGTGATAGTCCTCAAGGATCAAACAGATACAAAAATAAATTTTGAAGAGATGAAAGATTATATTTTGAAATAACAATCATGCCTTTTATGTTCTTCAATGCTTACCAATATATTATTTTTCATCTTATGTGATATTCACTTACCATTCTATGGTCATTGCAAGGTCACGATTGGTCAATGTATCTGAGTTTGCTTTATTTAGCATCATTTGTTGAAACTTAAAAAAAAAAATTGCATTTCTCTTTTGTTGTTATAAAAAAAAAAAAAAAAAAAATTGAATAATTTTGAATCAATGAAATGAACAAGTTATTTGCTCGTTTTTCTGAAGGTATTGATTAAATTTGAACTGATGATGAATGATGAATGGCTAACTTTTTATTCAAAATTTTTAGCTACAGAAACCGTCGACATTCTGCAGCTGAAGTCCAATTCCGCAGCTGTTCTTCAATTCCGCAGCTGAAGTCCAATTCCGCAGCTGTTCTCCAATTCCGCAGCTGAAGTCCAATTCCGCAGCTGAAAAACCTCATTGTTCAAATCAGCATAACTTTCTCATACAAAATCAGATTTTGATGATTTAAGTATCGTTGGAAAGGTCTCAACAAGATCTATACAATGAGAAATACATCATTAGCGTTTGAAATGGCAAATAATGAAATAAATTGCTGAAAAGAAGCTACATTCAACTTGAGGCACTAATTCCAAAACAGGTATAAATTCTTGTGATTTTTCCTTTGAGAACTTGTTTCATTAATACAAATTCTTAGTTTTGTGTGTAAATATCATAACTAGAGAGATTGATCACCTCTCTCCCTTTGATAATCTTACATTCCATTGCAGAAGAAGTATTAGTTTTTTTGCAGGTTCGAGGAGGAAGGACAAATGACTACAAGAGAATGGTGTCTCTCTAAGAGACCAATTTGTTTCATAAGAGGATGATCAGCAACAAAGAGGAGGAAATATGCTAATGTAAAATCAGATCCAAACATTTGAAAAACTTTCAGATACTATTGTCTCCATCACATCCATACCTCATAATAAACCATTCACCTCATTTCACTTCATATTTTCCATTTACATTCACATCCACTTTCCATTTCTTTTTGTCCATTCATAACCACAAATAAAAGCAAGAGGCTCATTCACATGCTTATTGCCCATTTCCATTTCTTATTCACATGCTTATTGTCCATTTCCATTTATACTCTCCATTGCCATCTTCCATTTTCATTTTCCATTTCATGTCATTTTCATTCCGCAAATAAGCCCTGCTTCAATGCAAACTATTGAGTCCATAGTCCTTTGAGTCTAAGTTCTTTGTAAAAACACCTTGAGGCTTGCATGCCTTAATGGCAAGTTCTCATGCTGACAAACAATGGAAATACATTAATGTCTCTTGTTCGTCAGATCTTCTAGGTGACTCGACATCAACAAAATCATTCGTACCTAGCAAGATGTGTTTGGGCATCTTGACTCTCATTGTCATCAATGGTGAGAGTTCTCGTGTTGACTAGTGGCATCCATTAATGGCCACTAATTCAACAATTTCTTACTATGTTCGACATCAGAACATCTTTTCACATAGTAGGAATTATGCCAATGAGTTTTGAAGACATGAAGACTATTATTTTCAGCATTTTGGAGCAGATTTCAGCAAGTTTTAGTAGAAGCAATAAAAGTCATCTCATCTCTTTATCCATGACTCCTCTTGTTCAGCCACTTGAAGAAGAATATGATCAGAATTTTGCAGCCACCACACATACACAACTCATCCACATTTAAGGTAAGTGAATGTATGTTGTTTTCTAATTTTTAGTCATGTAATTCATTAGAATGCTAAAATTGTAACTTTGGAAAATTCCTCACTCCCTTTTTCACATTGTCATATCTTTAGTTGGGGGGAAGGGACATCATTTCATATCCACATGTCATACACTATCACACATTTTCATTTCATTTCCATCCACATATACTTCCCAACCAACTATTGTTGCAACATGATTCAAAAGATTATATGCCTTGCAAATGATCAATTCATTGATAAAGTAGTTGATTCTAAATGTTTTCATGAACTTTGATGCAACAAAGAAAATAAAGCATTGTTACACAAGAACCAATGCTTCAAAAAAAAAAAAATGGTTGTCACACAAGAACCAACCATTGAAAAAAAAAAAATGTTGCAATCAAATGTATTATACTTTGCCAAAAAGGAAAAATCAAGAAGCAAAGTTTGGAATGAATCTATATGAGTCAAAACTCATAAAAGATCAACTCATGGACAAATGAATCATTGCAATAGTTGCATGAGGACATGCAACAACTTCAGTTGGGGGGTATGTTGAGTCTCAAAAGTGTTCTCCATATTCATACATTTTTCCATTATGTCATAACCATTTAGCTCTTATTTCATAACCATTTGAGCTAAAACCCTACATCAAGTAACCATTTTCATAAATATATGGGTTAGGGTCCTTGTTTTCCAAAGTTATTTATTTTATGTATTTTAAGTGAATTTATGATTAGAAACTAGAAAATTAACATAGTTTCATATATCTATATATGTGTTATGAGTTTTGTGACATGTGTAGGTCAAAAGAAGACTTCTAGAAGACCCTTATGTGGCACTCTAAAGCCAAATTCGAATTTGGTTGGAGAAGATTATGGGATCAAGAGGATATGTGTCTCACTTGCTTGTTGTATTGAAACTCTAAGAGGATATGTGTCTCATTCCTCAAGTTGTGTTAAAACTCTAGAAAGACATGTGTCTTATCATTTCCTATTTCGATTGTAACTCTAGAGATGGAGGGAGAGATTCATGGACTCCCATTAATGAGATGTCTCCTCATATTTTGTATAAATAGGAGAAGCTTTCTCCTATCATAGGTAATGAGAAAGTAATGAGGAAGTAATAAGGAAGTAGATTTGTAACAAAGCTCAAGATGGAATGGGATGTAAATTTCTGAAGTTTTTCAATAAAGAAGTTTCTTGATGGTGTTTTGATTACAACTTTAAGGAGCTGAAGGACTTCACCAAATTGGTAGCAGAGGGCCCCTGCTATCCAAGGAGGCTTTTACATGTTTTCTAGATAAGTTGCTTTCAATTCTGTTTTGTCATATTTCCTTACTTAGATTGCTTTTCGAAATCATAGCTTTTAGCATAATTTTTCATGGCAGCCCGGGCATTTGCATATCTTTTGACTAATGACATGGAATCAATATTGTTCTGCTGTTAATTTATTTTTTCTTAGTTTTTGTTTAATTCCGGTATTGCTTTGTTTATTTTAGTCTTGCACATTTTCTTCAGTAGTTATATTTAGATATATTAAATTGCTCATGTCATTTTCAGTTACCTCCGAAAGCCACATCTAGACTGATGGTGAGGGATTGTATTATGAAATGTGTAGTTTGATATTAGTTTCCTTTCTGCAAATTTAGATATATTAAACTGCTCATAACATCTTCAGTTGCCTCCGAAAGCCACAGCTGGACTGATGGTGAGGGATTGTATTATGAAATGTGTAGTTTGATATTAGTTTTCTTTCTGCAAGTTAGATATATTAAATTGCTCATAACATCTTCAGTTGCCTCCGAAAGCCACAGCTGGACTGATGGTGAGGGATTGAATTATGGATGTGTAGTTTGATATTAGTTTCCTTTCCGCAAGTTAGAAATATTAAATTGTGCATGACATCTTCAGTTACCTCCGAAAGCCACAGCTGGACTGATGGTGAGGGATTGAATTATGAATGTGTGGTTTGATATTAGTTTACTTTCTGCAAGTTAGATATCAGTTACTCAAGTTGTTTATGGTTACTTCCGAAAATCATAGCTTGACTAATGATGAGGGATCAGAAGACAAGTTGATGTAATTTGATTTAGATTTACTTTATTGCAACTTTTGGATTTCTTTCAGCATAGTTTCTTTTGTGTTTAGATAGCAGCAAGAATAGTTTGGTTTCATGCTCACTAGTTCACTGCTTTGATTTATTAGATTAGCAGTACCTTTTTCATTTCAGTAGCACATTTTCATTTTCTTTCAAGTTTTGTCATTGTATGTTTCAAATTCCTTTTTCAGTTTCAAGTTGGTAAATCATTATAAAGGACATCATTGCCTTGAATATCCATAACCATACTTGTCTTTTAGAATTTCATAAAAATCCAAAAACGACAAAAAGTAAGAGATAGGTTATCTTGCACATATAGTGCGCCACACTTCGTCAGTTTACGAATCCCTGGTTGATAATTTATGTTAGCAATTTAGGACACACTAAATTGACCAAACAGGTGTGTCGTCCTAGTTTTCCCATCACGCCCATGTGGGTGTGGGATCGCTAGCCTAGGGGTGATGTAATTTCTATATCGTTTGAGCTCATCATATCACTTCTTCTCTATTGTATGAATCATATCGATGAGTGGATGGACTCGTGGGATATAAGTACAACGTTGTCCATAGTGATTTCCCTGACAAACACGGAAAAATAGCCTAGATTTGGGGGTCTTGTCGTGCTCAGTTTGTGGTCTAGGAGGGTACCAGTGTCGTAATGCTTCTAAAGTAGGGAAAATGGTGACCACATGATTGGGCATTTTGCATAACACGCATGTTGGTCTTCTATGTAGAGAGTGGTTGGGGGTAGCTAGGGGTTCCCTGATTAGTCGCTTTTCAGTTGACAAGAATAGGATGGATCTACTCGTCACATCTTCTTGGGCTGTTCATGGATTCCAATTCCATGTCATATTCTTGGGAGAGGCAGACTATAACTGAGCACAGACTAGCAAGGGTTAACCGGAATCAGGGGATATAGTGACAATTTTCCAGAAGGTGATTATCAGTGCATAAAGGACATGTGAATTGTGCTGCACACAATCCCACATAGTAAACCTGTTCTATAGGATACCATCTATGGATGAGTTCCAGGGCTCGCATTCTTCGAGGAAGTGACCACATTCATCGCACAGTGTATAACGGGAGGGTGCATGACTGGTGGTATTTCTGGTGCCCTTTGTTCCTCTTGTAGGTAGAAGATGACACGGGGTTCATCTCCTGCAAACTGGTTGGAGGGATCCTCTTGATAGGATCGCTCGATGGCATGAAGGGCATCCCTATATCATGGGATCTCTCAGAAATGATGAGTATAATGCCCATAATTGCTGCAGATGGTGCATGCGTTATTGGTACGCAATTTTTTTCCTTTACCTTTGGTGGTAGGTTCCTTTTTTCGAGAACGCAACGTCCTAATGTCTGACTCAGAGCTAAGGAGTGGTTTTCATTCATCCAGCTCTGGGAAGATATGGGTAGGGTGACCTATTACATCACATATGGCATAAACTGGTGATTCCCTTTTTGTGGTGGGGGTCTCCATATTATTTCCTCTTTTCTCGGTTTTCTTAGCTGTAACCACCAGTTTTGCAATGGGAATTTCCTTTGCAGGCATGGTTTCGACTGTTTCTTGGACAGGTGGGGCCTCCTCGGGATTGAGGAGATTTCACCTTGTGGCGGTGATGTGTCTGGCTCTTGTCCCTGAAGAGGGGACAAGATACCAAACACGTATAGCAAACGATATTTTTGGTAACACCACTGTTGCCAAAACCTACTGGGAGACGAAACTAGCTAGGGGGTAGAGGAAAGGAGTTTGGGAAGAGGTGTAGGCCAGAGAATCTACCGTGGCCATAGAATCGGTGTCATTACTACTTGTGTCCATGTCCTGACTGGCTTCGGTGCTTGATGTGGACATCATGCACACCGGAGCTCCTGCGACATCAGGTGATGACTCAGGTATAATGGGGGGATATCCTAGGAATGATCCTAGAATGGATGATGGCTTGAACTGATCAGGGCCATATTCTTATCATGAAAGAATATCTGAGGATGTGTCTACATAGGGTAGAATTACATCAGCGTTTTTTAGGGGTCGTTTATCGCTATGCGTCAGTTCGTCAATGGTAATGATGCGGTCCTCATGGGGGAACATCATAATGCGGAAGACGGAGGAGGCTATGGATGACATGGCATACATATAACTCTGACCAAGGAGTATATTATAGTCCAAGTGAGCATCCAAGACTTCGATGTCGATATGGACTGTCTTTCCAGCTAAGCAAACTGGGACATTTTGGTAGAGACCGATGGGGGTTGAGGGACGACTGTCGTATGCTCTAAGCATGATGACTAATGGTTTTAGTTTGGGAGACCCTAATTTCTGCCAAAATTGTTTTTACATGATGCACATGGATGCACCCTCATCAATGACACATCGGTGAATGGTGATATTCTGGACCGACACTGGTATCTGAAAGGTGACCATCAAAGGAAGCCTAGGGGTGGTTTTGTCTAATTCAAAATCCATTAAGCGCATATCGACAGGGTCAATAGTGCCTAAGGAAGAAAGAAAGGCTTTCCGTTGTTTTGGGCACGACTGCAATACTTCCAAAGCTGACATAGTAGAGGGAGATTGGGCTAGATTTTCCACGATGCTATAATTATGGGTTGCTTTGGAGTAGTTTCCTACTCACCTATTTGGTCCCTTCGCCATATTTGGCAATGGTTCAATAGGCATCTTTGAAATGGTCAAAGGTGCAATTGGTGTGCTGGTACTAGCCCCTGATGTGTTGGTGTCTAGTGGGGTGTCATAATTGTAATTCTGTGTTTGGAGAAACATCTCTTCGCCAGTCATGTATATTTCATGGATGTTTTTCCTGGAGTCATCTGGATTTTGCTGTTGAGTGCTTACCGTCCCTTGATGGGGGAAAGGTTCCTTCATCAAAATTGTTTGTTGGGAATATCCTCCTTGTCCTCGATTACTCTAGAGCTTCTTCAGCTCAGGGATATCGGGACAGTGGTGAGTATAATGGTCATACTCATCACATATCGAACAAGAGTGTTTTCTTCGAAGAAGTGCCCTTTTTCTTTGTCATTGGGCATTGCTTGGCTCCTGGTTCTAATTTCGATTGGAGTTTCCTCTAGCCTGAGATCAGGGCAGGCGTTGCTGGTTGTTGCCCCCTTGTCTAGGATTCCCTTTGGGCTTGTTTTTTACTTTGGTTAAATTTTTCTGAGGCATATGATGACTTTGAAAATCGGGTTGCGGTACATTTTCGGTAGGACCAGATGTGTAACTGGGGTTTTGATTGCTACTGCCTAGGTAACTTTGGGTCAATGACCCAATGAGACCATCTGCAGAGTTCGATGCACCTGGAAATTCTTGATAAGTTTGTAGGCGTAGGGCGTTCGATAGGATATTGTAAATATATCTTGACTGTGTATAAATTAGCTCAAGTTGCTAGGTTTTGTTGATGTCATCCTCTTCGGATGTGGGCCTTTGTTGCGCCACATCCTTTGAAATTTTTGCAGTGAGAGTTTTTATAAAAATTTCTAGGAGTAATTGATCATCAAGTTTAGCTTTACATAAACTACGACACCGCCTCCATTCGTGGAGATGGTCCGAGATATGGATGATGAGGGTTTGTCTAAAGTGTGTCAGTAATTCCATTCCAAAATCATGGTGAATGGGTAACTGAAAATATGTTAGGAATGTGGTGGCGAGGGCGCTAAAGGTTCCATGTGTAGTAGAGGGATGCCCCACATACCACTTCTTGGTTATTCCTGTCAGAGTGCATTGAAATAGTCTCAATCAAATAGTGTCGTCAATGATATTGTTCGATGAGCACCATAGGTGGAAGGTCATGATATGATTACTTGGGTCTTCTGCTTGCTTTCCTTCAAATTATGGAATATACGAAGGGAGCTTTGTGGGCATGGGGGGCCATGTAAGGTTGTGTGCGATGGGGTCATTCGTCAGCTTGGTTAAATCTGTTAGATTCAACGAAGTTAAGAAAGGTGACTAGGAGGTTGATGCCATTGCAACTTGAAAAAACACAAATTTCTGGTTAGGAAGACGATTAGTCTACGGCATACCCTACTGTGTATTTGACTGGCTTCTTGAATGGGTCACACTCCTCTACCCTCTAGAGGTTTTAGGAGGAGTGGTGTGTGGTGTGGCATTGGGAGACCGACTAGGGTTCCCAAAAAAGGATGCCCCAATAAAGGATTAACCAATAATGGTGGCAGCATTCCATCTTTGACGCCTAAATGGTGAAAGACCTGGAACCCATCCCGGTAATGAGGGGAGGTAAAAAATACGCCTAGATCAAAGAGGTCCCATTGGGTCCATTTTGGTGTCGACTAGGTCTGGTTTTGTTAAAGTTTGAGAGGATAAAGAATATTATCAAAGAAAAATTCTGATCGCATACATAAAACAAAGCGAAAATAAAATAAATTTTCCCTTTAAATTACTCCTATGTTATCAGTCAATCAAAAAAGTGGTTTTTTTGTGTTTGCATATGATACTCAAATCCTAGAAGACCTATTCGTCCTCACATACTCAAATGTGACTGGGCCTTGAGAAGATATCTTGCAAGTGCTAGCACAACGACCCGTAAGAGCTGGCGATGCCCCGAGTCAGCCGAAGAAAATCCACTAAGGTAAGGGTAGAGGATCGAGCGCTTTCCTGCGCCGTCATCTATAGGGAAATGATGCCCTAGTTTTGGCCACTAAGTACCACCATCACACATGAGCATTCGAGTCTTGGGCTTCTTGGTAATTTATCTAACAGTACCAAGTATTAGCCAAGTCAGGTGTTGTGCATGTCAACCCCTCCATTCAAATTTTTGGCCTACCGCCCCATATAAACCTTTCAAACTTGCTACCGTGGCCAAAAACCTCCATATTCTGCTTGTCGTTACCCTTTCTGCGCAAAAAATACACTGTACAAAGGCTAAAAATCGTATTATAAGATTTACCAGGCCTAGCCCCTGCAGTTCCAGCCCCTTTGTTTTGTTCCCCATACGACTCAGGTGCTAGACCAAGCGCCAGATGGAAAGGAGCCTATCGTTAAAGTTTTTGGGCGCGTCTGGAGCTGTCCGATCAAATCCAATCGACGGAGCGGAGTTGGTTTTCCGTGGTGGTCCCCGCACCCGCGCGCATTGTAAAAACCGGCGGTTTCATTCCGCACCACCCATCCATAGTCGGCAGTATTTCCCATGGACCCAGCGATTCCATACGCTGGGTGACACATGTCCAAGTGTACTATTTCGAAAACTGCCCATTTCGCGCATTATCTCCTGGACGAAAGCCATGCAGCGGAATTCACCTGGGCCATTCGATTTTGAGGTTCGCATCTGATGGCTCCTGTCCTACAAAGTTGTGCACCTTTTAGTCTTGTCCAAATTGCCTCTGGCCCACCGCTCCATCTCTCTTAGATGCAATCTTCACCATAGATCGCCTTCTAAATTGGGTGGCTAAGATTTATTTGACCCATCACAGTTGACCAAGCCTCATAGCCCGTACTCCACATCATAGTTTCCACGTGTCGCCCACTTTCACCTCCACCATCCATATATTACATTCACATGCCATATTTTAGCATTTTATGTTATAAACCTCCATCAGCCCATTCTTCACAGTTCCTCTGCGTCTTCACCACCACCCTGTGTACCGCCACCATTGTTGTCATGACGCTTCGTCACACGGCCACCCTCATTGCGTGTCCATCACTGAGTCTTGTTTCTTTTAATGAGTTTGTGGATTTTTGCAGGTGTTTGGTGCTGAAGAACCATCGTAATTCGGGGGTTTACATCATAGAGGACGAGTGCATTTTGAAGATCTGTTCAGCAGGTGCTGGATGATGAAACAGAGATCCGAGGAAATATTGTTGACAAGACTTTATTTAATGAAGCAGGGATGAAATTTATCAAAACCCTCAGAGAAATTCAAAAGATAGACCCTGGTAGCTGAAGACATTGATTTCACAACAAAGAATATCGATCAGAGAGTGAGGAATTCGATAGTTGGTGCCGGAGATTTTAAATGGTGATTCAACATCCAGAAGGCACGAGTAAAAGTGCATAGAAATTAGATCCTCCAGGGTGCACTTCAATAGATTTTTTTCTCAGAAAAGTACAGAATGTTTCATATTTTATTCCTCATATTTTGTCTCCAAAAACTCTACTCCCACAACATTTACTTCATGTAGCAGCAACAGAGTACATACAGCTCAGCATGGTCACTCACCAGTGTGGGCGCGAAGGTTTCCGCCACTTTGTTCAAACTAGATCATTAAATGTATATCACCTACCTCATTCTCGAGAGCTTTATGTTTCTCTTATAAAAATGAGGAAGAAAGACATTGTAAGGGTTCCAGATTTCTATCAGCAAACTGTGCAGTGAAAGGCTTTTGTATACATCTTGTAAAGTTTATGTATGAAGGCTCAGAGCCCGTAGGGTTTCAGTGAGGAGGAGTTATAACTGTGATGAGGATTCTGGTCTTTGGTATCCCACAGTATGTAATCTTTTCTTATGTGTTAATATAATATCTCATTTCATGCTATTTATCTTCTTGTATCATGTTCTAGAATGTGAGTGGCTCACTGGTCTTAAGTAAGGATTCATCCTAGTTGGTGCCCATACTTGGATTAGTCAAGCACTTTAAATAGGCCTAGTCATGATATACTGTTCCATGTTCATTTCATCCATATTTTCTGATATATTAGTTACTTGAGGAGGGTGCTTTTAAAACGCCATTGTCATGTATGGATTCTTAGTTGGATAAGCCCATATGTGGTTTTGTTGTGTATCTGGGTATCAGCCTCATGCTAACTAGTATCTTCTTCATGTTTCTTCACTACATCCACTTTCTGATATTTTATTTCTGTGGCATATTATTTGAACTGGCCCTCTTTGCAGTAAGCTGTCTCTTAACTGTCTGATGCTTTTGTATTGGAGTTTTGCATGTTGTTCCTACATTATTCTTATCTTTGTATCAGCTTCCGAGAGAGTTTGGTTCCATTTAAACTAATTTCCTTGTTTAACAAGAGATAGTAAGAGAGCTTTTGGATTGACAACCCAAGCTATATTATGAGCTCCTTGCTATGTTAAGATGTCCTAGGCACTGGTCTATAGCAACTCTAGGCTGTCTCTAGGGTAGACAATAATTGTCGACAACATCTTTCTGGCGCCGTTGCCGGGGACGAATTTGAGAATATCAGTTTCCCTGGGCCTCGACAAATCATATTCACTCTCTAATCAAGTGAGCACAGAGAGTTGAAGAGTTGTATATCTCTCACCTTGGCGACTCCACTGTTCTTTATTTGATAAATCTATTGGTAGTCCTGGCTCCTCGAAAGCCACATTTGAGGTCAGATTCCTCTAAGTTAAAGACATACTCTATATCTGACCCAGAGAAGATTATTCATAGAAGAGGTTGGAAAGAAAGACAATCAACCCGTGCTGAAGTCCCTGAATATTCTGTAGAAGATCATCCATCCTCTTCTTCTCAAGAAATCCCAGTGGAAAATCCCGACTCCACTGAGGAAAATCCCGAATATTACTCAGATAGCCCACCCAGGGGAAGTGCTAGAACCAAAGATAACCCTCATCCTACCCCTGAGGCTGAAGAAGTTAAAGAAGTCATAGAAGTAGCTGCTGTTAACCGTGAACTATTCCCATCTACACCTCAGGCTTCTGTGCAATTTATTCCCATTGTTATACATACTCCACTTCCTCCTCCTCCCCTTCCTTCATTTGTACATCAAATTGTTGCACAACCCCCACCTCCTCCAATGGCTAATGTTCCTGCTTTCCTATTGAACAAATACGCTCCACTGGCCTTACCCCAAGTGCTAAATGATATGCCACAAGATTATTTGAAGATTTTGCCTAGATTTAATGGAGAAAATGAAATTGATGCTCAGAAACATCTTGAGACTTTCTGCTCTTTTGCAGAAAACTTAAATGTAGAACATTTGGATGTGGTCTTGAGATTGTTTGTGCAATCTTTGGATGGTGAAGCCAGAAAATGGTTCAAGACATTGGGAAACCGTTCAGTAACCACCTGGGATGACATGGAGAATAATTTTCTCAGGAAATGGGGAGAAAAGAAAGATCATGGACAGTGTCTCACTGAGTTCAATACACTCAAGAAGAGACATAATGAAGGGGTGTCGGAGTTTATTAAGATATTTAATAAGTTATATCTAAATCTCCCTGCAGATATGAAGCCTCATCAGAACGCTGCAAAAGTTGTTTTCATTGCAGCCTTTGACTCAGATTTCGGTTTCTCCCTCAGGGAGAGAAAGCCTGCCACCCTAGATGATGCTCAGTCAGATGCTCTTGAATTGGAAGCGAACTTTGCTTCCTCTGGAAAATTAAAAGGGAAGGCTGAACAGGATGTTAGAAGGAGGGGAAAAGAAGAATTATCCACTTCCAACCAGGATAAGGATTCAGATAAAATGGAGGAAATAAGCAAAATGATAAAGAAGATGGTCAAGCTTGAATTAGAGGCAAAGAACCCAGCTCCCAAGAATTTTTATAATGCTCCAAACAGAGGGTACAATCCTCAATATAGAAAGCCACCTCTGCAGAAATTGCCAAGAGAAGCAAAAGAGCAACCAGATCAGGTACCACACCCACTGTACCTGGAAGGTCCAACAAATGACTCCACTGAAGACGCTGCTTATGAACTAGAAGATTCAAATTTTTCATTCTCAAACAACGATGAAGTGGAATGCCCGTTGCAAGAAGAAGAAGCAGCAGAGATTGATCATTATTGTAAACAATTTGCTGATTTCATGCAAGCGCAATTCAATGTAAAATATGATCTCAGATCTTCAAGGAAGAGGACCAGGACTCAAGATGAAGAACAAGAGCCACTTCAAAAGGGGGAACCTGCTCAGAGAGAACCATCAGTACAAAAATTTGCAGAAAAAGGTAAGAGTCCTCTGAACAAGCCTTCACAGTCTAATGACCAAGCCTCTTCTTTTTCAAAAATAGTTAGTCCTCCCAATGTTGAGTCTGTGTCCAAAGAAGTTAAATCCTCAGCTGAAAATAAAGAGTCAAAATATGCTGTAATAGAAAATCCCCCTCCTTCTTTTAGTTTGCAAAAAGAACTTGATAAAATTAAAATTCCAGTCCCCTTGACCGAGCTGCTAAAACAACCTGCATATCAGTCTCAAGTTACTTCTTTTATGCTCCCTCCTGAAATATCAATTGTGCCTGATAGTTTAAACCTTCAAGAAGAAATACCCATGGTAGTCTTTGGCCCACATGTTGAGGAAGTATATCCTTCTACTCCTCCTTTTTATGTGTCTCTAGTTATTCATGACCTGCTGTTACACAATTGTATGTTAGATTCTAGGGCTTCCCATAATCTTATGCCTCTATCTGTCATGGAACAACTAGGAATGCAAATCACATGCCCATATAAAGACCTTTATTCATTTGATTCCAAAAGAGTCAAATGCTTTGGGATGATTTAAGATTTAGTGGTCAATTTGGCCCAAATTCCAGCAAAGAGTGTGGTCATGGACATTGTGGTGGCTGATATCCCAGCCTGCTTTGGCATGTTGCTATCAAGGTCCCGGGGTACAAAAATTGGTGGGTCAATTAAGCTGGATTTAACATATGCTACCATCCCAGTTTTTGGTGGACAGGAGAGGAGGTTATACAGAGAGACTAAATTTGTCAAGGTAGTTACTAATGCTGATAACTCTGAAAATTCACCAGTCTATAGTAAAGAAGGAGATTTTTCATGCTTTATGCTAGAAGAAGATCAAAATTATGTGCATGAATCCTCCTTCAAAATTAAGGATGAGCAGCCTTCAGAAAATTATGAAGCTGGAATCTGGACTTTACATTTTGATGGGGCAAATTCAAGAGAAGGAAATGGAGCTGGAGTGTTATTAATCTCTCCTACAGGAAAATGGGTGCTACTGTCCTTTAAATTGGAATATGAGGCTAATAATAATGTGGCTGAATATGAAGCACTGCTGTTGGGACTACAAACAGCCAGGAATATGAATATAAAGAGTTTAAAAGTTCTGGGGGACTCTGAATTGGTTGTTAGACTGGTCAGAAATCAATGCCAAACAAAACACCCTCGGCTGAAAGCCTACAGGAATGAAGTATGGGACATGGTGGAGAATTTCTTCTCAGCATTTAATATACAATTCATGCCCCGGGAACAGAATAGAATAGCAGATTCTCTTGCTGTGGCTGCCAGTACATTCTGCCCTTCTCAGAACCCACTTTTGAGGTATAAAGTTGAGGTACGATATAGACCATCCATCCCAGATAATATTAAGCACTGGCAGGTATTTGAAGATGATGAACAAATGAAGAGATTCTTGGAGACAGTGGGAGAATTCTCTAATATGAATATTGATGATAATGAAGAAGGGGAAGCTGAAAATATTGCAGAAAACAGATGGGAAGAAAAAATAGCAGGTAATAAAGTGCTGCAGCAGAAAGGAAATGTTATCCCTAGAGGGCTGGTGCCCCTAGAAAGATTATTTGATAAAAATGATGTTCCATTGCAGCACAATAAATTAATAGAAGAAATTCAAGTAGAAGACTTGAATTTGGGCACTGATGCTAAGCCCAAAATCTTAAAACTATCCAAAAAAGTTTCAGAGGAATATAAAAGGAAATATTTGAAATTATTTCAGTCATATAAGGACGTGTTTGCATGGTCCTATCAGGACCTAAAAAATTTTGATTTTAATATAATGCAGCATAAAATTCCTCTGAGGGAAGATGCAAAACCTTACAAGCAGAAGCTCAGACAGATAAATCCTCTGTTGCTTCCCTCCATTGAAAAAGAAATCAAGAAGCTGCTACAGGCCAAAATAATTGTGCCACTAAGATACTCTGAATGGGTTGCTAACTTAGTTCCTGTTCGAAAAAAGAATGGAGAAATAAGATTATGTGTGGATTTCAGGAACTTAAATAGAGCATCTTTAAAGGATAATTATCCACTGCCTAAGATGGACCACATCCTGCAAAAAGTAGTAGGAGCCTCAAGAATGTCAATGATGGATGGTTTTTCTGGTTATAATCAGGTGGTTGTGCTTCCAGAAGATCAAAAGAAAACTGTATTCACCACCCCATGGGGAACATTTATGTATGCCAGGATGCCATTTGGTTTGATTAACGCAGGGGCCACATTTCAGAGGGCTATGGACATAGCCTTTGTTGGGGAACAAGATAAATTTTTGGTGGTATATCTTGATGATATTACAGTGTTTTCAAAGGATGATACTGAACACATTCAGCATTTGCAGAGAACCTTTGAAAAATGCAGAAGGTATGGTCTCTCCCTTAATCCTCAAAAGTCTCTATTTGCATTAGATGAGGGAAAAATCTTAGGGCACATTGTAACTAAAGATGGTGTGAAAATAGACCCTAAAAGAGTTGAAGTCATAAATGGAATTCCTCTCCCCAGGAATAAAAAATAAGTGCAGGTGTTTCTAGGCCGAATCAATTTTCTGAGAAGGTTTATTCCTAACTATGCTGAAATAGTTAGGCATATAACAGATATGCCGAAGAAGAACAGTGAAGTAAAATGGTCTCAGGAATCTAGAGAGGCATTCTTCAGAATAAAACAGGCACTTGTTGAAGCTCCTGTGCTGGCTGGACCAGATTATGCAAAACCATTTATGATGTTTTCATTCGCTTCACCTCATACAATAGCTGGAGTATTGTTGTAGAAAAATGAAGATGGATATGAAAATCCTATTGCTTTCTTCAGTCAAGTGCTTCATGATGTTGAATTGAAATATAATATATTGGAGAAGCAGGCATATGCCCTGGTGAAGTCCCTCAAATCCTTTAGAATGTATGTTTTGCAGTCGCATATTACTGCATATGTCCCTACAACAGCTGTCAAAGACATTCTCATTCAGGGAGATAGTGAAGGAAAAAGAAGAAGATGGATTGCAAAAATACAAGAATATGATTTGGACATCAGACCTACTAAGCTGATTAAAGGACAGGGACTTGCTAAAATATTATCTGAATCAAATCATCAAGCCTTAGGCATTAATTTATCTATGGTTGAAAATGAAGAATCTGAGAAGGAAAAAGAGCAACAAGGACTGGAGATGGCCGCTCATAAAGCACATATAAAATACCTCACTAGTCCTTGGTACAAAGAAATAGTTGAATATCTTTTAACACTCAATTGTCCACCAAGTTGTGATAAGGTAAAATACAGAGCTGTAAGAATGAAATCACAGAAATACATAGTTGCTAATGGGCAGCTATATTGGAGAGATCCTTCAGGTATATTACTATTATGCCTTACAGAAAATGAAGTGGAGAATATAATGATAGAATTTCATGAAGGAATCTGTGGAGGTCATTACAGTTGGAGGGCCACAGCACATAAAATACTGAGAGCTGGTTTTTATTGGCCTAAATTATTTGGAGATGTTTTTAATTGGGTTAGAGCAGGTGATAAATGTCAAAAATTTGTTTAGAGACAAAAGCTGCCCGCTCTGCCCCTAATTCCAGTCCATGTAAATGAACCATTTCAGCAATGGGGATTAGACTTTATAGGTGAAATACATCCCCCATCAAGTGGCCAGCATAAATGGATATTGACTGCAACAGATTACTTTAAAAAATGGGTGGAAGCCATACCTGCGAGAAATGCTACAGATGTTGTAATCATCAAATTCATGGAAGAGAACATCATATCCAGGTTTGGCTGTCCAGCTAGAATTGTAACTGATAATGCACAGGCCTTCAAGTCCAATAAATTTGTAAATTTCTGCCAGCAGTATAATATTGCATTAAATCACTCCACAGCTTACTACCCACATGGGAATGGCTTGGCAGAATCTTCCAACAAAACTCTGGTGAGGGCCTTGAAGAAGACAATTGATGAGAATCAAAAGAATTAGGATTCCCAATTTAAATTTTCTCTGTGGGCGAATAGAGTATCTAGCAAGAGAGCAACAGGGAAATCTCCTTATGAGTTAGTATATGGACGAGCAACTGTGTTTCCTGTGCAATTGGCTTTGCTAGTGGCACGTTTTGTGCAGGAAAGTCAGGAAGAACCAGATGACATGGTCAGAAGAATTAACCAACTGGTAGAATTGGAGGAAACACGGAGCCAAGTGAATCAGAGATTAGCGGAGTATCAGGAGAGAATGAAAAACATCTTTGATCAGCATGCAAAAGACAGGAAATTTCAAATTGGTGATCTGGTTCTCAGATGGGATATCCGGAGGGCTGAAAAGGGAAAACATGATAAATTTGATCCACTCTGGTTTGGCCCATTTAAGATTATGGAGCTAAAAGGTAATAATACATTTATTTTAGAGAATTTGCAGGGTGACTTGTTAGATGCCCCTATGAACAGCCAATTCCTAAAGCCCTACTTTCAATTTTGATACGAGCAGAGTATGCCTGTTGTATTATATTGTATATAGACTTTGTTTCAGTTTTTATTTTAATAAGGGATGTGTGCTAATGAGTTTTGAAGAAAAAGAAAAAGGGCTGAAGAGCGGAATCTACATACAAGATGATCAGGTGGTCTGCAGGTTCTCGACATGTCCAAGGATAAACATGCCATCCCCAGATGGAGCCAATGTTGTGCATGTCAACCCCTCCATTCAAATTTTTGGCCTACCTCCCCATATAAACCTTTCAAACTTGCTACCGTGGCCAAAAACCTCCATATTCTGCTTGTCGTTACCCTTTCCGCCCAAAAACTACATTGTACAAAGGCTAAAAATTGCAGTATAAGATTTATCAGGCCTAGCCCCTGCAGTTTTGGCCCCTTTTTTTTGTTCCCCATATGACTCAGGTGCTAGACCAAGTGCCAGATGGAAAGGAGCCTATCGTTAAAGTTTTCGAGCGTGTCTGGAGCCGTCCGATCAAATCCAATCGACGGAGCGGAGTTGGTTTTCCGTGGTGGTCCCCGCACCCGTGCACATTGCAAAAACTAGCGGTTTCATTCCGCACTACCCATCCATAGCCGGCGGTATTTCCCACGGACCCAGCGATTCCATACACTGGGTGGCGCGTGTCCAAGTGTACTATTTCGAAAACCGCCCATTTCGCGCATTATCTCTCGGATGAAAGCCATGCAGCGGAATTCACCTGGGCCGTTCGATTTTGAGGTCCGCATCTGATGGCTCCCATCCTACAAAGTTGCGCACCTTTTAGTCTTGTCCACATTGCCTCTGGCCCACCGCTCCGTCACTCTTAGATACAATCTTCACCATAGATCGCCTTCTAAATTGGGTGGCTAAGATTTATTTGACCCGTCACAGTTGACCAAGCCTCATAGCCCGTACTCCACGTCATAGTTTCCACGTGTCGCCCAATTTCACCTCCTCCATCCATATATTACATTCACATGCCATATTTTAGCGTTTTATGTTATAAACCTCCATCAGCCCATTCTTCACAGTTCCTCTGCATCTTCACCACCAACCTGTGTACCGCCACCATTGTTGTCATGACACTTCGTCACACGGCCACCCTCATTGCGTGTCCATCACTGAGTCTGGTTTCTTTTAATGAGTTTGTGGATTTTTGCAGGTGTTTGGTGCTGAAGAACCATCGTAATTCAGGGTTTTACATCACAGAGGACAAGTGCATTTCGAATATCTGTTCAGCAGGTGCTGGATGATGAAACAGAGATCCGAGGAAATATTGTTGACAAGACTTTATTTAATGAAGCAGGGCTGAAATTTATCAAACCCCTCAGAGAAATTCAAAAGATAGACCCTGGTAGCTGAAGACATTAATTTCACAACAAATAATATTGATCAGAGAGCGAGGAATTCAATAATTGGTGCCGGATATTTCAAATGGCGATTCAACATCCAGAAGGCACGAGTACAAGTGCATAGAAATTAGATCCTCCAGGGTGCACTTCAATAGATTTTTCTCTCAGAAAAGTACAGAATGTTTCATATTTTATTCCTCATATTTTGTCTCCAGAAACTCTACTCCCACAACATTTACTTCATGTAGCAGCAACAGAGTACATACAACTCAGCATGGTCACTCACCAGTGTGGGCGCGAAGGTTTTCCGCCACTTTGTTCAAACTATATCATTAAATGTATATCACCTACGTCATTCTCAAGAGCTTTCTGTTTCTCTTATAAAAATGAGGAAGAAAGACATTGTAAGGGTTCCAGATTTCTATCAACAAACTGTGCAGTGAAAGGATTTTGTATACATCTTGTAAAGTTTATGTATGAAGGCTCAGAGCCCGTAGGTTTTCAGTGAGGAGGAGTTATAACTGTAATGAGGATTTTGGTCTTTGGTATCCCACAGTATGTAATCTTTTATTATGTGTTAATATAACATCTCATTTCATGCTATTTATCTTCTTGTATCATGTTATAGAATGTGAGTGGCTCACTGGTCTTAAGTAAGGATTCATCCTAGTTGGTGCCCATACTTGGATTAGTCAAGCACTTTAAATAGGCCTAGTCATGATATACTGTTCCATGTTCATTTCATCCATATTTTCTGCTATATTAGTTACTTGAGGAGGGTGCTTTTAAAACACCATTGTCACGTATGGATTCTTAGTTGGATAAGCCCATATGTGGTTTTGTTGTGTATCTGGGTATCAGCCTCATGCTAGCTAGTATCTTCTTCATGTTTCTTCACTGCATCCACTTTATGATATTTGATTTCTGTGGCATATTATTTGAATCGGCCCTCTTTGCAGCAAGTTGTCTCTTAACTGTATGATGCTTTTGTATTGGAGTTTTGCATGTTGTTCCTACATTATTCTTATCTTTGTATCAGCTTTTGAGAGAGTTTGGTGCCATTTAAACTAATTTCCTTGTTTTACAAGTGATAGTAAGAGAGCTTTTGGATTGACAACCCAAGCTATATTATGAGCTCCTTGCTATGCTAAGATGTCCTAGGCAATGGTCTATAGCAACTCTAGGCTGTCTCTAGGGTAGACAATAATTGTCGATAACATCAGGTATCCCTAACTTATACCTTCCAGCACTACGCCTAAGCCTAACCCCCTCTAAACCGAGTCTCTACCACGCTCGAGTTTTATTTTTTGTGGGCTGATAGGTTGATTTAAAGCTCCCTAAATAGTCAACTTCTATGTTTCAAGATGAAGAGTGATCAAGGTGGTTTATTGGATGCCTACCCCCTTGATCCTAACTTTTACTATAAATTATTTTGTGGCCCTTGTGGGGAGAATTTAGTGAGTTTTGTTAAGTTAGTTTTAGGTGTCTTTGCTTTGCTTAGTGTGTGGATGTGTGTGAGAAAAAAGTTTGATAATAACATAGTTTGAACGTGTGGATATGCAATTATCCTTTTCAAAATCCCCTATTAAAATATGTTGTATTATTCCTTGCTCAAAAGTAAAACATGTGTGGATATGGGCCACTTTATACTTTTCCTAGTTAATCTATGTGATCAACTAAAAGGAGATGGTGAGTTGTGAATAGAGAGTGTTCCTATGCTTGCCTAGGATCACCAAATGGTGAAAAGGCAACATATATTACTTGATCTGCTATTGACAATTCAATCCTGGTCTCGAAATCCTAGTGAAAAAATTGAACTAAACTAATAACTTTTACACTAGAAAAAAGAAAATAGCTAAGCATTTGTGGAATTGGGCCACTTAATTTGGCTAATTATCTAGGTGTGTTGGTACCTAAATTTGCAAAACATAATTTTTTTCGGAATGCAAGTTACTTTTCCCCCATACTTCAACTATGTGTGAACTTTGCAAAAATCAACTTGAAATAAAACTGACACTAAGCTTACAAAAAGTAGCTAAGAGTGAGCTTGATCAAGCTACGGGGTACCTCAACTAGTGTTGGAAGGTGTATCATGGGATGCCAAGCACTTTACAAGCAGGAAAAGATAGAAATTTGGGAGAAATTTCTCATTCTGTCTTTTGTGCGCAAAAGGCTGCAACAGGCACGATGTATGTGCGTGGGTCAGCTCTAAACACATGCCCTAGGCATGTCTATTGGAGGAAAAAGCATGAAAATTATTGCAAAATTAATTTTTGGAGCTATTTTGCTTCAGTCTGTCACTTGGGATGAACTAGGGACTACAAGAGAAAAAGGGGGAAATTCAGTTCCACTCCACAACACAAACGGAGGTCTCTGCAAAAAAATGGCACAACCACATAAACTTGGAAATAAACGTTAGTGGAGTTTCCAATCCTGTGTTAGTGTGTTTGGTTCACACATGTACAAAATCAAACCAACTTAAGGGGTGTGGTTTACCCTCTCAAATTATTGGCCACAGGCAGAAAAAGAAGTGGAGTCAAGCAAGTTAATGGAACATGCTAGAATCATAAACATACTAGATAGAGAAATAATATGCATATATAAAATAAAACTAAAACAAATAAAACAAAAGCTCTGAATAGATTCAAACAACTTCAATAATCCAAATGGTGGCTCTTTTGGCCCCTCTTATTGAGTGCTGGTAGGAAATGAGGATGAAACTTTAACCCTCTTGCCAAAGGGTGCTTAGAACATGGGTTCTAAGTTCTGATGCAAGGATTTCTTTACTTCCAAGCTTGCTTCGGTGCAAAGTCTCCCTCTCTCTACTGTGGTGGACTGAACTTGTTGGATGGACAACAAATGAGTCCCCTCTATCTTGGCTCCAAATCACACACTGCTGGTATTACTTGGGGAAATTCTGGCCAGCATAAGAATGTGCTCTCTTGATGTCTAATGAGGCTTTGGTGGCTATCCTTAGGTGGCATCAAGTGTGAAATCATTGTCCTAGAGTGTGCTTTTTTTGGTCTCGGAAAGTGAATTTTTCCACTCCCAGTATTGCGCACATTTTGGGTTAAAAGGCACACAAAGGTGTTCTTCTCGAAGGATTATGCACGCAAAAGCATCTATGACTTGCTCAAATTTGATTTTTCCTCAGACCTTAGAGATTTTTAAATACTTTCTAGATTCTCTAGTGTATTTCAGCCCTATAAATCCTTCTACCTGACATTAAATAATGTCGTCTTCTTCTTGTATGATTTTCAAGTGTTAAAAATCCTTGATTACCCTTTCTAGGTTTTCATGCTCCTCCAAGTCAACTAGGTCAAATTCATGTTCCTCCTCATCATGCATGGATGTCTCATGCTATGCTGATGGTGATCCCTGTTTTGGTGAAGTAGGCTTTGCCCCATCCTCAATTTGAGGAGAAAACACAAGCCTCTTGCCTCTTTGATAGGTGTGAGTAACCTCAGGCCTAGGTCTCTTTGAAACTTCAGCAAGTTTTCTTGATGATCCAACCTCCTGCATGGTAGGTGATATGTTTTGTTTCCGAGTTGGTGTAGTGGTTGTGTGCATTTTCAAGGCTGCCTCAATGAAGGTATCCCATGTCATGTTATTCTCTTCCAACTGATGGAGAACTATGACCTTCACCAAGTTGTGGTGAAAGAGGCTAGGGTAATGTTCTATGTTTTTAAATTGCACCTTTTCAGACTTTTTGATCACACTCCTATACAAGAAATTGCATAAATTAAGAGACTTCACTATTGTGAAGTGCATGATCAGTCTAATGTGATATTGGTACAATATGAAAAACTTGCCCTCACATGTGAAAAAATTCATTAAAACCTTCATCAATGGTGCATACCTCTCTAGCAAGTATCTGAATGGAAGAATATGTGAATGAGCTTCTTTGTACTGCTCAAGGTCTAGTTTCATCCTTTTGAAAAAGTATTCACCATGATTTGGTATTCTTGTAGCAAGGGATATTACATATACTGAAAAGGAAAAATCCATTCTTGCAATGGTGGCCTTTTGTCCCTTCAAATTGGTGGCAAAAAAATCTGTAAGCTGCTCATGAAAGCCTACCTCCTCCACTTTTTGACAAAAAACTGGGCAATTGAAATATTCAAAGACATTTATAATAAATGGTGAGGAAGTGATTTCACTAAAATTTGAGGGCTCATACCTCATTATATTCCCCCCTTTGTGGTGTTTTGTTTTATCTGATGGTGAAGAATTTTCTTCCATGATGAAATCTAGATGATAGACAAGCAAAAACAATGAAGTTTTCTTCTATGAAGGAATGAGGTGGTATGATGGACTTAGAAGTTGCCTAAAATTTTAAGGAAATTTAGGGGAATAGGGAATGATTTTAGTGAATTGGGGAAGCATGAAATTTAGGAAATGATTGAGGGGAGGGGGTTGAAAAATCCTAAACACAGTCCTACCCTAGAAAGACATAGGGTAGATTTAGGGTTTGTAGGGAAATGATAGAAAATGAATGGAAATTGTTTGGTGATGGATGGAGATGATGTATAAACTGTAAATAGAGATGCAGGGACCAAGGAATTAGGTTTTAAAGAAGCAATTTATATTTCGGAGATCAATACCATGAAATTCATGCAAACCCTAGGAGACTAAGCTTGTGATCAATTTCTTATCATGAAAAGAAAAGGAGGGCATGAAATGTGTAAAATTACTTGTTGTAAAGCTTGGAGGGTGAAAAATCTGGAGTGGAGCTCTAGAAAACTGAAATTGGTGATGAAATGGAAATTTTGGGAAACTCTACCCCATGTGCAGCGCAAGCCACCAGTACACAACGCCTATGTGCAACACCTTCTTCCGGAAGCGCAGTGCAAGGTTTGCATGCAAAACGCCTTCAAATTTTCTCCACTTTGAGCAAAAAGACGTGTTTTTCTCACCAAATGAGGGATGAGCTCAACGATGAAAGGAAATGGGAGTGCAAATGAAATGTGTTTGTGAATTTTTCGCCCTTTTATAAACATGGAATTAATCCCTTTGAGTGGTGATAGGCCCCACAAATATTTTTCAAGCATGACTTCATTCTTTTGAACTTTGCAACCTTTGACATTGTGACTTTTTAGACTGTTGTGGCTTCTTTGGAACAGTGAATCTTTTGGAAGCTTGAAAATTTTCAAAAATTTGAACTACAACATTAGTAACATGAAGTGCTTATTACATAGAGAAACATAAAATTACATTTTTTGAAATAAAAATTTATTGAAGAAACTTGCTTTTTTTTACCACTCCAATTGCCGGATTTTATGCATTAAATGAGAGTTTTGGTGACGTTGAAAACCTAATGAACTAATAGAGACACTGGAATGAATGAAATCATGGTAATGATGACAATCTCTTAATGATGATACACTCAGCCGAGTGATGACATGGACCAACAATTTAAAAAAAATGGAAGGAGTGGAAATAGTCCTAGACCTAATGCCCAGTGACCAATTTTTTTCTTGAAGACCTATTGAAATGACAAAAAATTGACTATGAGACCATAACAAGACATGATAAGAGTCTGTTTGATCACTAGTGAGAGGATGCAAATACTGACACTAAGACATGTTTCACAAATTTCTTCAAATGATAATTGGTATACATCACCTCAAATCATGAGATCAAGGATATCTATCCATTCATCTCTAATTGTTTTAAGTAAGAGGGATTTTTGCGTGTCAAATCCTAAATGAGGTAATTTTTCCCTCTTAACATTATATATAAATATATATACTAGATCCTTAATGCTCTCATCTTCATTTTGAGTCATTCTAAATATTTCTTCTTTAAGATCATGATCTTTATATTTTTCTAGAAATATCTTTTGCATATCATTCCGTGATCTTATTGAATTAGTCCCTAAAATCATGAACCATTTAAGAGCTCTATCCTCCAATGTTACTGGAAATAATATCAATTTTTGAGTGTTTAATAAGAAACCATAATATATAAAAAGGATTTCAAATTAAAAAATAAAGGTTTTTGGATCCTCTAAACTCATACCATGGAAGTTGGGAAGGAAAGATGGAGGGATGTTCTTCATGTGAACGCTGATATCAATATCTTGAATGGGAAATATAAGAGGATCTTCTTCATTGTCATAATCTCCATCCATTTCTTCTACCTTCCCTACCACCCCCTTTTCTTCTACCTGCAATAGTGGATGGCGATGTGGATCTTACTACACCAAGTGGTCAAATGGGGGGATTTGATGTTGGAGGAATATAATTTTGTTTTTATAATTTTTTTTTAATAAGGGTGCTAATAAAATTTTATTTGAAATGAAATATGGCTAATAATTTTTTTTTTCTTGTAGAAAGTAAAATAAGTGAATCAAATATGGAAGAAACCAATGCATACTTTGACACCTCCCTGACAATGATGCCAAAAAGTGATGAGGCTCAATATTGCAACAAGAATGTTGCAACTCCCAAGGCTACCAACTTAAATTATCAACTTGGGGTTCATAAAAACTTAAGAGGTGTCAACAGTATATGTGCAACATGCAATGTGTCCTTTTTTTAATATGATGCAATTAAGTGAATGCCAAGCCTAAATTTAATTTTAGAAATGGAAAAGTTACTCTATTTGCAAAAAAAAAGCTATGGTCACTACAAAAAACACCCTCGAAATTTTTTCCTATACTTTATTTTCGAAGCCTACGGTGGATCTTGTGATTGGTTGTTCCATAGTCACTTCTAAGTCAATTGATGCTTTTGAGCTCACTTCTTGGGTTGGAAGTTTCGAAGTCACTTGATCACACATGTTTAGTGCATAATAAGTGCATGAGCACATTCTTTTATGAAAGCTTGAACAAGCATATCATGGCCCATTAAGATTTTTCCTGTGCGATGTCCAATCCATGTCGACAATCAATACACACTGACATCAACTATTTCTCACTTCTAGTTGCATTTGTAGTTCTATTTCGGTGAGTTTTGAAAATTGTCGCTTCCGCACACGTTTGATGTTGCAAGTGTCATTTTCATGTTTTTAGTTTTTTCTTTTACTTGATTTCACTCTAATTAGTGTATTTTCATGATTATCTTCACTCTGGCATGTGTTTCTTTCACTGGTAGTCACATATCACAAGTTTTGTTCACTCTTTGGAAATTATCAGTTTTTCGCATGTTAAGTGTCACAAAATGTACATAATCGTGTTTTGGTCGTTTTAAGAGGTTATATTTGTGAAAATTACTTGATATTACCATGTACACATATGTCATGCTCATTTCCAAATTTTTAAGCATTGTCGCACGAGTATCATCATGGTCGTCGCAAAGTGTACCTTTAGTGTCACACTTGCCATAAGTTGTTGCAAAGGTTTTCACACTGAGGGAAGTATGTGTTCATGTGTTTTGGATGATCTATGTTGTGTCATCAATTGTTATAGGTATTTGATCACAGTTAATTATTTTCATTGTTCACATCATTTTCATTGATCCCACATAACCAAATTTATGAAAATTCCCATCAACTTAGCCTTATATGGCCTTCCTGAACTGCGCATTGCGCAGTCCCATCTCCCAAGTTGCAAAATTTCATATTAACACTATGTAATGCATAGTTATTGCCTTCCATTACTGTGCACTGCACAATTTCAGTACTCAAGCCCTCCATCTTGGCTCCAACTGCGCATTGCACAATATCAAAGCTCAAGCTCAAACCCTGAGCTCTTTAAATGCATAATTTCACAATCACCAGACCTGCTATTCCTCTCATAATTGCACAGTTGGCTAAAGTAGTGTAAAATTCCTCAGCTTGTCTCACTGACTCCCAAAACTACATACTTTCTCTCTTTTTCCTAGTCAGTACTGCACATTACACAGTCTCAAGGCTCAAGCCTCAACCCCGAGTTCTTGAACTACACAATTATGCAATCACCTGGGCTCCTATGTCCTCCAGAACTACGTAATAGGCTGATACAGTCCCCATCCCCTCATCCTGTCATACTAAGCTCCTAGCTTGTGTATTTTTCTTCCTTAGTTTAGCATGAACTATGCATTGCACAGTCTCAAGGCTCAAGCTTCACCCCTGACTTCCTAAGCCGCACAATTGTGTAGTTACCGAGCCTCTTTCCTAGCTTGTCACCTGGTTCCAAATCAGTTAGTGGATCAATATGCACCATCCTATACTAAGGTTTTATCGAAGTGTTGTCATCTTTTCATTAGTGGATTGAAGATGTAGGTACTCTATCATGATATGGAAAGATGATGAAGAAGGATATGGAGAAGGAGGACATGCTAG
The DNA here is from genome assembly GCA_034641835.2 of Pinus albicaulis. Classification (NCBI taxonomy): domain Eukaryota; kingdom Viridiplantae; phylum Streptophyta; class Pinopsida; order Pinales; family Pinaceae; genus Pinus; species Pinus albicaulis. The sequence continues at coordinate 183,257,192 of CM076574.1, forward strand.
AAGATACATATGGAGCTGAAGAGATAAGATGGTCATCATGCGAAAGATGAAGGAACATTGAATTACAAAATAAGAATAAAGATCATGACCGCATGGATACTCCATCTTATTCACAACCCTTTGGAGGGTAGATATGAAGAAAAAATCATATCTCTCATTAAGATGAAACATTGGATACATATATTATTGAAGGAAGAAAGAAAGAAACAACAAGAAGGACAACTTGACACTTCCACATCATCATGCAATCCATGTCATCAATTTCATGTCATGTCCTCTCACGAGTCATCGTATGCCACATCATTATTGTGGATTATGTATTTATCTATTGAAAATGTATTGTAAAGTGCAAGTCCAAAGGACACATACAAGATATGAAGAGTCATGTGATGTTGAAAAGTCATAGGAATTTAAACAGTCATGAGGGTAGTCGGAGTCATAAGGAGGTGAATAATCACCCCATTGGTTATATATACACCCTAATTATTTGAGCAAAGGACTTTTTCACTTTGGATCCTCTCGCAAGGCATTAAAGAGACAAGCTAGTTATTTTGGGGAGCAAGGAGTGCCTCCAACACTCCACTATTGGAGTTGGTGGTGTTCATTGTATATGTTAGCGCTAGAATCACCACTTGGAATACATCCAGTATCTCACTAGAAACATCTTAATATTGAGGGATATTCTTATAATTTGATTGGTTTTTTTGGAAAGCGGTTAGATCTCAAGCATTTTGAAAGGAACGTTAAACATATAAAAATCTCTAACACATATCAGGGCACTCATATATATGATGTGGTAGCAAAATTTTTAGTTCAATGATTAGAAGAATAGGAGAAAGAGAGTGGGTCTGTAGGACATAAATCCACTGTTGGGAGGAAAAAATGACACAAATTCCAAATCTGAAATGTATAGTGAAAGAATTCTTTTAAAAGACTTGCAAGAATCTCACTTTACATTTAAAGAATCCCATTACAAGGAATGATTCTAACTAACATGACCTCATGGATAAGGAATTCTTGGTGAATCAATACTGATAAAAATAGATTAACATGCATGCAAAATCAAAATACTTATAAAACATGAAACATGGTTTAATTCCACCTCATGGAATACTTATGAAAAGTATTCAATTCATACTGCATCAGGAAATATTGGAACAAGGTTTACAAAAATAGATCCATATGACTTGGAGGTTCACAAGACTTATAAAAACATAAGATATAACTTTTATGATAAATATGGAAAGGAAGATCAAGTATGTAAAAACATAAGGGAAAACAATACACACACCATATCATTTTGTGAATCCTCAAGGGTGTAACTAGAATATATTATGTTTTCAATGATACACATCTTCAAGAATAACATGAGGATCAGAAACAAGGCCAGGGCACTAGTCACTGTGCCACTAACCATCTCCACTTTGTCTCATAACATTTTGTCACATATATAAAAAAATATAAAACTATCATCCCACAAAGGGAGTAAACCTGTTCCCAAAAGTTATTACGATCTCGTGCAAGAGATGAGGCTTGTCCTAAAACATTAATACAAAGTGCTATGACATAATAAAAATAAACACCATCAAGGCTAACAATTCAAAGTGGTTGTATGATGTGAAAATATATGGGAAGACTCCTCTTCTGTTTTGGTGCAACCAACTCCACAAAAAGTCTAAACAACAGTGAAAGTGACATGTGGCTATTCCTTGAATGTTGCCTGATGCCTCGCGGAAACGTGCTGGTGCTGAGAGTAATGGTAGAAATATGTTTAAGATAAACTCTACTAATTTTCCTTTCATTTGGTTTCTTTTTTATCGTGATAGGGTTTTGAAATAAACGCGGAAAGAGTGTTGGAATGGAAAAACATGTATCGATAGGTTTCAAACAAAAGGACTAGGCATGTGAAAGATATGAGAAGGAGACACATTGAATTGTGGGCCAGCGGGAGAAATAAAAGAGGAGTGGGAAATATGCAGATTAAACAGGTTATGGAGGCAGATTGAAAAAGATAGAGGGGTTTCACTTTATTAGTGAGAGAGATTATTAAATAAATGATGAGTGGGAGGAGAAAACCTTTTATATATATTGCAATCATAGATCGGGGTTAGAAACATGTAAGCATAAGACACAAGTGGGAGGGAATGTGATTTTCAATATAGAGAATAGGGGAGTCGAACTTATCGCATATCAGCGGTCAAAATTTATTGCATTTTGGGGCTTTTGGGACTTATTGCATTTAAGGGACCAGAGGTTATATCGCATTTCAGGGTCAGAAACATTTATCGCATATTGGGGATTGGGGAAATGGGGTAGGTAAAATGAATAGATGACAATAGAATTGCAATATGCGATATGGAAGGTGACGTGGCAGGGAAAGGGTCCCACTTTATATCACAATTTGGAAAAAGGAAAGGTGGAGGTGAATGGAAAAGGTAAGTAATGTTGTGATCTTGTGATGGGTCCCATTTAAAGGATTTTTAAAAGTAGACAATGAAAAATTACGTTAAGTCAATGGAATATTATACAACTGCCTGAATCATATTATAAAGAAATTATAACATATATCGAAAGTTTATGAAGTGGACCAAAAAGAAATGATGGGTCCCAACAATCCCACAAATCGCATTTCAGAGGGTTTTTAGGAGACAAAAATTGTGATATGTAATAATTTTGGATTTGCGAATTTTGTGTTATGCAGAATTATGGATTACGGATAAAACACATTCCCTAAATGTGGTGTTATGAATTTATAACAACAGATCAAAGACTTTGCAGATACTTTTCCTAATAGTAAATAGACACACAGAAATATTGGGAAACTTACTTGGAGTCCAAGCACTTCCTATTCTCCTTCTGTCACTCTTGCTGTAGCTTCCAATACAAGCTTGATCTCTAGACTAGTTCCTGCAAATACAAACACTAAACAACAAAGATATTGCAATATACAGATGGCTATTCACTTTAATCAGTTAAATCAATGAAAGATGAAGCATATACATCATATAAGAATCCATAATATGAAAGACAGAAGCTTATACAGATACGTATGTGGGAAAGTAAGTAGAAATTTTTATTAATGGATAGAAGGGGAGGTTACAACCAGCGATTGATTTGATTTCACCAACTCCAGCATCATCCCAGCCTCATCACAATGAACATCTCTCCAGTAGTATATCAATAAAATTAAACCCTCAATTAAGATTCCAACAACATTTCTCTACCAAGTTTCTTCCTTCTCAAGCACTAGGATCTGTGCTCAATTTAGAGATGATCTGAAGGTGGTTTCACAATCAATGAATTTATAATAATAGGAAATACTTGTTCCTAAGCTCAGAGGTGTTGAATGGACACATGGATTCGAATTTTGACACATATCCACTCTTCTAGAAGTAATTGTCCAGGTGGAGATTCCGAAACAATGAGAATTTCGCTCCCAATTGACCAACGCACCCTTGAGTGTCGGGAGTGTTTTGCATAGCACCCTTGAATGGAGGTGACTACATATACAAAGTAGTTAGTCCCTTGAGAGACTGCATTGGTGAGCTCATTGGTGATATAAAATGTACTTAAAATCTTGGAAACCTTATAATGGAAGTCATGGATGATTTTTTCTTGTTCTTTATCTTAGGGCATGTAGCAACTGAAATGATAGGGGATGATAGACCCTATTCATTGGTTCTGGGGACGATGTCCATTTTAACTAGGTAATTGGGAATGGTGCCCAAATTGACCTATAACAAATTTCCCCTCAAAGGATGAAGTCAGAATAATAATAACAATATTTTTTGAATGAGATTCTTTACACTATGATGGGCCGGAGCTGAAGCGGAGTGGCGACCTACATCAATTTACAATACATTACATCATGATATGTCCTCTTGATCATGAATTACTAAGGGAAGGCATTCCCATGCTCAGCACATAAACTATCTAATAACATGTACATAGTGTAGAAAGTCATATATATTGGAATGTTGCCCAATACAGACATGCCTACAGATATAGGCCCATGTTCGGATGAAGATATGTATGCAAGGTCACCATACAGATGATGTGTAAAAAAATCCTGAAATCACAGCCCAGATGGCTGAAACTAGATTCAGGGTCTTCTTATCTCGTTCACTCGATCGTTCAGGTACAAGTATAGCCATGCAAATATGTGATTTTTAGTCAAACATGGTAAGACATCATTTGATTATCAACCAATGATGTGAGCTATTAACAAATGCGAGAGAACCACCATTAATGTTAATGGCCCTCAAGGTACTGCAGTACATTTCGTAAGGCATGAATAGATGATTTGATGTCAAATGGAAAACAAAATATTTCATTCAAAAGTCTGGAAGTGAGGATCTTGTCGATGTTGTAACAAGCCTCATGGTACTGGAATATGATGTTTCTAAGTGAACTTCCTGGAAGATGATTTGATGTTGACAATAAGTCACTTTATTACGAAATGGGAGTTACTGATTTTAGAGACAAAGTATGAATTGATATAGAAATTTTAAGGGATGATTGTCATGTGAATGAAGGTTTATGAGTATTGCAGAAAGATAAGTATTCACTGGATGAATTTTCTTGAACATATCGACGACATTGAGATGAGTTGGTAGCATTGAACCAAAACCAAAGTGAAGTTATGATGAACCATAGGTATGAATGAACCGTCAGGAAGATTACTCAACCCAAATAGTCACAATGATGGAGTGAAGTGTCATGTTCAAGAGCGACCTGTTACCATAAAACGTTCTGTTCACTTTCCCAAATTTTCCCCGGTCATTTATAGACCAGTACCTCTTTATTTTTTTACAAGCTTAAGAAATATAACATATGCTTGATATATAATTCAGCCCTTCGGGTGAATAATGTATCGCTATTTAATAATTTAATGAGTCTAGTGATGAATGAAACTTGATTCTTACCATGATCGACAAGCCCATTGCTATTTTATGTTTTAACGAGCCTAATGACAATGATAGCTCGGTCCTTTTTAATATTTAGTGAGTTTGAAAAAGAGGACAAAAGAAAACTCCATAAGTACTTTTTCGTAAATTTGTCGCTCAGATCCGAAAAAGTGTAAAATAATATCTGAGAGTACCTCTTAACCATGTTCGACTAAGAATTCTTTTTTTTCAAATAATCTATTTTATTTCGGAAAAGGGTTAAAATTATACTGAGTAGATATCAATTCATTTACTTTTATGAGCTCGAAAAGACAAGTGCTCGGAAATCTTTTCACATTATCGGAGTCTGAAAAGAGCTAAAAGAAGACTCCAAGGGTTCTTTTTTCGTTGTTATAAAAGCTCGAAAAAGAGATAAAAGTTTGCTTCAGTCCTTTTTCATTTTTATCAAAGCTCGAAAAATAAGGATAAAAGTATGCTTTGTGGTCAAATCATTCTTGAAATAAATATGCACGACTAATATGTTCATCAGTTGTAAAACATGTTCATAACAATATCAAATGGATTAAAAATACCTGTTTCATGATAAAAATAGAATAAAACCATAGTCACAGCAATAAATATGATTTTCAAATAATCAAATGAAAAATTAATAGAGTTTTACTATTCATTTTTACCATTTAAAAGTTACCATTTGCATTTTGGAGCTCTAAACGTATTTTTTCCCTCGAACTTCAGTCGTTGATTGTGGTCAATTCTGTGGACGGTTTTCATCATCATTTGATCTAGGTTGGTGCCATGAACCATCTCTTTATTTCAGTAGTCAATTCATTTCCTTTCATTGTAAATTTTTATGGATTTGGGCCCCTTAGGGTAAATTATTTTTCAAAAGAGGGAAATGCACCCTTGAGCATTGAAAAATGCATTTTGGAGCACCTAAATTGAAGCCTAGGTGCATATGCAATGCACTGTCCCTTGTTCAAGATTGCGTTAGGTGCAATTCGCATTTTTTATTCTTGCAATGTACGCAAAATTTACCTAATTTTTTGCATGAAAAGGAGTCTAATGGGTCTTATGGTTATGTTTCAAGATTCCATCAGACTAGAATGATGATTATTTGGAGAGAAAGAGAGCATGAAGAACAAAATATGGTTTCCCTAAATGATCCGGGTATAGTAAGAGCCCTAAGAGATTGTGGGTTGTTAAAGTACTTCCACTTGTTAGGGATGAGGCAACAAATATAAATCTTGGAGTTCCTAGTTCGAGCATGGGATCCAGTTATTGAGGCATTTCACATTAGGGAAAAAAGTGGTTCCTATTACATTGGAGGATGTATACTTTCTTTCAGTCTTATCGAGGAGAGACTTTCCTATTTCCCTCTTAGGGTATGCTCTCAGAGGAGAGACTTTGAGAGATTATGTTTTGAAATATTACTATCCAGGGGCAGAGCCAAGCAAGGATTCAATTGGTCTGAAGCTGTAATTTCTTAGATAAAAGAACAACTAAACAAGGAAAAGGGAGGAAGGAAGAAAAACTTCATTTATGGTTCGATCCTCATTTCATTTGCCTTAGAGTGGATTCCACTGATGCAGCCTCAACATGTGACACTAGGTGTGTCTAACCCTAGAGATATGAGGATGAAGGGATGGGTATAACTAATGGCTAGGCATGCAGGAAAATCTTCCATTGTGTTCTTGATTGTGTTCTTTTCCTGTTTGAGGCGATAGGTTGTCTCCATCGATGAGTATGCATATGTAGGCGTCGATTTCTGAGGAGATCCAGACTTAGCTTTACCAGAAGGCGCTCTATGGGGTGCAATAGGTAAGAATTTTTTGACCATATTTTTTTATTTTTATAAGTTTTATACAATTCTTTTGTATTTTTATGTTTTCCAAAGACTAAACTAAATTTTTAATGTAATGCAGATGTTGGTCGAGTTCAAATGATGGAGGAACTAGAGCATGGAGTAGATAAGCCAGTAGAGAGGGCTGTTAGGTGAGCAGTTCTTCAGGATTTACACATGGCTGAGACTTTGTCTGAGCTTTGGCAGCACATAGAGGGGTTGACCTTTAGGATTCCAAATTTCCGAATTGAAGAGTCACCCATGCGACTGAAGTGCCACACTATAGGCATTCCTAACCGCTGGATGTGGTTACTGCATAGGATAGGTAGATCCATAGCATGTTACCATGAGAATCACTAGTCTAATTTTGACATGTTGCATACGTTTTGAGGTCATATGACCAATGTGTCTTGGGCACAAATTTTGTAAAAACCTATAAATATCTATCTATTTGATTTCAATTTTTTCCTATGTTTATTGTGTAATACTATTCAATTATGTGAATGTATCTTTACATGTGTTTCAAATGTCTGTCTAAAACACTATTAGCCAAAGAATCAGTCAATGTGTTCAAGTTTCTGGAAATGTGTTGATATTGAATAAAATCAAAATGTATTTCCAAAATTTGAACTCTTAGCAACAAACGATGCAGTGTTGGATTTCTAACAGTGTAAACACTAGTAAGTTGTAATACCACAAGTTGTGAGACTAACCTTATGATGATGTGGTTAATACCAAATGAAATGGAATCATAGAGAAGTTCGATCAATGTGTTATATTCAACGATATTGTTTGTCGATCTACTGATACAAATCCCTTGAAAACTCACAAACTCATCGTTCGGAGTGAAAATGGCCCACGCTGCAGAGGATAGATTTTGCGTACTATGACTAGCACCATCATCATATCCAAAAAATTGTTCCTAAGATTCATACATCTACGATGAAATGTAAAGAGGATTATTAACTTCAAGAAAACTATAAAAAACAATCTAAGACAATGAATGAAAATCAACAACATATATATACAGTATAATACAAAAAATTAATACGCTCATGATTAAGCATAGTAACGATTTAGAAACAACCCATTTATGGCTTGTGCCAACGGTATTCCATCGTAATACACCAAATCATAGGCACCCTTAGCAAGAACTCTTTTGACAATATAGGGCCATGCCATAATGGCTCAAATTTCCCTATACCTATTACATCAACTTCTTGATCATAAAGAAGGACCAAGTCTCCCTCTGAAAAAATGCGAGGCTGGACATTTTTGTCATATTGCACCTTTATACGTCTCTTATGCACTTCATTGGCCAATTGGGCTTCACGACACATTTCATCAAGATGGATGAGGTTAAAAAGACACGTTTATTCTTCTAAGGTGTCAGGTAACAAGTCGATTGCGAGTTTTAACGACGATATTTCACATTGGATTGGTAAGATAGCTCCCATACCATAGACCAATTGAAAGAGGGTAAATCTGGTTGCCTTTCTCACCGAGTTTTGGTACACCCACAAGGCAAAGTATAGGATAAAATGCCAGTTTATTTTACAAAATCATATCATTCATTGAAGTATACGTTTAAGAATCTTGTTGATAGCCTCAACTTGTCCATTTGATTGTGTATAATAAGGAGTAGAATTATCATGTGACAATCCTAACTTAGCAGTAAATTCAGTCATCATGTGGTTGTGAAAATGCTTCCCATGATCTGTGACTATAGCCTATGGGACCCCCAACCATGCAATAACATGATTAAAGAAAAACAATGTAGTTGTTTTTCTTGTGTCGTTGAATGTAGGCATCACTTTGGCCCATTTTTTAAAGTATTCTACCGCGACAATATTATAACCATGCCCCCCAAACGAATGAGGGTTACAGGTCACGAAGTCAATATCCCATTTTGAAAATGGTTCCACAGAGACAACAAGATGCATTAGCGCTAGTGGTTTGCAGATTTTACGATCAAATATCTAGGACACATGATAAATTTTGACTGCGAGAATGCAGTCGCGAAATATGGTAGGCCAAAATTAATCGGCATGGAGTATCTTCTGCGCGGTAGCGTATCTAGGAAATTTTCCACCACAAGCCCTAACATGAAAATCATTTAAAACCTTTTTGGCCTCTTCATGAGTGAGATACCTTCTTAAAAATGTATCAACATCATGATGGTAAAGTATATCATTGACGATCAGATAATCTTTGGCTTGGTTTCGAATACACCACTGGTTAGAGCGAGAGGTATCAGGCCGAAAATTCTAGGTCTGGTGATAAATGATAAAATCCCCATACCATGGATTAGATGATCTGATCAGAAATAGAGACTCATCTAGAATAGATGGTTCTGACATAGTAGCAGTACTATTAGAGGGAAGGTCACAAATAAGCTCTACAAAAACTAAAGACTTCTTTGACTTGGATTTGACGAATTCCAAATCAAATTCCTACAAAATAACAATCCATTTTGAATACTTGCCCCATAGCAATTGACATGATAAGATATAAGTCATGGGGTTGCAATCTGAAATGAAAATGGTTTTCTGGAACAGGATATAGTGGAGGAATCTTTGGACATCTTGAACAACTGCCAATGAAAGCTTTTCTACGTACAAATACATCACTTCCATATCATTGAGATTATGATTCAAATATTAGATTGGATGTTCTATCCCATTTTCAACTTGGACCAATACCATGGCAATGGTCATATCAGCCGCGATGATATATAAGAAATAATCACTCTGATAATTGGGGGAATATATTAATGATGCCCAAACAAGAGTATCCTTGAAAGCATCAAAATAAGCTTGTGCAACTTGGTCCCAATGGAAAGGAACCCCCTTTTTCAAGAGCCAAGTAAATCCTTTAGCCATTTTGGCATAGCTGGGTATGAACCTCCTCAAGAAGTTAACATTTCCTTAAAGTTTCTATATTTGAAGTAAATTTGATGGCGTAGGCAAATCAAGAATGGCCTGAACCTTCAATTGGTCGATTCAAATTCCTTCTTTTGAGACGATGAATCCAAGAAAATGACCAGAACCAACACAAAACACACATTTATGTGGATTGAGGAATATTTTGTAGTGTTGGTAGTGTCAAAATATGGCTCTCAAATGCATCGAATGATCAGTCAAATTTCGTGAAAGTGTGGGTAAATCATCTAGATAGGGTTGAAAAATTTGTTTGATGTCAATGAAAGCATAATACATTTCTCTTTGAAAAGTTTCCCCAACATTTTTTAAACCAAATGGTAGTTTCCTATAAGCGAATGTGCCCTAGGGACAGATTAATGTTGTCTTGTATTGATCCTCTAGGTGGATATTGATTTGATTGTAGCCGAAAAATCCATCCATGAACGAAAATATTTTTCATCCAGCACAATCGTCAATAATCTAGTCGATAAAGGGAGTAGGATAGTTGTATTTTGGACAAGAAATATTGACATCTAGATAATTGACACAAACTCAGATGGTTCCTTGTTTTTTCATGACAAGAACGATGTTGGAAACCCACTCAGTTAGCGAAACAGGGTAAATGAAACCAGCACGCAAAAGTTTATCAACTTCTTCTTTAATGGCAACGACCTTCTTCGGATGAACAAGATGAAGGTGTTGACACATCAGCTTGACATCAGGATACATATTAATAGTTTGTTCAATGATACTAGTATCTATGCATGCCATTTCCTCATAAGACCAAGAAAATACGTCACGAAATTCACAAAAAAGAGAGTGATATGTTTCGAGTTCTGATGGAGAATAAGATACAGTGACATGAATATTTTCTACGACGCTAGGTTTGGTCAAAATATAGATAGAAATGGTTTCTTCAATATTTGACAAATCTCGCTTGGAATCTATTGCATTAATAGGTAAATAATTCGAAAAGAAATTCTTGATTGATGGGTGATATAGTTCACTAAGTTTATTTTCTTCATAATCAGGAAGATGTGAACGATGATGATAATCTTCCCATGGTTCTCCTTCTGACATCATGGTTTCCAAAATATTCTCATCTGTCAAGAAAGTTGAGGAAAAAGGATTATATGGAGTACCAAAATCTAAGGAACGATCAACCCAAACAATCGGCGACGCTGATTTTGGATTTGCCTCCCAAGCTAGATAGATTGATTTCTATGCTAGCTCAATAGGGCTAGGCAGTAGAAACTCATGCAACGTAACAATTTTAGAATCACCTGTACTCTTCCTTAAGTCATATGGAGTGGAAGAGATCATGTAGCAGGTCTCTATGCTTTCAATTTCTGTCAATGTCGCAGGTGGCTGTAATGAAAAGGTTCCCATGAGAGTGGAATCCTTTAAGAGTCCTACACCAATATTCTGAAGTAAAATTTGGGGTGCGTAAATGAACGAAACCCTTCCAGTTACCCGCGACACAGAGGCAAAGAAGGATAGATGAATGGTGACTATGATGGCACCTTTATATGGAAAGGCAGTCATTCTAAAATATGTAGAAACAATTGCAGTCATAGCAAATACCCAAGGCCTTCCAAGTAGAATATTGTAGTCAAGGGGTCCATCAACAACCTCGACATCAACATTCACTATTTTTCCCCCTAGTTCTACATGCAGGTAATTGATAATACCGTAAGGATTATATGTACGTCCGTCAAAAGCCTTGAACATTGTTGATGATTGAGATAGGTGTGGTGAGCCAACTGACTTCCAACAGTTTAGAGACATAATGCACATAGATGATCCCTCATCAATAATAGTACGATGAACAAGGTGATTGAGAAAATTTACTTGTATGGAGAATGCTAATTCTGCTGGTAATTGTGGCACATAGCCCATATGATTAAAGACTATGAGATTAGAATCAGTCAGATCAATTCCACCAATAGCCTACAATAAAACCTATTTCTGGGAGGGCCAATTTTTTAATACCTCAAGAGCTGACATAGATGAAGGGGATTGAGGAAAATCTTCAACCATATTATAATTTTGAAAAACTCTTTCTCGAGGATTATATGTTGATTAATGAACAACTCCCTTCGGTGGCTTGATTGCCAATTCAGGAATAGCAATAGGCGGTACTGATTCTATAGACAGATTCATGGTCAAGGTAGTAGGTTGATCAATGGCTTGACTACCATAATCTTTACTATGCGTTGACACCAAAATATATGTTGAAGGTTTTATGACAGATAACATAAGAACTTGAGAGCTAGAAGCTGGATCTGTAGAAACCAAATTTGTGTCCGGATTTAGAAATAGATATGTCAACACAGCTGACGCATGTGAAGTCATAACCATTTTTGAGACTTCAACATGGTGAGGACAATCCCAAATTTTTTTTTCCTCATTATAGATTATGCATGGATAATGAGGTTTCCTATTTCCAGACGATTGATCAGATGATCTTTCTTGCGGGTTAGAAGTTTTCATTTTCTTAGATTTCCCTTTTTTCTTACTTCCAGGTTACTTGTCACTTTTGCCTTTGTTAAATGACAAGACATTAATTTCAGAAGAAGGTGCAAAATCAGATGCAGTAGTATGATGTGTGCTTACAGTACCAATCAAACCATCTTTGGAATGAGAGTCCTTTAATTTAGGAGGAATGATAAAATTATATTGCGGCGAGTTAGGAAGTTTTTCATAGAGCATGCCAGATTGAGGATAAATCAAGTCTAAATATTGGGCACGAGCAATAACCTGCTCTTTAGTGATGACACAACCCTTAGCCACATCCTCAATTAAATATGGTAACAGGGACTTGATGAACCACTCAACAAGAAGCTGATTAGGAACAAATGTCTTAACCATTCTATGACGATGACGCCACTCATGAATATGATCATAAATATGAGTAGCATTATTCTATTTAAAATTAGTCAAGAGTTTCATTCTAGTTTCATATCGTATGGGTAGCTAAAAGTGAGTAAAAAAGACAGTAGCTAGGGCAATGAAATTATTAAAAGAATCTCTAGGTAACTCAATGTACCATTTTGCAGCTAGAACAATGAGTGTACATTGGAAAAGGCATAGCCGAATAGAGTCTTCATTCAAGGAGTTTGATGAACACCCAAACGATAAGTCATAACATGAGTTGACGAGTCTTCCCCAAGGTTTCCATTGAACTTAGGAATATCTGAGGGTAATTTATGGGGTATCACCGGCCACCAAGGAGCATAGTTGATTATATCATTGGTGAGCCGATTTAAATATGGTAACTCTAAAGTTGCAACAAATGGAAATTGTTGATTAAGGTTAGGTTGAGCATAGCTAGGGTATGATGGAATTTCTTGGGCAACAGGCCTCTGAGTATTGACATAAGGAATCTGTTGTTGGTAACCCAGATAGGGGTTATTTTGATAAGAAAATTCTTGAGGATTCTGTTGACCAAAAACTGGGTACGATACTTGTTGAAATGAAGGTTGAGGCATTTGCGCCTGAGGCTACCAAGGGGTCTATCAACCAATGTTATAACCCAAATTAGGATAACTTGGATTCATTTGAGGATAGGTATAACTTGGTTGTGGCTGTGACATCCCATAATATGGTAATACAACATGTGAATAAATGATTTCGGGTACAGGTTGTTATTGTAAATTAGTCGGAGGAGTTTGATTCTAAGGGCCCAATACCTGAGGATATTGAGTTGAAGGACCCACTTGAAATGGTTGTTGTACAATAGTTTGATTCTGTAACAGGGGTAAAGATGTATTAACAAGTGGAATTGATGTGGGAGAAACAGGTTGATATGAGTGTACAACCATTTGTGGTTGGATAGGTAGAGTGGGCTACCATTGACAAACATTCATTTTGACATTAGGTTGACCAAAAAATGGTAGAGTACTGTCAAAGTGGGTGACGAAAGGTTGCCCCCCAAAATGAAGAGGGTAATAAGACAAAAAATATTGTTCTCCAAATGCAGGGAGTCCAGTTGATATGGTGCTCAATGGAATATACCCAAAAGGACCAACTTGATATTGCCCTAATGATGTGTATAAAGAATCAAGCATTTTAGTACTCACTATAGGTTTACCAGTTAGAATACCAAATGATGAAATTGGTGAAGTACATGGGTTTGAAGATGCACCAGAGAAAATTCCAGATAAATATTTATAACCTGATGGGACTAAAGGGCCACCATGAAAATATGACTGGTGAATTCATGAACATTGACAAGGTAGCGAGAGTAGGAGCTGACACAATCAGAACAGATGGTCCAACTGAAGATGTTGGTTCAGGCATGGTTACTTGACCAAATGTATACCCTTTTGAATCAACGAGAACTTGAATAGGAATAAGATCAACAAAAGTAGAGGATGGTGATTGAGGAAAAGGCTCGTATAGGTAAAGATCCTCCCCAAAATGGGTTGGAGTTAAAGGTGTCTCGTCTTGTGGGATTTCTTCAATAAAAATTAAACCAGGTGGAAGGATTTCATCGTCAAGCCCAAAGTATATTTCAGGAGGTTGAATGCACCATATGGGAGACTCAAAGGCTACAATAGATCGTGGGGTGACTGATACAGTAACAACTTATGGCCGTTCAAATTCTAGATGCAGATGTTCTGGAAAAAAAGAGACAGGATCTGGATCAACTTCCAGTTGAACAATGTCGGGTTCAGGAAGTATGGTCTCATTGATTGGATGGATTGTGACCACAGGTAGCTTTGAGGACTCTGTCTCGAAAATATTAGATGAACTAGGATTTGTAGAAACAACTTGTGCCGACTCTAGTATATGGGAAGATGATGCTTCAACAGAGGTATAGATTGTACTAGTTTCGATAGAGTGACGTCGCCTTCACCGACCAGAAGTGACTTCCAGTGGTAAAGGTGGTTTCAATGCAAGTCTATGCAAACAATGGGGAAAGGGATTTTTTTCTTCCACGATGACTGATTTTTTTATGACCAAAAATAAATAAACAAAATAAAAGGGTAATGCTAGGAAAAAAGGCTTACTAAGAAACTGTGAATTGCATAATACCTCCTGGCGAACCAAGAAGTACGGGAAGGAAATCTCCCCGAATGTTGTGTTCGGTGTATCACAATTTACAAGGCGACCAACTCAGTTCACTATGGGTAGATAGAAACCTAAAGTTTTCCTCCCAAATATACCTGAAGATACATGGAGGCCCAAGTTTGTATTAGCATTGTCTGATGTGAAACCGCATAGTGAGAGCACCCCTTTATAGTTTTTGTACTATAACACCGCTCGATATAGCTGAAGGTACATGGACGAGCTATACTTATGTATGTGGAGTGAGGTATCACACTCAGAATGTATTAGAGAAATTTAATGATAGTTGCTATTTTTTACGATGCCGGAACACGTCTCTAGCCAAGACCTTCTAAATGTTATTATTATGGTTCCAATGCTTCGTTAGGTAAATTTGTTGGGAATCACAATTTCCGTTAGACCAAAACTTGTAGGTGTTAGTCAACGATTGCATCGCTAGAGATAAGGATCCATGAGAGGCAGTTATTCCATGTCGCGAAACACACGGGGAGCGTTGGTTTATCCAATGTCCAACAATCTCCCCCCCAACATGAGCTGGGTGTGGATCGAACTCGTGACCTACGATCTGATACCACTTTTTGGGAATCATGATTTCTGTTAGACCAAAACCCGCAGGTGTTAGTCAATGATCGCATCGCCAAAGATAAGGATCCATGAGAAGCGGTTATTCCATGCCACGAAACACACGGGGAGCATTGGTTTATCCAATGTCCAACAAAATTGATGTAAATTCTAAGTTGATCTTGTTTATCAATTTTCCCTTCAAGGTTCACCGCAATGATGTGATGGAAATTCATAAAATGAAAACTAAAATGATAAGAAAACTTTTCACTTTTATCTTTTTCAATGAAAATATTGGCTACTAAAGAGAAAGAGAAATTAGTTTTGAGAGCAAACAACAAACAACAAAAACTATTATGTAGCTTTCCTAATTGTTTCTATGAAAAAATCACAATCCACTATATGCAAATGCAGGTTTTACTTTTCAGTCCCCTTAATATGAATGCAAAAAGGAAAATATATGCATCAAATCAACAAAAACAAATGCTTTCTTCTTTGAGAAACAATGAATTTAACAACAATTTCTCTTTTAGGAAAAGTGAAGAATGGAACTACAAATTTTCCTACAGGAAACGAAGAGTTTAACTACAATTTCCTTTACGAAAACAAATGGATCTAATGCAGCAATAAAATACTTTGAATTTGATTTGTCAATGATAAAGAAAAACACTTAAATAGACATTCAAAAAAATTACTTTTCAATGGAGGAAGATTTAGGTAAATTCACTGATCTCTATGAGGCATTAGACAGTTGAAAACACAACAACAAAAAAGGCTAAAAGTAATGGAAATGAAAAATTCAAATGGAATTTGGTTGGCTTAGGGGGCAATGCAGTCTCTAAGGGGAGACAGTGCATTACAAAGCACCCCTGAATGGGAGACAGTGTTATGCAAAGCATTGTGTCTTGACCAACAGTGCGTTGGGCACAATAGAGAACAAAAAATTCAAGCTACTGACACACTTCTAATGAAATTCTTAGTTTCAAAAGCCTAATAATTGAGAGTAGTTGCTACTGGGTGGATAAGCAGAGGAAAAAGACACCAAGGATGAAGGTAAACTCTCCAGTGGAGTCGCCAATTTGTTATGCAGAATTATGGATTACGGATAAAACACATTCCCTAAATGTGGTGTTATGCATTGAGAAAAACATATCAAAGACTTTGCAGATACTTTTCCTAATAGTAAATATACACACAGAAATATTGGGAAACTTACTTGGAGTCCAAGCACTTCCTATTCTCCTTCTGTCGCTCTTGCTATAACTTCCAATCCAAGCTTGATCACCAGACTAGTTCCTGAAAATATAAACACTAAACAGAAAAGGGATTGCAATATGCAGATGGCTATTCACTTTAATAAGTTAAATCAATGAAACATGAAACATATAAATAAGATAAGAATCCAAAATATGAAAAAAAAAGATTATACAGATACATATGTGGGAAAGTAAGCAACAATATTTATTAATGGATAGAAGGGGAGGTTACAACCAACGATTGATTTGATTTCACCAACTCCAGCATCATTCCAGCCTCATCACAATGAACATCTCTCCAACAATATATCACTCTAATCAAACCCTCAATTGATATTCCAACAACATTTCTCTACCAAATTTCTTCCTTCTCAAGCACTAGGATTTGTGCTCAATTTATAGATGAGCTGAAGGTAGTTTCACAATCAATGAATTTCTAATAATAGGAAAGAGATGTTCCCAAGCTTAGAGGTGTTGAATGGAAACATGGATTCAAATTCTGACACATATGCACTCTTCTAGAGGGCACTGGCCATGTGGAGATTCCATAACAATGAAAATTTCACTCCCAATTGACCAATGCACCCTTCTGTGTCGGGAAGTGCTTTGCAGAGCACCCTTGAATGGAGGTGACTGCATATGCAAAGAAGTTAGTCCCTTGAGAGACTGCATTGGTGAGATCATAGGTGATATAACATGTACATCAAATCTTGGAAACCTTGCAATGGAAGTCATGGATGATTTTTTCTTGTTATTTGTCTTAGGGCATGTAGCAACTGAAATGATAGGGGATGATAGACCCTATTCATTGGTTTTGGGGATGATGTCCAGTTTAACCAGGTCATTTGGAATGGTGCCCAAATTGACCTATAACACATTGATTGCGATGAAAAGTAAGGGTTTCAATACAGTTAAGTGCGTAAAATATATATGATATATATATTAAAGGTTTGTTGTGGGTAGGTGGAGCTGATTTTTAACTATAAAAAATGGAAAAAATAGGTTTTGAAAGAAATGAAATGTTGGACGTTTTATTATTTTGGAAAAATGAGGTAAGGATCGAAGAGAAATGGTGAAAATGGCGAAAAGGATGCGAAATAATTGAATCATAAGGAGCTAGAGGCCAAGAAAAAATTACAGAGAGTGCAACTTTGAAAGGAATCAAAGCCAGTGCTAACAGTGGCTTTAATTAGGGATGATATGCCCCCTACGGGCTATCAAGAACCATAGTTCCAGTACCTTATCCAATTCTTATTTCTCCAACCATCGATCCTTCTCATTAACTCATAAAACCAACATGCCTAGCCATTGGGTAATGGAGTCAAAAGCATCATTTCAATTCTGCAAGTTATTTCTCCAAATTGAAGCTAGATTCAAACTGAAAAATGAAATCTATCTTTCTGAAAAAATGCTCAAAAATACGAGCTTATTCATTCTCCTTCTTCTAATATGATTTGAATGGTAATATTCATGTAATATGAAACTTTTCCTACAACCATTCAAATAGCTGAAAAAACCTCATATGGATTCTAATTCTTAAGAGTAAAACTGAAAGAATCCATATCATAACATAGTGTAGCTCATGATGAAAATAATCACAACGTGGGATACTCATAAAGTGAATGTCTGTACTAAAAGAAAACTCGAAATCATCAACTATTGAATGAGGAAAACCATTAAATTCTACCTATACAATGATGTCCCTTTTAGAATTCCAAAAGGTGTAGCTATTTATCCAAAACTTCCACTGAAAATATGATCTTTGCATCCTTGTGAAGTTTGTAGAAATTTGCTGAATAATGATTAATTATCCACCGAGACTATCTTGATCACATATCAATTCGAATTCATATGCAACACAAAATCTCTTCCACTCAGATCATCAAACATGCGGAAATAAAACAAGCGATAACACATCAAATCATCATACACATTAACACAGTATGTATGGGGAAAGATTATAGCTGAAAACCCCGCAGCTATTGTGGCATCAGCTATAATGGAAGAAATCATGTAACAAACTCAGTACAATACTCCTCACAAGTACTCAGTACTTTCTCATAAAGTTACACACAAACTAGCTTGGTTTTGAACAGGTTACTGGTTCAAAACTCACCACTAATTTCCTTGCATATATTGCGCAATCATGGCCTGTCTATATAGAAATCCAAGGTTCGAATACCCTTGGCTTGACAGCGCAATCATCATGGGAAATTCCTCCAAGTGTGGTGCAAATCTCATGCACAACTGATGTCGCCACTAATAGCTAACTCCACCCTTTCATCTACCTCTTTCACTGGTATCCACTGAACTGTCCATGCACTGTAGTGAACTGATGTGTTCTTGAGTTGAATAATGAGTTACTAATTAATGAATTAAATAATATTTAATTCACTCCAATCATAACTAGTTGATTAGCTAGTTAAACTAATCTCAACTAGTTCAACTAAATTAAACTGAACACAACTCCACTAGCTGTCCCATTAACTCCACCAAACTTCTGCCACTGAAGTCCTAACTGAAGTCAACCATTCATGTGCTCACCAAACCCTAGGAATAGCGTAATTCCTCTATCAGATGCATGAGCCACTTCCAAGGCTCGAACTGAAGTGCTCCAAGAGAGTAAACTGAAGTTTATAGTCCAAATATTATTAAGGGTAAATAATATTTCACTTTCCTATTTTAAGGAGAGGCAGTCTAAAAATAGACTTCGACCTATAGGTCAAAAAAATAGAGTCCCATCTATTTTTACCAACATGACCAATACTCCAAGAATAACATACTGCAATCCCCGGACCATGCTCCATATGTCTAAAAATAGACATAGTCTAAAAATAGATTTTGCGCCAGAATTTGCCTGCGGGCCCACTTAGTGAAGGCGACTTCATTTCACTAAGCTCCATCATCTTGCTGCATTTTCAACACTCCCTCTCGGCAAGATATGGATTATCTGCAACCCCTATCCTGCCTCTGTGGAATTCGAACTTGCTCCTGGTGAGCGCCTTCATCAGGATGTCGGCATCCTGATCCTCCGTGGGAACATATGAAAGCATCATGATTCTCCGCTGAACACAATCTCTGATATGATGGTACTTGATGTCGATGTGTTTGGACCTATCATGAAATACTAGATTAGCCGAGAGTTTAATGCAACTCTGGTTATCACAGTAAATCACTGTAGGCTCCAAATGCAACCTGAACAATCCTGCGAGGATCTTCCTCATCCAAATAGCCTCGCATGTAGCAAGGCTAGCTGCCATGTACTCGGCCTCTGCTGAAATGAGTGCCACGGATCTCTGCTTCCTGTTGTACCAGGAAACGGCTGTCGACCCAATGCTGAAAACTCCTCCAGAAGTTCTCTTCCGGTCCGTTGGGCTCCCTGCCCAATCTGCATCAGTGAAGCCAGAAAGCTTCGCTCCATCCTCCTGTCTGTACCATAGACCATATCCCGATGTGCCTCTAATATAGCGCAATACATGCTTGCCTGCCTTCCAAAAGAGTTTGGTAGGCTTAACCATAGCTTGTGAAAGCTAGTTAACTGCATAGCATATATCGGGTCGTGTATTGACCAGATACATAAGCGACCCCACCAACTGTCGATAGACAGTGGCATCCACTACCTCCGCTAAAGTAGCATCCTCCTTCCTCCAACCACCAGGAAGAGGAGTGTCAACAGGCTTGTAGCCTTGCATGTTGAACCTCTCCAGAATCTCCCGGGCATACTTTCCCTGAGAAACAAACAGTCCTCCGCTGCGCTGCCAAATCTCCAATCCCAGGAAATAATGAAGGATGCCCAAGTCCTTCATCTCAAACTCTCGTGCAAGATCCTCCTTACATGAAAGTATCAACTGCTCATCGCCAGTAAAAATTAGATCATCTACATACAGTACGATGATCAACAGCTTCCCATCCACCACAATCTGGTACAGGATAGGATCCGCCTCACTCTTGGAGAATCCAAGCCCGGTGAAGTAGCTATCTATCCGAGTGTACCAAGCACGAGGTGCTTGCTTCAGCCGGTACAGTGCTCTCTTGAGTCAGCACACATGCGACTCACCGCTGAAGATCTCGAAACCTTCAGGCTGCTCTATGTACACCTCCTCCTCAATGACTCCGTTGAGGAACACAGTCTTCACATCCATCTGATGAATGTGCCACCCCATCTGCGCTGAGAGAGAAAGGATCGTTCGTATGGAAGAGTACCTTGCGACAGGTGCAAAGATCTCCTCATAGTCAATCCCCTCGATCTGTGAAAAGCCACAGGAGAAAAATCTCGCCTTGTACTTCTCCACACTCCCGTCAGCCACCTGCTTCACTTTGTAGATCCATCGCGAACCCACCACTGATTTCCCCACCGGTCTTGGGACAATCTCCCATGCACTGTTCCTGACGATCGAATCATATTCTTCGATCATGGCATCAACCCATGCGGGTTCCTCCACAGCTTCCTCAAAATAGGATGGCTCCGTCACAACACATTGACTTACAAGAGCCATGTATCCAGTGTACCGATCCGGTGACTACCTCTGTCTGCGTTGTGCTGTAGGTGGTCCTACAACCTTCTCTGCATCCCGAGCCAGTCGCTCAGATTTTGTAGTGCGCATGCGCCCTCTGATGGTTGGTTCTGCATGGGTGGTTTCTTCCACCTCCTGAACTTCCTCTTGTGGTTGATCCACATCGGGAAGCTCCTCCATAGGAACTAACAGCTCCTCATCTGCATGCAAGTGTAGCTCCCTCTCAAGCGAACACTGCATGGCTTTCTCCTCTTGAAATTTTATATCCCGTCGCACAACAGTCTTTCGACTGTCTGACAAATACACCCGATAGTTGTGAGGTGTATCAGTGTACCCCACAAATATTCCAACCTCTGCGGTCGAATCCAGCTTCCTTCTCGCATCCTTCGTCACATGCATGTAGACAGGAGAACCAAAAATCCGCAAATGCGAAATATCAGGCCTCTTGCCAGAATAAGCCTCCTCCGGTGTACTCATGCCAAGAACCTTGTGAGGACAATGGTTCTGCACATACACTGCTGTATTGCATGCCTCAGCCCACAAGTGAAGGGGTAGGCCATGATCATGCAACATCGCCCGTGCAGCACCCACGATCGTTCTGTTCTTCCGCTCAGCCACCCCGTTCTGCTGTGGGTTATGGGGTGCGATGAGCTCTCTCCGAATCCCTTCTGCGCTGGAGAACTCCTTGAATTCAGCCGAGATGAATTCACCACCGTTATCACTCCTTAGAGCAATCACCTTCTTCCCCGACTCCTTCTCGACCAGTGCTTTAAACTCACAGAACTTCGCGAATGTATCTCTCTTCTTCGGCATGAAGAAGATCCAGCACTTTCGAGAGAAATCATCAACAAAGATCACATAATACTTGTGCTTTTCTGTCGAAGCAACTGAGAAAGGACCACACACATCTGTGTGAACTCTCTCAAGGATCATCGTGGCGCGACTATCCTTCTCGTGAAAGGTGGCTTTCACATACTTCCCCAAGGTACACCCCTTGCACTGATCTGACTGCACAAGAGTGCCCTTAGGAAGCCCAGTAGAAATCTGCTACAGGATCTTCAAAACTCCATGGTGAAGGTGGCCCAATCTCCTGTGCCACAGTTCGCCCTCATCATCCTGGCTCACCACTTCTCCTGCCTTGCATGCCATTGCTGCGCAGCCATCTACCTACAACTGATAAAGGTTCTTGGTTCGAACCCCTATCTTTTGGGTCTCTCCAGTAGTCTTACTGCGCAGGAAGGCTTTTCCTTCACTGAAGACCACATCATACCCCTTATCCTCCAACATCGCCACAGAGATCAAGTTCTTCTTCAATCCAGGTACATGCATGCCATCCTTCAATACAAAGGGCTTACCATAATCCCTCTAAAAGGATATGGTACCGATACCAGTCGCACTGTATCTACCATCATCGCCCATCTCGATGTGCACACCCAAATATTTGTCCTCCAGATCTGAGAACAAATCTCGATCTCTCGTCATATGAAATGATGCACCGCTGTCCAAGAACCATACCGATCCCATCACACTTGAAACCAAGCATGCGATCAGTGAAAATTCAAGCTCAAACTGTGAAGCCAAAGCTTCTCCATCTGCAGATCTTCCCACTTGCTTGTTCTTCTTCTTCTTTGGACAATTGGTAGAATAATGTCCGTGATCATGGCAGTGAAAACACTTCACTTTCGCCATATCCTGATTCTTGCCCTTTGCACCGGAATGAGAAGTTTTCTTACCCTTCCCCTTCTTTGCTTTAGCAACCAAAGCGCAATTTTATTCATCAGCTCCCTTTGATGAAGATCCATCTCGAGTAGTCCTCCTTATCTCCTCCTGCATGAGATCCGCCCAAAGGAACTCCCATCCCGGCAGCTTCTCCCGACCATTGACACTATCTTGATATGAGTGCCAAGCCTTCGGAAGACCAAGGAGAGCCAGGTCGACCATTTCCTCATCTTCGACAGTCACCCCCACACTTCCCAGCTCATGTCTGCACTGAGTGAACTTCGTGAGGTATTTGGCGATACTATCGCCCTTCTCCATCTTGATGTTCCTGAGCTTATCTTTGAGCGCCAACTTCCTTTGGTTGCTCTTACTCTAGAATAGATCCGTCAAAGCTTTCCACATTAGAAATGGAGAAGCCTTTCCATGCAGGCTGGATACAATATGATCCTTGACTCCCTCCAACAGGATCCTTCGACATTTCGCCATCTTATTTTGCCATACTTCGACTTCAGCAAGATCAGTGGGCTTTTGGACATCCATATATACGAACTCCTTCAGAAAATTATCTTCTAATACTGCCTCCATGCGATCCTTCCATGCAACATAATTCGAACTGCCTTCAAAAGCATATCCGAGTCGCAAACCGTTGAAAGACATTTTCAACACCGGCACCAAGAAAACAAAACTGCTGCAAAATTTCGAATTCCACCTCAAAGCTCAACTGCTCTAGATCTGTGAGAACAAATTATTTATAGCACAGAGATCGACTGCAAGGGTCGTTTACTAGATATATCACCTTTCAAAGAAAGGATGGATCCAGAGGCTACCTAGCCCGCATGCAGACTCTGTCTACCAAAATAAGTTTGTAATCACTATGATGATCAATATCTGCTTCAATAGCTCTCATACCATGTATAAATTTGTTGAATAATGATTAATTATCCACCGAGACTATCCTAATCACATATGAATTCGAATTCATATGCAACACATAATCTCTTCCACTTAGATCATCAAACATGCGGAAATAAAACAAGCGATAACACATCAAATCATCATACACATTAACACAATATTTATGGAGAAAGCTTATAGCTGAAAACCACACAACTATTGTGTATATTATAATGGAGAAATCATGTAACAAAATCAGTACAATACTCCTCACAAGTACTCAGTACTTTCTCATAAAGTTACACACAAACTAGCTTGGTTTTGAACAGGTTACTGGTTCAAAACTCACCACTAATTTCCTTGCATCTATTGCGCAACCATGGCCTGTCTATATAGAGATCCAAGGTTCGAATCCCCTTGGCTTGAAAGCGTAATCATCATGGGAAATTCCTCCAAGTGTGGTGCAAATCTCATGCACAACTGATGTGTCCACTGATAGCTAACTCCACCCTTTCATCTACCTCTTTCACTGGTCTCCACTGAACTGTCCATGCACTGTAGTGAACTGATGTGTTCTTGAGTTGAATAATGAGTTACTAATTAATGAATTAAATAATATTTAATTCACTCCTCTCATTACTAGTTGATTAGCTAGTTAAACTAATCTCAACCAGTTCAACTAAGTTAAACCGAACACAACTCCACTAGCTGTCTCATTAACTCCACCAAACTTCTGCCACTGAAGTCCTAACTGAAGTCAACCATGCATGTGCTCACCAAACCCTAGGAATAGCGTAATTCCTCTGTCAGATGCATGAGCCACTTCCAAGGCTCGAAATGAAGTGCTCCAAGAGAGTAAACTGAAGTTTATAGTCCAAATATTATTAAGGGTAAATAATATTTGACTTCCCTATTTTAAGGAGAGGCAGTCTAAAAATAGACTTCGACCTATAGGTCCAAAAAATAGAGTCCCATCTATTTTTACCAACATGACCAATACTCCAAGAATAACATACTACAATCCCCGGACCATGCTCCATATGTCTAAAAATAGACATAGTCTAAAAATAGATTTTGCGCCAGAATTTGCCTGCAGGCCCACTTAGTGAAGGCGACTTCATTTCACTAAGCTCCATCATCTTGCTGCATTTTAAACATGTATAAATTTGCTGAATAATGATTAATTATCCACCGAGACTATCCTGATCACATATCAATTCGAATTCATATGCAACACATAATCTCTTCCACTCAGATCATCAAACATGCGGAAATAAAACAAGCGATAACACATCAAATCCATCATACACATTAACACAGTATGTATGGGGAAAGCTTATAGCTGAAAACCCCGCAGATATTTTGTATATTATAATGGAGAAATCATGTAACAAACTCATTACAATACTCCTCACAAGTACTCAATACTTTCTCATAAAGTTACACACAAACTAGCTTGGTTTTGAACAGGTTACTGGTTCAAAACTCACCACTAATTTCCTTTCCTCTATTGTGAAATCATGGCCTGTCTATATGGAGATCCAAGGTTTGAATTCCCTTGGCTTGACAGCGCAATCATCATGGGAAATCCCTCCATGTGTGGTGCAAATCTCATGCACAACTGATGTCGCCACTGATAGCTAACTCCACCCTTTCATCTACCTCTTTCACTGGTCTCCACTGAACTGCCCATGCACTGTAGTGAACTGATGTGTTCTTGAGTTAAATAATGAGTTACTAATTAATGAATTAAATAATATTTAATTCACTCCATTGATAACTAGTTGATTAGCTAGTTAAACTAATCTCAACCAGTTCAACTAAATTAAACCGAACACAACTCCACTAGCTGTCCCATTAACTCTACCAAACTTCTGCCACTGAAGTCCTAACTAAATTCAACCATGCATGTGCTCACCAAACTCTAGGAATAGTGTAATTCCTCTGTCAGATGCATGAGCCACTTCCAAGGCTCGAACTGAAGTGCTCCAAGAGAGTAAACTGAAGTTTATAGTCCAAATATTATTAAGGGTAAATAATATTTGACTTCCTTGTTTTAAGGAGAGGCAGTCTAAAAATAGACTTCGACCTCTTTGACCTCAAAAATAGAGTCTCATCTATTTTTACCAACATGACCAATGCTCCAAGAATCTCAAACTGGAATCCCCGAACCATGCTCCATATGTCTAAAAATAGACATAGTCTAAAAACAGATTTTGCGCCAGAATTTGCCTGCGGGCCCACTTAGTGAAGGCGACTTCATTTCACTAAGCTCCATCATCTTGCTGCATTTTCAACACTCCCTCTCAGAAAGATATGGATTATCTGCAACCCCTATCCTGCCTTTGTGGAATTCGAACTTGCTCCTGGTGAGCGCCTTCGTCAGGATGTCGGCATCCTGATCCTCCGTGGGAACATATGAAAGCATCATGATTCTCCGCTGAACACAATCTCTGATATGATGGTACCTGATGTCGATGTGTTTGGATCTATCATGAAATACTGGATTAGCTAAGAGTTTAATGCAACTCTGGTTATCACAGTAAATCACTGTAGGCTCCAAATGCAACCCGAACAATTCAACGAGGATCTTCCTCATCCAAATAGCCTCGCATGCAGCCAAGCTTACTGCCATGTACTCGGCCTCTGTTGAACTGAGTGCCACGGATCTCTGCTTCCTGCTATACCAAGAAACTGTTGTCGACCCAATGTGGAAAACTCCTCCAGATGTGCTCTTCCAGTCCGTTGGGCTCCCTGCCCAATCTACATCAGTGAAGCCAGAAAGCTTCGCTCCATCCTCCTATCTGTACCATAGACCATATCCCGATGTGCCACTAATATAACACAATACATGCTTGCCTGCCTTCCAGAAGAGCTTGGTAGGCTTAACCATAGCTTGTGAAATCTGGTTAACAGCATAGCATATATCGGGTCGTGTATTGACCAGATACATAAGCGACCCCACCAACTGTCGATAGACAGTGGCATCCACTACCTCCGCTGAAGTAGCATCCTCCTTCCTCCAACCACCCGGAAGAGGAGTGTCAACAGGCTTGCAGCCTTGCATGTTGAACCTCTCCAGAATCTCCCGGGCATACTTGCCCTGAGAAACAAACAGTCCTCCGCTGCGCTGCCAAATCTCCAATCCCAGGAAATAATGAAGGATGCCCAAGTCCTTCATCTCGAACTCTCGTGCAAGATCCTCCTTGCATGAAAGTATCAACTACTCATCGCCAGTCAAAATCAGATCATCTACATACAGTACGATGATCAACAGCTTCCCCTCCACCACAATCTGGTACAGGTTTGGATCAGCCTCACTCTTGGAGAATCCAAGCCCGGTGAAGTAGCTGTCTATCCGAGTGTACCAAGCACGAGGTGCTTGCTTCAGCCCGTACAGTGCTCTCTTGAGTCGGCACACATGCGACTCACTGCTGAAGATCTCGAAACCTTCAAGCTGCTCTATGTACACCTCTTCTTCAATGACTCCGTTGAGGAACGCAGTCTTCACATCCATCTGATGAATGTGTCACCCCATCTGCGCTAAGAAAGCAAGGATCGTCTGTATGGAAGAGTACCTTGTGACAGGTGCAAAGGTCTCCTCATAGTCAATCCCCTCGATCTGTGAAAAGCCACGGGCGAAAAATCTCGCCTTGTACTTCTCCACACTCCCGTCAGCCACCTGCTTCACTTTGTAGATCCATCGCGAACCCACCACTGATTTCCCAACCGGTCTTGGGACAATCTCCCATGCACTGTTCCTGATGATCGAATCATATTCTTCGATCATGGCATCAACCCATGCGGGTTCCTCCACGGCTTCCTCAAAAGAGGATGGCTTCGTCACAACACATTGACTCACAAGAGCCATGTATCCAGTGTACCGATCCGGTGACTGTCTCTGTCTGCGCTGTGCTGTAGGTGGTCCTACAACCTTCTCTGCATCCCGAGCCAGTCGCTCAGCTTCTATAGTGCGCATGCGCCCTCTGATGGTTGGCGCTGCCTGGGTGGTTTCTTCCACCTTCTGAACCTCCTCTTGTGGCTGATCCACATCCGGAAGCTCCTCCTTAGGAACTAACGGCTCCTCATCTGCATGCAAGTGTAGCTCCCTCTCAAGCGAACACTGCATGGCTTTCTCCTCCTGAAATTTTATATCCCGTTGCACAACAGTCTTGCGACTGTCTGACAAATACACCTGATAGTTGTGAGGTGTATCAGTGTACCCCACAAATATTCCAACCTCAGCAGTTGGATCCAGCTTCCTTCTCGCATCCTTCGTCACATGCATGTAGACGGGAGAACCAAAAATCCGCAAATGGGAAATATCAGGCCTCTTGCCAGAATAAGCCTCCTCCGGTGTACTCATGCCAAGAACCTTGTGAGGACAACGGTTCTGCACATACACTGCTGTATTGCATGCCTCAGCCCACAAGTGAAGGGGTAGGCCCTGATCATGCAACATCGCCGTGCGGCTTGCCTAGTGGTGCGTTCTTCCACTCGGCCACACCGTTCGCTGCTTGTGGGTTGTAGGTGCGGTGAGCTCCTCTGAATCCATACATTAGCAGAAATCCTTGAATTCGGGCGAGATGAATTCACCCGCAGATTATCACTCCTTCGACGATCACCTTCTTCCCCGACTCCTTCTCGACCCGGTGCTGAAAGATCCAGCACTTTCGAGAGAAATCATCAACAAAGATTACATAATACTTTTGCTTTGCTGTCGAAGCAACTGAGAAAGGACCACACACGTCTGTGTGAACTCTCTCAAAGATCGTCGTGGCGCGACTATCCTTCTCGTGAAAGGTGGCTTTCACATAATTCCCCAAGGTACACCCCTTGCACTGATCTGACTGTGCAAGAGTGCCCTTAGGAAGCCCAGTAGAAATCTGCTGCAGGATCTTCAAAGCTCCATGGTGAAAGTGGCCCAATCTCCTGTGCCACAGTTCGCCCTCATCATCTCAGCTCACCACTTCTCCCACCTTGCATGCCATTGCTGCGCAGCCATCTACCTGCAACTGATAAAGGTTCTTGGTTCGAACCCCTATCTTCCGGGTCTCTCCAGTAGTCTTTCTGTGCAGGAAGGCTTTTCCTTCGCTGAAGACCACATCATACCCCTTATCCTCCAACATCGCCACAAAGATCAAGTTCTTCTTCAATCCAGGTACATGCATGACATCCTTCAATACAAAGGGCTTACCAAACTCCCTCTGAAAGGATATGGTACCGATACCAGTCACACTGTATCTACCATCATCGCCCATCTCGATGTGCACACCCAAATCTTTGTCCTCCAGATCTGAGAACAAATCCCGATCTCCCGTCATATGAAATGATGCACTGCTGTCCAAGAACCATACCGATCCCATCACACTTGAAACCAAGCATGCGATCAGTGAAAAGTCAAGCTCGAACTGTGAAGCCAAAGCTTTTCCATCTGCAGATCTTCCCGCTTGCTTGTTCTTCTTCTTCTTTGGACAATTGGTAGGATACTGTCCGTGATCATGGCAGTGAAAACACTTCACTTTCGCCATATCCTGCTTCTTTCCCTTTGCACCGGAATGAGAAGGTTTCTTACCATTCCCCTTCTTTTCTTTAGAAACCAAAGCGCAGTTTTCTTCATCAGCTCCCTTTGATGAAGATCCATCTCGAGTAGTCCTCCTTATCTCCTCCTGCATGAGATCCACCCAAAGGCGCTCCCATCCCGGCGGCTTCTCCAGACCATTGACACTATCTTGATATGAGTGCCAAGCCTTCGGAAGACCAAGGAGAGCCATGTCGACCATGTCCTCATCTTTGACAGTCACCCCCACACTTCCAAGCTCATCTCTGCACTGAGTGAACTTCGTGAGGTATTTGGTGATACTGTCGCCCTTCTCCATCTTGATGTTCCTGAGCTTATCTTTGAGCGCCAGCTTCCTTTGGTCGGTCTTACTCTGGAATAGATCCGTCAAAGCTTTCCACATTAGAAATGGAGAAGCCTTTCCATGCAGGCTGGATACAATATGATCCTTGACGCCCTCCAACAGGATCCTTCGACATTTCGCCATATTCTTTTGCCATACTTCGACTTCAGCAGGATCAATGGGCTTTTGGACATCCGTATCTACGAACTCCTTCAGACCATTATCTTCTAATACTGCCTCCATGCGATCCTTCCATGCAACATAATTCGAACTGCCTTCAAGATCATATTCGAGTCGCAAACCGTTGAAATACATTTTCAACATCGGCACCAAGAAAACAAAACTGCTGCAAAATTTCGAATTCCACCTCAAATCTCAACCGCTCTAGATCCGTGAGAAAAAATTATTTCTAGAACAGAGATCGACTGCAAGGGGCATTTACTGGATATATCACCTTTCAAAGAAAGGATGGATCCAGAGGCTACCTGGCCTGCATGCAGACTCTGTCTACCGAAATAAGTTTGTAATCACTGTGATGATCAATCTCTGCTTCAATAGCTCTGATACCATGTAGAAATTTTTTGAATAATGATTAATTATCCACCGATACTATCCTGATCACATATCAATTCGAATTCATATGCAACACATAATCTCTTCCACTCAGATCATCAAACATGCGGAAATAAAACAAGCGATAACACATCAAATCCATCATACACATTAACACAATATGTATGGGGAAAGATTATAGCTGAAAACCCCGCAGCTATTGTGTATATTATAATGGAGAAATCATGTAACAAACTCAGTACAATACTCCTCACAAGTACTCAGTACTCTCTCATAAAGTTACACACAAACTAGCTTGGTTTTGAACAGGTTACTGGTTCAAAACTCACCACTAATTTCCTTGCCTCTATTGCGCAATCATGGCCTGTCTATATAGAGATCCAAGGTTCGAATTCCCTTGGCTTGAAAATGCAATCATCATGGGCAATTCCTCCAAGTGTGGTGCAAATCTCATGCACAACTGATGTCGCCACTGATAGCTAACTCCACCCTTTCATCTACCTCTTTCACTGGTCTCCACTGAACTGATCATGCACTGTAGTGAACTGATGTGTTCTTGAGTTGAATAATGAGTTACTAATTAATGAATTAAATAATATTTAATTCACTCCACTCATAACTAGTTTATTAGCTAGTTAAACTAATCTCAACCAGTTCAACTAAATTAAACTGAACACAACTCCACTAGCTGTCTCATTAACTCCACCAAACTTCTGCCACTGAAGTCCTAACTGAAGTCAACCATGCATGTGCTCACCAAACCCTTGGGAATAGTGTAATTCCTCTGTCAGATGCATGAGCCACTTCCAAGGCTCGAACTGAAGTGCTCCAAGAGAGTAAGCTGCTGTTTAGAGTCCAAATATTATTAAGGGTAAATAATATTTGACTTCCCTATTTTTAGGATAGGCAGTCTAAAAATAGACTTCGACCTATCGACCTATAGGTCAAAAAATAGAGTCCCATCTATTTTTACCAACATGACCAATACTCCAAGAATAACATACTGCAATCCCCGGACCATGCTCCATATGTCTAAAAATAGACATAGTCTAAAAATAGATTTTGCGCCAGAATTTGCCTGCGGGCCCACTTAGTGAAGGCGACTTCATTTCACTAAGCTCCATCATCTTGTTGTATTCTTGGAGTATTGGTAATGTTGGTAAAAATATATGGGACTCTATTTTTTGGACCTATAGGTCGAAGTCTATTTTTAGACTGCCTCTCCTTGAAATAGGGAAGTCAAATATTATTTACCCTTAATAATATTTGGACTATAAACTTCAGTTTACTCTCTTGGAGCACTTCAGTTCGAGCCTTGGAAGTGGCTCATGCATCTGATAGAGGAATTACGCTATTCCTAGGGTTTGGTGAGCTCATGCATGGTTGACTTCAGTTAGGACTTCAGTGGCAGAAGTTTGGTGGAGTTAATGAGACAGCTAGTGGAGTTGTGTTCGGTTTAATTTAGTTGAACTGGTTGAGATTATTTTAACTAGCTAATCAACTAGTTATGAGTGGAGTGAATTAAATATTATTTAATTCATTAATTAGTAACTCATTATTCAACTCAATAACACATCAGTTCACTATAGTGCATGGACAGTTCAGTGGAGACCAGTGAAAGAGGTAGATGAAAGGGTGGAGTTAGCTATCAGTGGCGACATCAGTTGTGCATGAGATTTGCACCACACTTGGAGGAATTTCCCATGATGATTACGCTATCAAGCCAATGGGATTTGAACCTTGGATCTCTATATAGACAGGCCATTATTGCGCAATAGAGGCAAGGAAATTAGTGGTGAGTTTTGAACCAATAACCTGTTCAAAACCAAGCTAGTTTGTGTGTAACTTTATGAGAAAGTACTGAGTACTTGTGAGGAGTATTGTACTGAGTTTGTTACATGATTTCTCCATTATAATATACATAATAGCTGCGGGGTTTTCAGCTATAAGCTTTCCCCATACATACTGTGTTAATGTGTATGATGATTTAATGTGTTATCGCTTGATTTTATTTCCGCATGTTTGATGATCTGAGTGGAAGAGATTATGTGTTTCATATAAATTCGAATTGTATGTGATCAGGATAGTCTTAGTGGATAATTAATCATTATTCAGCAAATTTCTACATGGTATCGGAGCTATTGAAGCAGAGATTGATCATCACAGTGATTACAAACTTATTTCGGTAGACAGAGTCTGCATGCGGGCCTGGTAGCCTCCGGATTCATCTTTCTTCGGAAAGTGAAAGGTCTGGTAAATGCCCCTTGCAGTCAATCTCTGTGCTAGAAATAATTTGTTCTCACAGATCTAGAGTGGTTGAGCTTTGAGGTGGAATTCGAAATTTTGCAGCAGTTTTGTTTTCTTGGTGTCGGTGTTGAAAATGTCTTTCAACGGTTTGCGACTCGAATATGCTCTTGAAGGCAGTTCGAATTATGTTGCATGGAAGGATCGCATGGAGGCAGTATTAGAAGATAATGGTCTAAAGGAGTTCGTAGATACAGATGTCCAAAAGCCCACTGATCCTGCTGAAGTCGAAGTATGGCAAAAGAAGATAGCGAAATGTCGAAGGATCCTGTTGGAGGGCGTCAAGGATCATATTGTATCCAGCCTGCATGGAAAGGCTTCTCCATTTCTAATGTGGAAAGTTGTGATGGATCTATTCCAGAGTAAGAGTGACCAAAGGAAGCTGGCGCTCAAAGATAAGCTCAGGAACATCAAGATGGAGAAGGGAGACAGTATCGCCAAATACCTCACGAAGTTCACTCAGTGCAGAGATGAGCTTGGAAGTGTGGGGGTGACTGTCAAAGATGAGGACATGGTCGACCTGGCTCTCCTTGGTCTTCCGAAGGCTTGGCACTCATATCAAGATAGTTTCAATGGTTGGGAGAAGCTGCCGGGATGGGAGCACCTTTGGGCGGATCTCATGCAGGAGGAGATAAGGAGGACTACTCGAGATGGATCTTCATCAAAGGGAGTTGATGAAGAAAACTGCGCTTTGGTTGCTAAAGAAAAGAAGGGGAAGGGTAAGAAACCTTCTCATTCCGGTGCAAAGGGAAAGAAGCAGGATATGGCGAAAGTGAAGTGTTTTCACAGCCATGATCACGGACATTATGCTACCAATTTTCCAAAGAAGAAGAAGAACAAGCAAGCGGGAAGATCTGCAGATGGAGAAGCTTTGGCTTCACAGTTCGAGCTTGACTTTTCATTGATCGCATGCTTGGTTTCAAGTGTGCTGGGATCGGTGTGGTTCTTGGACAGCGGTGCGTCATTTCATATGACGGGAGATCGGGAGTTGTTCTCAGATCTGGAGGACAAATATTTGGGTGTGCACATTGAGATGGGCGATGATGGTAGATACAGTGCGACTGGTATCGGTACCATATCCTTTCAGAGGGAGTCTGGTAAACCCTTTGTATTGAAGGATGTCATGCATGTACCTGGATTGAAGAAGAACTTGATCTCTATGGCGATGTTGGAGGATAAGGGGTATGATGTGGTCTTCAGCGAAGGAAAATCCTTCCTGCGCAGTAAGACTACTGGAGAGACCCGGAAGATAGGGGTTCAAACCAAGAACCTTTATCAGTTGCAGGTAGATGGCTGCGCAGCTATGGCATGCAAAGCGGGAGAAGTGGTGCGCCGAGATGATGAGGGCAAATTGTGGCACAGGAGATTGGGCCACCTTCACCATGGAGCTTTGAAGATTCTGCAGCAGATTTCTACTGGGCTTCCTAAGGGCACTCTTGCGCAGTCAGATCAGTGCAAGGGGTGTACTTTAGGGAAGTATGTGAAAGCCACCTTCCACGAGAAGGATAGTCGCGCCACGACGATCCTTGAGAGAGTTCACACAGACGTGTGTGGTCCTTTCTCAGTTGCTTCGACAGCAAAGCACAAGTATTATGTGATCTTTGTTGATGATTTCTCTCGAAAGTGCTGGATCTTCTTCATGCAGAAGAAGATCGATACATTCGCGAAGTTCTGTGAGTTTAAAGCACTGGTCGAGAAGGAGTCGGGGAAGAAGGTGATTTCTCTAAGGAGTGATAACGGTGGTGAATTCATCTCGACTGAATTCAAGGAGTTCTGCAGCGCAGAAGGGATTTGGAGAGAGCTCATCGCACCCCATAACCCACAGCAGAACGGGGTGGCTGAGCGGAAGAACAGAACGATCGTGGGTGCTGCACGGGCGATGTTGCATGATCAGGGCCTACCCCTTCACTTGTGGGCTGAGGCATGCAATACAGCAGTGTATGTGTAGAACCGTTTTCCTCACAAGGTTCTTGGCATGAGTACACCGGAGGAGGCTTATTCTGGCAAGAGGCCTGATATTTCCCATTTGCGGATTTTTGGTTCTCCTGTCTACATGCATGTGATGAAGGATACGAGAAGGAAGCTGGATCCGACCGCAGAGGTTGGAATATTTGTGGAATACGCTGATACACCTCACAACTATCCGGTGTATTTTTCAGACAGTCGAAAGACTGTTGTGCGACGGGATATAAAATTTCAGGAGGAGAAAGCCATGCCGTGTTCGCTTGAGAGGGAGCTACACTTGCATGCAGATGAGGAGCTGTTAGTTCCTAAGGAGGAGCTTCCGGATGTGGATCAACCACAAGAGGAAGTTCAGGAGGTGGAAGAAACCACCCATGCAACGCCAACCATTAGAGGGTGCATGCGCACTACAGAAGCTGAGAGACTGGCTCAGGATGCAGAGAAGCTTGTAGGACCACCTACAACACAGCGCAGACAGAGGCAGTCACCGGATCGGTACACTGGATACATGGCTCTTGTGAGTCAATGTGTTGTGACGGAGCCATCCTATTTTGAGGAAGCTGTGGAGGAACCTGCATGGGTTGATGCCATGATCGAATAATATGATTCGATCGTCAGGAACAGTGCATGGGAGATTGTCCCAAGACCGGTGGGGAAATCAGTGGTGGGTTCGCGATGGATCTACAAGGTGAAGCAGGCGGCTGACGGGAGTGTGGAGAAGTACAAGGCGAGATTTGTCGCCCGTGGATTTTCACAGATCGAGGGGATTGACTATGAGGAGACTTTTGCACCTGTCGCAAGGTACTCTTCCATACGGACGATCCTTGCTCTCTCAGCGCAGATGGGGTGGCACATTCATCGGATGGATGTGAAGACTGCGTTCCTCAATGGAGTTATTGAGGAAGAGGTGTACATAGAGCAGCCTGAAGGTTTTGAGATCTTCAGCAGTGAGTCGCATGTGTGCGGACTCAAGAGAGCACTGTACGGGCTGAAGCAAGCACCTCGTGCTTGGTACACTCGGATAGACAGCTACTTCACCGGGCTTGGATTCTCCAAGAGTGAGGCGGATCCTAAACTGTACCAGATTGTGGTGGAGGGGAAGCTGTTGATCATCGTACTGTATGTAGATGATCTGATTTTGACTGGCGATGAGCAGTTGATACTTTCATGCAAGGAGGATCTTGCACGAGAGTTTGAGTTGAAGGACTTGGGCATCCTTCATTATTTCCTGGGATTGGAGATTTGGCAGCGCAGCGGAGGACTGTTTGTTTCTTAGGGCAAGTATGCCCGGGAGATTCTGGAGAGGTTCAACATGCAAGGCTACAAGCCTGTTGACACTCCTCTTCCTGGTGGTTGGAGGAAGGAGGATGCTACTTTAGCGGAGGTAGTGGATGCCACTGTCTATCGACAGTTGGTGGGGTCGCTTATGTATCTGGTCAATACACGACCCGATATATGCTATGCAGTTAACCAGCTTTCACAAGCTATGGTTAAGCCTACCAAGCTCTTTTTGAAGGCAGGCAAGCATGTATTGTGCTATATTAGAGGCACATCGGGATATGGTGTATGGTACAGAGAGGAGGATGGAGCGAAGCTTTCTGGCTTCACTGATGCAGATTGGGCAGGGAGCCCAATGGACCGGAAGAGCACTTCTGGAGGAGTTTTCAGCATTGGGTCGATAGCAGTTTCCTGGTACAGCAGGAAGAAAAGATCCGTGGCACTCAGTTCATCAGAGGTCGAGTACATGGCAGCTAGCTTGGCTTCATGCGAGGCTATTTGGATGAGGAAGATCCTCGCAGGATTGTTCAGGTTGCATTTGGAGCCTACAGTGATTTACTGTGATAACCAGAGTTGCATTAAACTCTCGGATAATCCAGTATTTCATGATAGGTCCAAACACATCGACATCAGGTACCATCATATCAGAGATTGTGTTCAGCGGAGAATCATGATGCTTTCATATGTTCCCACGGAGGATCAGGATGCCGACATCCTGACGAAGGCGCTCACCAGGAGCAAGTTCGAATTCCACAGAGGCAGGATAGGGGTTGCAGATAATCCATATCTTGCTGAGAGGGAGTTTTTAAAATGCAGCAAGATGATGGAGCTTAGTGAAATGAAGTCGCCTTCACTAAGTGGGCCCGCAGGCAAATTCTGGCGCAAAGTCTATTTTTAGACTATGTCTATTTTTAGACATATGGGGCATGGTTCGGGGATTCCAGTTTGAGATTCTTGGAGCATTGGTCATGTTGGTAAAAATAGATGAGACTCTATTTTTTAGGTCGAAGAGGTCGAAGGCTATTTTTAGACTGCCTCTCCTAAAAATATGGAAGTCAAATATTATTTACCCTTAATAATATTTAGACTATAAACAACAGTTTACTCTCTTGGAACACTTCAGTTCGAGCTACAGAAGTGGCTCATGCATCTGACAGAGGAATCACGTGGTTCCCAAGGGTTTGATGGCATCATGCATGGTTGACTTCAGTTGGACTTCAGTGGCAGAAGTTTGGAGGAGTTAATGGGACAACTAGTGGAGTTGTGTTCTGTTTATTTTAGTTGAACTGATTGAGATTAGTTTAACTAGCTAATCAATTAGTTATGAGTGGAGTGAATTAAATATTATTTAATTCATTAATTAGTAACTCATTATTCAACCCAAGAACACATCAGTTCACTACAGTGCATGATCAGTTCAGTGGAGACCAGTGAAAGAGGTAGATGAAAGGGTGGAGTTAGCTATCAGTGGCGACATTAGTTGTGCATGAGATTTGCACCACACTTGGAGGAATTTCCCATGATGATTGCGCTGTCAAGCCAAGGGGATTCGAACCTTGGATCTCTATATAGACAGGCCATGATTTCGTAATAGAGGCAAGGAAATTAGTGGTGAGTTTTGAACCAGTAACCTGTTCAAAACCAAGCTAGTTTGTGTGTAACTTTATGAGAAAGTGCTGAGTACTTGTGAGGAGTATTGTACTGAGTTTGTTACATGATTTATCCATTATAATATACATAATAGCTACGGGGTTTTCAGCTATAAGATTTCCCCATACATACTGTGTTAATGTGTATGATGGATTTGATGTGTTATCGCTTGTTTTATTTCCGCATGTTTGATGATCTGAGTGGAAGAGATTATGTGTTGCATATGAATTCAAATTGATATGTGATCAGGCCATTGGATCCAGAACAATGGAGTCACCAGGTGAAAAATTATAGTCCTCTTCAAGTTATCAATTCCAGTTCACCTTCAAGAATCGATCTTCAACAATTAAAACAAGAGACTCGGGAGAATATTTCGTTTCAAGGCTTGTGTCTCTCGACAGATGCACCAAAAGATGTTAGCGCTGGAATCAACCCTTGGAATGCATCAAGCGCCTGACCAAACACATCTTAAGCTCGAGGGCTATTCTTATAATTTGATTGGGTTTTTTTGGAAAGTGGTTGGATCTCAAGAATTTTGAAAGGAACATTGAAGAAATAAAAATCTCTGACACATATGAGGGCACTCGTATATATGATGTGGTAGAAAAATTTGTAGTTCAATGATTAGAAGAATGGGAAAAAGACACTGGGCTTGTAGGACAGAAATCCATTGATGGGACAAAAAATGACACAAATTCCAGATCTGAAATGTATAGTGAAAGAATGCTTTTAAAATAATTAAAATAATCTCACTTTACATTTAAAGAATCCCATTACAAGGAATTATTCTGACTAACATCACCTCATGAATCAAGAATGCTTGGCTAATCAAGACTGAAAAAAAAATATTAACATGCATGCTAGATCAAAAGACGTATAAAAACATGAAACAGGGTTTAATTCCACCTCAAGGAATGCTTATGAACAATCTTCAATTCATAATTCATCAAGAAATCTTGGAACAAGACTTACAAAAACAGATCCATATGACTTGGAGGTTCGCAAGACTTATAAAAACATAAGATAGAATTTTTATGATAAAACTAGAAAGGCAGGTAAAGTATGTAAAAACATAAGGGAAAACAATATACACACCATATGTGTTTGTGAATCGTCAAGAGTGTAACTGGAA
This sequence comes from Pinus albicaulis, assembly GCA_034641835.2. NCBI lineage: Eukaryota > Viridiplantae > Streptophyta > Pinopsida > Pinales > Pinaceae > Pinus > Pinus albicaulis. The sequence continues at coordinate 183,295,679 of CM076574.1, forward strand.
TATATTATGTGTTCAACAATATACAACTTCAGGAATAGCATGAGGATCAGCAACAGGGCCAGAGCACTAGGGCCTATGCCACCAACCATCTCCCCTTTGTCTCATAGTAGTTTGTCACATATATACAAAAATATAAAATTGTCATCCCCACAAAAGGAGTAAACCTATTCCCAAAAGTTATTACGATCTCGTGCAAGAGATGAGGCTTATCCTAAAACTTTAATACGAAGTGGTATGACATAATAAAAATAAACAACATCAAGGCTAACAATTCGAAGTGGTTGTATGATGTGGTAGTATATGGGAAGAATCCTCTTCTGTTCTGGTGAAACCAACTCCACAAAAAGTGTAAACAATAGTGAAAGTGACATGTGGTTGTTCCTTGAATGTTGCCTGATGCCTCGTGGAAATGTGTTGGTGTTGAGAGTAATGGTAGAAATATGTTTCAAAGAAAATTTGTTGCTGTTCCTTTCCTTTAGTTTCTTGTTTTTCATGACAGGGTTTCGAAACAAACACGGAAAGAGTGTTGGAGTGGAAAAACCCGTATAGATAGGTTTCAAAAAAAAGGACCGGGCATGTGAAAGATATGAGAAGGTGACACGTTGAATTGTGGGCCAATGAGAGAAATAAAAGAGGAGAAGGATATATGGAGGTTAAACATGTTATGGAGGTGGATTGAAAAACATAGCAGCATTTCATTTTATTAGCAGGAGAGATTATTAAATAAATTATGAGTGGGAGGAGAAAACATTTTATACATATATCGTCGTATATTGGGGTTAGAAACATTTAAGCATAAGACACAAGTGAGAGGGAATGCAATTTGTGATATAGAAAATCAGGGAGTCAAACTTATAGCATATCGACGGTCAAACTTTATCTCATTTTGGGGATCAGAGGTTATATCGCATTCCAGGGACAAGAACACTTATCACATATCGGGGATCAGGGAAATGGGGCAGGTAACATGAATAGATGACAATAGAAATTGTGATATACGATATGGAAGGTGACATGGGAGGGAAAGGGTACTACTTTATATCGCAATCAAGAAAAATGAAAAGCGGAGGTGAATGGAAAAGTTAAGTAATGTTGCGATCTTGTGATGCGAAAAGGTGATGGGTTCCATTTAAAGGATTTTTAAAAGTAGACAATGAAAAATTACGTTAATTCAATGGAATATGATATAACCACCAAAATCATATTATAAATAAATTATAACATATATCGAATGTTTCTGAAGTGGACCAAAAGGAAATGGTGGGTCCCATCAATCCCACAAATCACATTTCAGAGGGTTTTTAGGAGACGACAATTGTGATATGTAATAAGTTTGGATCTGTGAAATGTCGATTGCGATGAAAGGTAAGGGTTTCAATATGGTTAAGTGCGGAAAATATATATGATATACGCATATGTAATATATGATATATATATTAAAGGTTTGGTGTGGGGAGGCGAAGTTGCTTTTTAACTATAAAAATGGAAAAAAGGGGTTTTGAAAGAAATGAAACATTGGATGTTTTAGTATTTTGGAAAAATGAGGAAAGGATCGAAGAGAAATTGAAAAAATGGTGAAAAGGATGTGAAAGAATTGAATCATAAGGACCTAGAGGCCAAGAAAAAATGACGGAGAGGGAAGCTTTGAAAGGAATAAAAACCAATGCTAACAGTATACATGTGTCTTGTATATTTTATGTAATAACAGAAGCCTTCATGGAAATCACATTATTCATGCATGGAATATGAATATTTGTAAGACTATTCTGCAAATGTTTGTATTTCATGTTTGCTTTCATCTGTGTTAAAGTAGTTGAAATATTTCGGTTATTTTAGTACTTAAAATATTGAGAATGTGTTGTAATGGTATTTATTTTTGTTCCATCCTTGTGGACTATTTCACTGGATACTAGACAAATATTTATCATCGCTTGGTTGTAATTACTGTGACATATTTTGTGGACTATTCTGTTGCATGTTATATGGATCCTTTTTGGTTGCATGTGTCTCTACTAGGGTGGTACTATTACCTCTCTCTTAGAGGCTCACTTCTCTTTCCACTCCATAGTAGAAGAACCATGACACGAATGCAACAGAACACTCACCAGGAACTCAATTGTCAAAGGCACCTCTGTACTCCTCTTTATTGTTGATATTTAGATTCAAGGAAAATATTCATGAATATATGGCAGCAAGGTTGATACCTTGAATAAGGCTCCTATTCAAAACAATGTGAGGTATAATTCCAGATTCACATTAGGGAGACCCCCTTGTTCAACGAATTTCTAGCATCATAAAAAAAATGGCACTATAAGGAGGGCCAAGTGACAATATTTTCCCATTGAGTCTTTTTTGAACCTCTTATCTAAAATGGCTCATCCTCAAATCTAACTCCTAGGGTGTTTCTCTTATTTATCCATTTATCAATTTTCAATCCCTGTTGAGCCGCTCTATGACTTGTCTTAGTTAAATTTTGATGGTGAGGATGGAACATCCATAACTGAGCACATTTCTGATTTTATTCAATTTTGTGAATTTTATGAAAACAATGATAAAGAATTTTCTTGTGTGATTTTCTTCCTCACCCATGAAGGTCGTGTTAATCGATGGTGCCATACATTACAACCTTCTTCCATCCATTATTTTCATCACCTACTCAAGCAGCTTCATCAAGCCTTTGATAAGTATGATTATTGATATGTTTATAAAAGAATCATTTTTTTAAGAATGAAGCCTATGAATCAATCGAGGATTTCTTTAGTCAATTGCTTCTACTTTGTTTTGAATTTCCTGAAGAAGGTACAGATTGGGATTTCTTTAAAAAAAAATTTAGCATTTGGTTCATATCTCTTTGCACGGTGAACCTGAACCCCCTAATTTTTCTTCTTCCCCAACTCTTGTAAATCATGAGACACCTCTAATTTCAGAGGAGGAATTCATTGCTCATTTTTTTCATTGTACTCTTTTTCCAGTTCCAATGAGGGTGCCTCCTTGTGATGGTAATGAAGTTGGGCGATATTCTAATCAAATTCCTAATCCTCATTCTTCTTTCGATTTTCATGACTCAGATTCAATGGAGGAAAGCCCAGAATGGCTCATGAAACCCATGGTGAAGACTAACTCCCCCATTCCACAAGATGATGTTATAATTCATAACTATAGCCTCACTCATGATCTATATTTATATTATCCTCTATCATTTACATGCCATGAATCATGCATTGTGATTTGCCAGATCAATCTGCTCCATCAGCTATTTTTTCACACTCTCTTGATTTTCGAGTTTCCGGTTCAAATTGCGAGAAGATACAGGCCAATCACATTACACAGGTAGAGGAGTAGGAAGGTGAAGATGCTTTCAATATTTTTTCGCCTTTTAAAAATCTTCCATGTGAAGATGACGTGCTTTCATTATTGGATTATTTTCAGTATGCTAAACTCGGTAGTGAATCAAATGGATTCAATTATTTTGATCAATCCATATCCTTTGGAAATAATCATTTTTATGATTATGAATCTATTGATGTATACGATCACAAATTCCTAAATGCATCATATGATTTTTTTGTTTCTCATGAATACTTTACTTTAGATTTAGAATATGATTCGGTTAAAAAAGATGTCTTTATCGAAACTTCCTCTTTATCTTGCTATCCCTTGTGCTCTACCATTTTTGATGCATCTACTTGCAACAGAGATACTCCATGCTCTTCAAGTTATTCATCCAATGATTTGACTGTAGAAATAAATTGTAGCTTCAATAATGCTTATGCAATGTTCTAAAACATCAAACTCAAATCTACTCTACTCATATGAGAAAAGAAATTCACAATTGAGAAGAAATATAAAAAAACATGGGACATGAATAAATACACATAACACGAGGATATATCTAGGGGAAATCAAATGCTCAAAATCCCTTCCTATCTATATTTCATTAGTTAGAAAAAAGAGAAGAAATACAGTTCTTTTTCAATCCTGAACAATCTCTACACAAGTAGAATCTATCTCACTGCCTCGCAAGCTGACTCTAGCCAACACTTATCCAATTATGCTGCTTTCAAAGATCCTATTTCCTTGCGGTGTTTCTCAAGGAATTAGCCTCCTATTAATGAAGGAAATTCCCATCTTAAACTACGCAATCCCTACAGGCCCTTCTCTGACTTCATGCACCACTTTTACAACTTGGATAATTATACAACTGATAGTACACTGCCCTTGAACTCCAATATCAATTGGGTAAATTGTATTTCATGCATGCATGAGTTAATTATGGTTGATTTATTAGTTAACTGGTTAAACACTGAAGATTCACCCCACTGCTAGACCTTATACTAGTTCCTCCAATATTAGAACTAGTTTATCTGATTTTAACTCAATTTCACTGAATTAAATTATTACAACTCAAATTAAATTCAACCTAGGATCCTAAAATTTAGGAACCACTCTACATGACTCATGTTATTCCTTCAAATAAAATTAATTAAGATAACTAAGTGATAAAAACTCAGTTAAATCATTCAAGTTGTCTTGTGATGTGGAATTTCAATTTTCTCTTAATTTAATTCAAGTGAAAATTAAATTAGGATTTTATTGCTGCCATTTTTTCAACACTCCCTCTCAGCAAGAAAGGGATTCACATCTACCCTGATCCAACATATTTGGAATGTACTGCATGAAACACTTATCTCTGTTTTTATTGCTACTACAACATCTACAACTAAGAAGCATACATAAAAATAAATAAAAATAATCATTGAATCAATCTGCAACTTTCTACTGGGGAAACAATGTTGCTGTTGAATCTACCATTGAGCCTCATGATATAATGTCAACACTTCTATACACTCCTTAGTTTTGAATGACATATATCCTCATACTACTGAATACTACAAGCCCCTGTAGCAAGGTAATGATCCATGAGGAGAATTCCTCAATGCCTAAATTTTTGCACCCCTGGGACTATTGCTTCACGTCGCCCCACCTCACACCTAGAGGTATGGATGCATGTGCTCTCTCTGTCCACTTGGCTTGAAATATATCCCTACTAGAGGTTTCTTCTTGAGTGGATGTTTCCACTCTGTCTCCTCTGTGTTTCTCCAATTTTGGCTGCTCCACAACTTTTTGAGGCTATTTTTAAGGATCCATTTTGAGAGGTAAAGCATGCTCCCTCTCAACCACTAAGTCTCTAACCTTTTCCTTGCTCCTCAAGGCTTTGCATGTGTTGGTGAGGTAAATCCCCTCTACGGACAGAGGTGATCCCACTAGCCCTAGAGTGGGTCTAGCCACAAACGAAACACACTATGACATCAATTCCTAGTTAAGAATGGACAAAGATATGGTAGATCACTTACCGTAGGTCCTGCGCTGTTGTGTCATCCAGGAGAATGGCTGCCTCTCACTCCCGATTCAACAGATCATGATCCGCCCATTCTCACTCCCAGATACCTACACATAAACAAGAAACAAAGACAATACACAACATACTATTTCAAATTCCTAACTATCAGTCAGTCGAAGAAGACCAAATCAAATGCATAAAATAAACATAACACAGAGATGGAATCAATAACATAGTCGAGTATATTAATTTAAAGAAGGAAGAGTAAAACCAGGCTTCGACATTGCGATCTCCTCCAATAGGGTTCCAGTGGAGCACATCTCACAAAGCTTGTCGGGAATTCAGACGGGCTCTCTCTACAGGATCCTCCTTGGTTCAACCTTCTCTATAGCGATTACTCAACTATAATATCTCTTCTCCAAGTTTAGCTTCTTGGCTATATGTTCAGCTAGCTTTTGTAAAGGGAGAAGGCTTTTTTATATAGAGGGAGAAGGAGAGGTTAGGATCCCTATAATCATGGGGGGAGTCTTATCTTCAAAGAATGTTCCATCAACCATTTCCTAAAGGAAGAGGTCTGTGGATTATCAATTTTAACCACTTGCAATGAGTAATTCCCGAGGTGGTTAAAGGAAACTTCCGCCTCTAATTTAAAAAAAAAACATTCCCAAAAAGGTTGGTGGAGGAACAACAAAGAGACAAAGCACCAGCTGGCATGGGCTCTAGTGAAAATATTCCCCATTGGCATGAGGGGTGAACTGGCTACCCATGCCAATGCCAAAACATAGGTTTTTGAGTGCTTTCTGAGGAAATTTTCAACTGGATAAATCATGTCCTTATGTAGAAGGATGAAAAGAAGGTATTTGTAGAGTATGACACTACTCACAGGTCATGAGAAAGACCCTCCAATACACAGGGTGAGGGATTGTAGGGACGGTGACAAAATGCTATGTAACATATGCTCCCTAAAACATAAGGTCCGAGAGAGAGAGAGGGGTGAAATTCTTTATGAGAACGCGTATGACCCAAACACTGCTGTCGGAAGACCTGCAAGTACAAGTACAACTGATACATCTGATACATGACATGTGGTATGGGTGCAGCCATCCATAATAGAGTTCATAAACAATGAGATCTGAGGTATGGACATAGCCATCCAGTAGTAGGGATCAATAAATAGACTCAGGTATGGTTGCAGCCAGCCAATCAGAAGAGTCACGTAATAAGTCATAGTAATCCACAAAGAACCCACAGCCTGGATTTCATCAGACAAAAGCTAGGGTCTTACGCTCCATCTCAACCTGAAAAAAGTATAAATTCGAGCATGCGAATATGTGAGTTGAAGTCGAACACGCAAGAAAATCGTCTGATTACCAGCCAATGATGAAATCTGTTAACAGACGCGAGAGAAACCACCAATAATGAAAATGGCTCTTAAGGTACGAAAAGGTACAATCCACGGAATGTGAACAATGATCTGATGTTGAACACTCGCAGATTCAATCGATTGAAGGCCAATGATGTGGACCTTACGTCGAGTGCGAAGAACCTGCCATTGAGGCATGCAGGCTCCAAGGTACCTGAAGGGAGTCTCTAGATCGACTTCTTGGATAGTGAGCTAGAGTCGACAGGAAGGGACCTTGATCGAAGGTGGGCCATAATGCTTCCCACATCATCGACATGAGACAAAGGAATATGATGTTTGTCAATCAAGACCAACAGAGAATCAGAGGGAGGTTGACAACTTCAGAGGAAAACTTTTCTTGAACATATTGGTGGCACGACGCTGGATTTGGCAGTATTTTACATCAAGGGATCTGAGGTCATGGTGACGCGACAAAGAGAAGATGAGTGGTCAAAAATGATTACCCAAACCCATAGAGGCAAACAAATGATGAAGTGAGATATCCCCAACCTGACACGAATGCAGAAAAGTGCCATGTTCAAGAGCGACATACTTCCAACATGACTACAATCTTGGTTACATTTTCCCCCATAATTTCTGCCGCATACCCTAATTATTTTTGAAAACAAGCTTAAAGGGGATAGCATGTGCTTGCGATGTAAGTTTGTCCTTTAGAAAAATCCAACCTATTACATTTTACGAGCTCTAGGGAGGAGGAAATTGAGTAACATCATCACGACCGAGTCCGATGTCATTAGTTTTAACGAGTCTGACAAAGGGAGAACTCTAAATCTTTTCATGTTTAGAGAGTTTGAAAAGAAAGAAAAAAGAAAAAAACCAGCAGTCCCTTTTCGTAAATAGTCCTCAGATCCGAAAAGGTAGAAAACTGTGTCTGAGAGAACCTCTTAGTCATGATCGGCTAAGGTATTCATTTTTTGTAAATAATCCATCCCAGCCCAAAAAAGGGGCAAACGTATACTGGGTAGATGTCGTTTCGCAGCCAATGTAACGAGTTCAAAACGACAAGAAACTCAACGATATTTTTCAGTTTTAGAGACTCAGAAAAGAGCTGAAAGATGAGTCCAGTAGTGAATTTTTCATGTTTTTACCGAGTCCGAAAAAGTATAATATACAACTGGTTCTTCGTTAAAACCATGTGGAAACCTGTAGCTACACAAAAAAACATGTGTAAAACGTATTTCTCGAAAATAATACGAAAATAATCGACAAATATGTTTTAAAACCTATTTTTAGACTTTGAAAAGTTATAAAATACCATAAATGGTAAAAACTATGTACTTTTCACTTTTACCTCTTTGTGGAGCAACAGTGGTCCATTTATCTTGTGATCTTGCGGCGACGAGTGCGAGCAAACCAGTGGACCAATCCGGATTTCGTCAGTTTTAGGTAGGATCCGACACCATTTTCCATATTTTGAGCTATATTTCATTGCATTTAGTTGTCATTTTGGGTCCCTTAGGGGAGGATTTGAAAAATCTAGGGCATCGCGGTTGGTGCGTGTTTTGGACACGGACCCGCATCAATCGACCCCTTTTTACACAGGGGTCGCACCAGGTGGCGTGACTGTTAGCAAAATAGTCGTGCCAACCACGCAACTCAAAATCCACTTTAAATTTAAGAAAATGCAACCAATTGATTGAAAATTTTAATACCCAAGGGGGCTTACAATGTTCCTATGATCAGTTCATGCAGGTATAAAAGAAAAAAATATGGTTATCAAGTGGAAAGAGAGAGAACACAGTGAGGAGGATGAAAAAGTAATGGAAAATGAACAATGCATGAATATCCTCAGGAATTATGGGCTTAGGAAGTTCTTCATGACACCATGTCTCAAGGCTCAGCCCAAATTTCTTCAATATCTAATAAGCATTTGGGACGAAGATCAGGAAAATTTTGTGCTTCGAGATCAAGAGCTTGAACTCAAAGTCTCAGATGTATATTTCATCATTGGATTTTCACGCAGAGGTGTAGTCCCTATCTTGACCGATACCCATCCTTCCGGGGAAAGCATGGGAATGGTAATTGAGAGGGTGTGTCAAGGGGCACGAAAAGGAACATGGAGTGGTAAAGTGGATATCCAAACCATCCCTGATCTGGCACTAAGAGTAGTGCTACACACTAACATGCGGGCTGCTAGATCGCAGGAACCACATGAGGCCACAAAGACACAACTACTTCTTGCCTTAGAGTGCATGAACCCGACCATATTCAACTGGGTCAAGGCCGTGAATATCAATATCAAATGGTTGCTCACTAAGTGCAAGAAGACAAAACTAAAGCAGTTTGGGTATGGATCGATTCTGGTATCGTTCTTCTTGGAACGACTACCCATATTCCAGCGTCAAGAGGTTATTGTCCCGATGCCGCAACCCGCAGAGCCATGGATGGCCCGATGGGCCGCATTGACGCCTAGAGCAGGGGGTGGCCAAAAAATGCCCTGTAGGCCATATTTTTTTTATTGGCTCTGATGGCAACTAATTATTGTGGAGGAATGGCCCTACGCTGGCACAGACTTCACTGGAGATCCTGACTTCCCGCTCCTAGAGGGAGAGGATTGGGACGAAGAGTTAGGTGAGACTCATTTTTTATTTTCATGAGTTTTATTATTTTTTGATATATATGCATGTTCTGACAGTTACTCTATATGTATGCAGATGTTGGCCCAGAACGACTTGGAGGTATGTCGCCAATAGTGAGACGAACTCCTCGTGACTTCAATCCTCAGGGTGAGGGGATTGATGAGGAGATAGTATAGAACCTGGAGGGGATCACCCGTGGGATTATAGACTATGCTTGTTTTGATGATGTTCCTCGAGCCTATCAAAGCCACACTGTAAGGGTGTTGAGTCGTATCCACCACTTGTTGAGGTGGTTGGTATGGGCGGTGACGTGTTATCATGAGCACCACACTGATTAGGCACTTAGGCTTTATTTCTGCACATTTTTGAGAGACATGTTGTCTCACGACGTAACAGAAACAAACATATATTATTTTTTGGATTTTATATGATGCACACGTTGCAAACAAATGATATATATTTATATATATACATCTATTTTCTACATGAGTCTATTTACATATGATGATGTTTTTATAAATTGCGCAAATGTCTATCTAGCACAATGTTAGATATTGCATCTGTTAATGTATTCATTTTTCTTCGTATATGTTGATATGTAGTAAAATAAAAATTCCTTTCAAGTAAACGAATACGCAAATACAATCTCAAAATACATGGGTTTCGAACCGAATAATGACCGTTAAGTTGAAGAACAACAAGTTGCGAATCTAAATTCACAAGCAATGCATGTATGCCAAGGTTATCTGCTTGAGTTAATAGTTCCAAAACAACACTATATTCAGCGACATTGTTTGTAGTTGGTCCTAGACAGATACCTTGTAAGTTAATCAACTCACCAACAGGATCATAAATTACCCAGGCTGTTGAAGACAAGTTCCTGGTACTGCGGGAAGCACCATCTGCGAAACCGACATAAGGGGAAGTAGACATCTGCATAGAAAAAAAGACCCAATAAGCAGAAAAAATTTGACAAAGCACATCAAACCAAAACATGCACAAAAATGAAAAAATCACCTATGTACACATATCATGCATGAATGACTCAAGCATAATACTTTTTGAGGTACACCCCATTTCTGGGCTGCGATAAAGGATAACCTTCATAATCAATGAGCTCATAAGCCCCATTTTGTAACACATGTTTAAAGATGTAGGGCCCGTGCCACATAGGTTGGAATTTTCCTGGCCCCAACTTGTCATGACCTTGGTCATATAGGAGAACGAGATCGCCTTCGATGAAAGAATGAGGGGAAACTATTTGGTCAAAATGGGCTTTGACTCACTTCTTCTATGCTTCGATGACCAAGGCAACCAAGCGACAAGTTTCATCTAATCTCTCTAAGTAGATAAGATGCTCTTCTTCAGGTGAAGTATCAGGTAGTAATTCCACAACTATTTTTAGTGAAGGGATTTCACATTCAATCGGAAGAGTGGCTTCCAGACCGTATACCAACTGAAACGGGGTAAATCCGGCTGCACTCTTAATTGATGTTCGGTAATCCAAAAGAGTAGAGAACAACATGAGATGCCAATTTGATTTATGGATCCCAATTTTTCATTGAAGAATTGTAATAAGGACTTTGTTGACGGCTTCAACCTGGCCATTTGCTTGAAGGTAATAAGGCATTGAGCTGTCGTGACGCAGGCCCAACTTATATGTCAGCTCCGCCATCATATAATCTCGAAAATGAGAACCATGATTAGTGAGCATGGCCTAAGGAACACCAAACTGAGTAATAACATGATTGAAAATGAGTTGTGCCACTGTCTTACCTTCCGTAGCCAGTGTAGTCATTGCTTCGACCCATTTCGTGAAATAATCGATGGCAATGATGATATAGGCATGCCCTCTAGCCGAACGAGGGTTACACATCATAAAATTGATGCCCCATTTTGAAAAAGGACCCACGGTAATGACAAGATGTAAAGGAACCGGTGGTGCATGCATCTTGCGTTGATATATCTGGCACGCATGAAAATTGCGTATTGCGACAATGCAGTCTTTAAAGATAGATGACTAGAAATAGCCAGCACGAAGGATCTTCTGTGTGGTGGCATAACCAGACATGTGACTACCACAAGCACCACTGTGGCAGTCATTTAAAACTCTCTCAGCCTCCTCAAGGGTAAGACATTGGTGGAGCACGAAATCGAATCCAACACGATAAAGGGTATCTCCAATGATATGATAGGGTTGCAACTGATGCTGAATGTAGCATCAGAAATCCTTCATCAACTTGGAACTGAAAGTAGAGGTCTGGAGGTACACGATGATATCATTATATCACAGATTGAGGGTGCTAATCAAAAAAAAAAAATTCATCTAGAATATGATCCTTGGATCGAGAAGGAGAAGAGTCAGCGAGGAGAGAACAAATCAAATTAGCAAAAACAAGTGATTTCTTCAATTTGGCTGTAGTGAACTCCAAATAAAAATCTTGGAGGATAACGATCCAATTTGAGTATTTCCCCCCCAGCAACTACCGAGACAAAATATAAGTCATGGGGTTACAGTCAGAAATCACGGTCACCGTGCGTAAAAGGATGTAGTGACGAAAATGCTAGATGGCCTGGACTGCAACCAATGCTAACTTCTCGAAATGTGCGTAACGCGTTTCAGGGTTGAGAAGGTTCTAATAAAATTAGTAAATGACATGCTTTTTACCGTCATCATCATCTTGAACCAAAACCATGGCGATCGTGCTGAAGGTGATAGCAAGATAAAGGGTGAAATAACGATGGTAATTCGGAGAAAATAATAGGGGAGTGTTGACGAGCAACGTCTTAAGCCTATCAAAATACTGCTGAGCAATCTCATCCCAACAAAAAGGGACATCCTGCTTTAAAATTCATGTGAATCCTTTGACTAATTCGGCATAGTTTGGGATAAAACGACGTAAGAAGTTCACTTTCCCTTGGAGACTTTGGAGCTGGTGCAACGAGGATTGGGAGGGGAGATTAAAAATAGCCTCAAATTTCAATGGGTCAATACAAATTCCATATTTAGATACGATAAAGCCTAAAATTCTACCAGAATCGATGCAAAAGACACATTTATGCAGATTGAGCCGAATGTTATAACGTCTACAACAAAGAAAGATCTAGCGGAGATGTTTCGGGTGGTCTTTTCGCGCAGCTGAATGAGCTGGAAGATCATCCAGGTATGGTTGAACAATATGATGAATATCGTGAAAGGCATAAGACATCACATGCTTGAATGTAGCTTCAGCATTTTTCAAGTCAAAAGGGAGTTTCTTATACACGAATGTTCCCCACGGACAGATAAAAGTGGTCTTGTGTTGATCGGATGGGAGAATGTTGATCTGATTATAGCCTGAAAAATTGTCCATAAGGGAAAATATCTCACTCCCTGCACAATATTCAATGATCTGATCGATGAAAGGGGTGGAATAGTTATATTTAGGATAGGCTCGATTAATATCATGGTAATCAACACAGACACAAATTTCTCCCTGCTTCTTATCCACAGGAACAATATTGGATACGCATTCTGTCAGAGGAATCAAATAAATGAAACCCGCTTTGAGAAGTTTTTCAACTTCAGCTTTTATGGCGACGACTTTACGAGCATGCACTAGACGCAAATGTTGGTGCACAGGCTTCACACCTGGGTAGGTGGGAATCTCGTGCACCACAATAATGGGATCAATACCAGACATCTCTTCGTAAGACCAGGTGAAAACATCACAAAATTTGCGAAAAAGGCTAGTGTACACTTAGACTTCATCTGAAGAACAAGTGAATCCCACATGGATGTTCTCGACAATTCTTGGTTTCACGGAAATGTTGATAGGCATCGTTTGAGTGATGTTACCCAAGTTACCTTCCGCAAAGACTTCATGAGTCAAGATAGGCATTTGAAGTGGCAGAGAAGGAACTTGGGATGAAAAATGCCCAAGATAGTCAGACATGACCCCAAGGCAGGGCATAAACGAGGAATGATGATGCCCATCGCTCCACGATAGATCTTCGAGAGACATGGTTTCCATAGCAACTTCATTAGATGGAAACACTTCTTTCAGAGGATCCTACGAATTGGCATCACCGAGCCAAGGGGATTGAGAATACACATCGAGAGACATGCTCAAAGGAGCAGCTTTAGGAGGGGGAGAATTATATGCAGCTGTAAGCTCACAATAATCGATTTTGATTGGACTAAGCAGCATCAAATCCCCAAATGAATCAACTTGTTCAGGTAAAGGGACGATCCAAGGGTCATCTGACCGAGAGACCATATTGACTTGAATAGTATTTGGTGGTGGAAAGGGAAAAATACCCATGAGAGCGGGATCTTTGAAAAGACCCGGCCCTATACTGTCAGGGGGATTAGGAGTTTGACCCACGTATGGTATGTTGTTCTCGGAAGACGAGGTAAATAATGACAACTAATTGATATTAATGATTTTTCCCTCGTCTGGAAACTTCAGAATTCGAAAGAGGGTGGACGGAATGCACAACATAGCGTGAGTCAAACTGCAACCAAGTAGAATATTGTAATTGAGTTTAGCGTCAACGACTTCTACTTCAACGTTGACCATCTTTCCTTGCAGCGAGAACACCCAAGGGTTTCGATTCCCTTCCATCGAATGCCTCAAGGGCATTGGGGGACGAAGTGAGAGCTGGAGAGCCAATAGCCTTCCAGCAAGAAGATGACATGACACAGGTGGATGCACCTTTGTCCACAACAGCCCTATGGATATTGAGACCGTTAATACCGACTTGTATGACAAGCACAATCTGGTGTGAAAGTTGGGGGATGAAATTCTCTAAGTCGAAAGTGATAAGACTAGAATCAGCAGGATCGATACCGCCGATCACAGATAATAACGCCTTCCGTTGAGACGGACAACTCTAGAAGACTTCCAACACGGACATTACGGACGACGCCTGTGCTAAATCCTCAACAATACTATAATGCTGAGCAGCACGGGCGTTATGATTATAGGAATATTTCCAGAGAACACCTTTAGAAGGTGGCCATACAATGGGTTCAACATTGGGTCTTTCAATCTCAAGAGGACCAGAGGAAAGTGGGGGAGGAGGACCATCGGCGATCTCTTTCCCGGCTTCCTGCGGCGATCCAACATAATCTTTTGATCAAGTAGTGATGGAAACGGGTGCAGAACCATTCATCATGAATACTTAAGAGCGAAATGACATAGATGGTGATGATTGATCGACCATCTGGGTCTGCTGAGATGGGAAAGGTTATTTAAGAACTACCAGAGTTCCCTTAGCACCTTTGAGCAGTTGACTAACCTCGGATTGTCGAGTAAAATCCTTAGTGTAGTGATCCTCTTCACAAATCAGACATGGATACTTTGGATTTCGCTGTGAACCATCATTAGCACGAGGTTTGGACGATTCTGGTTTTGAGGCATCGGCTTTGGCCTTGCCTTTTTCCTTCTTTTTCCCCTTGGAAGTCTTGTCTGCAGGATTGGCCTGAACGGCGTTGACCTTCGAGGTTTTACCAGAATCCTGGGTAGACTGAGGAGAAAAAGTATTGGAAGAATTTGATTTCTACTTCCCATTGAAAGACTTGCGTGAAGTCTGAGATACAGAACTAATAATGCTATTGACTAATGGGGTAGCCGACACTTTGAGGTCCTCGGTCATGGAGCTTCAGTCAAGATTTCATACAAAATGCCCGATTGGGAGTACACTAAATCAAGGTACTGGGCATAAGTAATGGCTTATTCATCGGTTACACATGCCCCCATAGCGATGTCTTTTGTAACATGGTTGAAAAAAGAGGTTGTGAACCAATGAGTAAGAAGCTGATCAGGAATTTCAAACTTGATCAGGCGACAAAACCATCTCCATTCATGAATGTGGTCCGAGATATGGGTAGCCCGACCCTATGTCAAAAATGTTAGGAGATGTGTTCCAGCTTCATAATGAACCGAAAACTGGAAATGAGTCAGGAATGCCATAGCGAGAGTGTTGAAATATTGAAAGATACCACAAGGCAGGTCGATATACCACTTAGTAGTAGCACCGGTAAGAATGCACTGGAAAAGACAAAGTCGGACAGAGTCATCCACCCAAGAATTGGAAGAACACCATAAATGGTATGTCATGACGTGTGCTTGGGGGTCTTCTCTAGACTTTCCCTCAAACTTGGGACAATCACTTGGAACCTTTTTTGGAACCGGAGGCCAAAAAGGATTATGAAGAATGGGATCATTTGTCAATTTGGACTCATCTGGTAGCTCCAAAGTGGTGAGAAAAGGTAATTGAGGGTTAAAAGGCATAGCAGGTCCTCGATAAGGACCCGTATCCATATTCCATCCTAGTTTAGTATAAATCTTCCCCCATTGGTTATGTCCTGGAGGATTCTGACCATAAGGGGTATAAGCCGAATAATTCGGTTGATATGGCGGCCGAGAACCAGGATACAGGGTTGATAACCAAGATACTGATTCTAAGTATACGAGGGTCTCGATTGAGCAGTGTAGGTATTTTTCTATGGAGTATAATTATAGCCCGGTGGTTGAGGGTAGTAAGTAGAACCTTGAGGCGGGTTGTAAACTAGTCGATATTGACCTTGAGGAAAATAACTGCCTTGGGGTCGAATGGGTTGTTGATAAGTGGGGCCCTACTGAGCTAAAAAGGTTGGGTGCACAGGTTGATTTGGCTGTGGCATAGAATAGAGCGACGGCTGAGCAGGGTTAACAGGCTATGCAGGTTGTCTTGGTTGAACACGTTGACCTGACTGATGAGGGCCACCAGGTTGTCCCTGCTGAGCAGATTGGCCTGATGGTTGGGGTGGGCCAGGCTGTACCTGATAACCATGTTGGCCTATAGTAGGACCATAAGATGGCCCTGTCTGTGCAACAATTGGACCAATTGGAAAATATGACTATTGAGGTTGCACCAAAGGTTGTGATGGATAGATTTTCCCCCTAGAACCGTATGAAGGTCTAGGTTGATATACTGGTTGCCTAGCTGGTCCTTGAGGTTGGCTTGGTTAGACTAGAGGCTGAGCTTGTAAAGGTTCGCCTTGAGGATTGTAAGGCTGACCTTGCGGGCCATAAAACAATCCCTGCTGGACTGAAGGTTGTCCCTGTATGGGTTTCCCTTGTGGGTCGTACGCATACCCTTGCTAGGCTGAAGGTTGTCCCTGGAAGGGTTGTCCTTGCGGGCCGAAAGCATATCATTGTTGAACCAAAGGTTGTCCCTATAAGGGTTGTCCTTGTTGGTTAGAAGGTTGCATAGGCAAGGTAGGTATAAAACCATTAATGTACTAATAAGCCTTAGGATCAGGCAAATAGATAGGGTTGTCGTGCTCATCATAGTGAAATGGAAGCGAATAAATCAGGGTACCATACGCTCCATAATGAGAAAAATAAGGATGATTGAGATCCTAATAGGACTGATTAGTCTGGGAGCTCTGCTGCTGAACAGCCAGCTAATACTCCTCAAAAGAAAGGCCGTCAGGGATTTCCATGGCTATCGAAGTCCCTACCAAAGCCGAAACTCCTGACGACTGAGCGGTGATGACTGGTGCTGATGCAACCACACAGACAGTAGGTCTAGCAGGGACAAATGTAACAAAAGGCATTGACAAGATAGGGATCATCAGTGACAACCCTAATGATGGGAGAACCGGCCCCCTTGATGGAGTTGATGTTTCCATTGTGGAAATACCAGCTATAATCTGACCCAAATACCTATATATAGCTGGAAGCGACAATGATGGTGAAGATTGAGTAGGGTTTGGATGGATGTCTTCTGGAAAAAGGTGGTATTCTTTATTAGAAACTAGAATTCCCTCACTACCGTTAGGACTAGAGGAATCCATGTCTGAATCCACCGTAAGAAATTGTAAAAGAGTACGAGGGCTAGGAGGTATGATAATAGCCAAAAAATAGTGATCCCGATGTGAGAGAGGGAAAATTTTCCTCGACCCCAAACCCAAACCAAGCGTTGGAAAGAGGCCAATGGAACTCAACTGGTTCTCCAAAGGGGTACTCTAACGGGATGGCAGGCTGCTCAAGCTCGACAGACCTAGAAGTATATGAAGTTTCAGATGAATCGTCCGTGTAAGGACTACCAGTAGACAAAATCGATGGTTCCACCACTGTGACTGTAGCACACGGAAAGAGGGAAAAAGATAAAAAAGGAAGACTCTTGGCTCAAAACCAAGGTAAGAAAAGACAGGCCAAGTAATAAAAATTTAAAGGGTGTGTAATCATAGGTAATTTATTTTACCAAATTGAAACCAAAAATTTGTTGTTTCATGTTTTAAGAGTCAAGAAACAGTCAAAGATGACTCTAGTCTCTTTCAGTTTGAAACGAGTGTGAAAGGGCAAGTGCTCGATGATCTTTTCAAATTTATGGAGTCAGTCAAGATAAAAAATGACTACTCAGGTAGTCTAGGTAAAAGGGTGTACCAGGTCCTCGTGAAATACCATATACACCTTGGTGATAGAATGAAAGAAAAATCAACCAAAGACTTGGCATACGTGCAGGTAGTCTCCCCAAATGCTGTGTTTGGTGTATCACGGTTACAAGGCGGCAGACTCGGCTTCCTACAGATAAAAGGATTGCAACCTAGAGGGGTCTCCCTTTAAATACTCGACGGTACGGGGAGCACAAGTCTGTACTAGCATTGTCTGAAGCCAAATGACGAGTGACAGCTACTAGGTTTAAAGACATCGGAACATGTCTCTAACTTAGACCACTAAATATTTCGTTAGGTTTCAATGTTGCATTAGGTTAATTGAATAAATTTTAAGTTGATCTTGTATTTATGTTTCAATTCCAAGGTCCTACCAAATGTTGAATCTCACAGATCCCTAAATGCAAGCTGCATGCTATAAAATACCATTTCGTTCGATGAAGAGCTATCTATGAGAAATTTAAGAGTTTTAAAGCGATAGAAAATAATAAGAACACATATAAAAGTCCACTACAGTACCTAATGCAAGCTAATGAAAATGAGAAATCTCTCCTAGAATGCCCAATGCTAGTTATGTGAAAGATTTTCCAATTCCACAATGCAAACAAGAATGCAAGAAAAAATATGTTTTTTGATTTTTTCAATGTAATAGAGCGAAGAGTGCACTAAATGACATGAAAAATAAACCTTCACACTAGTTCAATAATTTCAAAGCGAGAGTCAAAACGAATAAATTTGATCAACTCAAAAGCAAACAAAACACAAACTCAAACCAATGTTGCAATCTCTCAAATCAAAGAAAGATGTTGAAATGGACCCATACAAGCAATGTGAGCTATGCTTGGAGTGACCAAAACCAAATGAAAGAGGCAAGACTCATTCCATCAAATTCAATCACTCAAAATGGATCCAGGGAGTTGAATGCAATCAAGCAAATAATGAAAGCGGCTGTGAAACAAAATACCAAAGCTCCTATAGGAGGCTCATCATACCAAGGCACTAGAAAACCCTAGGGCTACGATGCTGACAAGAAACAGGAAAACAACCAAAGGGAGGAGGCTATTCACAGTCACAAACAATCTCAAAGCACTCAAATCAAGTCAAGAAAACACACAGAACAACAAATACTGAAAAAAAATCCAAAATTGGGAAAACCCTAGCACCTATAGGAAATGGTGTGACTGTCTGGATGTGATCTACACCAGACAGGGGATGGCATGGGTGATGAACTGGCAACAAGTGCCAGTGGGCGTGAATGTCAGACTAGAAACTGCGCTAATCAAGCCAACCTTAGAAAAATGAAAATTTTGGAAAAACAGAGGTCAGATCTGATCCTCTTGGGCTAAACAGGGGTCTTGGACTCAGCGAAGATAATTAGAAAAGCAAGCTAAGCAAGCAAAGAACAAGAAGATGACCTAAGGGATGAAAGACAAACTCACACTGATCCCCATCGGAGTCGCCAATTTTTTGGTGAGGTAAATCCCCTCTGTGGACAGAGGTGATTCCACTAGCCCTAGAGTGGGTCTAGCCACAAACGAGACATGCTATGACATAAATTCCTAGTTAAGAATGGAAACAGACTTGGTAGATCACTTACCGTAGGTCCTGCACTATTGTGTCATCCGGGAGAATGGCTGCCTCTCGCTCTTGATTCAACATATCATGATCTGCTTGTTCTCACACCCGGATACCTGCACATACACAAGAAATGAAGACGATACACAACATACTATTTCACATTCCTAACTATCAGTCAGTCGAAGAAGACTAAATCAAATGCGTCAAATAAACATAACACAGAGATGAAATCAATACCATAGTCGAGTATATTAATTTAAAGAAGGAAGACTACAACTGATGCAGGGCCAACCCTGTAACCCCAGAATCTTTACCAACACTGTACGTATATAAATGTTTCTCACAATCTTTGCCCAAACAAGACTCCAATCTGGCAATTCCACATACTATAAATTTAACAAGCGGAAGCATTTAGACATATGGTTCAAAAACCACAACCCAACAATCTTCAGTTCAAAGGTTTCAAATAGCATTAAAACTCCTTATAAAAAGTCTCATACAGACTTTAACCAACCATAAATTTCATTGTTTAATTTCCAACCCAAGCTCACTTATATAATTTAAACCCCAATGCTTCTCATTTAATCACCTGCTTAATTCTCATATGTTTGTCAATTGACCTTAAACATATTTCATTTGGTTTAAATCTCAAACATCAAACTGGCTCACAAAGCTTTCATTTCATTTAACATTTATTCCCAACCTTCACATATGGTTTTTAATACGGATTTTCAAACAAAATTCCATAAACAAATGTGCCCATGTGTTAAGACTGAGTCTGGCAATTTAATACCACCATATATCATTTTCATGCATTATAACTTTATGCAAACACCATCATATCTTACCCCGTTCGAATTCCTGCAATATATCAATCTCTGGACCGCGCCTTTAATTTCTGGACCCCGCCTTTTGGCACATCATTTTTGCACCAAATATCAATTTGATGTCTTTGTATAAGTTGTGTAGAACTCTTCACGGGTTTGCGGATTTCAATTCCATCATGCCTGGATCTTAAACTGTCCAATTGTATTTGCAATTCAACTCAGTGTTTTCCACTGCAGTTCAATCTCCTGTACCGCTACAATTCAATGTTCTTATTCTACCTCAGATCCCACCGATCGAATTCATCCCCATCACTAGATCGACTCTCAACAGATCGATTTCATTCAAGACTCCACCTGCAATCTTCATTCACTCAACACACTTTGTCAGCGCTAAGATCTTCAATAAAACATGGGGATCGATTCAAAAATGAATCTGGCATTTATAAATAGATTTTATCCAGCAGACTTATACAATTTTAAAATTGCCCAATCGATTTCTATACAATTGCATACCCGATTTCATATATCAGACTCAAACTGGCTTGGTTTAATGCCAGCGCCCTTGATTTATACAATCCACCATCTGCTTAAGATTTCGATAGAACAAATCGTGCCAATTGCAGAACGTCTCCCATACAACATTATCTGTTGATGCTCTGCCTTTACACTGCACAAACTCAACTAGATGAAAAAAACCGATTCCAGCAACAATGTTCTGATGCCACTGCTCAAAACTCGTCTTCTTTTACATCATACCTTACGGTTCTATCCCAATATTGATGTTCCATCAACAGAATTCAAATGCAGACTTAACTTATTTGATAATTACACACTGATCTTAAATTAAAGCGCTCGTCACAAAGGAATGATCAGAATTCCTTTTGTTTTGATCCACAGAGATCTTATGTCTTCTTTTGCTATGCCACTTCAATCTATCAAATGCAAGTTAATAGATTAACGCCCAGAAATAGATATTTAATACAATTATTCCTTGCTTCTTGAATGAACCAGTCATTTCAGGATTCAAACTGAATTTCAAACCAACATAACAAATAAAAACCCGTGGATTCAATTGTAATTTGTGAACAACAATTCAGCACCAATTCTACGCCTTTTACATTCAATAAGTTTTCATTGTGGTTTTATTGACACTGATTACTCAAATTGACTTGTCAGTCCATTAAAAATTCGATTCATACAATTGTCTTTGCATTCATAAACAATAATCCCACAGCTATACAATGGATATTAACTCAAAATCAATTTCTTTCATTAATCATGCAAACCTGAAATGGAAGTCCTTCTTCTTGGCCTGATTTCCCAATTATTGGCCCTTTACAAACTGTCGAAGGCTCCCAAGCAGAAAACCTCTCACTACTCACACTCTCAATCTATTCAAGTGTATTTTCCTCACAAAACCCACTCATATTTATACATAAATAATGCATTTAATTCACTCCAAAAATATCTCCACCTAATCCTCAACTAAATCTATATTTTAGGTGTGGACTCAACAAAGTCCCATACATAGAATTCCTAATCCCAAATTTTGCTCCTAATCTCTTTCTCTCATATCCTTTTAATTAATAAAAGAATATTTACAAAATTCTCTCTTTATCTCCTATTTTATTAAAAATGACAAATTAATTAATAAAATAATAAAAATGTCACACCCCCCTTTATTACATATTTACAAATGAAAAATGGCCTTGATGCTCCTGCATCAGACTCCCAAAGTTGAAAATTAATCATGATCGCCTGATCATATGTTCGGATCTGTGTATGCCCGGATCCCATATGTTGTGCTGCAACTTCCCACTTGTCGCTGCTTCTGTCTGTTGTTCTTCTCCAGGTTTCCACACTTTATGTTGCATTGCCCCACTGGCTGTGCTCTCACAATCTTCTGCTGTCTTTCTTTTGCTGCTTCTCCTTTGTTTTACTGCTGCTGGCCTCTTCCGAGATTCTTTCATCATCATCTGCCTCATCAATTAAATTTCTCTGTGTAATAGATTTTCTCCAGCATCTGCAATAAAATCTGTACTCACAAAACAATTGTTAGAATAAAAAACATAAGGCTTCAGTGCCCTTATAGATGTTGCTTCAGCTGCCACCATAAATGTTGCTAACATTGGTTTTACTCCTGCAGATGCTACTCCACATGTTGCTGCCTCCCAAACTTCCTGTCCCTCTGCAACATTATTTTTCTCATCACCTTCAATTTCATCTGCAACTTCTTTCTTTGGTTCAAATGTCTCCAACAAACATTTCAGCCCTTTCTCCTCAAGCATTTCATCAACATGCTGCAAATTAGTTTCAGCATAACCTTCATCTTCCCCTTCGACAATCTTCAGTAATTGTCCATCATCATCTTGATTGATTCTGGCAATCAAATCAAGTTCTGCAAATACTGTAGCCTCATCCTCTATCACTGTAGCAGTTCCAAAATTTTTCCTCACAATCTTCTCTTGGCTATACAGACAAGCCAACTCTTTCTTGTCACCCATGGAAACAAGCCTCTACTTATGAGACATGATTGTCTCATCTTCTACCTGCAACAGTTCTTCTTCTCTCGAGACAATTCCAAGTGATGAACTGTCTTTTATATCACCTGTAAACACAATAAAATTGTCAACATTAAAATCACAAGACCCAATGGTCTCACTGGTTAATTCCGTCACCAAGTTTTCTCTCTGTAGCTCCAAGTCTTCTTCAGGACTCAGAAAATCTTTACTAGCTTTCTCCTTAGCTTCCTCTGGAAACACTTCAGTATGCTTCTTTGAGTTTTCTTCCAACTTCTTTGTTAGCACATCAGTATGCTGATTTTCATTCACCATGAGACTGTCAGCTAGTCTCTCCTTCTTACCATCCTCTGCTTCATGACTGTCCTTCATGAAAACTTCCCTGCCTTGCTTCCTTAGAAAATTAACCTGTACATAAGTCCTCTGTCTCTCCAATTCTCTTCTCTAAAGATCTAATTTCCTATACAATTCAACAATTTCGTTAGGAGTAGAACTTGGAAACTTCACATAATTTTCCATACCTTCACTAACTCTTGACTCATCATCAGATGGTCTTTCTCTCTCTGCACCAATACTCTGATTAGACTCCTTTGTCTTCATTCCCTCCTGAGATCTTGCTATCTCAGCATCAATCTGAACAGCCTTCAGATTCAACTCTTCTTGAACAAACTCTAAAGCTTGCTCATCTCCCTGTACTGTACCTGCAAACATACACCACTCATTAGTTTTAAAACCACAAGAATTTTCAGTCTTGACTGCTTCCTTCAACACTTCCTTTTGAACAGATCTGCATGTGGAATCTTCAAATTTCATCTCTAGCTCAAGAACTCTAAGTTATTTCTCCAATAAGGCAATCACACTTTGACTCAACTCCATCTGCAATGGTTTCCAAATCACTCTCTTTCCCTTCAGTGGAAAGATCCATCCTCCATTCTGATTTTCCTGCTCTTGCAACCATTCTTCTAGTACCTGCAATTTACCTTCATTACTGCAATCTCTCTGTCTCTAACTTCATCAGTCATTTTACCTCTATGGCATTCCTCTGAACCTCTTCTTTGATCCTCCATGATCACCTTTCCCATGAGTTTCTTACTCACCATGAGTTGCACTAGCCTCTGCAACAGCAAGTTCTCTTGCTGCCCCTTACCTCACCAAGCTCTCCTCACTCAGTCTTTTGGTAAGTACTGGTTCACTGCCTCTGGAACCCTTTGAGCATTCTCCTCTACTCTTTCTCTAGGCTATCTCTTCAACTCAATTTCTCTTCAGGACACTGTAATTCTCCTCCCTATCCAGCCTTAAGTTGAATGTCAGGTTCACTGCCATCATCTTGTCTGCAACCATAAACTTTAATCACAAATATCAAATCAGAAAATCATCTCACCTTTAAGATCCTGCATGATCTTGTCCTCCTTTCACTTCTGCAATCCTGTTCACTGCAATTATGTAGCTTGCATATCATATTTAGAATCATATTCAAATAAAACACCCTTCAGTTCCCAACAGAAACTTCTTTCCTCATTCAGAAAAAAAAAACAAACATCTTCCATTTCAACAGAGCCAAGCTCTGATACCAAAAATTATGCAGGGCCAACCCTGCAACCCCAGAATCTTTACCAACACTGTACGTATATAAATTTTTCTCACAATCTTTGCCCAAACAAGACTCCAATCTGGCAATTCCACATACTATAAATTTAACAAGCGGAAGCATTTGGACATATGGTTCAAAAACCACAACCCAACAATCTTCAGTTCAAAGGTTTCAAATAGCATTAAAACTCCTTATAAAAAGTCTCATACAGACTTTAACCAACCATCAATTTTATTGTTTAATTTCCAACCCAAGCTCACTTATATAATTTAAACCCCAATGCTTCTCATTTAATCATGCGCTTAATTCTCATATGTTTTCCAATTGACCTTAAACATATTTCATTTGGTTTAAATCTCAAACATCAAACTGGCTCACGAAGCTTTCATTTCATTTAACATTTATTCCCAACCTTCACATATGGTTTTTAATATGGATTTTCAAACAAAATTCCATAAACAAATGCGTCCATGTGTTAAGACTGAGTTTGGAAATTTAATACCACCATATATCATTTTCATGCATTATAACTTTATGAAAACACCATCATATCTTACCCCATTCGAATTCCTTCAATATATCAATCTCTGGACTGCGCCTTCAATTTCTAGACCATGCCTTCTGGCACATCATTTCTGCACCAAATATCAATTTGATGTCTTTGTATAAGTTGTGTAGAACTCTTCACGGGTTTGCGGATTTCAATTCCATCATGCCTGGATCATAAAATGTCCAATTGTATTTGCAATTCAACTCAGTGTTTGCCGCTACAGTTCAATCTCTTGTACCGCTACAATTCAATGTTCTTATTCTACCTCAGATCCCACCGATCGAATTCATCCCCATCACTAGATCGACTCTCAACAGATCGATTTCATTCAAGACTCCACCTGCAATCTTCATTCACTCAACACACTTTGTCAGCGCTAAGATCTTCAATAAAACATGGGGATCGATTCACAAATGAATCTGGCATTTATAAATAGATTTTATCCAGCAGACTTATACAATTTTAAAATTGCCCAATCGATTTCTATACAATTGCATACCTGATTTCATATATCAAACTCAAACTGGCTTGGTTTAATGCCAGTGCCCTTGATTTATACAATCCACCATCTGCTTAAGAGTTCGATAGAAAAAATCGTGCCAATTGCAGAACGTCGCCCATACAGCATTATCCATTGATGCTCTGCCTTTACACTGCACAAACTCAACCAGATGAAAAAAACCGATTCCAGCAACAATGTTTTGATGCCGCTGCTCAAAACTCGTCTTCTTTTACATCATACCTTACGGTTCTATCCCAATACTGACGTTCCATCAACAGAATTCAAATGCAGACTTAACTTATTTGATAATTACACACTGGTCTTAAATTAAAGCGCTCTTCACAAAGGAATGATCAGAATTCCTTTTTTTTCGATCCACAGAGATCTTATCTCTGCTTCTGCTATGCCACTTCAATCTATCGAATGCAAGTTAATATATTAACGCCCATAAACATATATTTAATACAATTATTCCTGGCTTCTTGAATGAACCAGTCATTTCAGGATTCAAACTGAATTTCAAACCAACATAACAAATAAAAACCCGTGGATTCAATTGTAATTTGTGAACAACAATTCAGCACCAATTCTACGCCTTTTACATTCAATAAGTTTGCATTGTGGTTTTATTGACACCGATTACTCAAATTGACTTGTCAGTCCATTACAAATTCGATTCATACAATTGTCTTTGCATTCATAAACAACAATCCCACAGCTATATAATGGATATTAACTCAAAATCAATTTCTTTCATTAATCATGCAAACCTGAAATGGAAGTCCTTCTTCTTGGCCTGATTTCCCAATTATTGGCCCTTTACAATCTGTCGAAGGCTCCCAAGCAAAAAACCTCTCACTACTCACACTCTCAATCTATTCAAGTGTATTTTCCTCACAAAACCCACTCATATTTATACATAAATAATGCATTTAATTCACTCCAAAAATATCTCCACCTAATCCTCAACTAAATCTATATTTTAGGTGTGGACTCAACAAAGTCCCATACATAGAATTCCTAATCCCAAATTTTGCTCCTAATATATTTCTCTCATATCCTTTTAATTAATAAAAGAATATTTACAAAATTCTCACTTTATCTCCTATTTTATTAAAAATGAAAAATTAATTAATAAAATAATAAAAATGTCACACCCCCCTTTATTACATATTTACAAATGAAAAATGGCCTTGATGCTCCTGCATCAACAACTAGGCTTCGATGTTGCGATCTCCTCCAGCAGGGTTCCAGTGGAGCATATCTCACAAAGCTCGTCAGGAATTTAGACGGGGCTCTCTCTACAGGATCCTCCTTGGTTCGACCTTCTCTATAGCAATTACTCAGCTATAATATCTCTTCTCCAACTTCAACTTCTTGGTTATATGTTAAGCTAGCTTTTGTAAAGGGAGAAGGCTTGTTTATATAGAGGGAGAAGGAGAGGTTAGTATCCCTATAATCATGGGGGGAGTCCTATCTTCAAAGAATGTTCCATAAACCATTTCCTAAAGGAAGAGATCCATGGCTTATCGAGTTTAACCACTTGCAATGAGTCATTCCTGAGGTGGTTAAAGGAAACTTCCACGTCTAATTTGTTAAAAAAAATTCCGAAAAAGGCTGGTGCGGGCACAAAAAAGAGACAGAGCACCATCTGGCATAGGTTGTAGTGCAAATATTCCCCATTGGCGCGAGGGGTGAACTGGCTACCTGCGCCAATGCCAAAAAATAGGTTTTTGAGTGCTTTCTGAGGAAATGTTCAACAGGAGAAATCATGTCCTTATGTAGAAGGATGAAAAGAAGGTATTTTCAGAGTATGAAACTACTCACAGGTCACGGGAAATACCCTCCAATACTCGGGGCGAGGGATTGCAGGGACAGTGACAAAATGTTGTGTAACAACATGCATCTTCAACCTCAAGTGCATACATGTTCTTGAATCACACACCAATATTTTTCACTTGTCTTGTGACGATGTGTATGAGGAAAACCTTCCCTTTGCTAAATATCACATCGTAGCCAAATTCTTCTAATATTGTGATGGAAACCAGATTATTCTTTAGAACCGGTACAAAAATCACATCCTTGAGTCTGAGAGGGGAGCTAGACTCCCTCTGAAAATTAATTGTACCAATACTGGTCGCGCTATACCTCCCATCATATCCAAACTATATGTTCTGGTTGAGGTATTTCTCCTCCAAGTCACTAAATAAATATTTTTTCCCCGTCATGTGGATTGAGGTGTTTAAAATGGCGCCAAGAAATATTCTAATTTAATTTTCCATTGAATTAAATTATAATAAAATTATAACTCCACATCATAAGACAACTTGTATGAGTTAAATAAGTTAGTATGAATTATTTGATTTAGTTAATTTGAGTTGAGGGTCTAACTTGAGTCATGTAGAGTGTCTCCTACAAAATAAGAGCCCTGGTTTTGTTTATTTTGATTTGTAGTTAATTAGCTCAGTTTATATAAGTTAAAATCAGTTTAACTAGTTCTAACTGATGGATGAACTAGTGAGAGGTCAAAGAGTGGAACTTGGGCTTGAACTGCATCTAATGATCAATCAGATAACTAATTATTCACTCATAAATAACTCATGTATGTTAGTTCTGAGAAATACCTGTTGATATTCAACAAGATGATGATCTTAGTGAAAAGAGTCGCCTTCAATAAGTGGGCCCGCAGGCTATTTTTGGCGCAAGTCTATTTTTAGACTATGTCTATTTTTAGACATGGTGATCATATTTCAGAAGTTGCAGGATGCTATTTTTGGATGGTTTATCAAGTTGGAAAAATAGATGAAATTCTATTTTTAGAATATTGGGCAAAGTCTATTTATAGATCGCTAATCTAAAAATATATTATTAGCTCTTAATAATAATCAGACTCTAAACAACAACTTATTCTCTTGGAGCACTTTGTTTTAGTGCACAGATGTGGCACATCAGTGGAATGAGGGAATTACACAATTCCCAAGGGTTTACTGGAGTTCATGTGTGGAGGATCCAGTTAGAAATCAAGTGGCAGAGTTATGACAGAGTTGGAACAGTAGTTATGGAGTTGTATTCAGTTTAACTCAGTTAGACTCAGTTGAGCTAGTTGTATCTAGTCTAACTGAATGATACACTAGTGAGAGTGGAGTGAATTAATTCACAAATAATAACTCATTAATCAGCTGAAAAATACATCAGTTAACTACAATGCATGTCAGTTCTAGTGGAGACCCAGTGGAGAGATAGGTGAAAGGGCAAGATGGACTATCTGTTGTGACTATAGTGATGCATTGATTGCATCACACATACATTGGAGTTTCCAATGAGGATTGCGCAGTCAAGGCAAGGTTAATTCGAATTCATTCAAAGCTATTCTTCAGCAGGGATTGCGCAGTGGAGGTAGGCTAGAAGGGGGCAAAGATCGGTGCATGGATTTGCAGATTTTTCCTCATTAGTGTGTGACGATTGTATTGTACTAATAGCTTTATGTACTAAGCTTTGTATGAGATTGTCATATGATCTCCATGATACATAATATATGATATTTTGGGTTTTCAGCTTCAGTCTTTCCCGTTAAACAACTTTTTTATGTGCGATTGTTTTTATTTATGCTTTACATGTGTGTGAAATTAATTTTCCGCAAAAGATTAACAGTGAAATGATTCAGTATTTTGCAAGAAGTTAAATATTGTGAGGTCAGGTGAATCTAGGACATATGCATGCTTAGTGCATATAATTTATACATGGTATCTGAGCGTTTTTAATTCTTGAAGATTGAAAATTGCGAAGTATTGGTGAGTTTGTGCTGGTGGACAATTCGAATTTTCTACAGATGATTTTTGGTGCAGAAGTTGAGTATACATTGAAATGGATTTCAATGGGTTGTGATTGGAGTATGCCCTTGATGGGAGCTCAAATTAAATAGCCTGGAAGGTTAGGATGGAGGCAGTGCTAGAGGATAATGGACTAAATGAGTTCATCAATAGCGATGTTGCATTACTTGACGCATGGCAAAAGAAGATAGAAAAGATAAGAAGAATTATGTTGGAATGTGTGAAGGACCATATTGTGTATAGCCTTCATAGGAAAGCCACCCCATTTTTAATGTGGAAGGCTTTGACAGATTTTTTCCAAAGCAGAAGTGACCGGAGGAAGTTGGCGCTTAAAGACAAGCTCATAAAAATAAAAATGGAGAAGGGCGATAGTATTCCAAAATACCTCACAAATTTTGTCCACTATAAGGATGAGCTGGGAAGTGTGGGGGTTACTGTTGATGATGAAGACTTGGTGAGCTTGGATCTCCTTGGGCTTTGGAATATTTGGCATAGCTACGAAGGCTCTATCAATGGACAGGAGAAACTGCTGGGATGGGAGCTACTTTGGTCGGATCTTATGTAGGAGGAGATAAGGCGGGGTACCAGGGATGGATCTTCATCGAAGAATGAATATGAAGATAATTGCGCTTTGGCTGCCAAAAAAAGGAAAGGGAAGGGGA
The DNA here is from genome assembly GCA_034641835.2 of Pinus albicaulis. NCBI lineage: Eukaryota > Viridiplantae > Streptophyta > Pinopsida > Pinales > Pinaceae > Pinus > Pinus albicaulis. The sequence continues at coordinate 183,325,509 of CM076574.1, forward strand.
ATAAATTTCCTTCAAAATCCGATGCTAGAGGTAAGAAGCAGGATTTGTCCAAAGTGAAGTGTTTTCACTGTCACGAACATGGGAATTTTTCCACTAACTGTCCACAGAAGAAGAAGAAAAAGAAGGCTACTGGAGCTGTAGCTGAAGAGGTTTTAGCCTCGCAATTTGAACTTGATTTCTCTTTGATCGCATGCTTGGTTTCAAGCTTTATGGGATTGGTGTGGTATCTTGATAGTGGTGCATCTTTCCATATGACGGGAGACAAAGAGTTGTTTAGTGACTTGGAGAAGAAGGACCTCCATATGCATATAGAGATGGGTGACGATGGTCGGTACAGTGCGACTGGCATTGGGACCATTACCTTTGAGAGGGAGTCTGGTAATCCATTCTTGTTGAAGGATTTTATGCATGTTCCAGGTCTGAAGAAGAACTTGGTTTCGGTCACAATGCTGGAAGACAAAGGTTATGATGTTGTTATCAGTGACAGAAAAGCCTTCCTTTGACATAAAACAACGGGTCAAACCAAGAAGATAGGGGTTAGAATTAAGAATATCTACAAGCTAGAGGTAGATGGATGTGTTGCAATGGTGGGCAAAGTAGAAGAAGTGGTGAGCCAGGATGAGGGCGAATTATGGTACAGGAGATTGGGCCATCTTCACCATGGCGCTTTGAAGATTTTGCAGCAGATTTCTATTGGAATTCCCAAGGGTACTCTTGCACAATCAAATCAGTTCAAGGGATGTACTATGGGTAAGTTTGTGAAGACTACCTTTCATGAGAAGGAGAACCATGCTTCGGTTATCTTGGAGAGAATTCACACAAACGTGTGTGGACCTTTGTTGGTTGCTTCAACAGAAAAACACATGTATTATGTTATATTTGTTGATGAATATTCTCGTAGATGTTGGATCTTCTTCATGCAGAAGAAGAGTGAAACGTTCTCAAAGTTCTGTGAGTTCAAGGAATTGGTGGAGAAGGAGTCGGGGATGCAAGTGAAAGCTCTATGGAGCGATAATGGAGGTGAATACATCTCAGGTGAATTCAAAGAATTCTGTAGAAAAAAAGGAATTCGAAAAGAACCCATAGCACCTCATAACCCACAACAGAATGGGGTTTCTAAGAGGAAGAACAGAACGATCGTGGGTGTTGCATGAGCGATGCTGCATGACTAGGACCTACCGATGCACTTGTGTGCGGAAGCATGCAACACTGCGGTTTATGTGAAAAACCATTTTCCTCATAGAGTACTTGGCATGAGTACCCCTGAAGAAGATTTTATTGGTAAGAAGCCTGATATTTCTCATTTGAATATTTTTGGCTCATCTGTTTACATTCATGTGACAAAGGATGCCAGGAAGAAGTTGGATCCGACTGCAGAAGTTGGGATATTTGTGGGGTACATAGAAACACCCCATAATTATCCTGTGTATTTTCCAGACAATCGGATGACTGTGGTGCGACGAGATATAAAATTCAATGAGGTGAAAGCCATGAAGTTGTTGTTTGAGAGGACGCTACACTTGCATGCAGAGGAGGAACTTCTTGTTCCCAAATATGAGCCTCTAAATGTGGATCAGCCATAGGAGGAGATTCATGGAGTGGAGGAGTCCACTCATGTAGAACCAAACATCAGACAAGGCAGAAAGCGTACCACAGAAGCTGAGAGATTGAAGCTTGATGTGGCACAGAATGTAGGAGTCCCTACATCACAGTGCATATATAGATAGTCACCTGACCAATTTACTGGATACATGGCTCTTATGAGCAAGTGTATCGTGACAGAGCCATCTTCTTTTGAAGAAGCAGTGTAGGAGCCCACATGGGTAGATGCCATGGTGGAGGAGTATGACTCCATTGTTAGAAACAATGCTTGGGAGATTGTTCCAAGGCCGGTGGGAAAATAAATTGTAGGATCAAGATGGATCTACAAGGTAAAACAAGCTACTTATGGGAGCATCGAGAAGTATAAGGCAAGATTTTTTGCCCTGGAATTCTCACAGATTGAGGGGATTGACTATGAAGAAACCTTTGCACTTGTCGCATGATATTCTTCCATACAGACCATCCTTGCTCTCTCAGTGCAGATGGGTTGGCACATTCATCAGATGTATGTAGAGACTGTGTTCCTTAATGGAATCATTGAGCAAGAGGTGTACATTGAGTATCCTGAAGGATATGAGATCTTCAGCAGCAAGTTGCATGTTTGCAAGCTCAAAAGAGTGCTGTATGGGCTGAAATAAGCACCACGTGCTTGGTACACTTAGATTGACAGCTATTTCACTGGACCTGGCTTCACCAAGAGTGAGGTGGATGCAAACCTGTACCAGATTGTGGTGGAGGGTAAGCTTTTAATCATTGTTCTTTATTTTGATGATTTAATACTAATAGGTGATGATCAGTTGATACACTCATGAAAGGAAGATCTTGCAAAGGAGTTTGATATGAAGGACTTGGGCCTCCTTCATTATTTCCTTGGATCGTAAATATGGCAGCGGGAAGGTGAACTTTTTCTGTTTCAAGGCAAGTATGCCCGGGAGATACTGGAGAAGTTTCACATGCAAGGTTGCAAGACTATCGACACTCCTCTTCCAGAAAATTGGAAGAAAGAGGATGCTACATTGGCAGAGGTAGTGGATGCCACTATTTATTGAAAGTTGGTGGGTTCGCTCATGTATTTAGTCAATACAAGACTAGACATATGCTATGCGGTGAACCAACTTTCACAAGTGATGGTTAAGCCTACCAAGCTCTTTTGGAAGGTAGGCAAGCATGTCCTGAGATATCTCAGGGGCACATCTGAGTATGGTTTATGGTACAAATATATGGATGAGGTGAAGTTGCATGGCTTCACGATGTAGATTGGGCAGGAAGCCCAACAAACAGAAAGAGCACATCAAGAGGGATTTTTAGTATTAGATCTACGACAGTTTCTTGGTACAACAGGAAACAAAGATATGTGGCACTCAGTTCAGCAGAAGTGGAATATATGGTAGCAACTCAAGCTGCATGTAAGGCTATCTAGATGATATTTGGGGTTTTCAGCTTCAGGCTTTCCCATTAAACAACTGTGTTATGTGCGATTGTTTTTATTTATGCTTTACATGTGTGTGTAATTAATTTTCTGCAAATGATTAACAATGGAATGATTCAGTATTTCGTAAGAAGTTAAATAGTGTGAGATTAGGTGAATCTAGGACATATGCATGTTTAGTGCATATAATTTCTACAAGACCCAGTTGAGATTGGAATTTGAGGGTAGTGTAATATCAGTTGTATAATCATCCAAATTTTACAAGTGCTGCATGCAGTCAGAGGAAGGCCCTAGATGTATTGAAAAATTCATATTGGGAATTTACCTAATTAATAGGGGCTATTTACCAAGGAAACAACGCAAGGAAATAAGCATCATGGAGGGAAAACAATTGGTTAAGTATTAGCCAAGGCTTGTCTAGGAAGCAATGAGACAGATAGAGATAGTGAAGAGGTTTCTATGGTTGGAGAAAATCATTGTAACCTTGTCATATTTTTTTACTTAGGAAATATACAAATAGTGGGGTTTTTAGCTGAGGCTTTCCCCGGGAGATATTTTTGTAATGTGTGATTGAAATTATTTCTCTTTCATGTAATGTGTAATGTGTAATGTGTGATTTCGCGATCATAATTGGTTTCTACAATTGGTAGAGTACTTTCATATTACAATTGTTAGTTTGAATCTACATGGTTTCAAAGAAATAATCACTATAGAAGAGAAGAATACGAGTTTGTACTTACAAGAGGAACAAGTTTTTCGTATATCGTCTTCAAGAGCTAGCAATAGCATCAATATGGCGTTCTATGGTTTGAGGCTCGAGTATGCACTTGAGGGTATCCCGAATTACATTTCCTAGAGAGACCACATGGAAGAAATCTTGGAAGACAATGGATTGAAGGATTCATTGACAAGTACATACCAAACCAGCTCCAACTGATGCATAGGATCTAGCAGAGTGGAAAAAGTGCGTAGAAAAGGCCACAAGGATTCTATTGGAAGGAGTTTGAGATCGTATTGTATTGAATTGCATGGAAAGGAAACTCCAAATTTGTTTCATAATTACAGTGACCATAGGAAGATAGCACTAAAGGACAAGTTAAGGAAAATCAAGATTGAGAAGGGCAACATAATACCAAAGTACTTGACCAAGTTCACCTAATGTCGAGATGATATTGGAAGTGTTGGTGTTACAGTTTCCAAAGATGATCTGGTGAGCCTAGCACTTCTAGGCCTTCTCAAGAGCTGACACAACTACCAGGATTTGGTAAATGGTAGGGATAATCTTTCCTCAGCTCTTTCTTTGCAATATGCACTGTCATGGGATTATGGTGATGTGTTCCCATAATTCTAGTTCCCCAATGGTTTCAACCATGTCTTGGAAGCTTCTAACACCTTTGAGAACTATGCTTCAGTGTATGCCAAACCTGTGAATCAAGGTATTTTCATGACCTCCAATGGCTGAAGCATGCTTTTTCCATTAACACCAAGTCCTCCTCCTTTGTACCCCATATTGGTAAGGAGCCTTAGGCGAGTTCCTATAATGGGTATCTCCATATTTCCAACAGAAATAACATCATGTGAATATGAAACTAAAGAATGATCAACATTTTTTACCTCAGATGTCGATTCAGAAATAGATGATGAGGGCTTCTCTAAGCCTCTATTTCACTTCAACTCCTCCGAGGCCTCTTCCATGGTTTGTAGCTGAAGCTGCGGTCTCTATTTCTCCAATTTTTATTCTTGTAGGAGCCTCCTTAATTCAACATCCTTTGTTTGAAGGCTCTGGTTTTTTCAATTTAATTATTCCAAGGCCTCTTCCATGGATTGCAACTGAAGCTTCACATTCTGCTTCTCTTCTTTCTCTTCACGTAGAAACCTCTTCAATTCAACATTATCTGCTTGAAGGCTCTTGTTAATATCCTCATTCAAATGACGAGAAGACGATGAGGGTGATGAATATTTACATGAAGATGTGGATGGAACATTGTTCCCTATTCCTTATTTCTCATGTTTCTTATAAGATTCATAAATCATTTCCACCATTTTGGACATCCTGAGCATGACCTCGTACATGTATTTTTCATCCTCCATTGTTGCACGTTCAATCGTTGTTCATGCTCGAAATTCACATCAGCGAGAAGACCGCTCTAATACCAACCTTGATCTGGGTTCCTTCAGTGCTAGATTTATCCAAGATCTTTTACTTCTGTGATGTTGTTAGAATTTAATTTTAAAAGAGAATAAAATAAAACATGTACATGCTTAAATAGGATGAAACATGGAAAAAATTAGAAAATCAAAAGCACGAGACATTTGATAATGAATTTCACCCAGTGTGGGCTACGTCTTCGGGCTTGGTGTCAAGATAGTGTAGGCTGATTCATATAATGTTGTAAGAGATTATGATGTACATGGAAAAATCTTTGTCATAGCAAGGACATATTCCCTCAAACAAATTTTCTTGTATCTCCATGAGATGTTCAGCTTACAGGAACTCTCACTCAAGAAGGGTTTCCTTCAACATGAAAAAATAACAAAATCTCACACAATGTGGCAATAATGATCCCGCAACATAACATCAAACTGGGATCTCAAAAATAATACATCATGTCAGCAATAATGAAAGGAAATATAACATGAATTCTTCATGTACCTTCACTTCTAAAGTTGGCCGAAAAATGGAATGTTTAGCTATTGAATCTGACTTAAGAAATGAATTTATGGCGTCGAGTATTGTAAAAACGACTATCCACACGTCAAATTCTGACACCGTCAAAATCTGGGCCTTCAAGAATATTTTAGATTCCCCATGATTCTTGAAAGATTCAATTCCATGGGCTACCTAGAAATCCACTGTTCAAATGGACAATATTATGTCTCCATTGTGTTCCATGCGAAATTTTATGAAATTTGACTATAAAATTGACATCATTATGATAATATGAAATTTTACCTCCCAAGGAATATTTCAAGAATCTTCAGATTCCCTGTGTCAGGGTTCCACACCCTCCCTTGGGAAAGGTTCCACCTCCTAGAGTTGTGTCATGGTTCTTCCTCTGGTCCGCTCTTTGTTCCACCATATCTAAGTTTTGTCGATTCTCCAACTCCGCTCTGCTCACGAATCCATTCATCGATGTTCAAATGAGACATTTGAGTTTAATATGGTGTTGGTGGGTGACATTAGAAAATAATGACCTTGTGGGCTATTGGTGGATTGGAACCTTTGGTAGGGAGTCAGGTCGGGTTCAAAACTCGCTTGATCCATTTTTAAATGGTTCGTTCGGCGGTTAGCTTAATGGCGTGTTATGCGTGTCAGGTGGTTTGGCAATTAACTAACTGTTTGAATTTATGTTTGTGTTGAATATGGATTGGCACATTAAAATCAACGGTTTGTTTTGGTGGCATGCCATGTAAGGTTGTCACATTGGTCGGGGCCTGCAGGCTCGTCTTCCATGAGTTCAAACCCCACCAGCATTTTTCCAAGTGTTGTGGTTAGTGGGCAGGGTCCTCAGTCAATGAGGCCCTGGCCCAATATATACATTGTTGCATGGGATGTGGGGTGTGGCAGGGGTCACGACTCACCACCCAACCTTATTTTTTAAATATCATATAAAAAATCGGTGGGGGTGTCATGGTATTTGGTAGGGACCCAATTTAATATATATATTTCTTATTTTCAATATATTTAGAGCCTAGATTCCATGCACCGGGCCTCAGTCAATTTGTAGGACCATTAATCCTAGCCCACATTCCTAGTTTGACCAAAACTTTTACTTACTCTAAATTCTCCATACAATATCATATTGGAGTGCCATTTGCACCATTGGAATAAGAGCTACGAGAAATTTTATATGGATCTAGTTTGAGAGAAATATGACCACTTTTAATTTTGACCTATTCTGAGTCCTCTTGGAATTTTGAGTGTGTTTGGAGCCACCTGGATCAGCACCAGAGAGGTTGACAGGTTAATGCATGATGCTATAGATAATGTGGGAGCACCCATATCTCAACGCAGGAAGAGAAGGTCCCCATATTGGTACATTGGCTACATGGCTCTTATGAGGGAGAGTGTAGAGACTGAGCCATCCTCATTCGAGGAAGTAGTGCAATAATCAATATAGTTTGATTCAATGGTAGAGGATTATGTCTCCATTATCAGAAAAAATGCATGGGAAGTTGTCCCAATACTAGAGGACAAGTTAGTTGTAGGATACAAGTGTATCTACAAGGTGAAGCAAGCAACAGATGGGAGTGTCAAGAAACACAAGTCCAAATTTTTGGCCAAGGAGTTCTCTCAGGTGGAGGGAATTGATTACGAGGAGAACTTTTCTCTAGTAGCAAGGTACTCTTCAATTAGATCTATTATTTCACTTTCAATGCATATGGGATGGAAAATGCATTAGATGGATGTAAAGACAACTTTCCTCAACGGATTAACTGAGGAAGAAATGTACATAGAGAAGCCAAAAGGATTTGAGACCTTCAACAGAGAGTCACATGTGTGTAGACTCAAGTGAGCATTGTAACTAAAACAAGCACCCCATGCTTGGTACACTAGTATTGACAACTATTTCCCTGGGTTAGGCTTCACCAAAAGTGAAGCAGATGTGAACCTTTACCATATTGTGGTTGAAGGTAAATTATTTATTATAGTATTATATGTCGATGATTTAATTATAATAGGTGCTGAGAAGTTGATAAAATATTTCAAAGAAGATTTGGCAAGATAATTTGAGATGAAAGACATGGGAGTTTTACATTAATTCCTTGGCTTGGAAATTTGGCAAAGAGATGGGGAACTATTTGTCTCTCAAGGCAAGTATGCCAATGAGATACTAAAGAAGTTTCACATGAAGAGAAACAAACCCATGGAGATTCCTCTAGCAGGGAATTGGAGGAACGAAGATGCTACTTTAGGTGAAGTGGTAGAAGCTACCATCCACAAGAAGCTTGTGGGTTCATGATCAGAAAGGACTGTATTAGTTTTTTTGTGTTAAGTGTCTTTTTAGTTAGATAACATGTTCATTTTTTTCTCCATTGTTTGCTTAAGGATTGAGGATTTTAACCATGAAACATAGATTAATTCATGAATTATAAGCATGAAAATAAGCCTAAATAACAATGAACAACAGTGTATAATAGAGAAATAAAACCACACATAATATTTACATAGCAGGCATGATGAAGCAGTTTACCCCTCCTGGGCTACATATGCTGGTCCAGCTCCCAATGGCATGTCCATATTTTATTATGCTCCAAATTTTGCAAACACATGTGTTTACAAGCCTCAAATGGCTATTTTCTCTGCACCAATGGTTTTAGAAAGCTCAAAATAGTCTAGGTAGACCCTTGTTTCAACAAAATTGGTCAAAAATTGACCCTCCTAGCCTTTTCCCCAATATCCCCTAGAAATCCTCCACTAAATGTGGAGAACTGCACCTAACTGCAGTTAAAAATAGAAAAAATCCAAAATTTGGTGGGTGCGCTAAGCTCTCTGCCAAATCTAACCACAATTTTTAATGTCAAGGTTAGGGGAGGGGGTGGCCACATGCCGACCCTCATAACCCCTGCGGTCACATTTATTTGGAGTGAAACCACCGAGCGGAACTCCGCTTGGAATTGGAGTTCCACAACCGTAACCGCCGGAGAAAATTAATTACGAAGGTGGCATGTGATCGTGTTGGTAGCTAAACATCACGAAGAATGATCTGAAACCATCGGTGTAACATATGATGTCATTGTTTAATATGTGATAAGGGTTGATGCAATGTTTGGAGTTAACAAGCCATCGAACGTTAAGTTTGTGTTGCAATGAGTGGATTATACCATATGATCACATCGTGGGGCTGTTGGCGGGTTGGGACCGCTGGCGGTCCCCAACCCCCACATAAAAAATTATGAAACATCAAATATTACTTAAGCCCCTTAGTAGTTAAGAATCAAGTTGTAGCAGAGTTGGTGTAGTCCTTTGTGCACAAGCCAGAGGTCGCGGGGTAGAACTCCGTGGACCTCATAAAATTTTTATATACCGTACAAGGGACACGTGGTAGCCTCGAGGCTGGCCATGTGTCACCCATCCATTGGCCACTAAAACAAACTCATACAATTCCACCATCCAATCAAAAGGAAACAAATGGAATCCTCTGACTGGTTTGAGAAAAAGGAATATTATTAGGAATATTCTTATTTTGCTGACTATGTACCTGCATGCTGACTGGGCATCCCAATCAAACCTATCGCAAATTTAGTTATTTGGGAAATCAATCATAATGTGATATCTCCCTCATATGACATCGGTTTTTCGAACTGTTCACGACACTGGAATCAGAAAGACGAGATCTACCCGGTCGCTTAGGTTTGGCATAGTTTTGAGCACTTTCAATTTTGAGAAAAATTTATGAACTCCTGATCACACATCCCCATTGGGAAGATTTTGGACCCCAAAATCTCTTCGGATTACTGATTATGAAGATGAGGAGACTGTGCCCTCACCCTTCCAGTCTTTATCTATTGAAATTTTCCTGATTTCACCATTTGGAGCTTTTCATGAAAAGACAAAATTTTCCTTGATTCTGACGACCATCTATTGTTGTCTTTGACACCTTCACGCTGCACTATTTCTGAACTTACAGAAAAGAAATCTAATTTTGTAGAAAACATATTGTTTCTACCTTGGTCAATAATCAAAGGAAACTTGGAATCTTTCTCACTTTGCACTCTGTCATTATGGTGATTTTTAGCTACTTTTACCTTGAACTTGTGTCGACTCTTAACCAAGTTTCTTCGCCATTGTAATGTGCCTTTTGGAAACCATAAATGAACATTTGGGAAACATGTTCCTTCTTTTCCAAGATTCTTTTTCCTTTCTTTTACCTTTGCAACTTCTTGCACTGACATCTTGTTTTCAACACTGTTCAACACCAATGTTGACTGCTGCAAATGCTTGTCCTCTTCTTTCAAATAAAACATGTTATCAATTTGAAACAACTCATTACATATATCAGCATTTTTTTGAAAAGTATGATGCAAAACATCTCTTTGTTTTATCATCATCAATGTCAAGTTTTGGCTTGCATTGACTAGCCTCTTCATTTTCCCTGCATTAACTAAAGAAGTATTTAGTTTCTCATGATGAGCTCTCACAATATACTTCAATCCACCTTTAAGCAATTGATATTGGTTCTCATGATGGTAGAATATTGCTTTCCTGTCATAAGAATATGGAATTCCCAAGATAATCAAAGAAATTTCAAGTGGAATTATATCTAACTCGATTTCCTCAACAAAGTTTGCAGTGATAGAAAATCTAAAAATGCATTTCCTTGTAACCTGTAAATTAGCATTCTTAACTATCCATCCAAAATGGTATGGTTTATGATGTGCCATCGTTGCAAAGTTAATATTTTTGGCTAAATCTTTTGAAATCAAGTTTTGTTGTGATCCCGTATCAAATAATGCATCAACCTTTGTAGGATTAGAAATCACTCTAACATGGAACAATTTTTCTCGTATGTCTTCATTTGAAGTGTTAGTGTGACTATTTGAGCAACTAGTACATTCAACATGTTTCCCTTTCAAACGCATAGCAGTAATTTTTGTTTCATCTCCTGAATCTGACCCTAAGTCTTGTTCAACTATAGCAACGGTTTTTCCTTTCTCTTCGGCTTTCAAGCTATCTGGTTTCAATTCTGGATGAAGTTTCCAACAATGGTCTTCATCATGGCCATTTTTTGAACAGTTTTTGCAAAATAATTTTCCCTTCTCTTTCTTGATACTTGCATTCTTCTTTTTCTTCCATTTTCCTTTAAACTCATTTTCCTCTTTCTCCTCTATTTTTTTGTTTTCCCCTTGCCTCCAAGTGTGTGGCTTGTACACAAACTTCATCTAGACTGGTGGGGTTAAACATGAGAATAGTATGTCTAAGGTAGCTATGTAAGCCTCCTATGTACTCTAGAAAAGTATCTTGGATCTACAAATCTACCCCTAATAAGAGAGTTCTTCTCCTAAATTCTTGGGTGTAAACTTGTACATTTTGTCCCTTCAATTGTCTAAATTTTTTCTAGTTCATTTTGGCTTTCTGGATGTGAGCTAATGGATAAAACTGTCGTTTTATTGTAGAAATTAAATCATTCCATGATATAATAATCTTACCATGCTTCTTGATCTCCTCCTTTTTATTGGATTCCCACCGAACAAGTGCCGAACCTTTCATTCTCAATGAATCCAATTGGATTTTGGTATCATCATCATTAAAGTTTTGGATTCTCAAATAGACCTCCAATTGCCTAATCCAATTATCAATATTTTATGCATTGACTTCACCATCAAACATTGGCAATTCAAACTTAACATAAAGTTTTAGAAAAGGACTTTTACCAGTGTTATTTGACTTGTGTGGCTGATGTATTGAAGATGAAGTAAAGGATGATGATGATGAGGGTGAGGATGGTGAATTTCCACTACCTCCATTTCCTCCATTGCCCTTCTTTGACTTATATTCATCATTGTGACCTCCTGATGATCCTTTCCCTTCCTTGTGAAGTTTAGATCCTTCTCCTTCTAGTTTCTCATTCCTTTTTTGATCAAGGATTCTAATCATCTCAATCAAGTCAAGAAATGCTTTCCTATACACTCTTTCTTCCTCTTTTGGATCCACTTCTTCATGGATTTCTTCTTCCTCTAAAGGCATGCTTAATGTTGCTTCTTCTTCTTTAGGAGGTGAACTAGGTGGTGGAGAATGTGAAAATATTTCCCTCCTTTGTTGTGTCTCACTTTGAGACCCTCTTGCTTCCACCAATTTGCCTTCTTATCTCTTGAGCTTGAGCCTAGTAAGCATGTGAAAACTTTCAAATAGTTAAACAAATATTTGCACACAACAACACCGGAGAATAAACTCTAGCTTTGATATCAACCTGATATGAAAGGACTGTATTAGTTTTTTTGTGCTAAGTGTCTTTTCAGTTAGATAACATGTACATATTTGTCTCCATTTTTTTGCTTAAGGATTGAGGATTTTAACCATGAAACATAGATGAATTTGTGAATTATAAGGATGAAAATAAGCCTAAATAACACTAAACAACAATGTATAATAGAGAAATAAAACCACACATAAGATTTACATAGTAGGCATGATGAAGCAGTTCACCCCTCCTGGGTTACATTTGCTGGTCCAAATCCCAATGGCATGTCCATCTTTCATTATGCTCAAAATTTTTCAAATACATATGTTTAAAATCCTCAAATGGCTTTTTTCTCTACATTAATGGCTTCAGAATGCTCAAATTATTCTAGGTATACTCTTTTTTCACCCAAATTGGTTGAAAATTGACCCTCCTAGCCTTTTTCCCAATATCCCCTAGAAATCCTCCACTAAATGTGGATAGCTACACCTAATTGCAGTTAAAAATAGAAAAAATCTGAAATTTCGTGGGTGTGCTAAGCTGCCCGCCAGTTCTAACTGCAAGTTTTAATGTCAATGTTAGGGGAGGGGGTGGCCACATTCCAACCCTCGTAACCCCTGCAGTCACATTTATTTGGAGCGGAATTGCCGAGTGGAACTCTGCTTGGGATTGCAGTTTCACGACTGTAACTGCCGGAGAAACTTAATTGCGAAGGTGGCATGTGATCATGTTGGCAGTTAAACGTCATGGAGATTGATCTGAAACCGTCGGCGTAACATATGATGTCGCGGTTTAATATGTGATAAGGGTTGATGCAATAGTTGGAGCTAACAAGCCGTCAAACGTTAAGTTTTATGTTGCGGTGAGTGGATTATACCATATGATCACATCATGGGGCCGCTTGCGGGTTGGGACTACCGTCGGTCCCCAACCCCCATGTACAAAGTTATGAAACATCAAATATTGATTAAGTCCCTTATTAGTTGAGAATCAAGTTGTAGCAGAGTTGGTGTAGTCCTTTCCGCACAGGCCAGGGGTCGTGGGGTCGAACCCCTCGGAGCTCATAAAATTTTGATATACCATACAGGGGACACCTGGCGGCCTCAGTGCTAGCCATGTGTCACCCATCCATTGGCCATTAAACAAAACTTTTACAATTCCACCATCTAATCACAACGTGACAAATGGCATCCTCTGAATGGTTTGAGAAAAAGGAATATTCTTAGGAATATTCTTATTTTTTCTGACTGTGTACATGCATGCTAACTAGGCATCCCAATCAAACTTGTCACAAATTTAGCTATTTGGGAAATCGATCAGAATGTGATATCTCCCTCATACGACATCGGTTTTTCAAACCAATCACGACTTCGGAATCAAAAAGATGAGATCTACCTGGTCACCTAGGTTCAACACAATTTCGAGCACTTTCAATTTTGAGAAAAATTATGAATTCCTGATCAGTACACTTATTTACTTGGTGAACACATGACCGGACATGTGTTATGTGATTAACCAACTTATTCATGCAATGGTTAAGCCAACCAAACTCTATTGGAAGGAAACCAAACATGTGTTGAGATACCTCAGAGGCACCACTAAGTTTGGAATTTGGCACAAGAAGACACTGAGGGAGTGAAGCTTCAAGGCTTCACAGATGCATATTGGGCATGGATTCCATCCGAAAAGAAGAGAACATTAGGTGGAATCTTCAGTTTTGGGTCAAAAATAGTTTCATGGTACAACATGAAGCAGAGATCATTTGCACTCAATTCAACAGAAGCTTAGTACATGTATGCTAGTCAAGCAACTTGTGAGTCTATATGAATGAGGAAGATCCTTGTTGGGTTTTTTAGTTAAAAAATGGATCCTACAGTGATTTAATGTGACTACTAAAGTTGCATCAAACTCTCGATTAATCCAGTTTTTCATGATAGGTCCAAGCATATCTACATCTGGTACCACCATCTCAGAGATTGTGTGCAAGGTGAATCATGATGCTAGAGTACATTCTTACAGAGGAACAAGATGCATACATCTTGATGAAGGCACTGTCAAGAGGATATTTCAAGTTCCATAGAGGCATGATCAGGTATCATATAATCCCTTTCTTTATGGGACGGAGTTTTGAAAATGGCACCAATAAAGATTCTAATTTAATTTTCCCTTGAATTAAATTAGAATAAAATTGTAATTCCACATCAAAAGGCAACTTGTATGCATTAAATTAGTTAGCATGTCTTATTTGGTTTAGTTAATTCGAGTTGAGGGTCTAACTTGAGTCATGTAGAGTGTCTCCTACAAAATAGGAGCCTTGGTTGAGTTTTTTTTTCAGTTATAATTAATTAAGTTTATCTGAGTTAAAATTAGTTTAACTAGTTCTACTGATGGAGGAACTAGTGAGAGGTCAAAGGGTGGATCTTGGACTTGAAAGACATCTAGTGATAAATCATATAACTGATGATTCACTCATAAATACCTCATGCATGTTAGTTATGAGAAAGATCCAGTTGAGATTGGAGTTCGAGGGAAATGTACTATCAGTTGTATTATCATCCAAATTTTACAGGTGGTGGATGCAGTCAGAGGAAGGCCCTAGATGTATTGCACAATTCATATTGGTAATTTCCATTATTAATAGGGGCTACTTACCCAAGTAAAAAACACAAGGAAATAGTGATATTGGAGGGAAGAAAATCAGTTTAGGACAAGGCTTGTCTAGGAAGCAGTGAGACAGATAGAGATAGTGCATAGACTTCTCTGGTTGGAGAAAAACATTGTAATCTTCTCATATTTTATGACTTATGAAATATATAGATAGCAAGGTTTTTAGCAGAGGATTCCCCCCAGAAATATTTGTGTAATGTGCGATTTAATGTTTTCTCTTTCATATTTTTTGATTTCGTGAACATAATTGGTTTCTGCAATTGGTAGAGTAGATTCAAGTATATTGTTTTCGCATATTACAATTATCAGTTTGAATCTACATGGATTTTCTACATGAGGCACTATTTTCGAGATACCACATGCATCCAATTAATGTGCTTTCCATGCATGAAATGAGAGTAAAATAAAGTTCGCATTGTGAAGCTAGAGCTTCACTTGTTGTTGCTACTACATGTTCCTTATTGATTTCCTTCTTCTATGGACATTTCGTGGCTCTAGGTCCCAAATTCATGACATTGAAACAAATTGATATTAGACAAGTCTTTCTTCTTTCACTCCTCACCTTGGGACTTCTTTCCCTTGGCTTTCTTTTTTTTGTTGACTAATGCAAGGTAATCTTCCTCTTGTTTGGACGAGGTCATGTATTTTATGTACCTCCTTATTTATTCTTGCACTAGATCAGACCATAATTTCTCCCAACTTGGTAGTTTGTCTCTACCATACATGGAATTTTGATAACTGTGTCAGCTCTTGGGAAGACCCAACAGAGCTAGAGCATCCAAATCTTCTTATGGAATAGTAATGCCGACCCTGCCAGGTTCATCATGAAACTATGTAAAATTGCTTAGGTACTACGAAATTGTGTCATTATTTTGCATCTTGATACTTAGAAGCTTGTCCTTGAGTGCTAACTTCATGTGGTAACTATTTTTCTCAAACAATTCTATCAGTGTTTTACACATCACGAATGGGATTTCTTTCCCATGGAGATTCAAGACAATATGATCCCGAACTCCCTCCAATATGATCCTCCTCACTTTAGCCACATACTTCTTCCACTGCACAAGATCCTGGGAATTGAATGTTGGGGGATTTACTATATCAGTCTTGATGTAATCTAGTAGCCCATTGTCATCCAATACTTCCTCCATGTGGATCTTCCATGCCACAATTTTTTTTGTTCCTTCCAAAGCATACTCGAGCCTAAGTTCCGTGGAAGTCATCTTATCAGTCCTGGAGGAAGCCTACAACATTAAAATTGAAATTAAAAACTCTTACAAAGAAAATTTTTAATTCTATTCTATACTATGAATCTAGCTCTGATACCATGTAGAAATTTATTTTAGATTCAATACTACTCATGTAATGTTCTAAAATGTAAGTCTCAAATCTACTCTACTAATCTGTGGAAAGAAATTAATGATTGAGAAGAAATATAAAAAACATGCAACATGAATCAATACACATAACACGAGGATATATCTAGGGGAAATAAATTGCTCAAACCCCTTCCTATATGAATTTCATTAGTCATAAAATAAACAAGAAATACAGTGCTAGTTCAAGCCTGAACAATCTTTACACAAGTATAATCTATCTCATGGCCTCACAAGATTACTATGACAAATACTTAGCCAATTATTATTCTGCCAAGCTCCTATTTCCTTGTGCCATTTATCAAGGAATTAGATTGCTATTAATTATGGAAATCCCCATCTTGAACTCTGCAATCCCTATAGCCCTTCTTTGACTGCATGCACCACTTGTACAACTTGGATAATTATACAATTGATAGTACATTGCCCTTGAACTCCAATCTCAACTAGGTAACTCATAGTTCATGCATGCATGAGTTAATTATCACTGATTTATCAGTTAATTGGTTTAACACTGAAGCTACACCCCACTTCTAGACCTCCTACTAGTTACTCCAACAGTTAGAACTAGTTTAATTGACTTTAACTCAATTGTAACTTAATTAAATTATTACAACTCAAATTAAACTCAACCTAGGCTCTAAAAATTTAGGAATCACTCTACACGATTCATGTTAGGACCTCAAATCGAATTAAATAAGATAAATGAGTGATAACAACTAATTTAACTCATTCAAGTTGTCTTGTGAAGTGAAATTTCAATTTTCTCCTAATTTAATTCAAGGGAAAATTACATCAGGATTTTCTTGCTACCATTTTTTCAACATTAACTTATCAATTGAAAAAAGGTGGTGAGATTATCCATGATGAAAATGAAAACAATCCAATCATTGAGTTTTCTTTCCATCCCGCATCATATCCTCTCTTTCATGAATCCAACTCTTCAAATCCGGTTGCTCATGGAATTTTTTTCGATTCATACATTTTCAGATTTGCGATTAAAATAATTTTTTAACTTGAGTAATTTGGTTGTTGAAGTTGAAAAATCCAGTTAAATTAGTGACAGAGGTGGCTTCCATCCAGTGATCAGTGGTCTTATTGAAACCAATAGTAGAAGCTATCCTCACACTATGCATGATATGGTTCAGTCTTCAAAATGTGATTTTACAATCCTTGATAGTTCTGGGACTTGTTAGGGAGTCGAGGCAATTCAATTTCCATTGATGGTTATGTTAAGAGCTCGTGACTATGGTAAGCTCCCAAAAATAAGTCAGATCTAGTTTCTCCCACACATCCCTTCTCTTTTCATGGTTCCAATCGATGTAAATTTATTTTTGAAAGATGTTTGGTATTTCAGGTGTAACCTTTTGAACTTTTGAAAGTTGATTTCTGATTAGATTCAAGAATCTTCTTTTGTTCATACACCTTCATGAAATTATCTTGCATAAAACTAGGGTTTGGAATATGTTTATCTCATAGATTCATGGAATTACGAAGTTTATCACTTCAAAGGCTATCTTTGGCCAAAGGAATAATGTCTATCAGATTCATTTCTTAGTAGCCAGCTTCTGGTTTTTTCTTACGAATGTTGTATTGCAAATATTTCCCTTCGTCGCACCTAAAATCCTCTTGAGTGATAATGAATGCATGAGTTATCACACAAATAAAATCCTTTTCCACTCACTATGTCCTGACTAGTCTCATGTGTTTGTTGTGATAGCATCCCTTTTAAATTATTTCGATGATTACGATTCTTGTACAGTTCATCACCGGATACAGGAAAATTATTTTTCACACTCATATGCGAGGAAGTTGATTCTATTATTAAGAGCATTCACAGAACTATTCGAATTGATTTATCTTCATTAATTACAAACTGGGAATCTGATGCTTTAATCATCCCATCTGATCATTATTTTGTAATTAATGACTGTCATTCGTTTGATCATTTTCTCACCAGTATATCCAATGGCAATTGTTTTACATCCTTCGATATCAATCGTTCAAAATCTCACTATTTGGATTGTTTTCGATCGATTGAGACACTTAAGTATTCGTTGATGGTTATGCTATGTCCTCACTATCTTAGCATGCCTGCTGAATATGATCATATCTATTTTCCCTAACAAGATTCTCATCTTGATTTCATGCATTTAATTGAAGATTCATTATTTCAAAGTTTTTAGGGTTTTCAAGAGAATTGTTTTGAATTTCATGATCTAATTGTTGAATGTTTGGAGCAATATTACTTGGAAAGATCCATTACAAATATCAGGTTTAGGCCTTTTCTCATGCTTGCTAAGCAAGATGACATAGAAGAAGTGCATTCACAAGTCTTCGAGTTTTGTCTAATTATGGTTTCCGTTGAAAACGTAAAAATGTGAATTGGATTGATCCAAGTGGATATTGGTTTCCACCCACCTATACCATTTGGACCCCCACCATTGGTTCTTTCAGTTTTGCACTTTCAGCAGAACTTACTATTTTTAGAAGGTTTTTGGGTCGTAAACTTTCGGAGCTATTTTGGGGCCCTAATGATCTAGCTGGATATTGGTGGCCACCCACCTATTCCATTTGAAACTCCACCACCATTTCTTCTAGTTTTTTCAGTTGCAGCACAACTTACTATTTTTAGCAGTTTTTCAGGTCTTGAACTTACAGAGCCGTTTTGAGGCCCTAAACGACATTTTTTGGGAAACCCGGGAGAAACATCATGGAATGATGGAACGATGTTTCTCACACCAAAATTTTTACTCGAATAGATATTTCTAATGAGGTATAATGCACGTTAAACGAAGATCGTATGCCAAAGTTACGTCCCCGAGAGGTTGAAACACAAATTTACCCAAACGGGGCCAATAGTTTTGGTGCTTCATCTCCTATGGTTAATTTTTTGGATGTTTAGGGTTTTGCATTGTTTCTCAATAATAAATAGGCCTTCGAGCCTCATTGTAACACAATTTAAAGGCATGTAGCTACCACATCTCTTCCTAGAGATAAGCTACCATCACCCTAGCTAGTTTATTTCCATTATTTCTGTAAGCATATTTCAGTCATTTGATTTTAATAAAAGGAAGCATTATTTCCGCTGCATCTCTATGTTTATGGTTATATGTGTATTCTTTTTCATTCCTGCATAAATATGGATCAGTGGTATCAGAGTTGTCTGCTCTTTCTTTGTTTTTTTTTGCATGTCCCCAACGAGGTCAAGGTATAAGGAGTTAGGGCTTGATCTGGTTGAACCCTTGCAATATCAACCTCAAAAACCTCAACGACCTCCCATGGTAGAAGATAAGAAAGATGAGGGAGTAAGAGATCCTATCAAAATATAGCTTGAGGAGGCCCTCGAGAAACAAATGAACACGATGATGGATAAATTTGCTTAGATCGTTCAACAGCTGCCCACCTATGACGCATATGCATCCAAAAACCACTCTGGAGGTGCCACTCCCTTGAAGGTATAGGTAAAATGTGACGTTCTTGTATTTGAAGTCCAGATAGGTGTAGATGGCATAGATAGATGGTTGAATTTTATAGAAGGGCATTTCTCGGTCCTTGATTTCTCCGACCGAGAAAATATTATTTTTGCACTTCTCAAAGCCACCCCCCATGTCAAATACTGGTGGGAAACCTACTGTGAGAAAAAGGATGAGGGGGAACACTCTCTATTATTGGCCACACCCACTTGGAATTCATTTTGAGATGGCATCAAGGAACAATAATTCCCTGTGGAGAGCTATGAGGACAAGTACATCCAATGGACCACACTGCGGCAATAAAGGGATTAAGATGTGCATGAACTGATGAATTTGTTCCATACCCTACACACAAAGTTGGGTATTAAAGGTTCAAAGATACATTTGGTGCTCAAGTACCGCAGCTGTCTGCATAGACACATTCGGGAGGAAATGGAGTTCCTTGACATTACCTCACTTGGCATGGCATATCACTATGTCGCCAAGATTGAGCAGAAATTTAAGCAGAAGAAGAGAGACTTTGGATCCGTGAATTTGAAGCTAGGGAAAGGTGCCCCCGAACCACAAAAAAAGGGGTAGATCCAAAGTGAGGCAACTTAGAACACCACCACAAATCCAAATAAGGACATGGAAAAGTGGTGTGAATTCCATAATATCCCCACTCAAAGCACAACAGAGTGTTGGGCCAAATAGTTGCTAGTGGCTGAACTGAAGGCACTCGAATCAGATGTATGCTTTGATCTTGAGCTGAAACTAGACAAGGGAGATGAAAAAGGGAAGTATATCATTGATGTGGACCCCAGTGCCATTTTTTCCACCGCCAAGCTCTAGAGGGAGGATCCTGAGGATCCAAAGGAGGGGGAACACCTCTTCCATTTGCAGATGTGGGTGAAGGGTTCTCCATTGCAATTTCTTGTCGATAGCAGAAGAAAAAATAACCTCATTTCAGCAGAGGTCGTGAATCATCTCGGCCTACCGACCATCACACACCCACAACCGTATACCATCAGGTGGCTTCACCCAGGGAGAGATCTGCGCATCCGCCAACAGTGCCGCCTTCTGTACAACATCAGGCCATTCACAGATGAGTTACTGTGTGATGTTTCTCCTCTTGATGTAGCTAATGTATTATTGGGCCAACCATACTTGTGGAGGTGACATGCTATGTATAATTCTAGGCCTCGTGCTGTTATTATTACTTTGGGAAATAACTTGTACAGGATACCGAAGGTAGTACCACCTCCTATCATCTCTTTGACTACTGCAAAACAATGCAGTAAGATTGTTTCTCAAACCAAGAAATATATTTTACTTAAAACTTGCTCGCGAGGAAAGAATAATATTGTGGCCACAACCTCGAAACATGGCTCCCCTGCACAGCTGTAGCAGATGGAAAAATTCATAGACGAATACGAGGACATTTTCTCCCCACACACAGAGGTTCCTCTACACTATCAGGAAAAGAACTCCATTGATCTGACCCTCGATGCACTACCACATGATGTTAACATACCTCATGAGACTACACAGAAAGAATCCACACATGTACTATTTGAAGCAACAAAATTGATTGAACGCATCCAGCACGTCCGCTAGCAGGTCCACGACATCTTGGACAAATCCAACACCAAGTTCAATATAATTTTCCTCTCATGGAGGAAATTAACGCAATGGGGACCATTGCTTCCTAAGGAGGGAGGAATGATCCAGGTGGATATTGGTGTCCACCCACCTATTCCATTTGGACCCCCACCACTGGTTCTTTCAGTTTTACACTTTCAGCACAAATTACTATTTTTAGTAGGTTTTTGGGTCCTGAACTTTCGTAGCCGTTTTGGGGCCCTAATGATCCAGGTGGATATTGGTGGCCACCCACCTATTCCATTTTAAATTCCACCATCAGTTCTTCCATTTTTTTCAGTTACAACACAACTTACTATTTCTAGTAGTTTTTCGGGTCCTTAACTTCTGGAGCCATTTTGAGGCCCTAAATGACGTTTTTTGGGAAAACTAGGAGAAAAATGGTTCCATAGACCACTATTTCTCACACAAAAGTTTGTACTCCTCGAATAGATATTTCCAACGAGGTATGATTCACATCAAATGTAGATCGTATGCCAAAGGTATGTCCCTGGGAAGTTGAAACACCAATTTACCCAAACGGGGCCCATAGTTTTGGCGCTTCATCTCCTATGGTTAGGTTTTTGGATGTTTAGGGTTTTGCATTGTTTATCAACAATAAATAGGCCTTTTATCCTCATTTTAACACAGTTCAGAGGCATGTAGCCACCACATCTCTTCTCAAAGATAAGCTACCATCACCCTAGCTAGTTTATTTCCATTATTTCTGTAAGCATATTTCAGTCATTTGAATTTAATAAAAGGAAGCATTATTTATGTTGCATATTTGTGTTTATGCTTATATGTGTATTATTTTTTTTTCCTGCATAAATTTGGATCATGGATGAAAGTAGTGGTTGTGATACATCTTTCTTCCCACAAGAAATACCTTCCTTTTGATGTGCAAGTTATTCAAGATCTCATATTTTCTCTTTCACATCACTTTATATCCATTTTAATTGATCTCATATTTTTCATTGTAGGTTGGGAACAACTACAGTGGATTCATTGGAAATTTCATTATACATGACCCTAACCTTCTAAATGTTATGTTAGGAGTAGGACTAGTTGCATTCTAGTTTTCCCTCTCTTGCACTCATCCTGTGCTTGTTATATTTAGTCTCTCTTGTCTTTTCTTAATTTTGTCTTGCATTATGCTTTTGTTTAGCCTCTTTTTCTTGTGCTTTGGTTTTGATTTCTTGTTGTGTTGCATCTTTTCCTTCTCATATTAGTAAGACCTTGCATGAAGATGCTTTGTTGGCTCAAAAGGGAATGTGGAAAAATAGAAATGGACTTTGTGAAACTGCAACATTTGTCAAAATCTATGTCCTTATTCCTTTCCTTGGTTAGCTATTTTGGTCAATGATGTTCCAGCGGGAAATATGATCCTTGCATTAAGAAATCCTTGAGTCAAACCATGATATGCATTTCTATTCTGAAAACCTTATGCCTACACTAGGGTATTTATGTTTCAGTGTTTTTAGGAAACCTTATGCCTAAAATATAAATGAGAAAACCAATATCAGAGCTCTTATATATGCTTCTCTAAAGGGAAAACCTATCCTTCTCTTAATAAGTTAGGATCCCTCTTCCAACCATGAAATAAATAAGTGTCGATGCACAGTCCTATATAAATAAATAAATAAAGGCGAAAAATGAGAAAGGATTCAAACATAGAGAGGTGAAGAAAGAAACTCCATCGGGGTACTGTCTAGGCTCACTGGCAGCGAAGCAATGTTTGTGTTCCTGAAGTGAATTTTATGGGGTAGTGTCTAGGCCTACTAGTAGCAGAGTAACACCAGAGATGAAAAACTATACTCTGAAAATCTAAAGCTCACAAACTTCATTACCTTATGTTGAGTCGAAACATTATGTGATCATTGGTCTTAAGTTTGTGTTTAACCGAGTAAAGGAATGAAGGGGACTACGTTTATGCATGGGGTAAGTGGGGAATCCATTGAAATCTAAATAATGAATAAATAATCCCTGAAGAACTAGACCCTGCACGAAAGAATTGACCAAGAAGGAGAAGTTAGAGTTCTACCATTGTGTCACCAAGTGTTATCACTACAACAAATACCCTCCAAAATTTTGTCTATACTTGAATTTTGGAGCATATGGTAGATATTTCAATTGGTTGTTCTGTAGTCACTTCTTGGTCAATTGATGCTTTTTAGCTCCCTTATTGGGTTGGAAGTGTCAAAATCACTTGCTCACATATGCTTAGTCTGTAACAAGTGCATGAGCAGATTATTTTATGAAAGCTTGAACAAGAAAAACATGGTCCATCAAGACTATGCCTGTGTCATTTTCAATCCATGTCGACAGACAGTGTGCACAGACATCAAAAGTTTCTCACTTCTAGTTGCATTTTTACTTCTATTTCAGTTATTTTTTCAAATTGTTTCTTCCATGCACCTTTATTTTCGCGAGTGTATTTTTCATGTTTTCACCTGTCTCTTTTAGTTTCTTTCACTCTAATTAGTGTGATTTTCATGATTATATTCGCTTTGGCATGTGTTACTTTCACTATCATTCACATATCAACAGTGCCATTCTCTCTTTAGCAATTTCCATCTTTTCACATGTTAAGTGTCGCACAATGTACATAAGCTTGTTTTGGTGGTTTCAAGAGGTTAAATTTGTGAAAATGAGTTGATCTTACCATGTATAAATCTATCACACTCATTTCCAAAGCTTTAAGCATTGTCGCACGAGTGTCGTCACGGTCGTCGTAAAGTGTACCTTTAGTTTCACACTTGTCGTAAGATGTTACAAAGGTTTTTGCACTGAGAAAAGTATGTGTTCATGTATTCTCTATGTTGTGTCATGAGGTTTTCTAGGTGTGTGATAATAGTTAATTAATTTCACTATTCACATCAGTTTCACTGATCCCACACTTAGAATTTTTTTTGAAAATTCCCAGCAATTTAGCCTCATCCAAGCTTCTTGAACATAACATTGCGCAGTCCCAGCCCTTAAGCTACAACCTTTCTTCTTGACAGTGCACAATGCACATTTCCTTCCTCCCAGGACTGTGCGCTCTACAATTTTAGTACTCAAGCCCAAGCCTTCACCTCCAAAATTGTGCAATTTAACCATCTAGCCTGGCCCCAACTACGTATTGCGCAATCCTTCAGTTCAAGCTCAAACCCTGAGCTCTTCAACTGTGCAATCACTAGGCCTACTTTTCCTCCCAGAACTGCATTGTTGTCTATAGTAGTGAAAAATACCTAAGCTTGGCTCACTGGCTCCCAAAACTGCGCAATTTCTTTCTCCTTCCTAGTCAATACTACACATTGCACAGTCTCAAGGCTCAAGCATCAGCCTTAAGCTCTTAAACTGTGCAATTGTGCAATCATATGGGCTCTTATTTCCTCCAGAACTTTGCAATAGCCTGATCCAATGCCCATCCCCTCAGCCTATCAGACTAAGCTCCTAGATTACGCAGATTTCTTCCTCATTCTAGCATGAACTGCGCATTGTGCAGTCTTAAGGCTCAAGCTTCACCCCTGACTGTCTGAGCCACAAAATTGCGCAGGTACTAGGCCTCTTTCCCAACCTATCACCCAGTTCTAAATTAGTCGGTGGATCAATATGCACCATCTTATATTATGGTTTTATCATACTGATTTCATCTTGTCATGAGTGGATTAAAAATGCAGGTACTCTATTATACTATGGAAAGATGATGAAGAAGGATATGGAGAAGGAGGCAATGATATAAGAAACTTATAGAGCTGAAAATATAATATGATCATCAGGCGATAAGACGAAGGAACATTGGATTACAACAGAAGAACAAAGATCAGGACCACATGGAGACTCCATCTTATTTACAACCCCTTGGAGGGTAGATATGAAGAAAAAAACATATCTCCCATGAATATGAAACATTGGATACATCTCTTATTGAAGGAAAAAAGAAAGAAACAACAAGAAGGACAAATCTTCACTACCACATCATCATGCAGTCCATGTAATCAATGTCATGTCATGTCCTATCATGAGTCATCATATGCCACATAATTATCGTGGATTATGTAATTATCTATTTAAAATGTATTGTAAAGTGGAAGTGCAAAGGACACATACAGAATATGAAGAGTCATGTAAAGTCAAAATTTCATAGGAAGTCAAACAGTCATGAGGGTAGTCGAAGAGTCACAAGGAGGTGAATCATCAACCCATTGGTTATATATACACCCTCATTATATGAGAAAATGAAATTTTCACTTTGGATCCTCCCTCAAGGAATTAAAGAGAAAATCTAGTTCTTTTGGGGAGTAAGGAGTGGCTCTGACACTTCACTATTGGAGCTAGTGGTGTTCATTGTATTCATGTGTCTTGGATATTTTACTTAATAACATAAGCCTTCATGTCCAACATTTTATTTGTAGAAAATATACCAACGAGATTCAATCTAATCTTGTAATGTAGTAAAACAAGATACTGAATCCTTTCTACAATTTGCGGAAACAAAACACAATTGCACAATCACATATAAGCAAGAGAAAGAAATTATCAATCACACAAAAACAGATGTATCTTAGGAAAGAAACTGCTCAAAACCCCTCTATCTCTTTATTGCATATGGTCAAGATTATGAAACAATACAATGCTTTCTCACACTAGAGAAACCTCATGCACACTGCTAACTATCTCACTTAGTTCCTTCTTGAAACTGGTTTGACGCACAAACTTGTGCTTCTGATTTTTTGGTCTCACTAACTTGTGCTAAAAAAAACAATGATTAAACTTATGCCTTCATTCCTTATTTTAAATAAAATGTTCTCTGATTAAGGAATGATTTATTTTAGGCCTTCTTCTTATTGCATGCACTATCTGTACAATTTTCTAATTATATAATTGATAGTTATATTCCCTTTAACCTCAAAATAAAATGGGTCTTCCTTAGAACTCACATACAACATTTATTTATAGTCAGTTAAATTATTGATCACTACTTGTGAATTAAATCTAATTAAATCCATTTTACCTCTCACTAGCTCATCTCTCAATTAGAACTAGTTAAACTGATTTTAACTCAATTAATTGAGTTAACTAATTGCAACTCACAAATAATTATATCTGGACCCCCTAAAAAAATAAAATCCATTTGCATGCATCCTCTTAGAAATCTAACTCAAGTTTCCTAAGCTAACTAAGTCTTCCTGAATCAGTTAACTAATATAAGTTGTCGTGAGATGAAATTACAATTTTTATTCCAATTTAATTAAGGGAAAATTAAATCAGAAGCCTCATATGCTAGCCATTTCGGGTGCCATTTTCTGGATTTCATTTCTGGATGCCAATTTCACTGTTTCTTGTTGCAAATTTCAACACTCCCTCTCAACAAGAAAGGAATTCAATCTATCTCGATCTAGTACCTTTGGAATGTTCTACATGCAACACTTCTCTAGTGTTTTTTGCTCCTACAACTCTTGAAACTGAATAGACTAAAAAAAAAACTGAATCAGTATGATGCATCTGTCATCAGAGTCTCTGTCTGTTATCGATTACTACATTGTCTACTGGAATCTATGCATTGTTGCTGACTCTGCATCTATGCCCTTTGCATTGCAACCAACTATGGTCTGTGCTCCAGTATTTGACATCTATCGCTCTAATTTTTGTCTTCCTGACATCTGACTGCGTCAATCCTACTGATCCTTCCTGCTACTATGTACTGTGGGCTCCTCGTAGCTAGGTTCAATCCATGAGACAAGCCATCTCAATGGATCCTGCCAAAATTTCTTCTCTTGAGATTATGTCTGCACATCGCCTCACATCTCACCTAGAGGTATGATTGCATGTGCTCCCTCTGCTCATCTGGCTCGAAATTTCCCTTTACTAGAGGTATCTACTTGAGTGGACACCTCCACTTGGTCTGCTCTTTGCTTCTCCAATTTTGGATTCTCCACAACCTTCTGATTTATTTTGAGGAAAAATTTTTAGAGGTAATTTGTGCTCCCTCTCTAGGGATAATTTTAAGGATGGAAACATATCTTGAAGTTTAAAAAATTGGTGAATCTCACTAGTCCCTAATATGCAAACTATAAAATGTTTATTGATGTATTTGTAAAAATTATTCAAATTTATAATGATATTATATATATTGTCTATATAACGTGGGCGATTTTTAATGTAAAATAATTTTATATTGTAAAATTTGGGTGAATCATTTTTATAAAAAAATGGAAATTGGCGAATCTTTTTTTTGGAAAAACCATGGAAAATTAGCCCACCTACGAATATTAGCCCCTAAAATTTTCCATGTGACCCTCTCAAATACTAAGTCACTAACCTCAAAGCTTTGCATGCATCCTCAACCTCGAGAGCATACAGGTTCTTTACTCTTGCATCGATATGTTTCACCTGTCCCATGGCGATATGTCTAAGAAACACCTTTCCTTTTCTAAATATGACATCATAACCACATTCCTCCAATATCGCTATGGAAACATGATTCTTCCTTAGTTCTGGAACATGAAAAACATCTGTCAGTCCTAGAGGGGAGACATACTCCCTTTAAAAGGTAACTTTACCTATGACAGTTGCGCTATACCTCCCTTCATCTCCAGACTCTATGCTCTGTTGGAGGTCCTTCTCATCCAAGTCACTGAACATATCTCTATACCCCATCATATGGAACGAATCACCACTGCCTAGATACCACATGCACCCCATTACAGTGCTATCCATGCATGCAATGAGAGTAAAATCAAGCTTGAACTATGAATCTAGTGCTTCACCCACTGCAACTGTAGGCTCCTTCTTACTTTCCTTCTTCTGTGGAAAATTAGAGGCATAGTGCCCATGCTTGTGACAGTGACACTTGATCTTAGACAAGTCTCTCTTGCCCTATTCTCCTTGGGAATTCTTTCCCTTGGATTTCTTGCCTTTTCCCACCAATGAAAAATATTATTCTTTGTATTTTCCGAAGGTCCCGTCTCTGGTGCTCTGCCTTATCTCTTTTATTACCTAGTCGGACCAAAAATGCTCCCAGTTTGGTAACTTTTCCCTCCCATTCACAGAGTCTTGGTAACTACAATAGCTCTTTGGAAGGCCTGGAAGTGATATAATCAACAAATCAACATAAAAAACAATCACCCCAATAGTTCCAAGCTCATATCAACACTGAGTGAACTTCTGCAAGTATTTCTGGATCGTGTCTCCCTCCTCCATCTTGATATTTCTGAGTTTTTCCTTCAGTGCCAACTTCTTGTGGTCACTTGTATTCTAAAACATATCTATCAAGGCATTCCACATAGCATATGGAGTCTCCTTCCCATGGAGACTCGAGACAATATGATCTCAAACTCCCTCTAATAGTATCCTTCTCACCTTTGCTACCTTCTTCTACCATGCATCAAGATTTTGAGCATTTGTTGGTGTGGGCTTGGGAATATCAGTATCTATGAACTCCTTCAACCCATTGTCCTCTAGCACTACCTCCATCCTATCCTTCCATGCTATGTAATTTTAATTTCCCTCAATATCATATTTCAAGAAAGAAACTACTCAAAACCACTCTATCTCTATATTGCATATGGTCAAGATCATGAAACAATAAAATTATTTCTCACACTAGAGAAAATTCTTGCACTCTACTGATTGTATCACTTCGATCCTACTCGAAACTGGCTTCATGCACAAACTTGTTATTCTGATTGCTTGGTCTCACCAACTTGTGCTCACCAAAACAATGATTAAACTTGTGCTTTCATTCCTTCTTTTAAATACAATTTTCTCTAATTAAGGAATGATTTATTTTAGGCTTTCTTCTGACTGCATGCACTATCTATAGAATTTTCTAGTTATACAACTAATAGTTACCTTCCCTTTAACCTCAAAATCAATTGGGTCTTCCTTAGAACTTACATGCCACAACTATTTATAGTGAATTACCAATTAACTAAATGATTACTACTTGTGAATTAAATATAATTTTATTCACTTGACCTCTCACTAGCTCAGCTCTCATTTAGACCATGTTAAACTGATTTTAACTCAATTAATTGAGTTAAATAATTACAACTCACAAATAACTATATTTTGACCCCTAAAAATAGAAAACCCCTTTGCATGCATCCTCTTAGACCTATAACTCAAATTTCCTAAGCTAACTAAGTCTTCCTGACTTAGTTAACTAATACAAGTTTTCGTGGGATGAAATTACAATTTTTATTCCAATTTAATTAAGGGAAAATTAAATCAAAAGCCTCATATGGTAGCCATTTCTGGGTGCCATTTTATAGATATCATTTTTGGATGCCAATTTCACTGTTTCTTGTTGCAAATTTCAACATTATTCATGCATGGATTATGAATATTTTTAAGAATATTCTGTATATGTTTTTATTTTATGTTTTCTTTCATTTTTCTAAAGTATTTGAACTATTTCAATTATTTTAGTAATTATCATATTGAGAATGTGCTATAATGGTTTTTATTGTTGTCCCATCCTTGTGGACTATTCCGCTGGATACCAGAAAAATATTTCTCATCGATTGTTGTAATGACCATCACATATTTTGTGGACTATTCCACTGGATGTTAGACAAATCCTTATTGGTTGTGTGTGTCTCTACTAGGGTGGTACTAGTACCTTTCTCTTATAGGCTCACTTCTCTTTCCCTGTCGTAGTAGAAGAACATTGGCACACCTAAAACTGAACACTAACCAGGCACACTCACTTAATTTTTGAAGGAACCTATGCACTCCTATTCATTTCTAATTATTAGATCTAAGGAAAATATTCATGAATATATGGCATATGGGTCAATACCCT
Source organism: Pinus albicaulis (assembly GCA_034641835.2). NCBI lineage: Eukaryota > Viridiplantae > Streptophyta > Pinopsida > Pinales > Pinaceae > Pinus > Pinus albicaulis. The sequence continues at coordinate 183,355,376 of CM076574.1, forward strand.
GGATGGGGCTCCTATTCCAAACAATGTGAACTCTAATTGGGACTTCACATTCAGGAGATCCCCATGGTTGACAGATTTCAAACACCGTCAACAGAAACCTAATTACTTTTGTAGATATTAAATCCTATTTACTTTTATAGAAAGGAAAGACTATTCTAATTTGCATGAATGTAAATTTTAATCCTATTTGTAGAAATGTAAACATTAACCTATTTGCAGAGTGTAAATGGTACATCAAAAGGAAGCCTAGTCTATGAAATATATATAACAATGTTGGAAATGGAAACCATAGCATAATATCTATGAAAAAAATGACATAATACTTCAATCACTGCGTTCAAGATAGATTTTTTCAATAAAGTTCACAAGGTTATTCATATAGTAATAATGAAAATCATTATTATGCTCTTCAAGTCATGAATCTGTCCATTAACCATAACTGCAGAGGTGAATTTCAATGGAGAAGAGGAAAGTATTAAGAGGTTTTTGGTCTTACTAAATCATGGTTTTGGATTCAAGCCTAAGGGGAAAAAACCAATCTTTTGGACCATATCTAGTTAAGTTTACACGTGCTACATGAGTGCTACAAGAGGTGCTATAGGAGGACTTGATTTGCTACAAGAGTGAGATAAATTGTCTAATTCCCAAGTAAATCAAATGAAAATGAGATGGGATTTTTTTTATTTATTAAGTACAATTTCTGAGGACTCCATTCCAAGTGTAATCACTCCAAAATACCATTTTTAACACGTGCTAAAAAATAGCAGAAAAATACTTACTCAAAAAACCATAAATTCAAGAACTAGTGATCCAGTTATCCTACCAAATGCCTAACCTAATAAAGTGAAAATTATATGGGGTAAATTTTGTTATTAGCTTTAACATTTTTATGACCCAATACAAGTGGAATAAACTCAAATTAATCTCATTAATACATTTTAAAAAATAGCAGAAAATTACTACTATTTTGCTACAAGGGACTTCCAAAATTTCTAGATTTGTGAACTAGTAACCAATCCAAGTAGCTTAATGATGGAAATGAATTTTCAAAGTTTTTCTAAGGATGCATCATGATTTTTAATTTGTAAAGAACTTGAAAAATAACTCAATTCAATCATTTAACAAATATGACCTACAAAAAAAGAAACATGAATAGTAAATGCAGAAATAAGAGATGCAAGTGAAAAAGTCATTCAAAGTGTTATCACTTTCCCCAACTTCCCAAAGCTGAGAGTGGGATTTAAGGAAGGTAACCACAGACCAACATTTAGGTCAAGTAGCTAGCCCTACCAGGACCAGAGAGGGCTCTCTCAATTTCACTTTGCAGTCAATTAAATGACTAAATATTTAATGATCTTAGGCTAGGTATATAAGCACAGTAAATAGGGTTTTTGTTTGGTTTTTTTGTGCTAAATAGGATTGATAGTAAGGATACTAGGTCTAGGGCTTTAAGTCTGAATTTAATATCAATTTGAAATAGGTAGCTTGAAATCATGTTTGGTTTATCATTGTGTATAGGATGAAATAATGGAAAATCTGAATGAGCACTAAGGTGAATTCATTCATTTAGAAGAACATAACATATAATGTAAAATATTGTTAAAAAAAAGCATGAAAAGGCATGTTTTCTTCTTATAAAATGACAAGATAAACCCATAGAAGCATGCATACGAAAGAGGAAAGAATATCATTCGACATGATAAGATGAAAGTACAGAGAAAGAAAAAATACTCCAATGCATACCACATGATTCTCAACACGAATTTTGCAACAGTGTCTTTGATTTCATTCCAAAAGGATTTTACAATAATTCCAATGCAAAAGACAAATATCCAACCCAAGAAAAGACTAAGTGGGTCTACATATATATAATATGCACAATGACACCTCATAGGGTCGAAATCCCATCCACAATGCATCATAAATACATAAGATAAGTCACTTCCTAGAATTTAGAGAGGTTAGAAACCATTCCCTAAAATTCAGCTATAGACTAAGAGTGTGTGCCCCCCACATTAAATTACATGTTTCCTCATGATAAGAAGTAAAAACTAACTCAATTACTCCAATGCAAGCTCAAAAGACAAAAAAAACTCAAAAATATGACTTTTTCAGGGCTTGACAAGTGTCATGAGGAATCCTATGCAGATGTGCAACACATTTTACAAATGCGTAATAGACTTTTATAGATGCGTAACAAACATTTACATATGCGTAGCACTTTTTTGCAGTTGATTTTGAGGTAATTTTAGGATTCCAAATCCAAATCTGAAAGATAGGTCAGCTAGCCCGGTGTGTCTAGTTTCCAGAACATCTTGAATTTTGAAAAATTACCCATGGGAAGGTCTCCAAAATTTTATTCTCCCAAGGTTACTCCAGATGCGTAACAAACTATCAAAAATACTAGCAGAAGCATAGAAAACTGGTGATTTTTTGGCTTTTTATCCCAAACTAGATCTTGTCATGTAGCAAGGGTTCCTGATCTATGATTTACTCATCACAATGCATCCAACCATGTAATACATTCATCATTTAGGTGCCTTAGTAAAAAACGTAATAACTTGGTGCTACGCATCTGTGAAGGTTGAATTTCCAGTGTAGTGCAAAAATCACTAAAAATAAAAAAATTGCTCAAAACTTCTCCAAATTTGTTTTGCGGAACCTGTGGATGATGGGATAAACATCCAATGAAGCTTCACCCAGAAAATCTAAACCATTATTCTCCTTTAGCTTCATTTGAGCTTCTTTTTCACTTGTTTAGGCCTAATTTGTGAAATTTTGTTCCTATTACAATAATGATTGGATGTATGCCTCTGGAGGTTGTTGTATCTTTTGGATATTTTAAAAAGATTATCTAAATTTTCATTCACCCCTCCTAACCAGAGTTCTTTGTCTTGATTTATCTCCATAACTATTAGCTCATCAAAAGTGAATTATTTAGGTGGATGAGCTAATTGTCTTTCTAGCTCCAATGCCTTCTTAAGGCCTCTTGTCTTTGGCCTTCTTGGTTATGTTTAAATCTCCATGTCCTGTATTTGATCTACATCTATTAATTTCTTCCCTTTACCTTTATCTATCTCTAGGTCCACCTTAGGTTTACTTTGTATCGATTGCTTCACCTTCAATTGCCAATTTTCTTGTTGTAGGAAAGTAATTTGATAATTTGCAATGGATAAAATCTTCCTCAAATCTATTATTTCCTCATATTTCTCCCTAATTATCTCCTCAGCTGATTTTACTTCAACCTGCTCTGCTATGTCAACATCTAGGGGCATTTTTTCATCATGTTGGTGCAATGGTGATTCAATCTGATACATGAGTAGTTGCTCCTCTATTTCTCTTTGCTCAGCTATAGTGTCAAGTGTAGGTACACTTTTTATGGTTTTGGGAAAAAATACTAGTCTTTTACCCTTCTCATAGGTGTGAGTAACCTCAGCAACCTTAGGAGCCTTTGAAATCAAAGTTTGCATGCTGGAATAACCAACCTCCATTGGTTGTGCTGATATTGATGGTGATGGTGTTCTATGCATGAAAGGAGGACTAGTGGTGGGAATTACTGATACTTTCTCCATTAATGTTTCCCAAGTCATGTTGATAGCTAAGAAATGATGCAAAACAATGAGTTTGACTAGACCATGGTGGAAAATATTTGGGTGATGATATTTATTTTTTCTTTGAACCTTCTCAGTCATTCTATACAAGTAATATGGAAATTCAAGTGGTTTAGTAGAGGAAAAATGCATCAATAATATGATATGGTACCCGTAAAACGTGGAGAATATCCCTTCACATGTGAAATATTTCATATTTAACCTCATCAAAGGAGCATATATGTTAAGCATGTGCCTGAAAGGAAGGATGTACTCAGTGTTCTCTCTAGCATGAGGTTTGAGGAACAATTTGTAATATTCAAGGTCTATATCCATGCCCTTAAACTAGTTTTGTCCGTGACTGGGTATACTTGTTGCTGAAGAAATCAAATCTGCTAATAAGTTGAACTCTACACCGACAATGATAGCCTTTCCCATACTGAAACTTGTAGCAAATAAGCTTGTAAATTGGAGATGGCAACCTTCTTCCATGATTTTCTCATAGAATCTCAAACATCTAGTCCTCTCAAAGAATTCTTTGGAAAAAGGTGATGCATTGAATTCTTGCAAGGTGGAGGGCTCAAATATGATGTGGTTCCCTCATTTTTGGATTTTCTTTTCATTTTATAGAATATCTATCAAAATGATGAAACCGTGGGTGTTTAGATGCAGTGGGTATGTGGACTGTGAATTTGAAAAAAATAGAGGAGAGGGATAGGGTAATTTTGGAGGATGAGATGAAGGGTAATGAAAGCAAGATAAATTCCCAAAAATTCCAGGATGTAGGGTTGTATGTTAGCTTCAAAATACAGGTGAAATTTGGTCAAATGGATGTAAACAAGGTGATCAAATTAGGAAAACATGACAGGGATTTCCAAATTCTGTAATAGAAAAATAGCATCAAATTAGGGTTTGATATAAATGAGATGTGGGGAGACTATGAATGGTAGGAAATAACATAATATGGTATGGGGAAGGTGTATCAGGGTATTTTATGGTAGGTTTATATGTTTAGTTCACTGAAATCATCCACTGATAAACATAAGTGAAAATGAAGTTGAAAAGGGGGTAAGAAAGAGAACCAACACCGTGCTCGATAATTTTGACTTGAGGAGGATATGTGGTACTTACTTACTATTTAGGAAGCTTTAAAAAATAATAGCAATGACCTTGGATCTTGGAGGAATGTTTTGGGAGAAAATTACCAAAAACGCAGACCCTTCCCATATGTGTAACACACCTCTACCATATGTGTAACAAAACATTGTAGATGTGTAAAAAATGTTTGCACATGAGTAACAACAGCCTCTGGATGAGCCATAAGTCAGGATGAGAGTGAACAAGAGTGCACGGGAATGGAAAAGTAAGCGGGAGGTGTGGAAGTAGGGGAGTGGAGGGAAGTGCGAGAAAAAATGGTGGGAAAGGAGGGTGGTTTTTGACGGATTTCAGAGAGGGGTTGAAATGGTTTGTGGTATTGTGGGGGAGAGGGAGCTGTGAAATAATAATAGGTTGACACATTGACATGGGGCCACTAGGACAAAACCACATTTTCAAACCCCCCTCCCCCCTTCTAGTAAAGGTAGGATGGCAAGGGGGACTGAAGAGGCCTATTGACCATTGATCCGATGAAGTGATTGATCGAGTGGCAGGGAGGAGCTTGAGGTTTAAACATAAGCGACAATTTTTTTTTTCATTTTCAACCTTTATGACATGAGTGGAGGACTTTGGTTATATTTCATATGCTTCCGAATTTTGGATAGATACAAAATGAACTCAAACATTAGGCTATTAGCACATATTTATGTCATTTCTCAAACTTTGGATAAAAATATACTAATAAGCCTATACTTTAGGATAAAGCCTTTGATATAAAATCAACATTTTTTATCCTTTCAACATTTTTTAGAATAATATTACTATGAAATAGGTTTTGAAATAAGACATTGTGTCTTACTTTATTCTCCTAACTGTGCTTACTCCCTTTAAAAGTATGATTTGATGAAAATGAAGCCTTGTTCGGCCTCTTTGGTACATTTTTGGACTTTTCAGTGGCATAAAAAGGAAACCTAGATACAGACTTAGATGCAGATGAAATGACTGACCTAAGACTCTAAATGAAAATGAATGACATGAAATCTTAGATTATGATGACCATGGATGGAATTAAGGGAGAAAAATTTCTGACCTAGGCCATATGCAGTGACCAAAATTTATTTGAAAACTTCTTTGAAAAGACAAATTTTTTGACATAGGATTACTAGCAAATAAAATGAAAGAGCATGTTTGATCACTGGACATATTGACACTAAAATTAGCTCTAGCTGAGGATGGAAGCTCCTTCTGGAGGTGTCAAGAACACCATAGATCAGGTAGCCTTATCCATTGGGTAATGGAGTCAAAACTGGAAACAGTAAAACTTTTGACAATACTCGGGAAACAAAACTAGAAATGACTTTGACTCAAAAGATGACTTGACTTTGACTTAAAAACTGATTGATTGATTTTTATTTTTTTGAAAGGAAAAAAATTAGCTAAATGTAGAAGTCTCATGGCCTTCACCTTGCGCTTAAAACTCCTACAACAACTTCCTTATTCTTGGACAACAAATAAAAATGATATGTACAATGAAAGTGAACCTCTTCTTCTATGATCATGTAAGGTAATGTTTGAGGAACTTACCATTGATTGGTCCTCCCAGAACTTCCTACCCTTCAAGATCTTCTAATAAAAATGCCTTATTACCTCTGAATGAATTAATCTTATAAGGACCTTCCATATATTATCAAAATTTTCGTGCTTACCTTTGTATTCATTTCGGGAATCCCAATGAAGAACAACATCTCCTAGATTAAAATCATCAACTTTGGTCTTCTTATCATAAATCTTCTTGATTTTCTCTTGAATTTTTGAAGTGTGACTAAAAACTTCATCTCTTGACTGCTATAGATGAATCATTTGGCTAATTCTTTGTTGGATATCATTTGGTTCATTGTCAATCTCTTGTAGAATTTTCATCATGGGTACAACTAAAGAAGTAGGGAATATTGTGTCAACACGATACAGAAGTTGGAAAGGTGACATGCTGATTTATCTCTTCATGCTAACTCTATCCACCCATAAAGCATTGGTGAGATTTTTGTGCCAATTTTTCTTGTTCTCTTACAACATATTTTTTATTATGTTCAGTAAAGATTTATTTGATGAATAAGCCAACCCGTTGCCTTGAGGATAACATTTTGTAGAATGACCAAGCCTAATGTGATATTTATCACAAAAGTAATTAATATTTTTGGACTTAAAGGAAACTGCATTGTCAGTAATGATTTTATATGGACAACCAAACTAAGACAGAATATTGCTCTCTAAAAATGAATAATGACAGTATTAGTAGTTTGCCTTGTGGGGATAGGTTCAATCCATTTAGTGAAGTAATCAATGGCAGTGAGTATCCACTTATGCTGGGATGATGATGGAGGATGGATTTCACCAATGAAGTCAAGAATAGGGGGAATTTTGAGGTCTAAAATAGGCCTCCTAAGGAAATTATAAAATAATAGTGGAAATGATAAAGTAAAATTTGATTACATCATCAAATTTTGGAGGGACAAAGGAAAAAACTACTTTTTCAACTCGTATTTTCAACTTATCTACCAAAAGTTTTACTCAAATTTCGAGTGGGGGTACTCATTGGATGCAAAATTTAATTCCTCATCCAAGGAGTACCCATGTTTCATACTTTCAATGGATCCTGCTACACGAAAAATGTGATTGCAATCATGTTTTTTCATGTATTTCTCATTGTTCGTGTAGCAAGGTCCATTGAAAGTGTAATATTCCAAAAATTTAGCCTTCACCTAAATGGAATATTATAGTTTGTTTTATCACTAGGTAGGTGAATAAGTGGGTAGGGAGACCCATAAACCCCTGTAGAAGGAATAATAACATTCCTAATGTGAAAGGAGGAAGAACAAGAAGATGGATTAAGCACCTTTGGGTGTGAATTAGAGGGAAGACATGTTGAATAGGTCAACTTTGACCAAGTCAACAATGTTGTCATGGAGGAGTGGCATTCATGATGAGACAACGTAGTTTTAATTGAGAAAAAATTGCGTGAGATTAGTAGCAAGTATGGATGGGACCCAATGTGAGGAGGATCACAGACTATATATGGAGGGGATTGCAGCCATTGTGATTCATGTTTTAGATTATCATTTGATATTGGTCTGTTTAGAATTTGCATCCTTTTGCTATTTAGAAGGGTTGTTGTGTTGTTTAGCACAAGGGGTTTCGAATCGGGAATCCCCATCTCATCCTCAGGGAAGGAGAGGATCATTGGGCTGCTTTTCCTCATTCCATCATTCTGTCCAATCTACCTCCTTCAACTACATCATAGTTTCTGTTTAGAGCTGGGTTGTGTTGCAGGGTGCATCAAAGGAGGATCACATAGAGATAATTCTGGGCTTGTTTTTCAGTGGAGAGGTAGCCTATCCTTTGGAGGATCAGCAAGGAGGGATCCTAGGCATATTTCTACATCTTTGGCATCAGGCCAACCATCTACCATCCCTCACAGCATAGTTACAAAATAGAACTGTGTTATTTTTAGAGGCAGTTGCTAGGAGGGTTCATTGAGCTCATTGGGAGGGTCTATTTCTGAGTAGAGGGATTAGCCTTCTAGTTAGAAATACCATTGGAGAAGGACATCATCATTTTAGATCTATCATAGCCTCATTCTATTCAGTTCCAATTTTCAGTGACATATTAACCCCAGGGTTATTTGTCACATTGTATATTTCTTGGTATTTCTAGCAATATTTTCCGGGTTGGCTAGAAATCATGTACTAGAGCCCACATATTATTTTTTAGGAATTTATAGGAGATTGGGGTCTTAGGGGAAGGAACATTAATTTGGGGCTAAAAGGAAACTAGTAGATCTTACTCTGACTTACTAAGGATAGCTAGTTTTTGACTAACTTATGACCTATTAGTTTGGATTGCTGTTGTAGGAGACTACCTCAACCTCAAGCGTGTAGGCATCCTGAATGAGCTCCTTTTGTATCTATCAGCCATATTTAATTTATGTATGTTTCAAATAGAAGCTACACTAATATGGATAGTGTTTTCACTGCTCTCCGGCATTCTATACAGTTGTAGCAACTCATGTGCTGATTGTTCTAATCATTGGAGGCTTGTTCCTATTGCTTGAGTGGCTTGACCCTCAAGATATTTTTGTATATTGTTGCTAATATCTTAATAAAATGATGGCTGCATATTGATCCCTCTTATGACATGTTCAGAATTGTTGTGTTTTACATTATTATGTCTTGTATTGCTGCTATTTCCATTCTGGAATATTACAGAAAGTATGCAACATGGGTACTCCTTGGATGAGGAATTAATTTTTTCATCCAGTGAGTACTCCCGCTCGAAATTTGAGGAAAAAATTTGGGAGATAAGTTGAAAATACGAGTTGAAAAAGTAGTTTTATTATTTTATTATTTTTTAACCCTTTTACCCTTTTACTTTAAAAATGGTGAATCATCCCCCATGGTTGATATCATCATCTTGAATCCTATTGGTTCTTATGAAGTTTATTTTGGTTGTACATTTTTCTTAGGTGGCCCATTTTAGACCTCAAAATTTCCCTAATGTCCCCATTGTTGAAATGGTGCTTGCACTTCAATTGGTTTCAAGGGAAAAGGAAAAAGATTTCTCTTCCCCTGAAAGATTTGACATTCATGACAGCTCATGACTATTTTATAAACATTAAAGAATAGACTTGGACAATAGAAACCTAACCTCAAGATATTATTTGATGTAGTCTTCCAATAAAGATGACCACTACAGTCACCTTTTTGAAATTCAATCATCACTTTTTCAACTTCTCCTTCAACCAAACAATTCAACAATAATCCACCTGGATCTTTCCAATACAAGACATTGTTAAGAATGCAATACTTAAGACCTTTGAACTTCAAAGATATAGTTTTATTACTAGGAAATATGGGAGGAGGATTCAAGTGTTTCAAAACATGAACAATATCAGCATACCATGGTGATGAAGAAAAAAATTCAGATACCTCAAGTAATACTTTAGCCTCTTGCTCCTCAGATTAAGTAGCAATAAAATTACTGTCCAAAGCATGTAGATTTTAGTCCTCCATAAGCTTAGCCAGGCCTTTTCCCTTGATCAAATTTGTAGGCTTGATTTCCAATTCATACTCCAACATAGCAGCAATCCATTTTCCATGCCACCCTTCAGGATCATTCTGCGTGAGCACATATTTGACAACGACATTTGGGACAAATGCAATGACATGAGAGTGGCGAATATAGAGCTAAAAGTCATTCAATTATTTGACTCATGCCAAGGAATGTTTATCAATGATATTTTACTTCAAGGCTGTGTCTCTTATAGTTCTACTGAAAAAGGAAATGGCTTGTTATGTGTTCAGATTTTTCTTTTGCATAAGGACAACAACTAGAGTATGCTCCGAAGAAAATGAAAAAATGATGAAATCAAATGTGTAATTTGGACTCATAAGAATAGGAGCATGAGATAAATCCAATTTAAATTTATTGAATTACCTCTTTGCCTCTTCAGACCATTTAAATTCACTATCTTTCTTCAGCATGACAATAATTTTCCTCAAATGTTCAGCAAGAGTGGGAACAAACCTTCTTAAAAAATTGATTTTTCCATTGAACGACTGGATTTCCTTCTTGTTCCTAGGATATTCCAAGGCCTGAATTTCTTCAATCCTTTACGGATCTATATGAATACCATCTTTTGATATGATATGGCCCAACAATTTACCTTCCTCCATAGCGAAAAGGCTCTTCTTTGGGTTCAACGATATGCCAAAATTTCCGCATTTCTGAAAAATTGTCTTCAAGTGTTGTATGTGTTGCTCATTTGTCTTAGAAAAAATAGTGATGTCATCAACATAAATGACCAAAAAGACATCCTTTTCATTGGCGAAAGAAATATCCATTTCTTGTTGAAAATTAGCCCCTGCATTCTTCAATTCGAAAGGCATTTTGGCATACATGAAGGTACCCCATGGTGTTGTAAAGGTTGTCTTTTACTGATCATCTGGGTGTATTAAAATATGATTATACCTGGAGTATCCATCCAATAATGAAATTCTAGAATATCCAAATACCATTTGCAGAATATGGTCCATCTTTGGTAGGGGGTAATTGTCTTTCAACGACACTTTATTCATATTTCTAAAATCTATACAAAAATGGATCTCTCATGTCTTCTTCCTTACTAGAGCCAAATTATACATCCAATTTGAAAAGCGAAGTGGAGCTATAATACTAGGAGTAAATAATATGTTTACCTCTTTTTGAAGAAATGCTTCTGATCCAGCTTTAAGGGAATTGTATGATGGATTACACACTTATTGTACACTTTAAAATCAGAATATTCCCAAGAAAATACATCAAAAAACTAAGACATGAGGGATTCGTATTTATTTTTAATTTCTGAGCTCAAGGATTTTTAAATCTTGACCATCTTTGTCTTTTCAGGAGTGCTAAGATTGAGGTTTTCCACTTCCACTTCTGTTGGTAGCATGGTCGGTTTGCGTGCAACATCATATTGATCAAAAAGCTCCTCCAAAGGCACTAGACCTATTGGAATGGAGTTTTCTTTCAGCTGAAGTACTTGCATTTCTATTGAATGGAATTTTTGGTCATCTTCATAGCACTAGTTATCCATTTGTGAATTCACAAATTCCTCTTCTATCTGTAAGAAGTTGCTGATCTGTTTGAAATATTGAAAGACCTACCAATACTGAACATTATCTAGAACAGCAGAGCAGTGTTTAACGTTTATCTCATACTTCTTATTTAGATACAATGGAATTTTAAACATGTTGTCTGAGGTGGCAAGAGAATAAAAAATAACATTGTTTTCCCTTGTAATCAATGGCAAAGTATACTCATTGAAAGTTTTGAGGATACCTAACACTCAATTTCGGTAAGCTCGCATTCTAGGATGTTTGGCCTGGTATTCCTTTTTAACTTGTTTTATTAGTAGCTCAGAGTCGCTATACACAAAAATTTTCTTGGCACCTAACTTTTGGAGTATTTTCAAGCCAACTATCAAAGCCTCATACTCTGCTTCATTATTCAAACTGTCAAATTCCAACTTGTAATAGGACATTCGAATATTGGAAGGAATTTTAAGTGACTAATTTATAGGGCTGTGAATCCATACTCCAATTCCAACCCTTTCCTTTCCCAAGGCTCCATCAAAGTCCATGGTCCACAAACCACTTTCTTCATCGGTAAGCTACAAATCAGATGATTGAACTTTACTTGATGTTTGGGAGAGTTATGTTGTACCAAAAATTTCAGTACCTTTCACTATTTTGTCTCTTTTTTGGGCTAATGCACTTGGTTCCAAACTACTTGGCATATTTTCTTGATTTTTTTCATTTGCAATTTTAAAACAAAATTTGAAAACTCAGAATTTTATGTTTTCTCTTCAATTAAAACTTCTCAAGATGTTGAAAATTCATCATTGAATGAGATAAAGGACTCTAAATATTTGTGAATAACATTTATGGGATGATTATTAGGCTTTTCTCTGCTACCGATTATGTACTTCATTTTACTTTCCTGATATAGTTTTCTGAGTTGTCCAAAGATGAGAATTGTAGCATATGAAAATTTGAGCTGCAAGGTACCTCTAAGCTTTGCTCCCCATGGCCAGGAGAGAAAAATTCCATATCGGGGAGGGATATCAGCCACAACAACATCCATGAGGACATTCTTGGCTCATATTTTCTCTAAAACACCATTAGGTCCTTAATGAGTCCAAGACATTTCACCTTCCTTGAATCAAATGAATAAAGATCATGGTAAGGTCTTGTGATATCCAAGCCTAATATGTCCATAATGGCCTTGGGCATAAGGTTATGAGAAGCTCCAGAATCAAGCATGGCATTATGTAGGATAAAATTGTGGATTTTGAGGCTAAGATAAAATGGAGGGACCTCACTATCTTCTAAATCACCATCGACAACAGGACCAAATAGAAGTTTCGGGTGATCATCACTCACATTAACCATGCCGGACATCTAATCCACCCTAAGCACCTTAGCTACTTGAAACTTATAGCGTTCTTTTTTGACCATTTCAGTTAGAAGAATGGAAACTTTCAACTTTTCAATTTCATTTTCAAGACTAAAAAGAGCGTAATGTTTTTCTACCTCTTTCAATGTTGCATCTTTCTTCTCTTACTGATCTTTGTGTGAAATTTCCTTCTTCTGTCCTCCATCTTTTAGTTCTTTATCCTTCTTTTAACTGTTGGTGGAAGCTGCATTGCCTTTAGCATGATTAGGAACAACAGGTCCTTTGTCTTTGCTTTGATTTGGAGTGGCGGTTTCTTTATGATGAGCATCTATTTGAGAATTTTGTTTTTTCTGATTGGAGGTTATCAAGGAAAATTTTAAGAAACCCCCCAAATTTATATGTATAATAAATGGGTGAATCCCCATGGTATATAGAAAAAATTATAGGCTATTTTTTCATTAATATAATATACATATATAATTTTTTGGTGAATCTTTCACTAAATTATAAAATTTTGTTAAATATTGGCAAATTTTTCACTAGGTTATAAAGTGTTGAAAATTCTTGGTTAATCTTCTAAGAAATTAGAAAACATTGTAAAATATTAGCGATTCATTACCAATGTATAGAAACATATGTAATAATAAGAAAAATGTCTAGTTAAAAACTATGATATAAAATTTTCCATGTTTTGGAAAAGAAAAATCACGAGTAATGTTGTTCTAGGTTCTTGTTATACACTATTGAAAATATTTTTGCATGTTTTTATTATGTGTTACCACAAATGTATTATCACATCACAAGGGGAAATTAATTGGAAAGGAACCCCCAAAAGCATGTGATGTTGAACCAAATAAATTCTTTTGCTCAAACTTGGTCTTTACACATCTAGATAACTCTGCCATATCCTATGTAATTTATATTCTATATGCTTCACATGAAAATAAGGTCTATGAATAGCTATATGAAAATCATGAATATTTACATTAAATTCTTTTTTTTTTCTTATACATCACTTTTCTAAAAGGTAGATACTTCTCCAATTCCTCAAGTTCAAATAAACCAACAACTTTAAAATATGGTGTTTCATCATAATATGTAGTTTTTTCACATACTTTTGGATCATAACTATTGTAGTTGTTGTTGAAATTTATTCTATAGTTAACAAATCTAATAATGTTGACTTGGTAAAACATTATTTGAAATCGCACAAAATAAAAAATGAGAATGAATGGAAGATGAATATCCATTGAAACTTAATTTCCTACACGATGAAAAAAAAGGTAATAACACAAACTCATTAAAAATATACAATGAGTGAGTTAAAAAATCTAGCACAAATATAAAAAATAGTCTATGCATGTTCATTACTTGGAATAATATGTCACAAAACAATGATCTTCAAGGGGTTTTTCACTTCAAGAATAATACTACACTAAAGAATCTATCGTTCTCAACTAATTACATGTGATGTTTTTTTGTATTGGTATCAAAGTATAATTGCATTAGATGAATGTCCTTCTCATGATAATATGAATTCTATGATGAACACATAGGATCCAAGTGCATAGAACATTGTTTTCTTCACTTAACTAAGCAGAGCTCATTTTCCTCTCTTAACAAACAATAAGTATTTTTATAGAAAATATAAAATGAAGTAGTAAATTCTAAAAGGTGAATATTATTTTGTGACACCCCAACATGAGAGGAAATAAAAATAAAAATAAAATAAAACATATCTTTCAATAATCAAATATATAAATAAAATCATAATAATTATGGAAAACACATTGAATGCCTAGATAACAAGTGAAGTCATATATTAATCCTAATACCATATCATTCTCAAATGAACATGACAAAAAAAAAAAAAATTTACTCAACAAAGGTCTTTAACTTTAACCTAACCCCTTAAATCAATAATATAAGATGAAACAAATTGTGCCTTAACAAAAGGATCAATTAAACATCAAATAAAAACTAGAATATTTTAAGAGATCATAAATTTTAACCAAAATAAACCCAAAATGTTCAAACTTGGAAAATTGATCCAAATGCAACAAATGAACTAACCATTAATATTGACAAAGATATTAGAGTTACAAAAAAAGAAAACTCATCTAATTGAAATGAACCCATTCTTGCTTAGTAAAATCCTTGTTAAAGTACTTATTATTTATCCTTTAATACAAGGACACTACCTATATCAAAAGATAGATCCTCACCTCATAAAATTATTGCTTCATTTTCTATTAGATACAAGAAAGGGATAAAGTAATAGTTAATTATCAAGACTTCAATCTTAAAAAACATTTTAGCAAGGAAATATGGATTCAATGTTACAATAAAGAATAGAAAGTATAGAACATGTTCTTACCTCAAATGCAATGTCAAATTGGCAGATATTATTAGTAATGTTGTTGTGATAAATCATTTAGAACATGCACCAAAAATAGAGGAACAACAAATTTAATCAAATAAAAGGAATCACCTCATTTGTACTATTCCATTCAATTTTTCTTACACAACCTATGTAACATGTATACCAAAATAAGTGTCCTTTGGGACTTCATATATATTGGAATAGATAAAATATTGTGCTATATAAATTTTCCACTTCTCAATTTGGTCCTCATTTGCTTCATTCTAAACACAATATTTTTCACATGAACTGTAATTTTGATCCTTCAAAATATCATGTTCCATATCAATTTTATTAGAGAAGTTTGTTGTATTGTCTTTGCCCCTTCTATCACAATATGATTTCCAAAGAGCTAGTGATCTTTCATATGGAAAATTTTTAATGTCATACTTTATTACATATAATTTTAGACATATATCCATATATTTATCAAGTTCGTTCCTCAAATTTGACTTCAAAAATGATAATGCACTAAACATCCTCTCATCCTTTACTAATCACAAAATCATGGTTTGACACAAATATTCTAATTTGAAATATTATGATATATTTTCTTTTAAGTATTAGCTATCATCTAAAATATTCCCTAATCAAGTTATCACACCATATTCTAGAGGATCCTCCAAAACATGAAATTGTTTCCACATTGTTTCAGCAAAGTGTGTGGCTTGTTGAAACAAATTTGATGAATCCAAAATACCTTGAGTTTCAAAAATAATAATTTAATATTTTAATCCATATTTTAATATTTTTTTGAATCCTTTAATTAGTTTATAAATATTTGTCTTCGTTGGCTTCTTAATCATTTATGCCTCAAATTTCTCCTAAGGTATATTTTATTATTTATATTATTTAAATATCTTTTCCATTCCTTGGAACCCATTTTATTATTTCATGGTTAACTCCATTATGTTACCTTTATATTCTCTTTTCATTACTAAAACCGCCTCATATTTTATTTATTTTTTTGTCCTTTATGAAGGGTGGAGTGTCCCTCGAAACATTGGAAATTTCAAATATTGACACAGTTTATTTCAAAAAAAAATCTCAACGATGGTTGAAAATGTTGATGATGAAGTGGCCTATGATATAAAACCATGTGAGAAGGATAAATATGATAGGATGCTTGTCAAGAGGTTGATTAAGGGATCATGTGAGTTCCTACAAGAGATCAAATGATCAAGTAACATCAGTAATGATGAAGGAAACTATCCAAATATGAAAATTAATCATGCCTATATATATGACTTGTAATGATTGGAGTAATAATTCCTTTATGCATTCTTTATATATTCATTTATTTGTTTATGATTGAATGCATGTATGATAATGATACCTAGGCGGGATATGATGAATGAAGAATCTTTTGGTATGGAAATATTTTTATAATCCTTTTGATTCAACCATGAATTAGTATCTCATGATTGATTCACTTATAATGAGTGAATGGGTAACAAAATCATGTTATGAATTTTTATAACACATGATAGTGAACTCCAATATAGCTAATGTGTGACACCATATTGTTGATGGATATGGAAGGATATAGTACTACACAAATGTCCACTTGTCTCCCTGCTTATTTTGGCATTGTAGAGTATAACCTTCTTGAAAATAGTGAGGATCACCTATAAAGGAGAGGATTCCTAAGTTAATATACAATAGAGAAGGGGATTTCCTTGTAGTATGTTCGAGGTAAATATGGGGGGTGACTAGTTGATGTGTTGAGGTATTGGTTAGACATTCCAATTCATGATGGTGGAATACATGATATAGAAATGTAGGATTTTGAAATCAAGCAATAGGGATGGATTGAGTATATGTGATCATGAGTATAGGCACATCGGTTATTGGAATAAATATTTAGTTTCATATTGTAATGGTATGTATGCTAAGTAACACATGTACATTGAAACATAGTTCCATTTAATTGAGTATGATTAACAACTAAAAATGATTGAATTATTAGTTTGTTAATATTATTCTGAGAATGCCTCATGGATGGTAGTAAATATTGAAATAAATGATTATAGGCATAGATAATCACTTTTATTTAGTTGATTGAAAAAATTAGATTGTAGGTGGAATGGTCTCAAATATGAAAATGAGTGTAATTATGTAACAAATATTAGGTACTACGCAACACAAGAGCCAAACACCATGAGAAGGAATCTCATACTTATGAAATTTATGAATTAGACTTGGAATTTATAAGTTGTATTATTATGAATATATATATTGTAACTGTATGTGTATGATACATGATAGATGATGGCTATTGAAGATCAAAAGCCTTGAAGGAAGGTCATTGTTATGACAAAGGAACCATGTGATTTCCACAAGTTATATACTACTAGTGGATGTCTAGTAATAAGTTGGTGCTCTCCTTACATGAGAAATCCATGAAAATATATATTACCTAAGGGATTGTTTATTAGACAAGGGGACATATAAGCCTAGAGGGTGAGTGTATCAAGGAGGAGGAAACTTATAAGTTCATATGGGATGGTGGCTAGAATCTTGAGGGTGTGTTAGAAAGGATAATGAAATTAATTATTTCCTATGGAATCCATTTTATGGGATAGATTCATATCCATATAGAAAAGTATTAAATAAAAAATATATAAATATATTTGAATAGATGCTTACATCATGGAATTGAGAAATATTTTGCATAAGATAAGTGTATCTTGATAATTGTTATGATATGTTTGCTTACTTGATTACTAACGCAAGCATATGTTGGAATGTTGAAGTATGGTGGTATACCAAGATATTGAATAGGATGACACTCCAAATACATCTAAATAATGAGGAAAATAAGTGGTGTTAATGAGAAGGAAACATTGAGGATTGTGTTATTTGAAGGGGGATATGCTAGAAGGTCCTAGTATTGAATCCCATTGATTAACTGTACTTAATTATGATTGAATGTTTGATTTTTTTTGGCATGGATATTTTAATTACCATGCTTTATTTACACCATGAGGAAAAAAATTCATGGCGATTTGAGTAATATAAATATTGTTTTTCTTAAATTTAATAAAATAATAGAGATACATGAGGTAGGCGCATAGAAAAAGGGGTTTATGATAACAGGAGATGGGAAAGGTGAGAAGTTACTAGGGGGTTATACATGCCAAATAATCCTTTTTTTTTCCATTTTTCCAAACTTTACTTTGTTTCCTTCATCACCATGTTCCTTACTAAAAATATAGAAACCTTAACTGACAAACGTTGAATTCATGTGGTAGTTGTGGATATGTACACCTTACATAATTATGAAATCAAGTGGATTAGTACCTTCATCATGGGAATTGTGAGAGAAGTGGTAAAACCTAGATTTTCTCACATTTTCTTTGAAAAAAATCATGTCCCCACAATAAGGGGGAAAATGAGGTCTCATGGGGTGTTGGGGTCAAGGTGATTTTTTTATTCATTCATTCATCATTATACCCCCCACACATGTGATTGATGGGGAGGGAACAAACTCATGATTGGATGTAGGAAATTGATTGTAGGGAGGCAATGATTCATGTAGTCTTAGAGGCATGTATGTTAATAGTTGTAGGGAAGAAGGAATGATTTATTATTATTCATTATTGTACTAAGAAAAGAAACATAGTCTAATATAATTCTCACCTAAATAACATAATCAATTTTGGTTCTAAGGTGAATAGTGGAGCCCATTCTGTATTCACATGAATGGTGTTTGACCATTATGAAGTCATGTAAAGAAAATTTAAGAGAGATGCATGGAGCTAGACATAGTAGAGAAGGGAAATCAAATGGAAGAGAAGTAAGTTATAAAAGAAAATGAAATAGAGGGAGAGGAAAATTCATTCTCCCTTGGTTGGTGCTAGAATCCATGAAAGTAGTTGCAGAGGTATTGGTTCCTACTAGGAGGGCGATCAAGGAAGGAAAGAGGAAATTTTGAATTCATGTGATGAGAACTACATAAATATGTATAGATTCCGAAAATAGATAAGGAAGATATTCAAATTGTTAAAAGAGAACTTCTGTGAAAATAAGTGAATTCTAGAGAGGGAGAACATAGATATATTCAAAAATAGGGTTGGAAAGGGATCCAGGAATGATATCAAGATATGTGATGGAGAATCCATGGATATAAGCTAAGGATAAAACCATAGTGTGGGTTGAACAACCAAGCAAGGAAGCCTTTAAAACATGAAAAAGGTCAAGAACTGAGTAAATGTTGTTGGAGTTAATGGATAATATATAGACCCTCTACGCACACATAGAGGGAGAGCTTAGAGACTTTTGAGGGACCATTGAGTAGATAAGGAAGGTATTCTCCTTATTCTATGTAAGGAAATAAATGTGTGTCACCAAAATAGTTGTGTTGTTCCAAGAAAAAAAATAGCAATGAAACAATGGGATAGGTAATTTTTTATCCTAAGAATGATTTCCATAAAATTGTTCTAATTTTCCTTAGCGGTATCAAAGCTTCAATTAGGGTGGCGTATTATAAAAATAATTAGTGAAATCGAGTCTATGGTTAGGTGGAACATTTCTCTACCTAAGTTAACGTTGGCCTTCAAATTTCAACTAGATAAGCTCTTTGTTTGGTTTGTTTATGCTTGATGTACTTTGTTGGAGTATTTTACTATTTCAATGTTGAATATTGCTACAACTTTACTATTTCTTCATAGTGTTAAATAAATGCCATATGTGCCAATGTAATTCAAGTAAATATAATTATATATGATGCTACAAAATTTTTACTAAGTATCATTACCTATATTTATTTTTGGATGTAAGTGTGCTAGTAAACATACATAGTGTTGTCGCTTGTGATTAATATGCTATGTGAATCAATATTATGGTTATAGGATACCATTAGGGAATAATGAACTGTGGATGGAGCATATGATTTCTTTGCTAATGTTATGGAACCTATGCTTTCTTTGCTGATTTTATGCACGAAACTAGAGGTATATATTATGCCCCGTCTACTTAATCATACTCATTCACCTTGTAATATTTTTTTGGTTAAAATAAGAACTCATTTGTTATGTTAAAAACTAGACATAAAATAAATATAGGCTGTTTCCAATAATTTTTTTGATTAAAATTAATGTAACAAAAATTTAGATGTAAAATATAATTGTATAAGGGAAAATTCCAAAAGAAATAGTTCCTCTATGCTCCATGGTTTTGAAAACTAGGCTATCCATGAATATTTTGTTTTATGGAAGTTCTTCCTGAGCATTTTAGATAAAATTACATATGTAAAACACCTCAAATTCTTATTTAGAGAAATCACGATGCTCTTTTTGTTTGCATGTATGTTTTCATTCGTTGGATATGAGGATCAAATATTTAACTAGAAACTTAACTACAGTACTTGCACTAACAACAAATCTGTGAACACATGATCAACTCGATGTACAGGTACACGTTTTTATTGGTTTAGAATGGATTTGAATTTGGAAGATGGAGTATATATGATTTTTTTCAATGGAGAAAGAAAGTCTTGTAGCTCCAAGGAAAACCTCTTTTACAATGAAAACTTTGACTAAAACATTTGCACACAACAGATTTAATCCCTCTAGAAACCTAATAGATTTATATATATCTGTGTGTGTGTGTGTGTGTGTAAACACACACATACCAATGTAAATTTTCATTGTTTAAACTATATTTTTTAATGTAAAAAATAAATTCAATCTCATCAAAATTTACTTGAGAACTTAGATTTTGTAAACTACATAGCTTAAAATTGCAAGTTGAACACATTTGCTTGATTTGAAAGAACATTATAAAAGTGGGTAATTTGGATTAAAATTCAAACTCACCAAAGCTATAAAGCCCATTAAGAATATTAAAACAAGTCATTGGTACCATCTAGCCTTCAAGAGTCTTCAGCAAGAGATATATTCTAAGTTTATTAACCAGTTTGGGCCAAAATGGCAAGGCATTGTGTGTTTGGAGGCTGGCGCTACACGTTCATCCAGGCATTGTGTGCTTACCCAACCACATTGCGTGTTTAATTTGAAATCCCAAAGTAATTAATAAATGTGTTGCACATTTATAGATTGGCACTGTGCGTTCTGCCCGACACTGTGCTCTTACCCATAAACGTTGTGTGTTTACATGGTGGTTGTTTTAAAGGTTTTCACCACTTCCATATAGCTCTGATTTCCTCATAAATTTCTCCAAGGATTTTATAATCAGTAAGTGGCCATAAAATACCTCTCTTTTCACATGTTTTTTTCCTTTCAAGAGTTGAAAGTATCATAACTTATGAAACCCTAGTTTTTAGTTCATTATCATTTTCCATACATCATATATTTGTTCACCTCCCTGAACCCATATCGGTCATGAGCATGGTCAATCCCTAGGGTTTTCATTAAAATAGGTTTTCTATTTACACTCATTTCCTTCATGCATCTAAGCTAGCCATCTCATCTCCTTCTCCCTTCATCTCATTCTAGTTTTTACCCTAGGGTCTCCTAAGTCAAAACTAAAAAATGTCTGAAGAAGAAGAAAGAGGTGTCAATGAGGCACAAATACTAAGGATAAATGACCACAAAGAAGGTAAAATTAATATATTTGAACCAATAACTACAAGGGAACTCATGGCCTCTCCTCTCACTCTGTCTTGTTTCAAGCATGTTGGTTGTTTTGATTTTTGTGAGAGGGTGTAGCAGATTCAATATCACTCTAAGTTGACAAGGTTATTTATCACAAACCTTCATCATAAGCAGGTCACTCTTGCTAGGGTTACTTTTGATATGTCCACTGATGCCATTTCAGATGCTATAGGGATCCCTAATGTGGCAGAGAGATGGTTTAAACAAGCAAACCTTGATCTAAGATATTATGAACCATACATAAAACCTAGATACAAGGATAACAAGAAGTCAATTTTCCCTTTCTCTCATCTCCTTAACCAATATGTCCCCATGATGAAGATAATCATGGAGTAATTCACTTGTGAGGGGAGGTTTTCTCGACTCTACTCATACCATATTCGACTCCTCATGCACTTCACTAGATTAAGAATGCTTCACCTGCCTTACTATCTCTTCTGCAGCATTGATAAGATGAGATTCATTGTGAAAAAAAAGAGATTATAATCATCTAATGTAGAGTATTTTTCATAACTCCCTCATCAATATGTTGGTCATGCATCAACTGGAGAAAAATAATATCCCATGGGACACTTTCATTGCAAATGAAGTTTTCACCACCCCACCTAGTCATCATGAGAAAAATATCCCTTCATCATCTCATCCTCCCATATCCACTTTTCCATCTCAGCCTGTTGCTCATACATCATCACCTAGTCAGATCCATTCACCTCATGTTGATCCTTCTTCTTCACCTTTCTATAACCCTTCATCATCCCATCATGATACTAGAGCATCAAGCAGTGAAAGGGACATTGAGACAACTTGGGCTAATGTGACTGATGTTGAGCCATTTCCCAAGACTTATTAGAGAGGCCAAAAACATGTGTTTTCTTCACATGGTGTCAAAGGGGCCATGCTTTCTTCATCAGAAAAACAGGTGGACAAGGGAAAGGAAAAGGCTACAGAGCCTATCATTGATGAGAAGAAGAACAAGCATGAAACTGAGAAGGAGTTTCAGTTGATTGAACTTGATGATGAGGATGAGGTTAGAATCACCAATGCATTTATCAGAATAAAAGAGGAAAATATTAGTGAACTTCAAGCTAATCTTGACAAAGCACAGTATGTGATTGACTTTCTTGAGCAGGAAAATCAGTAGCTGAAGACCAAGAAAATCGTTAGTGAGGTCAAGACCATCAAATCTCAAAAAGAGGTAGGGAAGGCTAAGGCTTTGTTGGAGGAGACATTGGGTAGTTTTGGTGAGATTGATGATGAGGAGGGTCAGCCTCCTAGACAGAAACCAAGGAAAATGGGGATTAAGAGAGCTCTAGCCCATGAGAGACAGAAAGAGGCTGAGTTGGCAGAGCAGCTCACTCCAATTGAGTTGCTTGCCCTTGAGATTAGCAAGGACGGAGAGTCATGGCTTGATATGTCCAACTTGAATTGGAGGGCTTGTTGGAGAAGGCTAAAAAGGAAAATTATATTTAGAGGAAAATGGAAAAGCACTATGCCATGAGAAACAAGATTGCAAGGGCCAAGATCAAACGAGCCCATGCAAAGATTGAAGCCTTGACTGAGAAAAAGGAGAAGGGGAAGTTAGACATACTTTCTGAGGTGTCTCTCATACCTATAACCCTTGATCAAACAAGTAAACTCACAATTTTTGACAAATTTTGGCATTTTTGGCACTATGGTGCATTTTTGAGTTTTTGGGCAATTTTGACAAACATAAATTTTTCTAAACGCGTAGCGCCACTGGCGTTGCACTCTTTTTTGGGGCATCCAATTGAAAACTGGCCAGCACCATCATGTTCAGAATGATGAGGAAATTATCTCCAACAATTTTTAGAAGATTTGGAGGAGAACTGGTCACTCAAAAAGGCAAAAAACCACAAAAAAAACATGTTTCTGCCCTTGTTTTTTTCTTGGCGCTTTGCGTTTACCAGTCTTGGGAGAAAAATTTTTTGACAGGGAAGATTGACACCATTTTAGAAACTACAGGCATATTTGGAAACTATACTTAGACAGATTTCCAATGAGCTATCATGGAGCTGATTTGGACATCAGGAAGGCCTCCAAAGTTTTTCTGCAATACAGGTCATTTTTTATGTCACGGCGCTGCGTGTTTAACAAGAAAATGCAGTTTTCATCAGCATCAAATTTTTTTTGAATTTTTGACTTTTTACTTGGAAAAATGAGAAAAAATTCTGATGTAAATGGTCATGGTGAATTTAAATATCATGTTTTTACTTTTATCTAGGGTAGAGGCATCAGATAAGTCTCCTAGAGGTCAAATGAATCAGCTTCCTCTCTTTTAGTGGCAAATTGTTGAGTTTTCCTAGTCTTCAGATTCTATTTGGTGTATAAATTTGAATAATAGCTGAATTATTCATCGATATTATCCTGATTACACACTATTTAAGCTTCATGGATAATACATAACCTCTTCTACAATTGATCATCAATATGCGGAAATAGAAAGCAGTCGCATGTGCTCATTAAAACATAATCAAGCACACATATCAACACAGGATGTAATGGGGAAAGAAATATCTGAAAACCACCAAATATCTGTATATTATAATGATAGAGAACATGTAACAATACATAGCACCAAGCTCTCACAGCTCTCAGCACTATCTCCAAAAGTTACACACAAACTAGTATGGAAAGTGAACTAGTCACAGGTTCAAATCTCCTCCACAAGTCTGCCTACCTCTACTGCGCAACCCAAGTTGATTAATGATGAGATCCAAGTTCAAATCCCACTAGCTCCAACTGCGCAATCCTCATTGGCAATCTCCATCAATGTGTGTGAAAATCTCATGCACAACCAATAGTCACAACTGATAGTAGACTCACCCTTTCACCCACCTCTAACACTGGTCTCCATTGAACTGTCCATGCATTGCAGTTAACTGATGTGTTCTTTAGTTGATTTATGAGTTAATAATTAGTGAATTAATTAATAATTAATTCACACCACTCATCACTAGTGTATTTGCCAGTTAAACTAAATACAACTAGTTCAACTAAGTTAAACCGAACACAACTCCACCAACTGTCTCATCAACTCCACCAAACTCTGCCACATGAGTTCTAACTGAAGTCAACCATGCAATAGCTCAACTAACCCATAGGAAAAGCGTATTTCCTTCTGTCAGCTGCATGTGCCACATCCAAGAATCAAACTGAAGTGCTCCAAGAGGATAAGATAATGTTTATAGTCTAAATATTATTAAGGGTTAATAATATTTTACTGTTCTATTTTTAGCCCGGCAGTCTAAAATAGAAACCGCCCAATGTCTAAAAATAGAGGTCCATATATTTTTACCAACTCAACCAATCATCCATAAATAGCATCCTCCAACTCATAGACCATGATCCATATGTATAAAAATAGATAGTCTAAAAATAGACTTTGTGCCAAAAATAGCCTACGGGCCCACTTAGTGAAGGCGACTTCATTTCACTAAGCTCCATCATCTTGTTGCATTTTCAACACTCCCTCTCAACAAGATTTGGATTATCTGAAACCCTTATCCTGCCTCTGTGGTATTCAAATTTTCTCCTGGTGAGCGCCTTCATCAAGATATCAGCATCCTGATCCTCCGTGGGAATATATGAAAGTAACATGATTCTCCGCTGCACACAATCTCTGATATGATGGTACCTGATGTCGATGTGTTTGGATATATCATGAAATACTGGATTAGCCAAGAGTTTAATGCAACTCTAGTTATCACAATAAATCACAGTAGGCTCCAAGTGCGAAACGAACAACCCGACCAGGATCTTCCTCATCCATAAGGCCTCGCATGCAGCCAAGCTTGTTGCCATATACTCAGCCTCTGCTGAACTGAGTGCCACGAATATCTGCTTCCTGCTGTACCAAGAAAATGCTGTCGACCCGATACTGAATATCCCTCCATATGTGCTCTTTCTGTCTGTTGGGCTCTTTGCCCAATCTGCATCCGTGAAGCCACATAGCTTCACCTCATCTTCTTGTCTATACCACAAGCCATATCCTGATGTGCCTCTAAGATAACGCAATACATGCTTTCCTGCCTTCCAGAAGAGCTTGGTAGGCTTAACCATAGCTTGCGAAAGCTGGTTAACAGCATATCATATATCGAGTCGTGTATTGACCAGATACATAAGCGACCCCACCAACTGTCAATAAACAGTGGCATCCACTACCTCCGCTGAAGTAGCATCCTCCTTCCTCCAACCTCCAGAAGAGGAGTATCAACAAAGCTTGTAGCCATGCATGTTGAACTTCTCCAATATTTCGGCATACTACTTGAGAAACAAACAGTCCTCCGCTGCGCTGCCAAATCTCCAATCCCAGGAAATAATGAAGGATGCCCAGGTCCTTCATCTCAAACTCTCGTGCACGATCCTCCTTGCATGAAAGTATCAACTGCTCGTCGCCAGTCAAAATCAGATCATCTACATACAGTACGATGATCAACAGCTTCCCCTCCACCACAATCTGGTACAGGTTTGGATCCGTCTCACTCTTGGAGAATCCAAGCCCGGTGAAGTAGCTGTCTATCCGAGTGTACCAAGCACGAGGTGCTTGCTTCAGCCCGTACAGTGCTCTCTTGAGTCGGCACACATGTGACTCATTGCTGAAGATCTCAAAACCTTCAGGCTGCTCTATGTACACCTCCTCCTCAATGAATCCATTGAGGAACGCAGTCTTTACATCCATCTGATGGATGTGCCACCCCATCTGCGCTGAGAGAGCTAGGATCGTCCGTATGGAAGAGTACCTTGCGACAGGTGCAAAGGTCTCCTCATAATCGATCCCCTCGATCTGTGAGAAGCCACAGGAAAAAAATCTTGCCTTGTACTTCTCCACACTCCCGTCAGCCGCCTGCTTCACTTTGTAGATCCATCGCGAACCCACCACTGATTTCCCCTCCGGTCGCGGGACAATCTCCCATGCACTATTTCTGACAATAGAATCATACTCTTCCACCATGGCATCTACCCATGCGGGGTCCTCCACAACTTCCTCGAAAGAGGATGGCTCTGTCATGACACATTTTCTCACAAGAGCCATGTATCCAGTGTACCGGTCCGGTGACTGTCTCTGTCTGCGCTGTGCTGTAGGTGGTCCTACAACCTTCTCTGCATCTTGAGCCAATCGCTCAGCTTCTGTAGTGCGCTTCCGCCCTCTGATGGTTGGCGCTGCATGAGTGGTCTCTTCCACTCCATGAACTTCCTCTTGTGGCTGATCCACATCCTGAAGCTCATCCTTAGGAACTAATAGCTCCTCATCTACATGAAAGTGTGGCTCCCTCTCAAGCGAACACTTCATGGCTTTCTCCTCATGAAATTTGATATCCCGTCACACAACAGTCTTGCGACTGTCTGGAAAATACACATGATAGTTGTGGGGTGTATCAGTGTACCCCACAAATATCCCAACCTCTGCGGTCGGATCCAGCTTCTTCCTGGCATCCTTCGTCACATGCAAGTAGATAGGTGAACCAAAAATCCTCAAATGGGAAATATCAGGTCTCTTACCAGAAAACGCCTCCTCCGGTGTACTCATGCCAAGTATCTTGTGAGGACAATGGTTCTGCACATATACTGCAGTATTGCATGCCTCAGCCCACAAGTGAAGGGGTAGGCCCTGATCATGCAACATCGCCCATGCAGCACCCACGATCGTTCTGCTCTTCTACTCAGCAACCCCGTTCTACTGTGGCTTATGGGGTGCGATAAGCTCTCTCCGAATCCCTTCTGCACTGCAAAATTCCTTGAATTCAGCAGAGATGAATTCACCACCATTTTTGCTCCTAAGAGCCTTCACATGCTTCCCCAATTCCTTCTCAACCAGTGCCTTGAACTCACAGAACTTTGAGTATGTCTCGCTCTTCTTCTGCATGAAGAAGATCCAACACTTCCGAGAGAAATCATCAACAAAGATCACATAGTACTTGTGCTTTGCTATCGAAGCTACTGAGAAAGGTACACACATGTCTGTGTGAACTCTCTCAAAGATCATCGTGGCGTGACTATCCTTCTCGTGAAAGGTGGCTTTCACAAATTTTTCCAAGGTACACCCCTTGCACTGATCTGACTGCGCAAGAGTGCCCTTAGGAAGCCCAGTAGAAATCTACTGCAGTATCTTCAAAGCTCCATGGTGAAGGTGCCCCAATCTCCGATGCCACAGCTCGCCATCATCCCGGCTCACCACTCCTTCCGCCTTGCATGCCATTGCTGCACAACCATCTACTTGCAACTGATAAAGGTTCTTGACTCGAACCCCTATCTTCTGGGTCTCTCCAGTTGTCTTACTGCGTAGGAAAGCTTTCCCTTCACTGAAGACCACATCATACCCCTTGTCTTCTAACATCACCATGGAGATCAGATTCTTCTTCAATCTTGGAACATGCATCACTTCCTTCAATACGAAGGGTTTACCAGACTCCCTCTCAAAGGAAATGGTACCGATACCGGTCGCACTGTATCTACCATCATCGCCCATCTCGATGTGCACTCCAAGATCTTTCTCATCCAGATCAGAAAACAAATCTCGATCTCCTGTCATGTGAAAAGATGCACTACTGTCCAAGAACCATACTGGTCCCATCACACTTGAGACCAAGCATGCGATCAACGAAAAATCAGCTCAAAGCCCATGTGAGGCTAAGGCCTCTCCGCTGCAGAATCTTGCGGCTTGCTTATTTTCTTCTTAACGGACCATTGTGGCATA
The DNA here is from genome assembly GCA_034641835.2 of Pinus albicaulis. Classification (NCBI taxonomy): domain Eukaryota; kingdom Viridiplantae; phylum Streptophyta; class Pinopsida; order Pinales; family Pinaceae; genus Pinus; species Pinus albicaulis. The sequence goes on from CM076574.1 coordinate 183,383,807, forward strand.
ATATAGTTGTTGGTGACGATGAAAGCACTTCACCTTGGACATGTCTGCTTCTTTCCTTTCGCAGGAATGAGAAAGATTTCTTGCTCTTCCCCTTCTTTCTTTGGCGACGAAGCGAAATTTTCTGCATGAGATGCCTTTGATGAAGATCCTTCCTTGGTATTCCGCCTTATCTCCTCTTGCACAAGATCTGACCAAAGTCGCTCCCATCCTGGAAAATTCTCCCGACCATTGAAAGAATCCTGATAGGCATGCCAACTCTTCGGAAGACCAAGGAGAGCCAAGCTCACCAATTCCTCATCATCTACAGTCACCCCCACACTTCCTAGCTCATCCCTGCATTGGATGAACTTCGTGAGGTACTTGGGCATACTGTCGCCTTTCTCCATCTTTATGTTTCTGAGTTTATCCTTGGGCGCCAACTTCCTCTGGTCGCTCTTGCTTTGGAATAAATCTGTCAAGGATTTCCACATCAAGAATGGAGAAGCCTTAACATGCAGGCTGGACACTATGTGATCCTTCACGCCCTCCAAAAGAATCCTTCGACACTTTTCTGTCTTCTTTTGCTTGTGATCTTCTTTTGCCAAGCCTCAACTTGGGCAGCATCAGTAGGCCTTGGGACCTCAGCATCTATGAACTCCTTCAGCCCGTTATCATCTAATACCACCTCCATCCTATCTCTCCATGAAATATAATTCGAGCTGCCTTCAAGAGCATACTCCAATCGCAATCCTTGATAAGACATTTTGACTTCGACACCAAGAAAACACTGCTGCAAATTCGAAATTCCAAGCTCAAAACTCAACTTCTTCTGGATCTGTGAGAACAAAGTATTTCTAGCATAGAGATCGAATGTAAGGGAATTTAATGGATATATCACCTTTCAAAGAAAGGATGGATCCAGAGGCTAACTGGCCTGCTTACAGACTCTGTCTACCGAAATAAATTGTAATCACTGTAATAGATCCGATGATCAATTTCGCTCCGATACCATGTAGAAATTTAAATAATAGCTGAATTATTCATCGAGATTATCCTTATTACACACTATTTAAGCTTCATGCATAATACATAACCTCTTCTACAATTGATCATCAATATGCGGAAATAGAAAGCAATTGCATGCGCTCATTAAAACATAATCAAGCACACATATCAACACAGGATGTAATGGGGAAAGCAATAGATGAAAACCCCCAACTATCTGTATATTATAATGATAGAGAACATGTAACAATACATAGCACCAAGCTCTCACAGCTCTCAGCACTATCTCCAAAATTTACACACAAACTAGTATGGAAAGTGAACTAGTCACAGGTTCAAATCTCCTCCACAAGTCTGCCTACCTCTACTGCGCAATCCAGGTTGATTAATGATGAGATCCAAGTTTGAATCCCACTAGCTCCAACTGCGCAATCCTCATTGGAAATCTCCATCAATGTGTGTGCAAATCTCATGCACAGCCAATAGTCACAACTGATAGTAGACTCACCCTTTCACCCACCTCTAACACTGGTCTCCACTGAACTGTCCATGCATTGCAGTTAACTGATGTGTTCTTTAGTTGATTTATGAGTTAATAATTAATTCACACCACTCATCACTAGTGTATTTGTTAGTTAGACTAAATACAACTAGTTCAACTAAGTTAAACCGAACACAACTCCACCAACTGTCTCATCAACTCCACCAAACTCTGCCACATGAGTTCTAACTGAAGTCAACCATGCAATAGCTCAACTAACCCTTAGGAAAAACGCATTTCCTTCTGTCAGCTGCATGTGCCACATCCAAGCATCAAAATGAAGTGCTCCAAGAGGATAAGATAATGTTTATAGTCTAAATATTATTAAGGGTTAATAATATTTGACTGTTCTATTTTTAGCCCAGCAGTCTAAAAATAGAAACCGCCCAATGTCTAAAAATAGAGGTCCATATATTTTTTACCAACTCGACCAATCATCCATAAATAGCATCCTGCAACTCATAGACCATGATCCATATGTCTAAAAATAGACTTTGCGCCAAAAATAGCCTGCGGGCCCACTTAGTGAAGGCGACTTCATTTCACTAAGCTCCATCATCTTGTTGCATTTTCAACATTTGGGAGTAGGTGAAACTGATCCCTATCTCATGGATTCAACTCCCTAAGGCTAAGGAGAGTGGTTTTGAGGTCTATTTGATGTATTCTCTCAGTCATTGTAATGGTTGGACTCACTTGGAGCTTTGGCATCTCAAGGGGAATTTTTGTACAAGTTTGGCTTCAACATTAATATAAATTTATAGCCATTTTTTTGGGATCCATGTGTTATGCAGTGTTTGACATAGTTTCTTATTTTTTATCATTTTTATGAATGTATTTTAAGCTCATAAATCATTTTCATGTCTATGATATGCTTAATTTCAAGTTGAAAGGCCGAATTCATGTTTCATGATCTATTTTGGGAAATTTAGCATAATTTTTTTATTTTCTTCAGTTTAGGGAGAATTAATATTGTATGATCTTCCTAAATCCTCACCAGTCTCTTCACCTCACCATAATCATCTTTTCATGTCAAGCCCTCTACCTACCTTGTGCCTTAGAACCTCTGCAAATTTGACCTAATTTCCTTGCCCTAGCTATTTGACTCCTCCTGATCCGAAAAACCTTACAAAATCAAAATCAAAACCTTGAGATATTATACCTAGCCTAAAAAATTCTTTCTTCGGTCATATTTACTGTGTTCTATATGGAGAGAGCCCTCTCCTGGCCTAGTAGGGCTAGCTACTTGGCTAAGTGTGGTTTGAGGTTACCTCGGGATTACCTCTCTCAGCCTGAGGTTCAATCTGAGTGATAACATTTTGGTGACTCCAATGGGGAAGAAAAAGTAAGATTAGATCAACCCCAGTAATAAATTTTGATTGAAATTCTTAAACTTGTGGATTATAAATTAGAATTTATTGAAAGGCTGAATTGAAAAATTTGTAAAGTGCATATTTCTTGTTGAAATTGGACATACTAGCTTCTCGAAGATACACCAGATCCAACCCTGATCCAAATCCCCCTACTATTGTTAGTGATCCTCAAAAAATTGGAAGAAAATCTAAAGCTATTGTTGAGACTTCTAGTTCAGTCAGAAATCAATCAGAAGGAATTTCCCTCGCCAGAGCTCATTCATTCCCCGAAGGGTTAGAAAACTTGCAAGATATTGACTTTGATGTAAATTTTGAGAAAAGTTTATTCTGAAGTAAATATTTGAGTTGGATTGATGAGACAATTGTTGATTCCTCCATTTCCTTTCATAGTCATGTTGAACATCAGTTTTCACACTCTCAATTAGGGTTTCAATCAGGGTCAAAATCAGGAACACAACTTTTAAAAGTTCTTAAATATCTGCAAAAATATTCTTTGCAAGTAAATGCTTGGGTGACAAGTAGACCTCAAATCTCAGCTTCTTCTCCCATCACTTCATATACTGCTACTCAGAATATCCCTATTCCCCCTCCTTCTTCTTCATCCGCTATTCATATTACTCAATCAGGGACAAGTCTTCCTTTGATTACATCAAACACCCAAATCTATGTTATAAACCCTGTTATAAAACCTCCACCTCCAGTCATCATGGCTGCAAGATATTCCCCCCTTGTTCTCCCTCAGAACCCAGGTGCTATACCTGCAGGTTATCAAACTAAAATCCCTTTATTTGGCAATACTCAGCCGATGACAACTCAAAAACATGTAGACAATATGAATTAATTCTTTTACCCTCATGAAATTTATATAGACGATGTGAATATGAGACTGTTTGCATAAAGTCTGGGAGGTGAAGTAAGAAAACGGTTCAAATATCTACCAGCAGCCACTATTGACACCTTAGAAGTTTTGCATCGTCATTTTGTAGAAATATGGGAAGAAAATAAGAATCCCCTTCAAATCCTGTCTGAATATGATAACATCAAAAGGAATGTTGGTGAGTCTTTTCATTATCATTGTGTGAGATTTAATGCAGTATACAATGCTCTTCCTACACATATGAAACCACCAGAGGGTATGGTTTTGGTCAAGTTCCCGGATGGATTTGATGTTGATATGGCATATTGGTTGTGTGAACATGAGCCTACAACTTTAGTAGATATGCAAAAGAATGTTGTATGTGTGGAATCTAATTTTCTAGCAAAGAGAGCAAGGATGAGATCAAAAAAGAGGGTGACTATCAAAGAGGATACATCCAATTTTGAGGAAAAAATGGATTCATTACCCCAAACTATAGAGAGAATGGTTTAACGACTATCTATTTCAGATAGACCTAAACCATAGATCCAGAATCCAAAATTTAGAGGGCGGCAACCTCATTTTAGAATTAAGTAAAGAGAGTAGAAAGCACCTGACCAAACAACACAACAACAACAACAGATTCAAACCCCGTTGTAGCAGAACTATGTCCAAGGAGTGGAAGAAGAGGGCGATGAAGATCTGGTGGTTGAAACAAATCATTTCTTTACAGCAGATGGCTTGCCCATGTTCCTGACTGAAGATGAGGAGTATAATGAAAATCTGGGTTCTCCAAAAGAAGAAGACTATATCTTGGCAAATGATGATGATTTGGAAACAGAATCAGATGATTACCAACGTGGATATATGAATTCTTTGAGTGAACAACAGAAAAAATATTCTCTAAGGAGTAGAGATGTACCTATCAATCCCATTCAGAAAATGAAAGAGCAATCAAAGAATGATCTTCCTAATAATCATAGAAAGGGTAAATAACATACAGATCATAATCATAGCAACATCAATCAGCCATCAAAAATCTCAGCTACTAAAGAGAAATACACTCAGAAAAAGGATATAAGGGATCAAAATGATAGAAGAGATCTTGTTGTCAAAGAGGTAGATAAAGTCACAACTTTTAATTTAGAAAATGAAATAGCTAAATTGAAAGTGTCCATTCCTTTGACAAAACTAGTAAAGAATAGTCATTACAAACATTAATTATCTAAAATGCTACTAGTTTATCCTTTGTCTGATATGGTTAATGTTGAAGATGACCACCCTGAGCTCATTTTCGGTCCAACTATAGATGTTAAATTAGAAGAGAGTGAGGTTCCTCCTTTTTATTTGAGCCTAAGACTACATGAGTACATACTTCATAATGTTATGCTTGATTCTGGGGCCTCTCACAATTTGATGCCTAAGGATATTATGGAAAATATGGGCATGGATACCACCCGAACTTATCATGATTTGTATTCATTTGATTATGGTAGAGTTCGCTGCATTGGTCTCATTAAAGATTTAGTGGTTTCCTTGGATCAAATTCCGGCCAAGAATGTTTTGATGGATGTGGTGGTGGCTGATATACCACCTCGTTTCGACATGCTACTGTCCAGATCTTGGTGAGCTAAACTCAAAGGTACTTTACAACTTGACTTCTCTCATGTTACTATTCATGTTTTTGGGCAATTGAGGAAATTGTATCGAGAAAAGAAAATGAAATATATGATAACTAGTAAGGTTAAGCCTATCAATCATCCAATACAGGCTGTACATAAGGATTTGGAATATTTTATTTTGTATAACGATGGTGATTTGAATGATTTTAATAATCAGTTAGTAGTAGTAGAAGATGTGCCAGAAGTTTCAGAAAGTTTCAGAGCAAATATGGATAAAGAGAAAGAAATGGTGCCTTCTTCAATGGTAATTTCTTCTTAAAAGCCTCTTGAAAAAAAAAAAAATCAGTGTAGAATAGAAAAATGAGGTGACTGGCCAAAGTAAAACACAACCAAAAGTTTAGTTTCAGCATCTAGAATATGAAGAGGGCCTATGGAGCATGGATTTCGACAGTGCTTTGGGTAAGGAAGGTGCAGGTATTGGTATTTGGATTCAAAGTCTTATTTGTAAATATGGTGGAATACCAAGTAATGTTAGAGAATGTTCTTATAAATTGGCTTTTGACTATTCTAGTAATGAAGCGGAGTATGAAGCATTGATCATAGGTCTCAAAATTTTGAAGAAACTCGGTGCAAAAAGAATTTATGTTTATGGTGATTCTGAGCTTGTCATAAAACAGGTGAAAGGAGAATATCAAGAAAAGCATCTACTGATGAGAGCTTATAGAAATGTAGTCTTGGATGTCTTAAAAATGTTTCCTGAGTATAAAATAACAACAATGCCAAGAACTCATAACATCATTGCATATTCGCTTTCTACGGTGGCAAGTAATCTCAAAATTCCAATGAACTCCAGTAATAAATTTGAAATTCATGTCAAACATAGACCTAGTGTTCCAGATAATCTAAGATATTGGTAATTTTTTTGGGATGACAAAGAAATTAATATATTTTTGTAGAATGAAGGAAAATTCAAAGATGCTTTTATTGATGATGTTTGTGATGTTGATGATCAAGACATAAAAGCCAATCAGATGAATGCTTTGCAGCTGAAAGACAATATTATTCCTATAGGTCTGATACCTTTAGAAGATCTGTTTGATCAAGATGATGTGGCAAAAAAACCAACATTGACTCCTACAGAAAAAGGTGTGGAAGATGTGAAAATTGGAACAATAGACAAGCCCAATATGGTTAAGTTATCTAAGACATTGTCTCCTGAGGAGAAAGATAAGTACATTAAATTATTGTCTGAATTTTCTGATATTTTTGCACGGGATTATGTAGATTTGAAGGTTTATGATAAGAATATTATTCAGCACACTATTCCCATCAAGCCATATCAAAAACCCTTTAGACAAAAAATGAGAAGGATAAACCCAAGATTGTTTCCATCCATCGAGAAAGAGGTAAACCGATTGTACAAATCAGGTATCATTGTGCCAATTAGGTTTTCTGATTGGATTTCAATTTTGGTGTCGGTAAGGAAAAATACCAGAGAGATAAGGTTGTGCATATATTTCCATAATTTTAATAAAATATCTTTAAAGGATAATTACCCCCTTCCTAAGATGGATCATGTTCTGCAAAGAGTATTTGGAGCATCATGGATGTCACTACTTAACGATTATTCAGGTTATAATCAGATTTTGGTACATGAAGAAGACCAAGGTAAAACTGCTTTCACAACACCTTGGGGAACCTTTTGCTCTGTTAAAATTCCATTCAGACTCAACAATGCAGGGGCTATTTTTTAGTGGGAAATGGATATAGCCTTTTCTAATGAGAAAGATGTTTTCTTAGCAATATATCTAGATGATTTGACAATATTTTTTGGTTCTAATGATCAGAATTTGTATCATTTGAGAATTATTTTTCAGAAATGCAGGGAGTTTAGGATTTATTTAAAACCAAAAAAGGTTCTTTTTTCCATGGAGGAAGGAAAACTTCTTGGTCACATAATTTCCACAGATGGTATTTGCATTGATCCTTCCTGAGTAGAAGCCATTCAGAAGATAGATTTTCCGCAGAACAAAAAGGAGATACATGATTTTAATGGTAAGATGAACTTCTTATGCATATTTTTTCCTAATTTAGATGATAATTTGAGAGAAATGACTAATATGTTGAAGAAGGAAAGAAATTTAAAATGGACCACTGATGCTATGAAATATTTCAACTTGGTAAATCTTTCTTTAAGCACAGCCCCTATTTTAGTTAGTCCAGATTATAATAGTGATTTCATAATATTTTCATTTGCATCCAAGCATACCTTGGCTGCAATTTTGATGCAAAAAAGAGATCAAGTTGAACAACCCATTGCTTTCTTCAGTTAGCCATTAGGGATGCTGCTCTTCGCTATAACATTATTGAGAAACAAGCTTTATCCCTTGAAACAGTTCCGGATCTATATTCTACATTCACATATTATAGCCTATGTTCCAAACGCAGTAGTAAAAGAGATTCTTACACAGATTGATCCTGAAGGTCGGAGAGGTAGGTGGATAGTAGCTATGCTAGAGTATGATCTTGAAATCATGCCTACTAAACTGATCAAGGGACAGGGGTTAGCCAAGTTGATGGCTGAATCCAACTTGCATTCTCTAGACATAAACCTTATGGCAGCAATGTTAGATGATGATGAAGATAACGCTCTAATACATGTATCATAAAGGTTTCCCACTTCACCATGGTATTCTGATATAGTATATGTTCTTCAACACTTATGTCCTCCTCCTAGAATTTCAAAAAGTCGGGGTAGATCTTTGAAATTGAAATTTGCTAAATACTGAATTCTAGGTAGTCACCTTTATTGGAAAGATCCAGGAGGTGTTCTTTTGAATTGTCTAGTTGAAGATGAAGCTAAGCAGGTAATGGATGACTTTCATAGGGGATATTGTGGAGGTCATTTGTTTTGGAAAACAAAAATTAACAAATTTTTGAGAGCAAGGCATTATTGGCCAACTTTATTTTCTGATTTATACAAAATAGCTACAAACTGTCATGAATGTCATGTTTTTTAGGGAAAAAGAAAACTCCTTCCTCTTCTGTTGAAGCCTATTGTAGTAAATTCTCCTTTTCAGCAGAGGGGACTTGATTTTATTGGGGAAATTCATCCCACATCATTGACACAACAAAGATGGATCCTAACAGCCACCGATTACTTCACCAAGTGGATCGAGGCTATTCCTACAAGGCAAGCTACGGACACGGTAATCATTCAATTTTTACAATCCAATATTTTGTCTCGTTTTGGTTATCCTCACAAGATTATTATAGATAATGTTGCAGCATTTAATTCAAAGAAGATGGTTGCATTTTTTCACAGGTATAATATCAGATTGGGCCATTCCACCACATATTATCCACAAGGCAATGGATTAATTGAGTCCTCTAATAAATCTTTGGTGAATATTATTAAGAAAATGTTAGAGGAGAACAAAAAAAATGGCATAGGAAGCTTACCAATGCTTCGTGGGTAGACTGAGTGAGCACTAAGAACTCAATAGGTATGTCGCCCTTTGAATTGGTTTATGTTACAGATACAATGTTTCCTACATCACTAGCAGTTTTAGTTATGAGATTATTGCAGGAAGCAGATAGTGAGGAAGATGATATGCAACGTTGAATCAATCAAATGATTCATCTTTAGCAAACAAGGGAGGAAGTTTCTCAGACTACTTCTAAGCTTCAGGATAAAATAAAGAAGATTTATGATTGCAAGACTAAGGAAGATAAATTTTAGCTAGAGGATGTAGTGCTGAGATGGGATGCAAGAAATGAAGATAAAGGTAAGCATGGGAAGTTTGAAAATATTTGGAAGGGACCCTACAATATTTTGGCTTATCGAGGACAAAATGCCTATTTTCTACAGGAAATGAATGGACATGAATGTTCAGGAGGACTAGTCATTGGTAGGCTCCTGAAACATTATTACTTCTAATGCAACTTCTGAGAAAAAGTTTCAACTTCATTGTAAATACCAATTTATATTTTTTGCAAGGTTTGAGGTAGAAGGTCATCTAGGCTTGGGGCCCAAAGTGAAGGCTATAAAGCTTCTTGGTTTTCTGTTGTTTTCAAAGTTTTGGAATCAGTTTTGAGTTAGTGTCAGAGTCAGTTTTTTAGTTAGTTCCCAGTCACTTTAAATGGTTTTTTGAGTCAGTTTAATAATCTGTAGTTTTTTGTATTGTTTGACCGTATTTACCCAATGGTTAAGCACTTGGTCTATGGTGTTATTGAACCCTCTAAGGAGCTTCCATACCCAATAAGGAAAATTTTAGTGTCAGTATTTGTATACTTCCACAAGGGTTCAAAACACATTTTCATGTGCATTTTAGGTGTCCCATTTTGCATAAATTTTTTATCATTCTATTAGGTCATGACATAAAATTGTTCCGTTGGTGGTTTTCTTTGTCAAATAATTTTTTTCTCCCTCAGAAGGTCATATTGGCTAACTCATTCTCATGATTCCTTGAGCATAATAACACCTATTTAAATTATTTATTTACTTGGAAGTCTTTCATTCAAAGGTCAGGTCAAAAAACAGACCCATTAGGTCATTAAAGGTTTTTTCATTTTTCAAGGTCATTCCTTCATTTAGATGAGGTCAGCATATATATGAGAGGGACTTAATAAGATCATCGTGATGTATTTATTATACTTTCAAAGTTTGCTAAAATCATCGTGAAAATTTTAGGGGCTAATATTCGCAGGTGGGCTAATTTTCCATGCTTTTCCCAAAAAAAAGATTTGCAAATTTCCATTTTTTTCAAATTAATTCACCCAAATTTTGTAGTATAGAATTATGTTACCCTAAAAATTGCCAAATTTTATATATACTATTATAAAATAGTTATTCTTCCAGATGCGGATGGTTATTAAGGGCGATGGATCGTCAGTCCCTTGGCGACTCCCGATGGAGTTCGCGTGGGGTGGCCATATGGCCACCTACAACTCCATTAACACGGAATTTAATCCACCAACCTGCATGGCATTAACTTCGCTTGCCCAACTTTTTCACCACCCCGCTCTGCTCATCTGGTTTACGATGGTGTTTTTGCATGATTGCTCGGCTTGCTCTTGTGCCACTTGTAGCTCTACTCCGCCACTGTGTGGTGCCTTCCCTCCTGCCTGTGTTGAGCCGAGCACTCGCACTCAAACAGGGTGCCGCTACACGCTCCTTTTTTGTTTGGAGATGCTGCCGGGCCATCACTTCTCTCAGAGCGCTTTTTTCTGTTCGAATTCCTATTACTGTGCTCAGTCTGTCGAATCCTGTTGGTTGCCTTTTCTTTCTTCCCGCTCTCCTTGTCTTCAGCCCTACCACCTTGCCTCTGCGTCCATGCCGCGGCTTCGCCACAGGATGAGGTGTCGTCGCAGTGCTAGCATGGGTCATGTGACTTGCTCTCGGCCTTCTACTAGCTCTGACTCTGACTCCTCCTCTGAGGACATATCCTGGGGTCATTACCCGAAAAATCGTATTCTGAGAGGTCAAGCCTGTCAAGCTGGGAATGTGCACTTTTCCCAGTCCAACCCCCCCTCCCATTGTTGAACCTCCCATTCCTGTCGTTTCCCCTGCCTCCCGTGCATTTACCAGCCTTCCCCTCCGTCAATCCTCCCAGAGAGTGGAATTCCGCTTCGAATGCTCTCTTGACAGGCCCGTCATCACCGCTTTTGTCATTGTCACCCTCAGAGAAGATTCGTTTAACCCTATCCCCTCCCCTGCCCCCTGCCCTCATCCCACTCCAGTTAAGGATGAAGCTTTGAACTCTGAGGCACCGGTGGGGATCGTGTGTTCCGACCAGTGCAAGGAACACATGCAGGTGGATGTCTTAACAAGGATAGTGTGCCCACTGAAGAAAATGATGATAGAAGGGACGAGTACTGGTGCAGAATTGTGGAGGAGCCTCCATCCCCAGCTCATGACCAGTGAACCTCACGATCCTCGGCCTACATTGGTATTGTTGCTCAATCATCTTGGGATATTTTTTGTTTCTTTATATTACTCTTTAGCTGAAAAAGTTGAATGTTATTATCGTATGTTTATTTCTGATTTGTTGAATTGTATGGACAATAGGCCGGTTTCTTTTACAAGGGTGGCTAGAATTCTTCCTACAGGACTGGTTTCCCACTTAGGGAAGTCTAGATTTTTTGTTAATCATGGCTATCAAGCCCAGATTTCAGGCTCACACAGCTAAAGCTGAGGCAGTTTTGTACCAGTATGTTATATAAATAGAATTAGCATTATTTAGATGAAAGAAAAAAAAAATGGAGGGAGTGGGGGCTATTAGATCCAGCCAACCCTATTAGGGATTCAACATGTCCGGTAGTAAGTATTCTGTGTAATCTTGAACCCATAATCTTGTTAATCTATCATCCACACAAAAAAAAATATTTTACAAAAATATCATATATTTTTTTACAATTTGCATATCGAGGACTAATAAGATTCGCCAAAGTTTCTAAACTTTAAGATAAACTTCCATCCTTAAAATTTTCCTTGGTTGTATTTTAGTTTAATGGCTTTTATATCAAAATTTCATTTTCATAGAAAAGTCAAATTTTTAATTTATTTCAATTTTTGAAATGCAATTTTATGTTTTCAAATGTAATAAATACAATCCAAAAGCTGTCAAAGTGAAATTATGTTCAGCCTAAGTGAGCAAGAGAGCCAAACTCCATGTTGATCAACCTACAGTGCCAAAAGTTAGAAAAGCAAAAGAGTATCAGTGTCAAAGAAGAAGAAAGAACATTAGAAAAGTGGGTAATTTGGATTAAAATTCAAATTCACCAAAGCTATAAAGCCCATAAAGAATCTTAAAACAATTCATTGTTACTATCTAGCCTTCAAGAGTCTTCAGCAAGAGAGAAATTCCAAGTTTATTAAGCAATTTGGGCCAAAATTGCAAGGCGCTATGTGTTTGGAGGCTAGCGCTGCGTGTTCTGCCCGGCGCTACGCTCTTACCCAGAAACACTACGCGTTTACACAATGGTTGTTTTGAAGGTTTTCACCTCTTCCATCCAGCTCCGGTTTCCTCATAAATTTCTCCAAGGAGTTTTTGATCAGTAAGTGGCCATAAAATACCTCTGTTTTCACATGTTTATTGTTCCTTTCAAGAGTTGAAAGTATCATAACTTATGAAACCCTAGTTTTTAGTTCATTATCATTTTTCATACATCATATCTTTGTTCACCTCCCTAAATCCATATCAGTCATGAGCATGGTTAATCCCTGGGGTTTTCATTAAACTATGTTTTCTATTTATGCTCATTTCCTTCATCCATCTAAGCTAGCCATCTCATCTCCTTCTCCCTTCATCTCATTCCAATTTTTACCCTAGGGTTTCCCAAGTCAAAACTCAAAAATTCCTGAAGAAGAATATAGAGGTGTTGATGAGGCACAAATACGAAGGAGAAATGACCACAAATGAGGGATAATTAATCGATTTGAACCAATAACTACAAGGGAACTCATGGCCTCTCCTCTCACTGTGTCTTGTTTCAAGCATGTTGGTTGTTTTAAGTTTTGTGAGAGGGTGCAACAGATTCAATATCACTCTGAGTTGACAAGGTTATTCATCACAAACCTTCATCATAAGTAGGTCACTCTTGTTGGGGTTACTTTTGATATTTCCATCGATTCCATTTCAGATGCTACAAGGATCCCTAATGTGGGAGAAAGATGGTTTAAACAAGAAAACCTTGATCTAAGCTATTATGAACCATACCTCAAACCTAGATACAAGGATGAAAAGAAGTCAATTTTCCCTTTCTCTCATATCCTTGACTGATATGTCCCCATGATGAAGATAATAATGAAGTACTTCACTTGTGAGGGGAGTTTTTCTCGACTTTACTCATACCATATTTGACTCCTCATGCACTTCACTAGATTCAGAATGCTTCACCTACCTTACTATCTCGTCCACAACATTGATAAGATGGCATTAATTGTGCAAAAAAAGGATTATAATCATTAAATGTAGAGTATTTTTCATCACTCCCTCATCAAGATGTTGGTCATGCATAAATTGGAGAAATATAATATCCCATGGGACACTTTCATTGCAAATGAAGTTTTCACTATCCCACCTAGTCATCATGAGAAAAATATCCCTTCATTATCTCATCCTCCCATATCCACTTCTCCATCTCAGCCTATTGCTCATACATCATCACCTATTCAGATCCATTCACCTCATGTTGATCCTTCTTCTTCATCTTTCTATAACCCTTCATCATCCCATCATGATACTGGAGCATCAAGTAGTGAAAGGGACATTGAGACAACTTGGGCTAATGTGACTGATGTTGATCCATTTCCCAAGACCTATCAGAGAGGCCACAGGAATGTGTTTTCTTGACATGGTGTGAAAGGGGCCATGCTTTCTTCATCAACAAAATAGGTAGATAAGGGCAAGGAAAAGGCTATAGAGCCTATCATTGATGAGCAGGAGGAAAAGCATGAAATTGAGCAGGAGTTTCAGTTGATTGACCTTGATGATGAGGATGAGGTTAGAATCACCAATGCATTGATCAAAATAAAAGAGGCAAATATTAGTGAACTTCAAGCTAATCCTTAAAAATCACAGTATGTGATTGACTTTCTTGAGCAATAAAATCAGCAGCTGAAGACCAAGTAGATCATCAAAACTCAAAAAGAGGAAAGGAAGGCTAAGGATTTGTTGGAGGAGACCTTGGGCAGATTTGGTGAGATTGATGATGATTAGGGTCAGCCTCCTAGATAGAAACCAAGGACAATGGCGCTTAAGAGAGCTCTCGCCCGTGAGAGATAGAAAGAGGCTGAGTTGGCAGAGCGACTCAGTCCAAGTGAGTTGCTTGCCCTTAAGATTAGCAAAGATAGAGATTCATGCTTGATAGAGCCAACTTGAAATTGGAGGGCTTGCTGGAGAAGGCCAAAAGGGACAATGATATTTAGAGGAAAATGGCAAAGCACTATGTCATGAGAAACAAGATTGCAAGGGCCAAACTCAAACGAGCCCATTCAAAGATTCAAGCCTTAACCTAGAAAAAGGAGAAGGGGAAATTATACATACTTGATGAGGTGTCTCTCAATACCTCTAACCCTTGATCATACAAGTAAACTCAAAATTTTGACAAATTTTGGGCATTTTTGGAACTATGGTGCATTTTTGAGTTTTTGGGCAAATTTGACAAACAAAATTTTTTCTAAACGCGTAGCGCCATTGGCACTGTGCTCTTTTTTGGGGCATCCAATTGCAAAATGGCCACTAGCATCATGTTCATAATGATGAGGAAATTAACTCCAACAAATTTTAGAAGATTTGGAGGAGAACTGATCCCTCAAAAAGGCAAAAAACCACAAAAAAACATGTTTATGCCCTTGTTTTTGCCTTGGCGCTGCGCGTTTACTAGCCTTGGGAGAATAGGCTTTTGACAGGGAATATTGACACCATTTTGGAAACTAGAGGCATATTTGGAAACTAGACTTAGATATATTTCCAATGAGCTATCATGGAGCTGATTTGGACATTGGGAAGGCCTCCAAAAGTTGTCTACAAAACAGGTCATTTTTTCTGTCATGGCACTGCATGTTTAACAAGAAAATGTAGTTTTCAGCAGCATCAGAAAAATTTTGAGTTTTTGACTTTTTACTTTGGAAAATGAGAAAAAATAATGATGTGAATTATCACGGTGAATGTAAATATCATGTTTTTACTTTTATCTAGGGCATATGCATCAGATATGTCTCCTAGAGGTCAAATAAATCATTTTCCTCTCTTTTAGAGGCAAATTGTTGAGTTTTCCTAGTCTTCAGATTCTGTTTGGGAGTAGGTGAAACTGATCCCTATCTCATGGATTCGACTCCCTGAGGCTAGGGAGAGTGGTTTCAAGGTCTATTTTATGTATTCTCTCAGTCATTGTAATGGTTGGACTCACTTGGAGCTTTGGCATATCAAGAGACATTTTTGTACCAGTTTGGCTTGGACATTAATATAAATTTGTAGCTATTTCTTTGGGATCCATGTGTTATGCAGTGTTTGACATAGTTTCTTCTTTGTTATCATTTATATGAATGTATTGTAAGCTCATAAATCATTTTCATGTCTATGATATGCTTAATTTCAAATTGAAAGGTAGAATTCATGTTTCATGCTTTGTTTTGGGAAATTTAGCATAATTTGTTTATTTTCTTCAGTTTAGGAAGAATTCATCTTGTATGCTCTTCCTAAATCCTCAATAGTCTCTTCACCTCACCATAATCATATTTTCATGTCAAGTCCTCTACCTACCTTGCCCCTTAGAACCTATGCAAATTTTGACCTAATTTCCTTGCCCTAGCTGTTTGACTGCTCCTGATCTAGAAAACCCTACAAAATCAAAATCAAAACCCTGAGCTACTATACCTAGCCTAAAATATTCTTTCCTCATTCATCTTGACTATGTTCTATACAGAGAGATCCCTCTCCTGGCCTAGTAGGCTAGCTACTTGGCTAAGCGTGGTTTGAGGCTACCTCGAGATTGCCTCTCTCAGCCTGAGGTTCAATCTGAGTGATAACACTATCATCCAAAGAAACTTCTAGAAATATATGGATGTACGAAAATAAGATTACTATGACTACAAAAAGAATACCACTAGACTTGATAGCAAAGGGCGTCTCATTGCAATCAAAATACTTCCATTATTTAATGAATGTGGAATTTATCTTATCTTCTTCAACAATCCTCACTTAGGGGTATCCTAAAAATGCATTAGTAAAGGAGTGGGAAACCTTACTTGAAACATAATGAAACACCTCATCACTAAAATGACTTTGAAAAGTGTTGTAGACACATGCTACATTGAACCTATAAAAATACACATATACATAAATATCATAATTTTCCTTCTTGTTCTTTGTCACAATGGTGATAATACATTCATACTCTTCAACCAGAATATGGGTCCTATTGCAAAAATTTTATCAATCTCTTTTCTGTATTTTTCCTTGACTTGAGGCTTAAGGTGATAAGGCCATTATTATTATTTTTTTTTTTATATGGCCACATTTTTAATTTCAAATATGTCCCCTTTAATTCCCTTCATCTTGATAAATATTTGTGGAAATAGTCATTGTATTCTTTCAATAAGGACACATAATCTATGATAGTCTATTCATCCTAATAATTTCCCATTGAAGCTAACTTGAGTCACTCCTCGATTGCATTGTTCATCTTGCACAACTTTAAATATATATTGTATCTTTCGTGTATGTGCCTTATCTAACCCCCTTAATGTTTGCGTATTCGTAAGGATACTAAAAACAAAGATTTCATAACTCTTTCACTCCATTATCCCCTTGCCCATTATTTCAGACATTTCAACAACATAAGAGTACCATTGATTCCTCTATAGTATCCTAGATTTCACAAGCTACCAATGTTGTGAACATAGTCCATGACTACAACAAATCCTTAATTTATATACAAAAATGAATTTCTTAATGACATCTAACATAACTATGATTTTATTATTTAAGTGTCTTACTCGTATAAGACAAGAAATGAAATAAGTAATCGCAGATCATATTACATAGTTTTATATATTTTGAACATTCTCCATGGTGATACAATGAAATTGATATTGGTCCCAAGATGTACAAGCATATATGCATCTAATACATTTTGAGGGAGTTCCTAACTAGTCCATCTCATCATGAAATTATATATATGAATCATAGGATCCAACTTCCCTTAATATGGGTCAAGGAAAGATAAAATTTCACCATCTACTAAGGAAACATATTTCAATTCATACTCAAAGGGGAGGTGTTCACAAAATAGTAGGTCATTATAGGTCAAAATTAGATCAAACTAATTAGGCCATTCTAATGTGTGGGACGCCATTGGGTTAAACTAGCCTTTAAAATGGTAATATATTTAGTCATCTAATTATGTTGTAATCAACATAATTATATTGAATTCATATGAAATTAGAAATATGCAAGCACATTGGCTATGAAAAATCCCCCCATTAAATATGTATACATTCAACCAATTTAACATATAATTCATAATATCTATTAGTACATGGATATATTGATAGCATGTGCATATGAAAATACAATACCTTGCATGTCCAATACTTCCCATAATATAATTACATTTCCTTCAATTCATAATTATGGCTTCATCTAAGATACCCATGAGGCCATTTACAAAACAAAAACAAAGCTTAATTTTCAAAAGAGAGGCATACTTGTGACATTTTCATTATAATTAATGGTTGCAATAGCCTTCTAAATATCCATCTAAATATTTATTAGACATCCTAGAATGGTCTCTTGAGCCAATCCTAATTCCCATCCTTCTATGTTCATGGAAGCAACACAAAATTATCATATATATTAGTAACAACAACATTAATCATTGACACATATAATAATAAATATTATATTACTTATTTATTATGAATTGTGCTTAAGGAAATAGATCCATGGGTATCACTCTTGTGCTAAGCAATAAACAACAAGGTTAACTTTTTTGGTTACAACTCTAGTTTTCCTCACTAAACTTAATTCCCAATTATTACAACCATGAAATTTACCTTTTAAACCATATTTATGACAATGATCCCACACACCATCCTCTATTTTCCTCACAACCATACATAGCATAAGAAATGGGACCCTCTCACTAATAAATAATCCATTGGGCTCTCCCACTTCCCTCTAGTGTTCCAACACAAATTGACTAATAAATATCTAATGCTAGGAATGAGAGAACCTCAATGGTAATAATTACACATACTCAAAGTATGGTTTCTTGATACATACATGGAAACAAATATACTCAAACAATAATATGGTAATAGGATGCCCTTTCTTTCTCAACATATGCAAAAATGGTAAAGCCCCTTAATTATTTCCCTAAAATTGAGAGAATATCCCTCCCAAGCCTTGCATGAACAACACCATTGCATGAGGACTATGTTCCCTTATATAAGTCTTATGTAATAAGACATAAGGTATACAATACAAAATATATGAGGGATTGGGGAATAACCACATGGAAACAATTATAAAATAATATATTATTTACCACCATTATTTACCCTTTCATATTTTCATCACCCCATAGTGCTTCTAAGGGGATATAACCCCGAGAGCACCTATTTATGATATTATTATTATTATATATATATTCCAAAGTAATCCAATGTATATCACTTACCCACTTATGATGTATTTACTCTTTATGTTCATGTTCTTAGGGAGTATGACATTCCTTCCCCTCATGGAATAATACCATACTCAAAATTTCCTTTTCTAGTAGTATAATCACATCTTCACTTTTCAGCTACACCTACAATAATCATCACGAAAAATATACACTTTATGGCCATGATTTTCTGCATGAATTGTCTTATTCTTAGGAATTCTCATATGCACAATGTATCTTGTATATTCATAATATGAAAAGAAACATCCAATCTTATCTCAGTTCTTACCTACATGAATATTTCTCTACTCCACAAGGCTACTACATGTAAGATTATGGCTCACTATCTTTTGAAACACACCCTTATTGATCCCAACAAACATGCATCATGAATCTCTCATAATGGATTTATTTGAATTGCATATTTCTTGCTACACTCACATTTCTAGGCTCATGAATCCCCTTATCTTCTAAATAGTGCAATATGAGTGCCAACTTATAGATTCCTATTGGAAAACACTATCAAACATCCAACTAGTATCCTCTAATCAATCGATATTTACGGAAATCACATGGTTCCAGTGTCATCATAATGGGCCTTCTTCCTAGGATTTTAAGCTTAAAATGGTCATTATTTATCCTTCCTAGGAATATTCACTATCCACCTTTGTGATAACCATAAATATACAAATATCATGAATCATATTTCTATTCTTTATCCAACTTTGAAATAGTTATTACAATAATCATATTCTATATAATATGATAAGTTGTGCATAATACTTAGATTTTAGTTGTACTACGGCAGTAAACCCTATCTTGTTTATATATTGCTTCAAACACCATATCTAATACATCTCTTCATGTAACTGTATTATCCTAATAGACATTTTACGTCGTCAATGAAAATATGACTATGCACGCACACACACACACATTTTATTGCAACATCCAAAAAAACCAATGAAATTATTTTAGAATTATATACCATAATAATTCCATCTCTTTAGTTATAATCATACAATTTGTAATGAATTACACAACAAACATGCAATCACACAATACAATTGGATATATGTGCCATTATATATGTGTGCACAATATTTACACAATCTATTTATGCATGTCTTCTTAACACACCCTTGCATTGATTAAGGAATATTATATTCAGATGTCATGCATTCCAACATGATAAGTTGGAAGGTTTAGACAAAACCTCATCATCCAACCACCTACCTAATACTTACTTGACCAATTGGACACCCTCATATTTAGCTTGAGACAACACTAGGAATATGCCCTTTCTCCACTAAACAATCCCTCAAACATACCATAAGGGATTTCCGTCATTTGGCCAAAAATCCCTCAAGAAACCCTATTATGGTGTTCTCAGTGTTTGGAATAAGGTTATAGTCCAAGACACCAACACAAGAAAGGAGAAAAATGGACACTTGTGTCATGTTATAGCTTTCCATACCCAACCTTGCTTTGTCCTCACATATGACTATCTCACATTGTATTCACTCTCACACTAATATTATATGTATTGTCTTTCCTAGGTTATAATCTCATAACCAACACAATATGTTATCTCATGTGAATGCATTTAAAATAATTTATAATCTTATATATATAATTATTTCTATCTTTACACCCTAAGTGAGGTTTAATTCAATGAATGCATCCAAACCACACAAAAATATCAGTTTATGATATAGAATCAAGGAATTCTTACCTAAATTCCCATTAGCATCTACACAACACTCACACAACTAAATTTATACCTAAGTGGATAAAATTGGCTTATTTAATGCTACATCACCGATTGGTATCTTAATAGAAGCTTACATAATCCTTTCACCAACGTTGTCAACATTTTCTTACCCTTATCCTTTATTTTCAAGTATAACTACTATATGTTGGTGTATCATCAACATCTTCAACAATGCTCTCAACCAATTCTTGTTATACACCAATATCAATCATATTTAATCATCTCGCCATACTCATGGCATATGTAATATCATTATAATGTTAAAGAAATTCCATTTCACATTTATGTACAAACCTATATTTACCATCCATTATATCTCCATATGCTCACTTGTGCATACGCATCCCATTTATCTTATTCCTCTTTCATTCTTAGAAATCACATTCCTTCATTATCTACAGATAGAACTTCAATAATATAATTTTAACATCAATAGAAGAGTTAATAAATTCTTGGTTTTAATTCCTCTACATGGCATGATTCCCACAATGTAACTAATCCAATTAATGGATTGTCTACAAATCAAATAATGAATCATTACTTGTAATTTATTCACTAGATAGAAATTCACAACAACTAAAAATATTAGTGCTAATTTCTACTTTTACAAACATACAATTACGCTTCTATCAACAAAAGAAAGTTTAAGCTGAGAAATTCCCCCTTATTAATATACCTACCTTGTTGGCCATGTTCACCACTAATTTCTACTACAAAATCCCAAACATTACATAGTTTGCTTTAAAATTTTGAAGTTTCCTTTGCTATACAATCCCATTTTACTATGGAATCCTATTTTATTAATTTTCAATTAATTCTAGTCTAAGCCCCTTAGAAGATAGGCCTAGATAACCTTTCTAAAGTCCAAAATTTGGGTTTATAAAGTGAAAATTCAATTTCCAAAGGCAGAAATACCAAGTTAGAAAACTACAATTTTTTATTTTATATTAGGCCTTTTGAAACTAGATTTTTCAGTTTTAAAAATGCCATATTGGTACTTAAAAAAAAAAAATCACTTTTAGAAGCCAATACTTCACTTTCAAAATCTAATTGTGGACTTTTGAAAACTAATATTGGTATTTTTATAATGTGATGTTGTAATTTTTAAAATTGATATTGGATTTTTTAGGACATGATTATGGAATTATGGAATCTAATATTGGCATATGTAGAACTGAAATTTGCACTTTATAAACCCTAATTTTGCACCACTTAATAGTAAAGCACACTCAATACATATAATTAAAAGTTTGGGAAGTGAGTTACACATCGACTATAAATATTGATCATTTATTTCTTCATAATAATGTGTGTGTGTGTTCATTGTCCCATATATGACTTCTTAGGGAGTCATCCACATGAATTGTGTTGCAAGTATTTCTAATCATACACACATTTTCATTCAACCATATATTAATCCGCATGGTTTTTTCCACAACAATTGTATTTCTACAACAACTACCATTAAATACAAAATTTAAAAACATTTATTGAGACTCTCTAATATTGATCACATTTATACTTTAATTTTTCATTATTGTGCTTTTCATAAACCCACATTTAATTCTTACATAATTTTTTTTAACATAATAAAACCAATGAATAAAAATACCCATGAATTATTGGTTCTAAAATTTTGTATTAGTTTTTTTTTTTAAATGGATGTTGGACATGGGATCCCCTTGAAGAAAGTGGTAGGGAAAGACTCTGTAGATCAAGGAGCAGAGCACGCAGCGCAGAGTCCATTTTGAGTCTTAGGGATTTGGGGTGGGTTAGAGCCCCTTATTATGTAATGTAATGATAATATTTTGTGAACGTTGAACTCTGCCCATGGTTTTGGACCATGGTAGTGTAAATGCAAAATTTATAGAAGGAGTCTAAGTAGAAGTCACGCGAAGGCCAAGAAATGATAGATATGATGTAATGCATTTGGATGTAAAAATGTTATGAGTCAAAGTCTGTGTTTTGGGTTAAACAAAAAGCTCATGTAGCTGAGTGCGTCGAGACCTTAGGAAGTCTGTAGCTATGTGCGCAGACCCCTGTAGCTGTGCACAAGGTGAAAGTGAATGTATGAGAAATATCTGAGTATGAATGAAAGAAATTTGAAGATAGCTCTGAGTTTTTGTTGATGTTTTTTAATTTATTTTTTTGTTTATGAATAAATGTGTTGAATAAGCATTTCAACCTGTAATGGCATGATGAATTTAGGTTTATGATTTTTTATGTTATTTTATGCATGATTAAGAAATATTGTGTAGTCTAGTAGTAAGTTTAGCATATGTGTTGAAAAACGCTTGTATAATTAATATATTTGTTTTGGGAAGCTCTGTCAAGGAAGAGAATCCTTCAATCCACAGTCCATTGTCCCTTTGGATGCAAAAACTTGGTTCTAGCACCTCCCTATATTTCCTCAGGTGAGACTTTGGTCTGCGCAAGCATATCGTTGCCGAAAGGACCAGTAATAGTGGGTTTTGTTGGTTCACAAAACAAAATTTGAACCTGGGTCTAGGCCCCACCAAGCCAAAAAATGGTTCCATTTTTGGGACCAGGATCTGACTGAGGGATAATTGGATGTGGAATCCATGTAAGCAAGAGACTGAAGATTGGGTAGATCTAAAAGAACGCGAGTTTGTTGTGCAAGAAAATAGAAATCTGCATGTATCTACTGAACATTGGTTACATAAGTATATTTATACATATCAGTATGAGATATTTTCGCATCGTTTTCTAGCGCGATGTACGAGTGGATATCAAGAATAGCTATGCAGATGGGTCGTCTCAATAATAAGTCAACTATGTGGACCCCAGATCTGATTGAGAAGCTAAAAACTAATGATAACAAGATCACGAGGGTTGTTGATTATTGGATCAATAACATACTTGGAGGGTTTATTACTGAGTTAGTGATCGAGACTTATGTCTCTTATAGCGAAGAAGAGCACAATTTCTTCAAAGGAACTAGAGGTAAGCACTTGAATTCACTGAAGTTCTGGGTTAGAATTATATTGTGTGAAAAGGGTATATTACGGATGTGCTCAGATTGATGTTCGAAGAAAGATAAACTGGTGCTACGCGAAGCGATAGAAAATTTAGAACAAATTGGGATACTTACATTGAAATTGAATATCGTACACTGTTTGGGTCTAAATAAAGAGAAAGCAACACCGCTACCCTGAGAAGTCTGTCACTGAGATCTGAAATTCAAAAAAGCACTGCGGAGATTTCCCAACCTTCCACCCCATCATCATCACCCCATCCTCCACCTCCCCCATTCACCATGCCCCAACCCCCAAAGATTCTTGTTTTCAAGGGATCGGATGATCCATATCAGTTTTGGTTTGTTGCATAAGCAATATGCAATTCGTAAAATATTACAGATGAAAATATGATGAAAGTGCAGTTGGTTACCATGTTGTAAGATATAAAATTGGCCTGGTACATGAAATATGTTATGACAAATGAAAATTCTACATTGGCTAAGAAGAAGACTTCACTGAACATTGAATTCAAGAAACCAAAGTCACAGTCCCAGTGTATCAAAAAAATCAAAGAGATTAAGCAGCTGACTATTGATACCATGTGGGAGGTAGATCAGAGATTTTATACGATGTTGAGCCAAATTAGCTTCAAGATACCAGATGAACTACATAGATAATGGTTCATTGCTACGTTGTTGCCTCATCTTAGATTTCCATTTTCACAATAAAATATTTCAAATTAGGCTAAAGCATTGGATATCTCCATGAAGCTTGAAGCTTCGCCAGTAGCTGATACGCGCATAGGAGTGCAACATATTTAGAATCGTCTAGCGAGCTTGCACATGGAGCTCCATGATCTAAAAAATGGAAAGAAGGTTATATCTAAGATAAGGTCGGAAGTATGGTGTATCAAGTGCAAAGAAGAGTGTCACTATAAAGATAAGTTCCCTATTTATAGAGACTATTTGGGTATTGGGATTTCGAGTCCATTAAAGCCTGGATCGAGTGTTGGGCCAAGTGTAGGACCCCATGTATGGTGTAGCATATGCAAAGTTGCAGGCCAATATTCCATGTACTATTGTCACTTGTTGCAAAAATTTTTCAGATCCCAAAAGCAATTGTTCTGCAATTTTTGCAGTTCGGTGGGTCACGATGAAAAATATTGTAATAGCTATGAACCAATGATGCATAACAATCCCGGTGCATAAAAAATGCAGGTAGAAAGTCATGAAGATTCGAGTTCGCCGACTGCACGAAGAGGTTTCCTAGGTCAAGGGTGTGGCCGAGGAGGAGACAATGGTCCTGGATGAGGGCAGATCATGTTACAACTACAGACAACTAGGACATTTTTCCAGGGATTTTCAGAATCCTACTGTACTTTCCTGTAAGTATTGTCAAGGATTTGGTCATGAAATTGAATATTGTCACATTTTGTTAGCTAAAATGTAGGAGAAGTGCAACAAGAAACCTTCTCAGAATATACAAAAAAGTAAGGGCTAAACCACGCAAGGAAGATCCTAGCATTAATATAGTAACACAGAGTGATGTGGATACAGGAGGAAACCATGTGGAAGAGAAGAGGATTGTGACAGAGACATGGGTAAGGAAATTTGAAGATAAGAACGTTGGGTTTAATGTGAAATGCGATAGAGAGACATTCATGGAAGCAAAGAAGAAATTTATGACTCCTAAAGCTTCAACATAAACCACACAGAGACATATATTTCCATTGAGGGATAAGCCGGAGGAGAATACTGAAATAAATGGAGTTGATCAATCTATCTTGGCATCCTTCGACATGTATGAAATTAATAAGGGACTAGAAGGCTATAAAAGGGTTATAAGAGCTAATAGATAACTGCGTTGGAAAGGAAATGTTGCAACTGGAATAATGCGTAGTAAATAAGGTGTACACAAACAAGAAAAAAACATGTTGGGAGATGCGGTTGACTGCACAGTTCAGAGATTATGATATGGATCAAGTCATTTTGGACCCGGGATCAGATGCAAACATTCTACCAAAATAGACATGGGAATGAATGGGAAGGCCTTAGTATAAATGGTCACCAATTCAACACAGGATGGAAAATTAGCAGAAGATCATTCCCATGGGGTGATTATAAGGTATTAGCATAGAAATTGATGGATCTAGCGTGTTCGTCGACTTCAAAGTTATTGAGACCATTGATGACATAAATCCTTATCCTGCATTACTGGGATTTTATTAGGCTTATGACCTGAAGAAGAGGTAAATGATCTTTGAAAAGAATGGTACCCAAGTTGTTATGCCATTAGATCCTTCCGAAGGTGCGCACTATACAGAGCTTGTCCAACATGAGTATGGGGTTGATGAGATTGATCAGATCTATAAGCTTACTATGTAGGATGAAGACTGGATTAATCCCACGTGGATGGTATAATATGTTGGGAGTGCGATAGTTCATGCGTTTCAGATTCTCATGAGAAGCTAGAGAATTGGAAGAATCACTTACATGAAGTCACTACTAAGCGTTGTAAGAGTCATCAAATATCTGCATTGTGTCTGATCAGAAGTGCATTACTTGCCTTTTTATGATGGAATGGGGAATTTTTTCTTGTTTCTTGAAGAATTTGAGAAAAATGTGCCCAAGGACTAGATATACGAAGCTTTGGACTTCGCATTGAGGTCTACTGCAGCCCGATGGTGGGGTGTTCATAGAGAAAGTTTAGGAGGATGGAAGGATTTTTGAAAATTGATAAGGCTGAGGTTTGGTCATGTGAACACAAAGATCACAGAGAAATATGATGTTCAGAAAGATCCTCATGATCATTTATCTCAATGGAAAACAGGTTGGGGAACTAAACCTCAACCAGAGTGGGTGGACATGTTCTTTCATTCCTTAGATACGGATACCCTGACAGTGGTATCTTGAAATAGAGTTGTGCCATGGCACTATGTGTTGGGACAAGATGATAGAAGGATTATTGTTAACTTATAGATTCGTTGATGGATGGGAGTGCATTAATGAGGATCTTAAAGAAGTCAAAGCGGGATTATTTTGTATTACCAAGGAGCCAAGGATGTTGGTACAACCTGATTGGGCTGCGCAGTTGGAACAAGCCTGGGAATATTACAATTTGACCACAAAATAATGTGAGTAGGATCCGTGCGACATTAATATTCTTGAGTCAGAAGGAAAACGTGAGGTTGCAGGGCCCAAGATAGCAATGTTGGACGTAGCACAACCTATCATGACTTAACAAGTCAATATAGTCTCAGAGGCGGATCCCAAATATGAAAATATTGGGGACTATTGGGATGATGACATAGTAAGCAAGGTCACTAAACTACTGCATGAATACCGGGACCTATTCCAAACCTAGTTCTCCGAATTAAAAGGTAGTGTGGGTGATCTAGGAGTTATGCACATCACTTTAAAGCCTGATGCGTAGCCGGTTAAGCAACGCCAATATCAGCTAAACCCAAAATACAAGGAAAAATCGAACTAGACAAGATGCTTGACACTAACATCATTGAACTAGTTGAGGAG
Organism: Pinus albicaulis; assembly: GCA_034641835.2. Classification (NCBI taxonomy): domain Eukaryota; kingdom Viridiplantae; phylum Streptophyta; class Pinopsida; order Pinales; family Pinaceae; genus Pinus; species Pinus albicaulis. Next base: position 183,410,638 of record CM076574.1, read on the forward strand.
TCTGAGTGGGTTAGCCCTATGGTGGTCCATGAAAGAAGACTAAGGGTGAGATAAGGATTTTTTTTAATCTCCACAAGTTGAACTATTAATGTGTCCATGATCTATTTTTGACACCATTCACAGACGAAGTATTGGAGAATGTTGGTCAGCAGGAAGATTACTGATTTACTAACGGTTTCTCAAGGTATCATGAGATCAGGATTGCACTAGAATACATGAGAAATACCACATTTTCTACTAAGTGGGGGTCCTTTCAGTACAATTTAATTCCATTTGGTTTAAAGAACGTGCTAGTTATATTTTCCAGGCTTTTTGTTGTAGCTTTCAAATAATATATCCGCAAGTTCCTGGAAGTATATTTTGACGATTGGATAGTCTTTGGCATGTTAAAGAAGCATGTCTCTAGTCTCTATTTTATTTTGGATACCTGTAGAAAGTATCAGATCTCCTTAACCTGAAGAAGTGCATCTTATGTGTACCATATGGTATTTTGTTGGGACATATTGTGTGCAAAAAAATATTAATGGTCGACCCTGCGAAGATTGCTATGATTATCAATTTGGAACATCCAACAAGCTTAAAGCAACTATGCAAGACTCTTGGACATATAAGCTATTACAGGAATTTCATTAAGGCATACATGCGGATCAATGCACCAATGGAGAAATTATTAAAGAAAGATATCAAGTATTGTTGGGATGACGATTGTCAGAAGATTCTCGATATACTAAAATAAAAAATGGTGATTGCGCCTATTCTCGTCTTCCGAGATTGAAAGACGAAATTTCATGTACACGTCGATACATCCTGCATAACTTTGGGAGTTGTTTTAACGTAGTATGGGGAACAAGATATTAATCACCCTGTAGCTTTTTCAACCAGAAAGCTATCTAAAGCGGAGAGGAACTACCCCAACACAAAGCACAAAGGATTGGAAATGGTATATGTGCTGCAAGAATTTAGACATTGTCTATTGGGTGCACACTTTAAAATGTTCACAGATCATTCTGCTTTGAAGTACCTGGTCAACAAGCCTGTGTTGGGGGGGGGGGGGAGATTTGTTGATGGTTATTGCTTTTCAAGAGTACGATTTTGAAGTAATTGTCAAGTCATGACATTTAAATGTTGGACCAGATGATATTTCTAGGATCGAGACAAACATGGAGCTGACCAATATTGAGGAAGGATTACCTGATGTGAATTTACTCACTATCAATGTTGCAAATGATAATTTCATAGATATCATTTAGTTTATCTCGACAGTAATCACACCTGTGAAACACACTACATAACAAAGGAAAGAGTTGGTCGTAAGGGTGGAAGATTTTACTCTGATTGTTGGACACATGTATAAAATGGGGTTTGATGAGATTCTATGAAGATATGTTCTTGAGCATGAACAACACAACATACTAGTTTAAGCACATGACGAAGTAACTGGAGGTCACTACACATGAAAATATATTGTGCAGAAGATTCTGCACACTGGATTATGGTGGCCTATAGTATATATAAATTTGAAGGTTTATTGTAGCACATGCGATGTTTTTCAAAGGACTGGAAGACTTTCGCAAAGAGATGAAATGAATCTGCACCCCCAAGCCATATTGAAATATTTCTATAAATTGGCGATTGACTTTGTGGGACCAATCAATCCACGAGGAAAGACAATAGTTTTGCGGTACATTATTACTGAGACTAATTACCTCACTCAGTGGGATAAGGCACAACTAGTGAAGAATTATACTACAGACATGGTGACAAAGTTCATCTTTGAGCATATTGTGTCATGGTTCTGATGTCCAAAAATCCTGATGAGTGACCAAGGTACACATTTTTTGAATAGCACTATAGAAGCCTTGACCGAAGAATTCCAAGTAGGTCACCAAAATATAACACCATATCACCCTCTAGAGAATGACACGATTGAAGCCTTCAACAAAATACTGGAGAAAAGACTGAAAATGTGTGTAACATTAACCGAAATGACTAGGATCCATGCATTCATGTGGTTTTATGTGCCTACCAAACTACAGGTAAGAAGCTGACAGGTCAAACCCCGTTCCGATTACTGTATGGCTAGGAAGTAGTGATGTCGATGGAGTATATTGTACCTAGTCTTCACATCGCAATAGTGAAGAATATGGCAGAAAATGACATTATGGAGCAGATATTGGTGCAACTGCTCGAGTTGGAAGAGGATCAATTCATCGTTGGATTTCATCGGGAGGTTCAAAAGGAGAGGGAGAAGGTTTGACATGACTGCCATATTAAGAAAAATACGTTCATGGATGGCGACCTAGTTCTTTTATATGACAAAAATTTTGTGACATTCCCAGGAAAGATGAAAATGCACTGGTTGGGTCCTTACATTTTCCAAAATGTGTCGAAGGGAGGCGCAGTTCAGTTTGTGAAGCTGAATGGAGAATTGTTCCCTAGTCATATTAATGGAATTCTACTGAATTTGTATAAAGACGATTATGCCCCTGGATGTTCGTAATGCCTATATGGCCAACATAGAGTCTTGATGCTCATCACATTTAATGAATGGAATATGAATATAAATGAGTTGCAGGTAGAGGCGAGTGTAAGTCAAGTGAGCAGGCTTCAGGAGAATGTCGCTCAAGCGAGCGAAGTCCAAACATTTGGAATGAAAGCAGTGCATCAAAGTGGTTCCACTAGTGAAGGATTCCTTGAGCGGCATCAAAGAAAATATTGTTGGCGCACCAGCTTTGTGAATTGGGACGAGTCACAGTTTTGTGTTGGGGGCCTGTTGGACATGCGATCCCATCGAAGAAATAAGTATAGAAAGATTCTGCAAATCAAGGAATGGAGCGTGCAACACGGAGTCCATTTTAAGTCTTAGGGATTTTGGGCGGGTTGAAGCCCCGTATTATGTGATGTAATGGGATTATTTTGTGAACGTTGAACTCTATCCATGGTTTTGGACCATGGTATTGTAAATGAAAAATCTATATAAGGAGTCTAACTAGAAGTCATAGGAAGGCCAAGAAATGATAGATCTGATGAAATACATTTGGATGTAATATTGTTTTGAGTTAGAGTCCTTGTTTTGGGTTATAGGAAAGGATCCTGTAGCCGCGTGCGTGGATACCTTATGAAGTCTACAGTTGTGTGCATAGATCCCTCTAGCTGAGTGCACAAGGTGAAAGTGAATGTATGAGAAATATCTTAGTATGAATGAAATACCTTTGAAGATAGATCTTATTTTATGTTGATGTTTTTTAATTTACTTGTTGTTTATGAATATATGTGCTGAATAAGGGTTTAAATCTGTAATTGCATAGCAAAGTCTGGTTTATGATTGTTTATGTTATTTTATGCATGATTAAGCAAGATCACGTAGTCTGGTAATAATTTCAACATATGTGTTGAACAACACTCGTATAATTAATAGATTTGTTCTGCAAAGCTCTGTCAAGGAAGAAAATCCCTAAATCCACAATCCATTGTCCCTTTGGATGCAAAAACCTAGTTCTAGCATCCCCTTATATTGCCTCGAGTGAGAATTTGGTCTGAACAAGCAAATCATCGTTGAAAGGACCAATAATAGTGGGTTTTTTTGTTTATGCAGCCACATTTAAACCTAGATCTAGGCCCCGTCAAACCAACAATGAAAATACCATAAAAAATTTGTAAGTTCTATTGAATTTATCAAACCTAACTTAGTAAAAAAATAAAATAAAATAAAATAAATCTTATTAACCACCATAAACATTGTCACACATAAAAAAAAATATAGTAAAATATATAAAAAAATGTATTAATACATATAAACATCAATGGATGATTACTCTCTTACATTTCTATTAGTATTATTTGCTATTAATATAGATATCATCTATAAACACCTAAGTGCAAGTTTTATTTTGCGTAACAAGAAAAACAAAATAGTTAAAGTACATAAAGACACTTCTACTTAGAAACATTGTTAGTTATGTTAATAATAACAAGCTCAATAAAGTGAGTGGAAGATAGATACTGCCAATCAACATGTTCCACAATGAAAACATATTAGCTAGAAACTAAGTGGGAACCATTCTTATTAGTTTCCACTACAACACTAAATTCCTTTTTCTTAATATATATTGTGCAAAGGGTTTTCTACTACCTACAAATTCTCCAATAAACATAAATTTTATACAAAAGTCACCATCTTGAACACTTAAATATTCTCCAAATGGTATACTATTTCTTACAAACCTCCACAAAGCATAAAATTTATATAAGATATAACTTTTAATTATTTTCTAAATATTTTTCTGTTATTTGATGATTCTCTTTCAAACCCTAAATTTAACATATAAATCATCATATACAAAATTTAATATTTTCCAATGTTTGGTGCACTATTTATTTGAAGAAAACGTAATCTCCTCATGAAATTCATGAAATTTATATCCTTGCACTTTTAACAAATCATTATCTCATTGAGAGAATAGATAAATGTGATAAATTGATCAGCATTTTGAACTTCTAAATATTCTCCTAATGCTCTACTAATATTTTCATATTTTCTTTCAAACCAATTTTTTTATATAAAACATCATATTGAACTTTTAAATATTCTCCAATATTGCGGTATACAATTTACTTGAACGCACAAAATCTCCTTCAAGGACAAACTTTATATTTTCCCACTTTCACATGGTTTGTCTCGTCTAGAACAATGTGTTCCACAATGAAGAGGCATCACTGTAGTAGCAAGAAAAATATACTATTTATGAAACCCTCAAGCAAAACACATAATTTATGTAAAATTCACCATCCTTAACTTTGAAATATTCTCCAAATGTTCCACTACTACTTCAATATTTTCCTCTAAACCTAAATTTTATATAAAAATCCCCATCTTGGGAACATTTAGATATTATTTAATTTTGTGGTCCACTAGAAAATTTCCTCCAAGGATAAATTTTATATCAATTTGATTTGACAATAATCTAAATGGGTATACAATAAGGCACAACAGTATCTAGATAGGTAACACCAACCTTGTCATGTAGATGAAATCTAGTTTGTTATTTAGTTTAACAATATGGATACCTTTTTTCATGACTTTTCCTATATCCATTTCCTTAATTACTTCATATGGGGATGTAGGTTTTGTTCATTTTTTACATATTCTTCTTCACCGATAATTATATTTGATGATTATGATCTACTTTCATTCCCATTAATTACATCGTTTAATAATTACATAGAAGACATCAACCATATATCAAGTAGAATCATAAAGAGACAACCACACAAAGAACACAAATTTTTACCTTGGGAAAACCCACCATGGGTAAAAACCTAGCCAACCTTTTCCTTAGAGAATCAATGTAACAAGAGGTACATGAAATTCAACCAACCTCCACATACCAAGTCATCCCTCCACCATTTTTTCCAAAGAATCTCTACAACTAAGTCAAGAGATCATCCTCCAAGTCTTCCTATGAACTTGTACTGTACCATAGAGATCAATCATAATATTTTCGACTCCTTTTCCTCAAGGATTTATCAAAAGTTCTTGTTCCTTTTTCTTATACACATAACTCTGGGTATAGATCCATTTCCACATAACCATACCTTAGGAGTTCGACCCTTTTTCACAAAACCATAACTCAGGGATTCAAACCATTTCCACAGAACCATACCTCAGAAATTTCATATCCTTTACACACATACATACCTCAGAAATTATGAATCCTTTCCACATAACCATAGTGCCTCAATTTTGCGAGCTATTAGACTCCTTCTTGCCTTAGATAAGTGAGTTATCTATCCTCATACCAATGATTTATATTTCCTCGGATCAGATCCAAAATGGTGTCTTTTGGAGAGAGAATAGGCTCTATTTATAGTTGTTCATCCATGCAAAGGGGAACATCTCTTGGGAATGACAACTTGTTCCTTAGAGGGTTGACTTGGTTTTTATGGAGGAAAAAATACAAATACAAATTTTCATTTTCCTTCTCTTGAAGAGCATACAAATAAATAATTCCTTTTTTTTGCAACCATGAAGAACATGCAAATAACATGCTTCATATAAATTTTATTTTGCAAAGACAAATCATATTTCAATATTAGAAGTACAAAGGAATATTATGAAGTCTATACATAGCTACAAAATTCAACACTCCCTTTTAACTAGGGATATATTCATAATGACTATCCATATGTTCTTTGTATTCATGATCTCTTTAAGGAAAGGTTCAATTCATCAATAGCATTATCATCAATGTGTACCACAACCAAGGTTATTTCTCCTAATCTTTGGTACTTACTAGTCACCTTGATCCGGTAAGGACCTTACCTCATAGTACTCTGACTTGTTCAGGGTAGACATAACCAATGGTCAAACCCTAGGGAAAATCATGTCCCAAATCCAAAGGCCTCACTCTAGGCCATGATATTGAAGAGGTAACTATTCCATGATTGTTTGGATCTCAGAGATGTTTCTCTCTAGAATTTCCTCCACTCATGCTATCACATCAATTATCACTCTTGCTAGTAGAGGGATTAAGAAATGATGAATATTAAGATAAGAATCAACGTCAATATCATATCACTAGCATCAATCACATTTCTCCATCAAATAACTATAAAAATAGTCTAGGTGAAACACCAAAGGCCAAGCTCCCTCTAGAAAGAGAACTGAGCATGACGTTGGGAGGCTCCTGATCACACTAGAAAGAGATCCTAGCAACCTATACGAATATTCTCCAACCAAGTTATAACTAACACACGGAGAATATCCTCTGTTGGACCATTCTTTAAACCAAGGTCAAAGTGGCACATGGAGAATTAATTTTCCAACCAAGGTAAAAGTGACACAGGAAGAATGTCAATTTGTCAGACCATTCTTCAACCAAGGTCTATGTACTTAACACAGGTTTAACCTCCCCAATCAGGTAAAAGTATCTGAAACAAGAAGAATTCCAGTCCATGATGCTATCTAATATGCCAAACCATTCTCTAGCCAATGTCATAATGACACAGGGAAAATTTCCATTAACTCTCATTAACTCTCCCTCTCAATGAGAGAGTGTTAGGTCCCTATAATACTAGTGTAGCCCCTAGTTACATAATAGAGAGTTAATCTCCATAAACATAAGCTTGTCCATGAAGTACATAAACTTGCCTCTAGAAAGAGGCATCATAAGAATATCAGTTATCTGCTTATTAGTGGAGATGTACTGGAGCTTCATAGCTCTCTTCAGAACCATGTATCGAATGAAGTGATACGTGCTAGAACTTATCGTCATGGTCATCACCAACACCTAATTTTTTTTTCAGGAATTAGCCTAAAAAGTCATACAAATTCTCAACTCGCCAATCCAACTACAATATACTTGGCCTCTTCCACTTTTATTGCAACATATGGTTGCTTCAAGATTATCTGAGAAAATTTATAATGAAGTCCAAATGAAAACAACACACCCTTTCTTTCTTCAACACTATTTGCCTAAACTAAGTCTGCAACTATACTTCAAAAACATCCATGACCAACCGTATCATGTGGGTAACATATGGTAAGAAACATATCTTGGCTCAACCATAGACTGTTATGTTCCCTTCACTAGATCACAAATGATTTATGCATAGCCAAGCTAGATCTCCCTCTCAGAATGAGATAATTGCTCCTTCTCACAATAGGGACAAATGCCTTGTAATGATTCTCTCCCTCTTGTTGGAATAACCTTCCAATACTAAACCTTGTAAACATTATGATCAAAGCATAGTTCAAGCTTCTCCCTTTGAGTTCATATCATCTGGTACTATATATCTCAATACAAGTCATGAATCTGGGAAATTATTCTTTCTTTTCTTCGTTCTTACAATTATTCCAACCACTGTCAAAAACTTGTCAGCTTCTACTATGTACCTGCAATCCTCATAAGAGACCATGGAAGAGCGATTATTATCAAGGAATGAACAAGATACTAACCAATAGTAAAATATTATAATAAAACAAGAGAGATATAACATACTTATATTTTTTAAAATATATAATATCCCTCTTTATCTTTATTCCTCTTGTATTCATCAACAATTTTTATCGCCTTCATCTACATCATCATCATGATGTCATTCCTTTTTAGGGTTTATTATTTCTTCAAAAAAAATTGATCCTTGTGTTTTTCTCATAAACCATAGGATTTCTTTTGAAAACCTTTAAGGTTTACGAATGTCTAGCTATGGTATTTAACTTAAAGCCCTAGAATGTTGAAAAGTACACAAAACCAAACCCTTTATGCTTACTAGGGTTTACTAACCCTAGTTATCTAAAACCTTGGAGTTACAAATATTTCATACCCTATATTTTCATAATCCCTTAAAAGAGTCTTAGGGTTTACAAATTCATCCTTGCATTCATTTTTGGGTAAATACTCAAGTGTTCAAGGCTATGGGGTTGTTCATTTTTCGTGCTTGTAATGCATCTATCATACCGAGTCTTTGAGGGAATTATCTTCCTTCTTTAATCATGCAGAAGGACTCAATTTTTTTTTATATCAAAAGTTCAAAATACTCATACACTCTTTATTAGTCCTTTATACAATGAGATATTATTAAAATTTTGGATTCAAAACATGTCACCAAATCATAGGATCAAGTAACTCAACCTTTATCCGAGTTTCAAGAGATTGATCAGATTTCCATAATTCAAATCACCCTTTTTCCTATTTGAAAAAATTCTTCCACAAGATGACATGTTCCAGTTCAGGGAAACTAGAGGATTTGAATTACAATATTTTATTCAATCTCTTCATTGTCCTCTTCAAGTTTTATTTGAAATACATAGGTGAGTAACTTTAAACAATTTGGCACTATCCTTTTCTATAACGAGTTCTAAAAAAACTTCATTAACCTTGGTTTTTGGAGGCAACAAACTTTGGAAAGATCAATTAGGTTAGATTATTCAATGTATCTAGGTCTCATAATATTCTTTTGTAGAACATAGTACCTGTGAGAATTCATCTTCTCCTCTGAAGTTTCTCGACCTTTCTAATTTATACAATGGATCTCAGTTATTGTGGATATGATTTTTTAGGTCATACTTAGTTCTTGTTCAAACTTATATCACTGAAACCACAAGACTTGTGCTCAGGACTTCTTATCAAGACTTTGATCATAAGAGGATAATTTATGAGGATGATATGATTATTTTAAGCCAATCTATTTGACATAATTTATCAGGGTTTCCTCAGAAGGATTAGACCTTTTAAAAAGGATCGAGTCATTCGACCTACTGAGGCTCACGATTTTCTGATATTGAGATATGAGGCATCTCTTGGAGATTAAAAGTATACAGAGGTAATTTGACCTAATAAGGAATTAGATAAATTTTTACTTGATATACTCATGTTTGTTAAATTAATTGTTCTTAATTTACCTCATTAATTGTCAACTAGGGTTTATAGACTTAAAAAATGTATTTGCACTATCATTGCTAGGATTTGTTTCTATGGATTGATTGATTCTAGAAATGAATCTAATTCTAAGTATGGGCAAATAAAATTTGGAGAATAATTATGCACATGTTATTTCAATCTAAAGTTATATTAAATTCTAATTAATTAAATTGAAATTCACTATCTTGCAGAAATTGAAAATATATCTAAATTACAGAATTCAAACTTTTCCTCCTCATTTCATGAAAGAAAAATGCTTAGAAACCAAATTTTAAGAAAGAAACAATCTAGTTCTATTTTGCAGAATTGAAGTAATTCTACACTAATCTTGTATAAGGAAAATTTTATACTAAATTGCAGTAAGGAAATTATATACTAATTGCATGAAAGAGAATTGACACTAAAAATAATCTGACTCCTATTTGCAGAAAATGGAATAAAAACTTTAGAACTTGAGAGTGATTACTTATGTGGGTATTTCACCTCAAAAGATTATTTATCATTGATTAATAAACTAAACTAAGCTATGGAAATAAGTGTTGGAAATAATATGCATTTAAAACCCAATTTTTTTTTAATGTTTTTATGTTTATGAGTACTCTGAAAAAAATGAAAAATAATGGGAATTGTAACTACAATGAGAAAAATTTCCAAAAAGAAATTACAGTGCCAAAGAAAAGTAATGCAAAACAAAATTATGAAAAAAAACTCACAACTAAATAGGGGGGCCTCCCATAGTGCAAGTCAACTATCAATCACAGCATATTCACACATGCATAGAGAAGAAAGTGACTTATATTAATCTAAAAAATAGTATCGATATTTTCAATGAAATAACAATGAACTTAATAATACAAAACTTATTATCTTAGCTCTCGACTTATAACCTTTTATACAGGATTTATAAAATAATTTTAATGATTTTGATGTTGAAACGACATGAGTTTCTTTGACATCTAGGAGAATGATTCACTCTGAGACTCAATCTCTTTATGAATTTCTACTGAAAGAGAAATTCATGGGACATTTAGTTTGATCCAAAATCTAACAGCTAATCAATATTCAATCTTGCTTGCTTAATATTTGTTTTTGCCTTCATTTGATCACTACATGTCATTTACATAGTTTAACTCTGAATTTGACTTCTAGATTTCTTAATATTCATAGTTTTCCAAGTTATGATGGTAGGTGGCAATCCATGTGGTATAATTTTTTCACCTCCTGGTAGTATTCATCTCTTCATTAGAGTGCTACAACATTTCTAACAATGAATTTTGCAGTAGAAACATATACTATTTGCAAAATGTTTATGATTTTTTCACTGTAAGAGTGTTTTAGTGATAATTCATTAAGAAACAAAGATTCTAACTATGGATGATAAATACCTTTTAGGAGTTGATCTTGACCTTGAACATCCTGAGAATATTCTAAAATGAGATGGAAAGAATGATAGTAAAAAAGGAACAATTCCAAGCTTAAACAAATCATAAACAAGACAAGCTAATAAAAAAACATGACTTGAATAGTCCGACATTTTTGGACCACTGAAATCAACTTCTGAGAAATTTTCAGCCTCTTCATGATTTCATGATAGAGATATAAGGCTGATTTAAGGTAGGAGGTCTTCAATGTGAAAAGAATTTTATCGATTTATTAAGAGCATAACTTTCTTCGTAACAAAAAAATTGAGGGCACTTCATAATAGGTCCTTGGATAAGGGCTTCATTTCTCTTCAATATTAGGTTTCTTGTTTACCCAAAGCTCTGCTTCAATGTTGATTTTTTACATAGTCTTCTTAACTGATAATTATATTTGATGATTATGATTTATTTCATTCCCATTAATTAATTACATCAATGAATAATTACATAGAAGACATCAACCATATAACAAGTAGAGTCATAAAGAGATAACCACATAAAGAACATAAATTTTTTACCTGGAAACACCTACCATGGGGAAAAACCCAACCAACCTTTTTTTTAGAGAATCAATGAAACAAGAGATACATCAAAGTCAACCAACCTCCAAAGACGAAGTCAACCCTCCACCATTATGTCCAAAGAAGCTCTACAACTAGGTCAAGAGATCATCCTCCAAGTCTGCCTCTGAAATCGTACTATACCACAAAGATCAGTCTCTAGAGATCAATAATAGGATTCTTGTCTCCTTTCCCTCAAGGATGTACCATAGTGTCTTGACCATTTTTCTTATACACATACCTCAGGGTCTCGGCCCATTTCCACAGAACCATACCTCAAGAATTCAACCCTTTTTCAGAGAATGATAACTCACAGATTTAACCCATTTCCATAGAACCATACCTCATAAAATTTGGCCCGCTTCCACAAAACCATACCTCATAAAATTTGGTCCCTTTCCATAGAAACATATTGCCTCATATTTGCGGGCTATTAGACTCCTTCTTACCTTATATCAACGAGTTACCTATCCTTAGACCAAGGAGTTATCTTGCCTTAGATCAAATCTGAAATTGTGTCTTTTGGAGAGAGAATACACTCTATTTATATTTGTTATTCCATGTGAAGGGACACATCTCTTGGGCAATCTAACTTGTTCCTTAGAGGACCAAATTGGTCTTTGTGGAGGAAAAATTACAAATTTAAATTTTCATTTTCTTGTTGTTGAAGAACATATAAATAAATCAATTTTTTTCTTGCAAGCATGAAGAACATGCTTCATATAAATTTTCTTTTTCAAATATAATTCATATTTCAATATTACAAGTACAAAGGAATATTATGAAGATCAACCATAGCTACAAAAGTCAACAGGTTTCTCCTAGAGTGTCTATTGTATTGTTGATAACTAAGCTTCATCCTATGGTGATTCAATCTAGCATCTATTTCAATTTAATCTTAGTAGTTCCAAATCCATAAGAGGTAGAGTCCCAAACATATCAAAATTAAGTAGCTATAGCAATTTTTTTTAGATATTAAGACCCTATAATGAGAGGCACACAGGAATTTGATGTTATCTAGTTCTATATCAAAAACGACGTTAAGAATGAATAATTTATCTCATGAAAATGAAAATTTTCAATCATAGCTTCATTGTATGTGAAATTAGAAATGAATTTTATTTAGATAAAGAGTCGATGTGTGGTAAAATTAAAGAAATTGAACATAGCTCATTACTCCATGCAACCCTCAACCTAAGCAAAATGGAAACTAAATATTCTCTTTATAGTCAAGGTAATTATTTACGACCCACCCCAATTCATAATTTTATATAAAAATAACTATCTTAGACCTTTAAATATTTTCAAATATCATGGTCAACCATAACATGAACAACGAAAGTCTTTTTCCAAAATTAATTTTATATCCTTATATTTTAATGAGTCATTATCACTTCTTGAAAATAGATAAGGAAAATAAATTTATATATTTAACAAACCATTTTCTCATCTAGAAAATGAATACGATAAAAAAACGAACATAAAAATAACAAGCAATTTAAAATGGAATAAATTGATATAAAACCATTTTCAACATAAATATAAATTATAACTTAAATAAAAATATGTACCTCATTTTAAAATAGAATAAATAATATAAAATTTTTTCAAGAAAAACATTACATCTAATATATAAATTTAATGAAACTATGTTCTTGATCTTTATAAAATTAATTCTAACAAAAGAAATAAAAATAAATAAATTGATATGTAAAAAAAAAAAAAATTCAACAAAAGTACAGTGTTTCATATGTTATTTTAATGAAAATATATTTTATTTGCATTTTTCATATAAAATAGTGTAAAATCATGTTATGCAAGATTAATGATGAGAATATCAAATTTCAAAGTATTATGCTAAGTCATAGACAATTTCTCATGTTAAGCTAGCTATATATATATATAAATATTGTTGTTTAGATCTTTTAATTATAATTGCATCTTTGTTTCGTATATATATTCCGAGTAGACTTAATCTTAGAATGATCTCACCTTGCACTTTTGTTTATTGTAAAAGGAGGTTGGTGAATTGAAACAACTTATATTTCACTTTCAAATCTCTTTTTCAAGGTATGGAGTTACTTTTTTCTCTATTTTAAGCTATGTTGGTGTTCGTTGTATAACATTTCATATAAAAAACTACAATCCTAGTTTTTTTTCTCCTTGATCAAGACATCTTGGAATTTTTAATATGATTTTTATTTTATTTAAAAAAAAAAATTGGGAATTTTTAATTAGCTAAATTTTGGAGAGAATATTTTAGCTTCTTTTAATTATAATTTATGAGATATAACATGTGGAAATTAAGGTTTATGACTAGTCCTGAAATTAATTTCAAAGATCCATCTTGGGTTTTTCTCTATAACTTACCTTTGGATAAATTTCAAATTGTGATTTTTTAGGACAATAAAGGTACATAGTGAATTATTAATGGTAAAAATTTTAGGTTTTGCATCATTATACTTATATAGATGGTGTAAGTTAGGGTTTTGTATAGGCTTAAAATTATAATAAAATGAGTCATATGGGAATTTCCCTATTTAAATGATTTTTTAGTGCAGATTTAGATTATGAAATTTTCATAATTTTTATCAGAGATATCTAAAAACCTATGGTATCAATTTTAGGTTTTTATATGCTATAATTTCTAAAATACATTTTGTGTAAATTATGGTTTTTAACTAGTACAAAACCTGTTTTTCAATAGGTTTCTTGGTAGAATAGTCATATATTAATCTAGAAAAGTCCAACTTAGTGGCACCAATTCCTTTGGATAGAATGCATATCATAATATTCTAGGATTTTTTTTTATAGTAGATTAGAAATATTAAACATATTTCATTCCATCTAAATTTACTATCTTGAAAGTGCTAAGAAAAAAACATATTATTATTTTTCCACTTGTAAAAGGGTTTAATAAAAAAAAATTCTCCTATTAAACATCTAGAGAGCTCAACCATGCCTCAAGAATAAAGAGCATATTTTTTCACAAACTATCCAAATTGGAAAATTGATTTAATGGAATGAGTGCTAGGTTAATAGCAAGCAACAATTTGAATGAAAATAGGGAACAATTGCAAAACAAGATGGATAAAAATATAGAAGAATTGCAAGATCAAATATTTTCCATCTTATGTATCCTAGAGAGGAGATTCCCTAAAGGAGATATCAAAAAGCAAGGAAATCATCAAAACATGGAGGAAATAAATATTAAATCTTAGGATTATGATTATCCATAAGCTCTATATCCACATAATCAGGCATTACACTTATCACCAACATATTAAATTCCCAAAATTGAAATGAGGAAATTTGATGATAAAGATCCTATAAAATGAATATCCCAGATGGAGAAATTCTTTGATATACATAAAGAGCCAAGCTACAAAAGTTAACTCATGTAGCCTTATATTTAAAAACTAATCATTTTTTTTGGTACTGTTGGTTTTGTGAATGCAAATGAGACTCTATTATCTCTTGGTCCATTTTTACAAATGAATTGATATCACATTATGGATATATAAAGAGTAAAATATTATTTATTCAATTCATAAATCTTTGGTAGTGAAGTTCATATAACACATTAACAATTAAAAATTTTTAATATTAGGTTAAATAACATTCCAAAGGATAATTTGTTATATCTCTTTATGTGTACTTTAACAAATAATATTCAACACAAGGTGCATCTCTTTGAGAATAAATCCCTAGAGCATGATTTTAATAGGGAAATGAAAGTGGAAAGTAAAAATTATGGCTACTAGTAAGGCTAGCCACTAACAATTATAGATAATATCATGTTCCCTATCCTAACCTCACTCAACCAACAAGGTTGACACCTTAACAATCATGATGAAAGAAGAGCAAAAGGGATACTATTTCAATTGCGATATTAAGTATATCAAAGGGCATAAATGTGGAAAGAAGAAAATATTATATATAGAACATGAAGAGGAAGAAGATAAAGAGTTGGAAACATCATAATATCTAGAGCTAGAAGCGACCACTCCAACCATATCTTATCATGCATTGGATGAAATCATTTCTACACAAACCATCATGATAGAAGGATATACCCAAACTAGCGAAACATGTCTATTGCTTTATATTTCCAACACTATACTACCAAATAAAGATTGTAATTGGAGGTACCATAAATTGTACAAGGAAATTACATAGTATTAAGTTCAATATGGGGTATTATTTATTGGATATTTCCATGGTTGCAATCCAAATGAGTTGTGTTGGTGTTATAATAGGATTCCAATGGTTACAATCATTGGGAACAATGACTCTTAAATTTTAGGAACCTTTCATGAGACTTTCCTAAAAAGGAAAGGAAATTGAACTTAGTTGTGTCCAAGGGAGACCCTATAAATAGATGGGAACTAATATCATGTCAAAATTTCTTAAATGGGACATTTTGGCATAATTACACAATTAATCTTAGTAGATGTTCAAACTTCTAGACCCTTTGATCTAGTGGATCTCTAAAAAGTTAAATGACAATCACTAATAGTTTATATTTGAATACATTCCTAAGGGTATTCCACCACTTGATATCATTTTCATGCTATGAATTTTCAATAAAAAATTATATCACCAAACATTAGGCCTTAAAACTTCCCAAATGCTCAAAAGAGTGAGATTAAGTGTATGATTCAAAAAATGTTAGGGCTTGGAATCACTCAACCCAGTCAAAGTGCTTTGTCTACATCAATAATGATGGTTTAAAAGAAGGAATATTCATGGAATAGGTGTCCAAATTAGAGATAACTCAACCAAATTACCATGAAATATAAGTTTCCTACTCCTGATATTAGTGAATTATTAGATAAATTCCAAGGATGAATTTTCTTTACTAAGTTGGATCTTTATTTTGGATAACATCAAATAAAAATGAGGCTTGAAAACATTCATAAAACAATACTTAGATCACATTATGGTCATTATGAGTATTTGGTGATTCCATTTGGTCTTATTAATTCCCATTTGACATTTCAAATATTGATGAATTCTATTTTTGAACCCTTCCTTAGAAAATTTGTGTTTGTATTCTTTGATCAAATATATTGATATACAAAAAAATAAGTTGATACCAAGATATTTATATATTGATCTTTTTTTATCAAATATACTAGAAATTAAGTTAAAATTGAGAGGGGGGTGGTTTTGAATCAATATCAAACACCTTTTAACAATTTAAAAAATTAAAGAACACATCCATACAATAATAAAAATGCACATAAACTAAACATATGATATACATGGAAACCCTTATGGGAGAAAACCATAAAACTTCTTTTCATTTTGATGTAAATACAAGCAAAAAATTCAATTTACATCATATTTTGTAGGCACCAATCTACTTGAGGCACCGGCCCCATTTTCATTGCAATGACCCACTTGCTAGAGGCACCAACCTCAACTGCTTGCAGGCACCAACTTGTTGGAGGCACCAAGCCCCACTTGTTGACAAACACCAACATGCTGAAGACACCAATATCCATGATCTACAAGCACCAAATTACTTCAACCATTCAAATCCATTTAAAAAAAAAAAATCAGACTATGATATATCACTCTTTAATTAAAGTATCACACACAAAACAAACTTTGGTATTAACTCAACTTGACTTCTCTGATATTTTCCTTGAAAATCCCTTTCTTCCTATGATTGTATATTTCAATTGAATTTACATAAGATCACATCAACTCCCTCATAACTATGCTCATGGATACAACTATTTTCTATAGTTAAATATCCAACACTTCAAATCTACAATTTTATTGTACACAGTAGCTTCAGATCTCAGCCAATTTGCACATTCAGCCTTTTCTCAACTCACATTTGCACACTTTCTCAGTTCTCCTTCCTTTTTCCTTAAACTATGTATATTTGTATTAGCACAACTCTTCGTTGTGATTAATTTTGAACTTATGTGCTTCTGCAAGTTGACAACACTTCTTCTCATCGATTTGCATGGGACAACACCTTTGTCACATATTGTTTCATCACATTTTTACCATTTCAAACTTATTTTAATCTAATTCTTTAATTTTTTGCGCACACAAAAACACCAAATATTGGCCTCCACAACTTCTTGAGTGCGTACACTCTACTCGATGTGACTGGTAACATGAACTTCAATCTTAACCATTTCTAGGTACCATGGATTGTGATTCTCTCCTTGCATTATTGTGGCCCAGTATGGTAGAGATCAATATCACCTAGATACAACTACTTAAACCTTATCACCCTACAACCTCAGTTGTAACAATTCCCTTCACATAGAAAATATTGGGTATCAGGGTGTGCTAATTTGTTTTGATCTCTTAGTTCCCTGTAGCTCAGTATTGGCCTCACACAAGCTATCCTTTCGTTGTCCCACTAAAATTTAGTTTTCACCCATTTTGGAAAAAACTAAATACACACAAAAACCTTCCAAACATTGTCTTGTCACGAATATTGAGGCTCCTGGGTCTGCCACGTCAATACATGGTGGAACAGCCATGAATTGCTACATGTTCCTTCTACCACCTCATCATTGCCACATTGTACTCTTCCAAACCATACCAACTCGATCTTTGTTTTTTACATTAAAACAATACTCTGGTTCTTGATACCCTGGTACCCCAAGGAGGGACCTACCACTGCTACTTCACCTTCCAAGTCACACACCATGTCATATGATTCAACCAATAAGAACATGCAATGTATCCAACTGTTGATGTGTGCCTTCCACGTGTTACTCACCAAATATTCATTTGACCACCCAAAAATGATGAAAATTAGTGCCACAATCATTGCCTCTAGTTGTCACATCATTGACCTTTTTCACCTAGTGACGCATATCATTCCACTTGGAATTTCCACGTCATACATGTTTGACCTTAACTTTTTATAACATAACTACACTTCGATGCTTGGGGATCTAATATAATTAATCCATGTATGATCCTTGATTAATTAATCAGTAAGTGTGGATTAGGAACCATGATTAGGGAGAGCTATGTTCACAGTAAAACATGATTTTCCAGTTTTAAATATTTTAGGCCTTTTTCAAATTTCATATATCGAAATATGTTATGCACCTTTCTACGAGTCCTTTGTATACTAGGCATATTCATATTAGCTTGTGGCTATGGACTCTTCTATCGAGCTAGGATCATTATGCTCTCTTACCTACCAATATGGTCATACTGGTCCCTACTCCCCAGGGAATCCTATTATACCTTGGCCTCATATTGACCCTCGCTTCCCATGGAAGTCTATATTGGCTCGGGCTCTAATATTCCATGCTATTTTCCAAGTCATTTCAATTATTTTTCTCGTTCCCTGCTTCTACCACATGTCCAATACCTACCACATGTCAGACTTGGATGCTTCCATGTCATCAATTCACCAATTCACCACCTATATTCCATGTAATTGTCTAGGGTAAAAAACCTTGACCAGTTGGAACCATATTTGAACTATGTTACTTCAAACTCATTTTTCTCCTCGTTCCTTTAGACTTTTAGGTGAAGTTCCATATACCATTGGATAGGTCTCATAAATAGCTATCTAACAAACATATTTCAAGCCCAATTAGACTAACCAACTGTAGTAAAATTTCATACAAATATATGCTACTCAAACTGATTTCACCAATGACATTAAAGATAGATTAGTAAAATTGATTTCATCCATGACATTAAGCTAGAAAACCTACACTCAACAATCAATGAAAACTTCACTAATGCAACATAACATTGTAAACTCAACAAGCTCCCCCTAAAATTTACCTTAATGAAAGCACATTCAACATTATCTCCTTGAACTTGACATCAATGAAAACAAATTCAAAAATATCCACCATTGGCATTGACAGAAACAATACCAAACATTGTGTGTCATTGTTGGATTTAGGCTTTAATTTCACTCTCAGGATGCTGAAGCTCCCCCTAGTTCTGAAATATTCTCATAAGCTCCAATGTTTTCTCATTCTCCTCCTTTGAAATCAATGAAAAATGGTTCTTGATACCAATTGAGTAACCTATGCTTATTTTGTTGTACTGTTGTACCAATGCAAACCAATCACTATTCCAAGAGCCAAAATCTCCCCCTACTTTAATATAACAAGTTGTTATTTCTAATTGTTGTTGAAACTAATTGTTTCAACCACTTATACAAACTAAAATGAGACAAAGCATATAAGATTTTCAAACTTTCCATTTCATTTTTCTTATAATTAAATATACTCCCATTGAAC
Organism: Pinus albicaulis; assembly: GCA_034641835.2. Classification (NCBI taxonomy): domain Eukaryota; kingdom Viridiplantae; phylum Streptophyta; class Pinopsida; order Pinales; family Pinaceae; genus Pinus; species Pinus albicaulis. The sequence goes on from CM076574.1 coordinate 183,430,296, forward strand.
AAGTTATATTTTTGTTGATCATATATTTTTGTTCTTTCAACTCCCCCTGAGCTCACTCTCTTCTCTTATCTCTAACATCTTGGCATATAGTTTTCTTGATGTAATTGGGTAACTTCCTTATTTCCTTTTAAAGTAATCTATTTAAGATATGACAAAGACATCACTCCCAACTCCTACATTAAATACTCAAAGTGCTCTTTGGGAAGAGGCTTGGTAAATATATCAACAATTTGCTTCCTTTTTGTTAAATATTCCAACCTCACAATATGATCAACCACCTATTCTCTAAGAAAATTATACTTTATATGTATATGCTTGGTTTTTGAGTGAAGAATATGGTTCTTGGACATACTTATGGAACTTGTAATATCACAAAAAATGGTAATTAGTTCACCATACATTAGCTTCATAACTTGCAAGGTCTGCTTAGACCATAAAATTTGAGTGCAACACACAAAAAATACTATGTACTTATGATCAACTATGTACAGTGAGATTAAAGTATACTTTTTACTCAACCAAGCCAGCAAAAAATTTCCTAGAAAGACGACACCATCACATGTGCTCTTCCTATCATCTAGATAGCTAGTCCAATCAACATAAGTGCATGTAGGTAAGGGAAATTTATGACCCATTGGATACCATAAATTGAACTCCATTTTGGCTTTTAAATATCTGAAAATTCTTTCTGAAACTAACAAATAACTTCCTTTAGGGGTTAATTAACACCTTTCTACTAAACCAACATCTTTCATTATGTCTGTCCATGATTTATTTAGGTATAACAAGTTTCCAATCATTGATATATACATGGTTTGATTGAAATTTGGTGGTTCATCATCTTAGCTCAACTTACATCCAATGACCATAGGAGTGCTAACAAGTGAACACTCTTCCATTCTAAACTTCATCAACATCTCATTGAGGTATTTTCCTTCGGAGATAAACATTCCTCTTGTTGATTGTGTAATATTCAAACCAAGGAAAAAATATAGTTATCTTAGCATTGACATTTCAAAATCAGCTTGCATTTTAGCTATGAATGTTTGGCTTAGTAAATCTACATCACTTCCAAATATTATGTCTGTTAGTGTCTCGTAATTTGGAAGATTGGTAAATAGAATGACAGGGTAACATCAAACCAAGCTTTGGAGTCCTAGGACCTAGCCTTCCTAGACTCAGAGAGGGCTCTCTCTATTATGCGAAGGATTTGAACTTGTTCGCTTTGTATGTTTGATTTTAGGATAGCTGTTAAGTATATTTTGGTTTGTTTTTTGGGTTTTTGAGGTAAACTTATAAAAAAGGACAAATAGAAAGATATTTCATCAAATCAACAAGGCTATGGGGTCAGATAAAGTTAGGATTGTCTAAATGGTGGACAAGGTATTACTGCAGGGCCGATTTAGTCAAGGTAAATGGATTATTTGGGTGAAAATGAAGTGAAATGAACATTAAGTTTGTGAAAGACAAAGATATCTTAAACATATATAGTTTTAAAGTAGGTATTCATGAGGTAGGTAAAACCATAAATCTCTATGAATAAAACTCAAACTGATACATATGAAAGATAAACAATCCGACGATACATAGAAGCATAAGAACCTCTAACTCTAGAAAATCACCTTCAGTTGTTCGGAAAAAAAATCAGATAAAAAAACAACTCAATCTATGAAGATGGAACTCCTAAACAACATATCTTGAGCTATCGAGAACTCTGAAATAAGTTTGCAAGCATGGAAAAAGGGCAAGATCGAACGAGACCGAGCTTTGACTTAACTAAAACAACCAATATTTCATAGAAAGATTTCAGAAATGGAGTTTTAAGAAGCTATAAGTAAGTAGGGGATACCTTAAATCATACAAGATATAAAAAAATACTGACCATAAATGAAACAAATAACAATTTCTTGATGGACCTAAAGGGCAGTTAAGAATCCTTTAGAAATTATCAAGAAGAGGAAAACATTAAAGCTGTAACATGCAGGATGTTTGAGGTTCTTCCATGAGCATGTCTCAACATATACTTTTCTGATTTACAAAAAATGAGAGGTATGAAAAATTAATGAAAACAAGGAAACATAAAAAAATTAGAGAAACATCACCATTCACCAAGCCATGGAATCCTGCAAACAATGCTCCTCCACCATCAAGCCAAGCAAGACATCATCCACTTCATAAAACAAGTATTTATTCCAAGCTCATAATGCTATGTATTGCTCTTAATATATCAAGCTCTACCCCTTTGTTACAATGAATCCTCTTGGTTATATAAGCCAAAGAGGAGGTAACCCACCTAGAGCAACTAGAAGGCCATTGGCCAAAAACAAATATCTAAAACTATCCTTGAGGCTTAACAAATTCCAAGGCACAAAATATAATTCAAAAATTTCTTTTCGGAAAAAAATAGCAAAAAAGGATCACTTTCAAGGTCTGACACATAAGATAAACTTGCTTAACGCACATTTGGCCCAGTCATCACTCAGAAAACTGATTTTCAGCAAAATCTACAGGAACGTAGCACCACAAAAAGGTCTATTTTGCAGTGAAGTTTTGGATGACCTCCCAATATCAAAATGAGTCCTGTGATGGCTCGTTGGAAAGCTACAGATGTATAATTTCCAAAAATACTTTAGTTTTTCCAATCTGATGCCTAGAAGTTAGTAAAAAAGTAGAAACAACGAAAAAACCCAGGAGTGTAGCACCTGCTGATATTAGGGGCAAAAAGATAAAAAAATGTTGTTTTTGGCCTTTTTGAGGATCAAAACAGCTTCATTTGATCTCAAAATTTCTAAGCATGTTCCTTTGATGTTAAGGAATCCAAAAACATATTTTTCTTCAGCTGAGGAGGCTTCAAGAAAAAGTTAAGGTACCCATAATTTTATGCTTTTAGGCTTAAAATTCACAAAAAACAAGAATGTGTCCAAAAATGCCAAAATTTGGTGAGTAAACCCCTTAAGGGTTTTTAGAAACATGCAATGAAGCTTGAGTAAGAATTCCAAGCCGGGATAGGTATTTTCCATGTTTTTTCACCAGGCGCCTCCTTTGGGAAGCTTTGAGTTTCCTTCGGGAAAACTAATTCAACTTCTTGTAGTGCTCAGTCATTCTTCTTTGTAGGCCCAAATCCTTGTTAGCTTTCTCCAATTTGGCTTCTAAATTCTGACTTTCCCTCTCAAGCCAAGACTCTCTATCATTCTCAATTTCTTTGGCAAGGAGCTTCGTAAGAGGGTACTGTTGTGCATGAGCTGATTCTTCCTCTTTCTGCTTTTTTAATTCTTTTCTAAGGCCCATGGTCCTAGGTCTCTTTCTTGCTGGGCCTTCTCCTTCATCATATTTCGCATACTCACCCATGTATTCTTCTAGCCTCACTTGTGACTTTTTAGCTTCCCTTCTGTATTTGAGCGCCCGAGCCTCAAAGATTGCCATATGTCCATTCATTTGATTATTTTGCAATTGTAAATAGTGGATGATGTCTTTTGACCTTTCTAGGCCATTTTCTAAGTCTTTAATCTGAGCCTCCTAGTTTTGCAAAAGAGATCTAAGAATATTGGCCTCATCATCCTCAGCATCACTGTCTATTTGTATTATGTAAAATTCTCTTTCATGCTCATGACTGCTCTCTTGCTGTTCAACCTTCTCTTTTCCCTTGCCTTTAATGATTTTCTTTCCTCTGGTTTTCTTGGGCAATTCTACTTTTCTCTTCTTTGGAAATTTGGCTCTACTCCTTAGTGCCCTAGTGACATTGCTAGTCACTGTTTGAGTGGTTTTCTTCCTTGCCGTCTTGGTGTTTTTAGCCTCTACTACTTTTGATGAAGGAAGCATGGCCCCTTGCCTTGGAGAGGAAGTAAACAAATTCTCTTAACCTTGCTGATGATGAGTGAGAGGAGGAGTTAATACCTGGGTTTGTTTAGTTTGGTCTCCTACAGCCTTAGGGCTATCCTCTTCTCCAAAAACATTCTTTGCTTGCACTTCTTGGTTTCTTTTCTATGGGGAATTTCCTTGTTCATTAAATTTGATATTTGTAATGAATTCATTATCAAGAGTAAACTCAGAAAGATCATGATCCTTTTCTGTTTAGTGGGAGATGTCTAGGTTTACTATTTTTTCCTTTTCAAAAGTATCTCTGCCTTCATCTATTTTCTTGTTGTCATGACTATTTTTATTACTTCCCTCTTTATTGTGGCTACTTCTATCATTTTCATTGTTTTCAATGTTTTTCTGATGTGGACTGCCTTCATCATGATCACTGTTTTCATTTTCTTGCTGTGGGTTGCCTTCTTCTATAGTATCTTCAATGTCTTTTTGTGGGTTGCCTTTTTCTTCATCACTGTCATCATTTTCTTGCTTTGGGCTGCCTGCTCCTTCATCATTGTCTTCATTTCTTCCTTGTGGGTCGCCAGCTTCATGATCACTGTTTTCACTCTCTCCTTGTGGACTGCCTACCACATCATGATTTCCTTTACCTCTACTGCTTCTTTCATCACTTACCTACTCTTTGTCACCATTACCCCCTTGTTCCTTGCTTTTACTACTTTCTTCTTTCTCACTGCTATCTGTGGAGCATGGTTTTTGTTGGGGAATAGACTCATGAGAAGAAGAGGAAACATAAGGTGTGGAGGGCAAGGAATGAGCATGAGGAGGGTCCCGAGATGAAAATGGCCTGACTTGTAGGGGCATAGAAGTTGTAGAAGTGAAATCAGGGTGAGAGATGAAAGTTTCCCAAGGGATGCCCTTTTGTTTCAGCTGGTGAAGGATAATGATCTTAATGAGAGAGTGATGGAATACATTTTCTTTCTACTGAGATGGAGGCTTTGTTCTAACAATGGAAGACATCTTGTCTATACTCTTGCACAGGAAAAATGGTAGGTTTAGCAACTTAGCTTTTGTGAAATGCATAAGGAGTCTGATGTGATAGGCATATACTTGGGAGTATCTACCTTCACAAGTGAAAAACTTCATGATTATTTTCATGAGGGCTGCATAGTCATCCAACAAGTGTGAGAAAGGGAAAATGGAGCTACATGAATTTTGATGATTCGGCTTGAGAAAAGGATGATAGTGGCTGAGGTCAAGGTATGATTTTTTTAACCACTCCTCTCCTATGTTAGGGATTTTGGTTGCCTTAGAAATAGCTCTAGGAGTGAGTTCAAAATCTAAACCTACTATGTGAACTTGCTTTCCATCCAACCTCAGGGAAAATAACTCTGTTAGATGAGGGTGGCTAGTGACCTCTGGTATTCTATGGAAATAATCAAAGTAGCCTACCTCTTGAAAACAGGACAAGATTGAGGGAGAGGCAGTGATTTCTTGAATGGTGATGGGCTCAAATATGTTGTGTTGGCCTCCCTTTTTTACGTTTTTCTTTGGAAGCATTTTCATTTTTCTGTTCTTCTCAAAAATCAACTAGACAGCCCTTAAATAAAAATAGGCTTTATTTTCCTTTAACACTTCTTTCTCCTTTAATTCAGTTTTCAAAATATCCGTTATGTTTTAAGAGCAACTGAGGCGTAAAAATAGGGATTAATACCTTGAAAACTTCTTTGCAGTGATGAACACTGGCCCTTGAGCAAGACTGGAAATTTTTTTGGCCCTTTGTAATGAAGTGAGCAGGTGTTACGCCCTTGCACACAGGCACATAGCATCTGAGCGAAGGCTACACGAGGAAAATACACTATGCCAGTTCAAAAAACTGTGTTTTTGAACGAAGTTTGAATGACGGGCGGTTGTGGGCGCCGGTCAGAAACTAAGCGAGGGTCGGGGGCTGAAACGCGTCACGCCAGTGTACAAGCGCGTCACGCCCTTTGTAAATTCCTTCGATGAGCTGGTAAAAGCGCATAGTGCTCAGATACAGGTGCGTCGCAACCCAACATTTTTGCACGAGTTGTTTGCCAAGGAACCAGAGAGACCGTCTTCTTCTTGTCAATCAATAAAATGAGAGTAAGATATGCCTTTTGAGGGATTTTATGCCTTGTGAAATGTTTTTAAAGTATGCAACCTTCCTTTTTACTTTTTCAAGAAAATTTTATTAAACCTTTACCTTTTTGCTCATTGACCTTATTTCCATAAAACAGATTTTGAAACATGTGTAACCGTGTTTTACTTGAAAAGTGCTTTGCAAACAGCAAAACAAGTTCTCATTTTTTGTGTAAAATCAAACATCCCCCATTTTAACTTATAAAATGTGCCCTCTAATTTTTATGAAAAAGGATATTTTACCAAATGTAGGTACCCTCTACTTATCAATTGAAGGAGGACCTTTAAAACAGTCTTTGCCCTCTGCTCATAAATTCAAGGAGGTCCTCTAAAATAGTCTTTGCCCTCTGCTTATGATTGAAGGATGTAATGCAAGCACAACTGTTTGGGATCTCTGCTTATGATTTGAATGAAGCCTCTCTTGAAAACTAAACCTTGTGCCCTGTGTGTACTTATCACTGAAGGAGGTAAATTAAATAGAATTTCTTATACCTTCTGCTTATGATTTGAATGAAGCCTCATAAAAACAATATATTGCCATTTGCTTATCATTGAAGGAGGAATTTCATAAACACAAGTGATTGCGATCTACTTATCATTGAAGGAGGCAATTCAAATGGTTTATCTTTTATCAATCTGCATGAGACAGGTTTCTTTGTAGAAATTTACTATGAAGATAGTGAGCAGGTAAGATATTTCCAACTCCAACATATCTGCTTTGTGTCTCTTAGGTTAACTCTCTTTTGTGGTAGCTTTAGCTTCCTTTGTGATGACAGTGTCTTTGATGGTTTAGAGTCTAGGCTATAGGGATATAAAAAAGGAAACTATTCCCTTTTTATACACTTTCACTTTGATGCCTATACTGCTGGAAGTCTTTTTCCAGAGAACTAACATACCTAGTCTCATAAGACTGTGTTTCAGAGCTATGCCCATATGTTCGGGAAGAATGTGCAAATGCCATTGTGAGTTGACATGAAGTGCTAGATGCAGTAAACTCCCAACCTTTGTACTCATTTTTCCATGATGGATGATTCTTTGACTTTCTTGGTGCTTTGAGTTTGCAGGTCTGAATCATGTAGGTTTCCTTTCTCTTCGAAATCTGCATTTCCTTTATTTCCCAACTATCAACTGTTCCAGCTTTGAAAACTTTCCTTGAAGTGTCCCTTTTGTTTTAGAACTGCTTATTGCCATCTATTCATGGTACCCCTACAGAGATGCATGGATAAAATTTATTTGACCATTGGGTACCTTTCCTAAGGTATCATGATGATAATGCTTGAAAATTTCACTTGATTACTTTCTTCGAACATAGGACCTTCTTACTCTTTTTCTTCCTGAATTTGAACCTTATAAGCTTTTCTAAAACAAAACACAACGAAAATTTTGATGGTGTATGACCTAGGGGTAAACAAGGGTTTTGTTTTGCCAGATAAGAAAAAGGATGGCTAATTGATGTTTAAAACTAGGTTTTTGACTAAAGATATTTTTCTCAAGATACCTATTCTAAACACCATCACCTAAACCTAGACACTTTTTCATGACTTTTGAAGGGTTTCTCAGACATAGTCAGGTCATCAAATGGACATTCAAATAGTGAGAGGGGAAAAATACAACTTGTATTATTCTTTGACAGAGAGCTGTGTGAAAATAGACGATTTTGGATATCAAATATACAAGGCTTATGACAGTTATGAACAAGGGATTTTTATCAAGGTTGAAACTTGATGACCACCTCTAACATAGTCTGTAAGAGAGGAAAAAGATAAAAAATTCTTTGAGGGGTTTTCTAGAGGACAAATTTACTGTGTGAAATTGGTTTGTAGAAAACCTAGGCAAGGCATATAGTCATCACAACAGTCAAAAATATTGATAACTAATAGTGGCTCCATTTGGGGAGGGAAATTCTTTTCGGGAGGTGTCCAGAATTGCAGATCTCTGGCCTATGAAGACCAGTGCCTCATCCATTGGTGCAGATTTCTCTTTTTCTTGATGATTTTCCTGAAAATGATGCTTTCTGACAAACTGACAGCCTGATTAGCATCAACCTCATCTCTACTTACCTAGCTATTTTGCTTAACATTTTTTTCTTCTTTGGGTGCATTTGGACTGGAAAACCCTTTGACATGATATTTTTGAAAAATAAAACACTATCTAATTCTACACTTATATCTTCCGAGAGTCTAGATTAAACTAATGAACTCCTTCATTTCTCTACCTATACTAGATCAACTGTCAAGATTAAGCTTTTTGACAGGATTTCATTCACTAGACTAAAACATGGAATTGAAAAAATGATCAAATTAGGATTAGACAATTTGATTTGTCATGTTTTTTTGGCATAAAGACAAGCTGCACAGAAACGTTATTTCCGTACAAAATGAGATTTAGAAAAATTAGGGCTAAGATACATAATTTTCTTTTCATCCCTATTTTCCTCTTTAGTTCTATTTTGAGCATGTGGAACCAACATCTTTGTTTCCTAATATACTTTCTTTGATAAGTCAAGCTTGCATATTTTGACTATCATTCCTTTTTACTAACTTATCAGAAATCAATTTAAAACATGCTTAGTTATGATTAGGATAGATAACTGAACAAGACATCTTTTGAGCACTAGTAGTGGCATTTAGACTTGCACACTTTCAGCATGACTATTTTTTGAACATGGGGCTTTACTGCTGCTTTAAGACTACCCTCTTTTTCTATTTTTTTGTTGTTTTTGTATTTTCTGTTTTCTGATTTATTTCTTCAAACAAAATATGTACAATGAGTAACAAATTTCACGACTAGAACTCTTTATAATGGTGGAATTTGAGCATCTTATCTTCAAAAGGATCCCCTGATGCTCTTGGTCCACTTAGTTCTTGAAAAGAAAAATCGGGAAAATTTTCTCTTGTAAGCACAACATAAGGGTAAACCCTGTGTCTGCTTGTTGTTTTCCTTATACCTTTGATTTCCACTCTTGACTTTGTTGTACATCTTATTTAGGTAATACATATATTCTTTGTCATTCTTAAAATAGATGATGACATCATCAAGGTACATTATAGTAAAGAAGTTCAGCTCTGGAAACATAGTTCTCTGAAACATGTCCCCAATGTCTTGCAGTTTTGAAAAACTGGGTTTGAACTTGAAACTGCTTCCATTGTATTTGAAAAAATATTTGAGCTATTTGTTTTGAAGAGGAATTAGTTGATGATATCCTGAAATATTATCATGCAAGGACACATGGTTAGAAATTCCTAGCTTCTGTGCGGTATGACCTATTTTTCGAAGGATATGAGTGTTGTTTAGGGAGTGTTTATCTATGTTTCTAAAATCTACACATATCCTATAACCAGCTATTTTCTTCTTAAGTGTTAATGTCTGATCAAGATTTTTGTGTTCCCTTTTTTAAGGGTGACTTTTGGAAATGATGGCTGTGTCATGGTGTTTTGATCTATTCTCCCGACATGTACTAATATCCTGAAGAATCTTGCGTATCCTAGCACTTCTCAATTTATGGTGTAATGACAAAATTTTAGCTATTTCAATCAACTCAGGTTTTTCAAGACTGGTTTTATCACATTCCCCCATATTATCATTATCAAACGTTTTTCCCATATCTATAGAAGTATTTGCAATAGTTGAATTTTTATTTGTAGGGGTAAAGTCTTGGGATGACCAGGTATTTAGATATGGTAAGAACATAAGGCTTTCTTGGCCTTGATTTCCAAATATTTTTTTTCTATACAAATTCTTTAGCGCCTATGTATTAGGAAAAGGTTCTGATTGTATTTTTGAGGCTTGTGCTTGGTTTGAGAAACTTTCTTGAAAGTATAAAATGTTTCCTATTTTTAAGGTTTTACTTTCTATGTCTAGAACATCAGATCCTTTTTCATCAGGATACAATTGTTCCAGGTCATGATAGTTTTGAGTATATAGCTCATATAGACAGGCTGGTGTTCCTGTTGCATTGGGCCTAGATTTTCTTCAACTTTACCTATCTATTTATCAATGTCTTCATCAGTATGTAAAATGAAAGAATTCAGGTTTGAATGTATAGAATAAAGAGGTACGTTGTCTGGTCTTTCTTGATTGCTAACCATATACTTCATGTGTGATTCTCAGAACAATCTTCTTGTCTGGTTAAAAACAGGCATGGTGGCATAAGACACATCTAGTTGAATATTTCCTTGGAACTTGGCCCCCCAGGACTTGGATAAAAGCATTCCATACTTGGGAGGAATGTCTCCTACCACTATGTCCATGACCACGTGTTTAGCAGGTACTTATGCCAAACTGACACAAAGATCCTTTATCAGGCCTAGACACTTGACTCTGCTTGAATCAAACGAATATAAGTATTTATAAGGTTTCATTATTTCTAGGCCTAATCTTTCCATTACCACTTTTGGCATGAGACTGTGAGAGGCCCTGAAATCTAGCATGGAATTATGTAGGATTTGGTCATGTATATTCAGACTAATGTAAAAAGGAGGGGTGGTTCCCTCTTGATGTTTTCCTTCTATTTTTGGTCCAAACAACACCTCAAGGGTATCATCAGCTAGGTGTAAAGTATTTGCATCATTTCCTATGTTTAGGACCTTTAGCACTTGAGATTTGTATGAGCTTTGGGCAATAAGTTCAGTGAGAGGCATGGTGATCTTAATTTTGGAAATTTCCCCTTCAAAACTGAAAGGTACTTGTATTTTAGATATATTTTCTTCAGTTTTCTCAGCCATGAATTTTTCTATATTCTTAATTTGATGATTTTGATTCGGGGTTTTTTTCAATACAGTTGTTTCTGGGATCTTAGTAGAGGTACTAGGATATTTAGGATCAAGGTTTTCCTGGCTAGTTTTGTCTTTGTTTTGATCATTTTTCTTAGCCATGATTTTGTTACTATCCGTTGTTCTTTTAAGAATGGTATTGGGGGATTTTGTAACAGTAGTGTCTGGGCTACTTTTCCTAGAGTTGTCTTGGTTTTTCTTACTCCTAAGATCATATTGCCAATGAACTTCCATTATGGCATTTTGTAATCCTATTTTGGGATCTTCGAGCTCCTCGTAATTTGTTTCATTTTGGTTTGAGGAGAAGAAAACTTGTTCCTCTTCTGTGAGAAAAGCCTCACCCTCACTATTGGAACCTATCAAGTTTAAGTGATTTTCATCAAGTGGTTCCATATCTCCTTCTACCTCATCAACATAGTTTTCTTCAAAAGGTGGCTTGATCTACTGATAATTTTCCCTTGGTTTGATTTGAGGTGTGTCCCTTCTAAGGTTCTGATTCTAGTTTATGTTTTGAGGATTTGGCTGGTTTTCCCTTGGAGGTGCCCTTTCACTTAGATTTATTCTTTCTAGCATTCCCTCCATAGTTCTAACCAAGTTGTCTATTTTGGAATCTGAAGAGGAAATGGAAGGTATGGTCTCCTCTCAGTATGTGAATTTCTTTTCTGATCTCATCTTAGCTCTCTTCTCGACTATGTTGGCTTCGGCACTAATAGCTACCATTTTCATTTGTTCTAAAGTTGCGGGGTCTCTTTCTCTTAATTGGTATGTCATATCTGGATCAAAACCTTTCGGAAATTTTGCTAGTGCTAGGCCAAGTGGAGGTTTCATGTGATGCGGAAGGGCATTATAGACACTATTGAACCTAATGCAATAGTCTTGAACACTTTCCCCCATATTCCTTTTAATATTATTGTATTCGGAAAGGATTTGGATGGGGTTTTTCTTGACTTCCCATTTGTTTATAAAAGTTTGGTAGAGTGATGGGAGATCCTGTATACTATTAGGAGCCAAGTTTTTAAACCATTTCTTGGCTTCTCCACCTAGGCTTTGGGAAAACATTCTCATATTTATGGTTTCATCTTCTACTTCCATATAGTCAAAAGCATCACTTATTCTATCTACATGCTATTGGGCAGTAGTAGACTCAGCACCAGTGAAATGTGGGATTCTGGATTGGTAATCATTTTTCAAAGGTACCAAAGGTTGTGGTAACACCAAGGGTGCATACCAGGCTACCATGATGGGAGCTGATGGTAGATTTACAGTATGGGGATTTGTAGTATGGGATGAGGTGATTTTCACAGTGGTGTTTTGAATGAGTGTGACAGAGGTATTTGGACTTGTAGATTGATTTTGAGCAGATTTGGGGTGGAAAGAGCCAAAGTGGTGGAGAAGCTGAAAATCAGGTGGTGTAGTGGGTGCGACATCTGTGCTAGGACTCTGCTGTAAATCTAAGGGCTCAAGATCAGCAAGGTTATTCTACTTTGCGACTTTTTTCTAAAAAGGCATTTTTTTGAACATAAGTCAAACTAGGGATCTTGCAAGGATGTAGTATGTTTGGGTATAGAGCTTTCTTTATGAATGGTCCTATCAGTAGCTAAGTTACTGGTTTCAAAAGTTTGCCACAAAATATTTTCTGGGTCATCAACTATGATAGGAGGATTTGGGTTTGGATGAGATCTGGTATTAATTCTTCGTGAAGCCAGATTTCAAATTCAAAATTTAGAGAGGATGACAGTTGTGATTGCTTTTTGGATGGTTGTGCTATTGAAGAGTCTTACGGATGCTAGTAAAATTTTAAAACTAAATGAAGGCTAGTGGAGTCACCAAGTGGATTCTTTGAAGTTTATGGTCCACCAACAATACTGACAAAGGTGTTTTTTAGGGAAATTATTTTTTGCAAAAACTTGTAAGAATGTTCTAAAACTTAGATCAACAATTTGGTAGGATGTTGAGAAAGCTATAGTTCTGTTTTTAGGCTATTCTGCTGATTTTTTGTGTTTGATGAAAATTTCTGAATTCCTAAGTAGTATTTAGTTTGTCACTGATTTCAGAGGTTGCATCATGATCTTTGTGATTGGAAAGGTAATTCAACAAGATAGCATGCTTATGGAATTTTTTTGGTTTAAATGGAGTATTAGGCCTACTGGAGGCTAGTGGAGTCACCATGTGAATATTATTGTCTTGTAAAGACAAATTTTTATGGTCCACCGCCAATGAATGATAGAAACCAACCTAGGGATGTTTTTGTGAGGTTTTTACAGAGTTTTATATGCAGCCTAGCTTGTAAAAGTGTCCTATTTTTTATTCATCACTTAGCTAAGGTGTTGAAACAAAGAGAGTCTACTCTAAATGAATTTATAGGCTGTTTGTCCAATTTTAATATAGAATGACTAATGAGTCTACCAAGGTTTGTTAGGTTGTTTATGTACTCAATGTTTCCATCAAAATCACCATTTTGTCAGTGTGGCGATGAGGAGGCAGTTTCACCGGTATTTCTAAGTCTAACTAAGCTTGTATGAGGTATTCAGGCAACTATGTACTCAGAGGTCCCACCGTGATCGCCATTATGTTAGTGTCCCATAATTTGGCATATTGGTAAATCAAATGATAGGGTAACATTAGACCAAGCTTTGGAGTCCTAAGACCTAGCCTTCCTAGACTCAGAGAGGGCTCTCTCTATTATGCGAAAGATGTGAACTTGTTCGCTTTGTAGTGAAATGAACATTAACTTTGTGAACGACAAAGAGATCTTAAACATATATATTTTTAAATCAGGTATTCATGAGGTAGGGAAAACCATAAATCTCTATGAATAAATCTCAAACTGATACATATGAAAGATAAACAATCCGGCAATACATAGAAGCATAAGAACCTCTAACTCTAGAAAATCACCTTCAACTATTGGGAAAAAAAAATAAGATAAACAAACAACTCAATCTATGAAGAGGGAACTCCTAAACAACATATCTTGAGCTATCGGGAACTCTAAAATAAGTTTGCAAGCATGGAAAAAGGGCAAGATCGAACGAGACCTCTTTGACTTAACTAAAACAACCAATATTTCATAAAAAGATTTCAGAAATGGAGTTTTGAGAAGCTATAAGTAAGCAGGGCATACCTTAAATCATACAAGATAGCAAAAAATACTAACCATAAATGAAACAAATAAAAATTTCTTGATGGACCTAAAGGGTAGTTAAGAATACTTTAGAAAAGATCAAGAAGAGGAAAACATTAAAGTTGTAACATGTAGGATGTTTGAGGTGCTTCCATGAGCATGTCTCAACATACACTTTTCTGATTTACAAAAAATGAGAAGTATGGAACATTAATGAAAACAAGGAAACATAAACCAATCAGAGAAACATCACCATTTACCAAGCCATGGAATCCTGCACATAATGCTCCTCCACCATCAAGCCAAGCAAGACATCATCCACTTCATAAAACACGTATTTCTTCCAAGCTCATAATGCTATGTATTGTGCTCAATATATCAAGTTATTCCCATTTGTTACAATGAATCATCTTGTTTATATAAGCCAAAGAGGAGGAAACCCACCTGGAGCAACTAGAAGGCCATTGGCCAAAAACAAATATCTAAAATTGTCCTTGAGGCTTAACAAAGTCCAAGGCACAAAATATCCTTCAAAAATATCTTTTCGGACCAAAGTAGCAAAAAAGGATCAGTTTCAAGGCCTGACACATAAGATAAAATTTCTTAACGCATTTGGCCCAATCATCATTCAGAAAAATGCTTTTCAGCAAAATCTGTAGGAACGTAGTGCCACAAAAAGGTCTCTTTTGTAGTGAAGTTTTGGCTGACCTCCTGATGTCGAAATGAGTCTCGTGATGGCTTGTTGGAAAGCTATAGATGTATAATTTCAGAAAATACTTGATTTTTTGCAATATGATGTATACAAGTCAGTCAAAAAGTAGAAATAGTGAAAAAACCCAAGAGTATTGCACCTGCTGATATCAGGGGCAGAAAGGTAAAAAATGGTTGTTTTTGGCCTTTCTGAGGGATCAAAACAACTTCATTTGATCTGAAAATTTCTGAGCATGTTCCTATGATTTCAAGGAATCCAAAAATATATTTTTCTTTAGATGAGGAGGCTTCGAGAAAAATTTAAGGTACCCATGATTTTATGCTTTTAGGCCTAAAATTCACAAAAAACAAGAATGTGTCAAAAAATGCCCAAATTTGGTGAGTAAACCCCTTAAGGGTTTTTAGAAACATGCAATGAAGCTTGAGAAATAATTCCAAGCCGGGATAGGTCTTTTCCATGTTTTTCCGTCGAGCGCCTCCTTTGGGCAGCTTTGAGTTTCCTTTGGGCAAATTGATTCAACTTCTTGTAGTGCTCGGTCATTCTTCTTTGTAGGCCCAAATCCTTGTTAGCTTTCTCCAATTTGGCTTCTAAATGCTATTTTCCATCTCAAGCCAAGACTCTCTATCCTTCTCAATTTCTTTGGCAAGGAGCTTCGTAAGAGGGTATTGTTGTGCATGAGCTGATTCTTCCTCTTTCTGCTTTTGTAATGCTTTTCTAAGACCCATGGTCCTAGGTCTCTTTCTTGCTGGGCCTTCTTCTTCATCATCTTCCGCATACTCACCCATGTATTCTTCTAGCCTCACTTGTGACTTTTGAGCTTCCCTTCTATATTTTAGCGCCCGAGCCTGAAGGATCGCCATATGTCCACTCATTTGATTATTTTGCAATTGTAAATAGTGGATGATGTCTTTTGACCTTTCTAGGCCATTTTCCAAATCTTTAATCTGAGCCTCCCAGTTTGCAAAAGAGATCTAAGAATACTTGCCTCATCATCCTCAGCATCACTATCTATTTGTATTATGTCAAATTCCCTTTCATGCTCATGGCTTCTCTCTTGCTGTTCAACCTTCTCTTTGCCCTTGCCTTTAATGATTTTATTTCCTCTGGTTTTCTTGGGAAATTATACTTTGCTCTTCTTTAGAAATTCTCCTCTACTCCTCAGTGCCCTAGTGACATTGCTAGCCACTGTTTGAGTGGTCATCTTCCTTGTTGTTTTGGTGTTTTTAGCTTTGCTACTTTTGATGAAGGAAGCATGTCTCCTTGCCTTGCAGAGGTTGTAAACACATGCTCTTGACCTTGTTGATGATGAGTGAGAGGAGTTAAAATTTGGGTTTGTTTATTTTGGTCTCCTACAGCCTTAGGGTTGTCCTCTTCTCCAAAAACATTCTCTACTTGCACTTCTTGGTTGCTTTGCTGTGGTGAATTTCCTTTTTTATTAAATTTGATGTTTTATTGAACTCATTATCAAGAGTAAACTCAGAAAGATCATGATTCTTTTCTGTTTGGTCGTAGATGTCTAGGTCTACTATTTTTTCCTTTTAAAAAATATCTCTGCCTTCATCTATTTTCTTGTTGTCATGACTATTTTTATTACTTCCCTCTTTGTTGTGACTGCTTCTATCATTTTCATTGTTTTCAATGTTTTCCTGATGTGGAATACCTTCATCATGATCATTGTTTTCATTTTCTTGCTGTGGGCTGCCTTTTTCTTCATCACTGTCTTCTTTTCTTGTTGTGGGTTGCCTGCTCCTTCATCATTGTCTTCATGTTTTCCTTGTGGGTCGCAAACTTCATGATCACTGTTTTCGCTCTCTCCTTGTGGAGTGCTTGCCACATCATGCTTTCATTTACCTCTACTGCTACTTTCATCACTTACCTGCTCTTTGTCACCATTACCCCCTTGTTCCTTGCTTTTACTACTTTATTATTTCTCACTTCTATCTATGGAGGATGGTTTTTATTGGGGAGTAGAATCATGAGAAGAAGAGGAAACATAAGGTGTGGAGGCAGGAATGAGCATGAGGAGGGTTCCGAGATGAAAATGGTCTAACTTGTAGGGGCATAGAAGATGCAGAAGTGAAATCAGGGTGAGAGATGAAAGTTTCCCAAGGGATGCCCTTTTGTTTCAGCTGGTGAAGGATAATGATCTTAATGAGAGATTGATGGAATAAACTTGCTTTCTGCTGAGTTGGAGGCTTTTTTCTAACAATGGAAGACATCTTGTCTATACTCTTGCACAGGAAAAAGGGTAGGTTTAGCAACTTAGCTTTTTTGAAGTGCATAAGGAGTATGATGTGATCGGCATATACTTGGGAGTATCTACCTTCACAAGTGAAAAACCTCATGATTATTTTCATGAGGGCTGCATAGTCATCCAGCAAGTGTGAGAAAGGGAAAATGAAGCTGCATGCATTTTGATGATTCGGCTTGAGAAAAGGCTGATAGTGGCTGAGGTCAAGGTATGATTGTTTGAACCACTCCTCTCCTATGTTAGGGATTTTGGTTGCCTTAGAAACAACTCTAGGAGTGAGTCCAAAATATAAACCTGCTATGTGAACTTGCTTTCCATCCAACCTCAGGGAAAATAACTCTGTTAGATGAGGGTGGTTAGTGACCTTTGGTATTCTACTTCAAAAATCAAAGCAACCTACCTCTTGAAAACAGGACAAGATTGAGGGAGAGGCAGTGATTTCTTGAATGGTGATGGGCTCAAATCTATTGTGTTGGCCTCCCTTTTTTACCTTTTTCTTTGGAGGTATTTTGATTTTTCTGTTCTTCTCCAAAATCAACGAGATAGCCCTTAAATAAAAATAGGCTTTCTTTTCCTTTAACACTTCTTTCTCCTTTAATTCAGTTTTCAAAATATCCTTTGTGTTTTAAGAGCAACTAGGGGATAAACATAGGGATAAATACCTTGAAAACTTCTTTGCAATGATGAACACTAACCCTTGAGAAAGACTGACAATATTTATGGCAGTTTATAATGAAGTGAGCAGGTGCTACGCCCTTGCACACAGGCATGTAGTGGCTGAACAGAGGCCGCAAGAGGAAAATACACTGTGTCAGTTCAAAAAAATGTGTTTTTGAACGAAGTTTGAACGACGGGCGGTTGTGGGCATCGGGCGAAAACTAAATGAGTGTCAGGCACTAAAACGCTCGCGCCAGTGTACAGGCGCGTCGCGCCAGTGTACAGGCGCGTCGCGCCCTTTGTAAATTCCTTCGGTGAGATGCTACAGGTGCGTAGCACTCAGGTACAGGCGTGTCGCGACCCAAGATTTTTGCACGAGGTGTTTGCCAAGGAACCAGAGAGACCCTCTTCTTCTTGTCAATCAATAAAATGAGAGTAAGATATGCCCTTTGAGGGATTTTGTGCCTTGTGAAATTTTTTAAAGTATGCAACCTTCCTTTTGACTTTTTCAAGAAAAAATTATTAAACCTTTGCCTTTTTGCTCATTTACCTTATTTCCATAAAACAATTTTTGAAACATGTGTAACAGTGTTTTATTTGAAAAGTGCTTTGCAAACAACAAAACAAGTTCTCATTTTTTGTGTAAAATCAAACATCTCCCGTTTTAACTTATAAAATGTGCCCTCTACTTTTTATGAAAAGGGATATTTTACCAGCTGCAGGTACCCTCTGCTTATCAATTGAAGGAGGTCCTTTAAAATAGTCTTTGCCCTCTGCTCATAAATTGAAGTAGGTCCTCTAAAACAGTCTTTTCCCTCTGCTTATGATTGAAGGAGGCAATGCAAGCACAACTTCTTAGGATCTCTGCTTATGTTTTGAATAAATCCTCTCTTGAAAAATAAACCTTGTGCCCTGTGTCTACTTATCACTGAAGGAGGTAAATTAAACAGAATTGTTTATACCCTCTGCTTATGATTTGAATGAAGCCTCATAAAAACAAGTGATTGCCATCTGCTTATCATTGAAGCAGACATTTCATAAACATAAGTGATTTCCATCTGCTTATCATTGAAGGAGGCAATTCAAATGGTTTATCTTTTATCAATCTGCATGAGACAGGTTTCTTTTTAGAAATTTACTATGAAGATAGTGAGCAGGTAAGATATTTCCAACTCCAACATATCTGCTTTGTGTCTCTTAGGTTAACTCTCTTTTGTAGTAGCTTTATCTTTCTCTGTGATGACAGTGTCTTTGATGGTTTAGAGTCTAGGCTATAGGGATATAAAAAAGGCAGTTGTTCCCTTTTTATACTCTTTCACTTTGATGCCTAAACTGCTGGAAGTATTTTGCCAGAGAACTAACATACCTAGTCTCATAAGATTTTTTTTCAGAGTTGTTCCCATATGTTCGGGAAGAATGTGCAAATGCCATTGTGAGTTGACATGAAGTGCTAGATGCAGTAAACTCCCAACCTTTGTACTCATTTTTCCATGATGGATGATTCTTTGAATTTCTTTGTGCTTTGAGTTTGTAGGTATGAATCATGTAGGTTTCCTTTCTCTTTGAAATTTTCATTTCCTTTATTTCCCAACAGTCAACTGTTCCAGCTCTGAAAATTTTCCTTGAAGTGTCCCTTTTGTTTCAGAACTACTTATTGCCATCTATTCATGGCACCCTTGCAGAGATGCATGGATAAAATGTCTTTGACCATTCGGGACCTTTCCTGAGGTATCATGATGATAATGCTTGAAAATTCCACTTGATTAATTTCTTTAGACATAGGACCTTCTTACTCTTTTTCTTCCTGAATTTGAACCTTATAAGCTTTGTTAAACAAAACACAATGACCATTTTTATGGTGTATGAACTAGGGGTAAACAAGGGTTTTTTTTCGCCAGATAAGGAAAAGGATGGTTGAATGATATTTAAAATGAAGTTTCTGACTAAAGATATTTTTCTCAAGATACCTATTCTAAACACCATCACCTAAACCTAGAAACTTTTTCATGACTTCTGAAGGGTTTCTCAGACATAGTCAGGTCATCAAATGGACATTCAAACAATGAGAGGGGAAAAAGACAACTTGTCTTATGCTTTGACAGAGAGCTATGTGAAAATAGAGGATTTTTGATGTCAGATATACAAGGCTTGTGACAATTATGAACAAGGGAGTTTTATCAAGGCTGAAACTCGATGACCACCTCTAACATAGTCTATAAGAGAGGAAAAAGATAAAAAATTCTCTGAGGGGTTTTATAGAGGAAAAATTTACTTGTGAAATTGGTTTCTAGAAAACCTAGGCAGGGCATATAATCATCACAACAGTCAAAAACACTGATTACTAACAGTGGCTCCATTTGGCAAGGGCAGCTCCTTTTCGAGAGGTGTCCGAAATTGCAGATCTTTGGCCTATGAAGACCAGTGCTGTTGGGAAAGATACTGAGAGGGGGGGTGAATCAGTATCTTGATCTGTCAATCACCTTTTTACTTTTCTTTCCTCAAAAACCCATACGCTACTTTACAGAACAAAACTTGTGTATATACGCGGATATCCTTAAGGAAACTCGCGTATGCTCAGATCTCTTATTATGCAGATAATTCTTATCTTAGATTATTGCATCATTCACTTATTAGATGTTACTAAGAAGTAAACATGTACAGTAAGAACAAAATAAATCAACACACATAAGCATCACACATGAACACCAAGATTTTAGGTGGAAACCCAATTCGGGAGAAAACAACCGCTGCCGTCGTCTCAGTATTCAATATTTATTATAAAGAAAACATCTTAAAACTATGTACTGGCGCAGACTCATACCAGCACGTAGGCACCCACCTGCAGAAGGCTACAACCTTCTCTCATTTACCAACCTCTCTTGGAAGGGAGCTACAACCCCCTGCTCTCATTTACCAACCTCTCCTGGAAGGGAGCTACTACCCCCTGCTCTCATTTACCATCTATCACTGGAAGGGAGCTACTACCCCCTTACTAAAGGCTTCGACCCTCAGCACCACTGCAGACCATGTTTCATCAATTTTCAAACTGGATCAAACAGCTTCAACTCAACCCTTCATTTTTCAACAAACATACTTTTCCCAATGCTTCAAACAGAACAGTGAAACCACTGTAACCAGAATATCAGAGATTACCCAGACTTCAGAATAGATATGCAGAAACACATTCAACCATGAGCAACCTTTAGTTCAAATTCCATACGCGCTTTTATTTAAACAGACCGCGTATACACACTCTTTTCATTAGACTAACCCACGTATACATCTGTGCATTTTTCAGTAAACCCTAACTTCCCATATGTGCTTTTATCATATCAGATCCGCGTATACACGCGATTTTTCCACAAAAAACTCGCGTATAGATCTGTAAATGAAAGCTTTGCAAAACAGACCAGATCTATAAGCTTACCCAGATTTCTTCATTACCTTCAGCAGAATTTGCGCCAGATCTTCACCAGTTCTTCTTCTGCAGATCATCTTAGAGATTCATCATCATCAGATCTAAGGATTTAGAAACATCCATGGGTGCATCATAGATTCAGACTTATCAATCAAGAACAAAGTTCAATCATGCAGATATACTTCAAAGTGAAGTATTCATTCAATACCCAGACACATGCACACCCTTGCACAATGATCTTCTTCTCCTTATATAGGTTTAGCCTTTATCAATACCATGAGTCAAAACCACACCACATCCGATGGTATTCCTGGCCGGGACCACATAACGGGACCACATAGATAATCAAGTGCTCAATAAAATGGGTCAATACCATGGTAACACTCCATGGTATTCTAAATTTGGAGCGCAAAAGGGCATACGCGACTTGGCTCGTACTTTTCCGCGTGCATACACTACTTTGCCTTAACAAACTCGCGTATGCTTTGTGACGCATCATATTTATCATTTTTTTGTCACTTCTTTTCTTCTGTTCCTTCTGAGCTGATCTGTAGATACATCATCCTTCCTTTTAACACACAGATACATCATCCTTACATATTTAACACATAGGTTGCTTATCATAGGCAACTCATCAAGAACAACTTCATCAAATAGGTTGCCATCCAAAGACAACTCATCAAGTCAGTTTCCATTAAGGACAACTTCATCAGGCAGGTTCCATCACAATCAACACATTGTATCACATTGCCAACAATCTCCCCCTTAACTCATCAAGTAGGTTGTCATCAACTTTATCAAGTAGGTTGCCATCAAGGACAACACTCTTCATCATATTGCCAACAATCTTATTTCATCAAGTGGGTTGCCATCAAGGACAACACATGCCAACAAGTGCCTCATCCATTGGTGCAAATTTCTCTTTTTCTTGATGCTTTTCCTGAAAATGATGCTTTTTGACAAACTGACAGCATGATTGGCATCAACCTCATCTCTACTTATCCAGCTATTTTGCCTAACATTTTTTCTTCTTTAGGTGCACTTGGACTGGAAAACCATTTCACATGGTATTTTTGAAAAAGAAAACACTATCTAATTCTACACTTATATCTTCCAGGAGTCCATATTAAACTAATGAACTCCTTCATTTCTCTACCTATACTAGATCAACTGTCAAGATTAAGCTGTTTGACAGGATTTCATTCGATAGACTAAAAAATGGAATTGAAAAAATGATTAAATTAGGATTAGACAGTCTGATTTGTCATGTGTTTGTGGCATAAAGACAAGCTACACACAAACATTATTTCCGTACAAAATGAGATTTAGAAAAATCAGGGCTAAGATATATAATTTGCTTTTCATCCCTATTTTCCTCTTTGGTTCTGTTTTGAGCATGTGGAACCATCATCTTTGTTGCCTAATCTACTTTCTTTGATAAGTCAAGCTTGCATATTTTGACTATCATTCCTTTTTACTAACTTATCAGCAATCAATTTAAAACATGCTCAGTTATGATTAGGCTAGATAACTGAACAAGACATCTTTTGAGCACTAGTAGTGGCATTTAGACTTGCACACTTTTAGCATGACTATTTTTTGAACATGGGGCTTTACTGCTGCTTTAATACTGCCCTCTTTTTGTATTTTTCTGTTGTTTTTGTATTTTCTATTTTCTGATTTATTTCTTCAAACAAAATATGTATAATGAGTAACAAATTTCAGGACTAGAACTCTTGATAATGGTGGAATTTGAGCATCTTATCTTCAAAAGGATCCCCTGATGCTCTTGGTCCACTTAGTTCTTGAAAAGAAAAATCAGGAAAATTTTCTCTTGTAAGCACAACATAAGGGTTTTTGCAAGAATCTTTAAAAAACCCTGTGTCTGCTTACTATTTTTCCTTATACCTTTGATTTCCACTCCTGCCTTTGTTGTACATCTTCTTTAGGTAATACATATATTCTTTATCATTCTTAAAATAGATGATGACATCATCAAGGTACAATATAGTAAAGAAGTTCAACACTGGAAACATAGTTCTCTGAAACATGTCCTGAGTGTCTTGCAGTTTTGAAAAACTGGGTTTGAACTTGAAACGGCTTCCAGTGTATTTGAAAAAAACTTTGAGTTGTTTGTTTTGAAGAGGAATTAGCTGATGATATCATGAAATATTATCATGCAAGGACACATGGTTAGAAATTCCTAGCTTCGGTGTGATATGACCTGTTTTTGGAAGGATATGAGTGTTGTTTAGGGACTGTTTATCTGTGTTTCTAAAATCTACACATATCCCGTAACCAGCTGTTTTCTTCTTAAGTCTTAATGCCTGATCAAGATTTTTGTGTTTCCTTTTGTAAGGGTGAATTTTGGAAATGATGGCTATGTCATGGTGTTTTGAGCTATTCTCCCGACATGTACTAATATCCTGAAGAATCTTGTGTATCCTAGCACTTCTCAATTTCTGGTGTAATGAAAAAATTTTAGCTAGTTCAATCAGCTCAGGTTTTTCAAGACTAATTTTATCACATTCCCCCATATTATCTTTATCAGACATTTTTCCCAGATCTACAGAATTATTTGCAATATTTAAAGTTTTATTTGTAGGGGTAAAGTCTTGGGATGGCTAAGTATTTAGATATGGTAAGAACATAAGGCTTTCTTGGCCTTGATTTCCAAAGATTTTTGTTGTATGCAAATTCTTTAGCGCCTCTGTATTGGGAAAAGGTTCTGATTGTATTTGTGAGGCTTGTGCTTGGTTTGAGAAACTTTCTTGAGAGTATAAAATGTTTCCTATTTTTGAGGTTTTATTTTCTTTGTCTAGAATATCAGATTCTTTTTCATCAGGATACAATTGTTCCAGGTCATGATAGTTTTGAGTATCTAGCTCATCATAGAGAAGCTGGTGTGCCTGCTACATTGGGCCTAGATTTGCTTCAACTTTACCTATCTGTTTATCAATGTCTTCATCAGTATGTAAAATGAAATAATTCAGGTATGAATGTACAGAATAAAGAGGTACGTTGTCTGGTATTTCTTGATTGCTAACCATATACTTCATGTGTGATTCTCGGTACAATATTCTTATCTGGTTAAAAATAGGCATGGTGGTGTAAGACATATCTAGTTGAATATTTACTTGGAGCTTGGTCCCCCAGGACCTGGATAAAAGCATTCCGTACTTGGGAGGAATGTCTGCTACCACTATGTCCATGACCAGATGTTTAGCAGGTACTTGTGCCAAACTGACACAAAGATCCTTTATCAAGCCTAGACACTTGACTCTACTTGAAGAAAATGAATATAAGTCTTTATAAGGTTTCTTTATTTCTAGGCCTAATCTTTCCATTACCACTTTTGGTATGAGATTGTGAGAGGCCCCAAAATATAGCATGGCATTATGTAGGATTTGGTCATGTATATTCAGACTGATGTAAAAAGGAGGGGTGGTTCCCTCTTGATGTTTTCCTTCTATTTTTTGTCCAAAAAACACCTCAAGGGTATCATCAGCTAGGTGTAAAGTATCTACATCATTTCCTATTTTTAGGACCTTTAGAACTCGAGATTTGTATGAGCTTTGGGCAATAAGTTCAGTGAGAGGCATGGTGATCTTAATTTTGGCAATTTCCCCTTCAAAACTGAAAGGTACTTGTATTTTAGATATATTTGCTTCAGTTTTCTCAGCCATGAATTTTTCTATATTCTTAATTTGCTAATTTTGATTCGAGATTTTTTTCAATACAGTTGTTTCTGGGATCTTAGTAGAGGTACTAGGATAGTTAGGATCAAGGTTTGTTGGGCTAGTTTTGTCTTTTTTTTATTATCAGTTTTCTTAGCCATGATTTTGTCACTATCTGTTGTTCTTTTAAGAATGGTATCGGGGGATTTTGTAACAGCAGTGTCTGGGCTACTTTTCCTAGAGTTGTCTTGGTTTTTCTTACTAAGATCATATTTCCTATGAACTTCTATTATGGAATTTTGTAATCCTATTTCGGGATCTTCAGGGTCCTCGTAATTTGTTTCATTTTGGTTTGAGGAGAAGAAAACTTGTTCTTCTTCTATGAGAAAAACCTCACCCTCTCTATCGGAACCTATCAAGTTTAAGTGATTTGCATCAAGTGGTTCCATATCTCTTTCTACCTCATCAACATAGTTTTCTTGGAAAGGTGGCCTGATCTGCTGATCATTTTCTCTTGGTTTGATTTGAGGTGGGTCCCTTCTAAGGTTTTGATTCTGGTTTCTGTTTTGAGGATTTGGCTGGTTGTCCCTTGGAGGTACCCTTTCACTTAGATTTATTATTTCCAGCATTCTCTCCATAATTCTAACTAGGTTGTCTATTTTGGAATCTGAAGAGGAAATGGAAGGTATGGTCCCCTCTCGGTAAGTGACTTTCTTTTCCGATCTCATCCTAGCTCTCTTCTTGGTTAGGTTGGCTTCGGTACTAATAGCTACCTTTTCCATTTCTTCTAAATTTGCGTGGTCTCTTTCTATTAATTGGTATTTCATATCTGGATCAAAACCTTCGGGAAATTTTTCTAGTGCTAGGCCAAGTGGAGGTTTCAAGTGAGGCGGATGGGCATTATAGACACTGTTGAACCTAGTGCAATAGTCTTGAACACTTTCCCCCATATTCCTTTTAAGATTATTGTATTCGGAAAGGATTTGGATGGGGTTTTTCCTGACTTCCCATTTGTTTATAAAAGTTTGGTAGAGTGATGGGAGATCACGTATACTGTTAGGAGCCAAGTTTTTAAACAATTTCTTGGCTTCTCTGCCTAGGCTTTGGGAAAAAATTCTCATCTTTATGGTTTCATCTTCTACTTCCATATAGTCAAAAGCATCACTTATTCTATATACATGTTGTTGGGCAGTGGTAGACTTAGCCCCGGTGAAATGTGGGATTATGGATTGGTAATCATTTTGCAAAGGTACCAAAGGCTATGGTAACACTAAGGGCGCATACCAGGCTACCATGATGGGAGCTGATGGTAGATTTACAGTATGGGGATTTGTAGTATGGGATGAGGTGATTTGCACACTAGTGTTTTGAATGAGTGTGATGGAGGTATTTGGACTTGTAGACTGATTTTGAGTAGATTTGGGGTGGAAAGAGCCGAAGTGGTGGAGAAGCTGAAAATCGGGTGGTGTAGTGGGTGAGGTTTCTGTGTTAGGACTCTGCTGTAAATATAAGGGCTTAAGATCAGCAAGGTTGATTCTACTTTGTGACTTGTTTCTAAAAAGGCCTTTTGTTGAACATAAGTCAAACTGGGGATCTTGCAAGGATGTAATATGTTTGGGTACAAAGCTTGCTTTGTGAATGGTCCTATCGGTAGCTAAGTCACCAATTTCAGAAGTTTGCCACAAAATCTTTTCTGGGTCATCAACTATGATAGGAGGATTTGGGTTTGGATGAGATCTGGTATTAATTCTTCGTGAAGCCAGATTTCAAATTCAAAATTTAGAGAGGATGACAATTGTGATTTTTTTTTGGATCGTTGTCCTCTCCAAGTGTGTTAGGAATGCTAGTAAAGTTTTAAAACTAAATGAAGGCTAGTGGAGTCGCTAGGTGGATGCTTTGAAGTTTATGGTCCACCACCAATACTGACAAAGGTGTTTTTTAGGGAAATTATTTTTTGCAAAAACTTGTAAGAATGTTCTAAAACTTAGATCAACAGTTTTCTAGGATGTTGAGAAAGCTATAGTTCTGTTTTTAGGCTATTCTACTGATTTTTTGTGTTTGATGAAAATTTCTGAATTCCTAAGTAGTACTTAGTTTGTCACTGATTTCAGAGGTTGCATCATGATCTTTGTGATTGGAAAGGTAAGTCAACAGGATAGCATGCTTATGGAAATTTTTTGGTTTAAATGGAGTATTAGGCCTACTAGAGGCTAGTGGAGTCGCCAAGTGAATATTATTGTCTTGAAAGACAAAGTTTTATGGTCCACCGCCAATGACTGATAGAAACCAATCTAGGGATGTTTTTGTGAGGTTTTTTTATAGATTTTTATATGTAGCCTAGTTTGTAAAAGTGTCCTATATTTGATTCATCACTTAGCTAAGGTGCTGAAACAAAGAGAGTCTACTCTAAATGAATTTATAGGTTGTTTTTCTGATTTTAATATAGAAGGACTAATGAGTCTACCAAGGTTTGTTAGGCTGTTTATGTACTCAGTGCTTCCATTAAAATCACCATTTTGTCAGTGTGGCGATGAGGAGGCAGTTTCACCGGTATTTCTAAGTCTAACTAAGCTTGTATGAGGTATTCACGCAACTAAGTACTCAGAGGTCCCACCATGATTGCCATTGTCCCGTAATTTGGCAGATTGGTAAACCAAATGACAGGGTAACATCAGACCAAGCTTTGGAGTCCTAGGACCTAGCCTTCTTGGACTCAGAGAGGGCTCTCTCTATTATGTGAAGGATGTGAACTTGTTTGCTTTGTATGTTAGATTTTAGGCTAGCTGTTAAGTATATTTTGGTTTGTTTTTTGGGTTTTTGAGGTAAACTGATAAAAAAGGACAAATAGAAAGAGATTTCATCAAATCAACAGGGCTACGAGGTCAGATAAAGTCAGGATTTTCTAAATGGTGGACAAGGTATTACTGCAGGGCCGATTTAGTCAAGGTAAATGGATTCTTTGGGTGAAAATGAAGTGAAATGAACATTAAGTTTGTAGGGAAAACCATAAATCTCTATGAATAGGGCAAACCATAAATCTCTATGAATAAAACTCAAACTGATACATATGAAAGATAAAAAATTCGGCGATAGATAGAAACATAAGAACCTATAACTCTATAAAATCACCTTCAACTATTGGGAAAATAAATAAGATAAACAAACAACTCAATCTATGAAGAGGGAACTCCTAAACATCATATCTTGAGCTATCGGGAACTTTGAAATAAGTTTACAAGCATGGACAAAGGGCAAGATCGAACGAGACCTCTTTGACTAAACTAAAACAACCAACATTTCAGAGAAAGATTTCAGAAATGGAGTTTTGAGAAGCTATAAGTAAGAAGGGCATACCTTAAATCATACAAGATAGAAAAACATACTAACCATAAATGAAACAAATAAAAATTTCTTGATGGACCTAAAGGGCAGTTAAGAATCCTTTAGAAATGATCAAGAAGAGGAAAACATTAAAGCTGTAACATGCAAGATGTTTGAGGTGCTTCCATGAGCATGTATCAACATATAATTTTTTGATTTACAACAAATGAGAAGTATGGAGCATTAATGAAAACAAGGAAACATAAACAAATCAGAGAAACATCACCATTCACCAAGCCATGGAATCCTGAACACAATGCTCCTCCACCATTAATCCAAGCAAGACATCATCCACTTCATAAAACAAGTATTTCTTCCAAGATCATAATGCTATGTATTGCTCTCAATATATCAAGTTATGCGCCTTTGTTACAATGAATCCTCTTGGTTATATAAGCCAAAGAGAAGAAAACCCACCTTGAGCAACTAGAAGGCCATTGGCCAAAAACAAATATCTGAAACTGTCCTTGAGGCTTAACAAAGTCCAAGGCACAAAATATCCTTCAAAAATATCTTTTCGGACCAAAATAGAAAAAAAGGATCACTTTCAAGGCCTAACACATAAGATAAAATTGCTTAACGCACATTTGGTAGTCATCACTTAGAAAACTGCTTTTCAGCAAAATCTACAGGAACGTAGCACCACAAAAGGTATGTTTTGCAGTGAAGTTTTGGCTCACATCCCGATGTCGAAATGAGTCTTGTGATGGATCGTTGGAAAGCTACAGATGTATTTTTCCAAAATTACTTGATTTTTTCCAATCTTATGCCTAGAAGTCAGTCAAAAATTAGAAATAGTGAAAAACCCCAGGAGTGTAGCACCTGGTGATATTAAGGGCAGAAAGGTAAAAAATGGTTGTTTTTGGCCTTTTTGAGGGATCAAAACAGCTTCATTTGATCTAAAGATTTCTGAGCATGTTCTTTTTATGTTAAGGAATCCAAAAATATATTTTTCTTCAGCTGAGGAGGCTTCGAGAAAAATTTAAGGTACCCATGATTTTATGCTTTTAGGCTTAAAATTCACAAAAAACAAGAATGTGTCCAAAAATGCCAAAATTTGGTGAGTAAACCCCTTAAGGGTTTTTAAAAACATGCAATGATGCTTAAGCAAGAATTCCAAGCCGGGATAGGTATTTTCCATGTTTTTCCGCCGGGCGCCTCCTTTGGGTAGGTTTGAGTTTCCTTTGGGAAAACTGATTCAACTTCTTGTAGTGCTGGATCATTCTTCTTTGTAGGCCCAAATCCTTGTTAGATTTCTCCAATTTGGCTTCTAAATGCTGATTTTCCCTCTCAAACCAAGACTCTCTATCATTCTCAATTTCTTTGGCAAGGAGCTCCGTAAGAGGGTACTATTGTGCATGAGTTGATTCTTCCTCTTTTTGCTTTTGTAATGCTTTTCTAAGACCCATGGTCCTAGGTCTCTTTCTTGCTGGCCCTTCTTCTTCATCATCTTCCACATACTCACCCATGTATTATTCTATCCTCACTTGTGAATTTTGAGCTTCCCTTCTATATTTGAGCGCCTGAGCCTCAAAGATTGCCATATGTCCACTCATTTGATTATTTTGCAATTGTAAATAGTGGATGATGTCTTTTGACCTTTATAGGCCATTTTCCAAATCTTTAATCTGAGCCTTCTGGTTTTGCAAAAGAGATCTAAGAATACTGGCCTCATCATCCTCAACATCACTGTCTATTTGTATTATGTCAAATTCCCTTTCATGCTCATGGCTGCTCTCTTGATGTTCAACCTTCTCTTTGCCCTTGCCTTTAATGATTTTCTTTCCTCTGGTTTTCTTGGGCAATTCACCTTTGCTCTTCTTTGGAAATTTGCCTCTACTCCTTAGTGCCCTAGTGACATTGCTAGTCACTGTTTGAGTGGTTTTCTTCCTTGTTGTTTTGGTGTTTTTAGCCTCTGCTACTTTTTATGAAGGAAGCATGGCCCCTTGCCTTGGAGAGGCAGTAAACATATGCTCTTGACCTTGCTGATGATGAGTGAGAGGAGGAGTTAATACCTGGGTTTGTTTAGTTTGGTCTCCTACAGCCTTAGGGTTGTCCTCTTCTCCAAAAAAATTCTCTTCTTGCACTTGTTTGTTGCTTTGCTGTGGGGAATTTCCTTGTGCATTAAATTTGATATTTGTAATGAACTCATTATCAATAGTAAACTCAGAAATATAATGCTCCTATTCTGTTTGGTGGGAGATGTCTAGGTCTACTGTATTTTCCTTTTTAGAACTATCTCTGCCTTCATCTATTTTCTTGCTGTCATGACTATTTTTATTACTTCCCTCTTTGTTGTGACTGCTTCTATCATTTTCATTGTTTTCAATGTTTTCCTGATGTGGACTGCCCTCATCATGATCACTTTTTCATTTTCTTGCTATGGGCTGCCTTCTTCTCTAGTATCTTCAATGTCTTTTTGTGGGCTGCCTTTTTCTTCATCACTGTCTTCATTTTCTTGCTGTGGGCTGCCTACTCCTTCATCACTGTCTTCATTTTTTCCTTGTGGGTTGCCAAATTCATGATCATTGTTTTCACTCTCTCCTTGTGGACTGCCTGCCACATCATGCTTTCCTTTACCTCTATTGTTGCTTTCATCACTTACCTACTCTTTGTCACCATCACCCCCTTGTTCCTTTCTTTTACTACTTTCTTCTTTCTCACTACTATATGTGGAGGATGGTTTTTGTTGGGGAATAGACTCATGAGAAGAAGAGGAAACATAAGGTGTGGAGGGAAAGGAATGAGCATGAGGAGGGTCCCAGGATGAAAATGGCCTGACTTGTAGGGGCATAGAAGATGAAAAAGTGAAATTAGGGTGAGAGATGAAAGTTTCCCATGGGATGCTCTTTTGTTTCAGCTGGTGAAGGGTAATGATCTTAATAAAAGACTGATGGAATAAACTTGCTTTATGCTGAGTTGGAGGATTTTTTCTAACAATGGAAGACATCTTGTCTATATTCTTGCACAGGAAAAAATGTAGGTTTAGCAACTTATCTTTTGTGAAATGCATAAGGAGTTTGATGTGATAGGCATATACTTGGGAGTATCTACCTTCACAAGTGAAAAACTTCATGATTATTTTCATGAGGGCTGCATAGTCATCCAGCAAGTGTGAGAAAGGGAAAATGGAGCTGCATGAATTTTGATGATTCGGCTTGAGAAAAGGCTGATAGTGGATAAGGTTAAGGTATGATTTTTTTAACCACTCCTCTCATATGTTAAGGATTTTGGTTGCCTTAGAAACAACTCTAGGAGTGAGTTCAAAATCTAAACCTGCTATGTGAAATTTCCTTCCATCCAACCTTAGGGTAAATAAATCTGTTAGATGAGGGTGGTTAGTGACCTATGGTATTCTACTGCAAAAATAAAAGTATCCTACCTCTTGAAAATAGGACAAGATTGAGGGAGAGGCAATGATTTCTTGAATGGTGATGGGCTCAAATCTGTTGTGATGGCCTCCATTTTTTACCTTTTTCTTTGGAGGCATTTTGATTTTTCTGTTCTTCTCCAAAATAAACTAGACAGCCCTTAAATAAAAACAGGCTTTCTTTTCCTTTAACAATTCTTTCTCCTTTAATTCAGTTTTCAAAATATCCTTTATGTTTTAAGATCAATTGAGGGGTAAAATAGGGATAAATACCTTGAAAACTTCTTTGTAGTGATGAACACTGACCCTTGAGCAAGACTGGAATTTTTTTTGGCCCTTTATAATGAAGTGAGTAGGTGCTACGCCCTTGTACACAGGCGCGTAGCATCTGAATGGAGGCTGCACAAGGAAAATACATTGTGCCAGTTCAAAAAATTTTGTTTTTGAACAAAGATTAACAATGGACGGTTGTGGGCGCCAGGCAGAAACTGAACGAGGGTCGGGCACTGAAACGCATCGCGCCAGTGTACAGGCACATCACACCCTTTGTAAATTCCTTCAGTGAGCTACTATAGGCGCGTAGTGCTCAGGTACAGGCACGTTGCGACCCAATATTTTTGCACAACGTGTTTGCCAAGGAACCAGAGAGACCCTCTTCTTCTTGTCAATCGATAAAATGAGAGTAAGATATGCCCTTTTAGGGCTTTTGTGCCTTGTGAAATGTTTTTAAAGTATGCAGCCTTCCTTTTCACTTTTTCAAGAAAATTTTATTAAACCTTTGCCTTTTTTCTCTTTTACCCTGTTTCCATAAAACAGTTTTTGAAACATGTGTAACAGTGTTTTATTTGAAAAGTGCTTTGCAAACAGCAAAACAAGTTCTCATTTTTTGTGTAAAAGAAAACATCCCCTGTTTTAACTTATAAAATGTGCCCTCTACTTTTTATGAAAAAGGATCTTTTACCAACTGTAGGTACCCTCTTCTTATCAATTGAAGGAGGTCCTTTAAAACAATATTTTCCCTCTGCTCATAAATTGACGGAGGTCCTCTAAAATAATGTTTTCCCTCTGCTTATGATTGAAGGAGGCAATGCAAGCACAACTGCTTAGGATCTCTGCTTGTGATTTGAATGAAGCCTCTCTTGAAAACTAAACCTTGTGCCCTATGTGTACTTATCATTGAAGGAGGTAAATTAAATAGAACTTTTTATACCCTCTGCTTATGATTTGAATGAAGCCTCATAAAAACAAGTGATTTCCATATGCTTATCATTGAAGGAGGCATTTCATAAACACAAGTGATTTCCATCTGCTTATCATTAAAGGAGGCAATTAAATGTTTTATCTTCTATCAATCTGCATGAGATAGGTTTCTTTGTAGAAATTTATTGTGAAGATAGTGAGCAGGTAAGATATTTCCAACTCCAACATATCTTCTTTGTGTCTCTTAGGTTAACTCTCTTTTGTAGTAGCTTTAGCTTCCTCTGTGATGAAAGTGTCTTTGATGGTTTAGAGTCTAGGCTATAGGGATATAAAAAAGGCAGTTGTTCCCTTTTTACACTCTTTCAGTTTGATGCCTAAACTGCTGGAAGTCTTTTGCCAGAGAACTAACATACCTAGTCTCATATGACTGTTTTTCAGAGATGTGCCCATATGTTAGGGAAGAATGTGCAAATGCCATTGTGAGTTGACATGAAGTGATAGATGCAGTAAACTCCCAACATTTGTACTCATTTTTCCATGATGGATGATTCTTTTACTTTCTTGGTGCTTTGAGTTTGCAGGTATGAATCATGTAGGTTTCCTTTCTCTTCGAAATCTACATTTCCTTTATTTCCCAACAGTCCACTGTTCCAGCTTTGAAAACTTTCCTTGAAGTGTCCCTTTTGTTTTAGAACTGCTTATTTCCATCTATTCATGGAACCCCTATAGAGATGCATGGATAAAATGTCTTTGACCATTGGGGACCGTTCTTGAGGTATCATGATGATAATGCTTGAAAATTTCACTTGATTACTTTCTTCAGATATAGGACCTTCTTACTCTTTTTCTTCCTGAATTTGAACCTTATAAGATTTTCTAAAATAAAACACAACGACCATTTTTATGGTGTATGACCTAGGAGTAAACAAGGGTTTTGTTTTTCCAGATAAGAAAAAGGATGGTTGACTGATATTTAAAACCAGGTTTTTGACTAAAGATATTTTTCTCAAGATACCTATTCTAAACACCATCACCTAAACCTAGACACTTTGTCATGACTTCTGAAGGGTTTCTCAAACATATTCAAGTCATCAAATGGACATTCAAACAATGAGAGGGGAAAAGACAACTTGTCTTATGCTTTGACAGAGAGTTGTGTGAAAATAGAGGATTTTGGATATCAGATATACAAGGCCTATGACAGTTATGAACAAGGGAGTTTTATCAAGGCTGAAACTTGATGACCACCTCTAACATAGTCTGTAAGAGAGGAAAAAGATAAAAAATTCTCTAAGGGGTTTTCTAGAGGAAAAATTTACTGTGTGAAATTGGTTTGTAGAAAACCTAGGCAAGGCATATAGTCATCACAACAGTCAAAAATACTGATGACTAACAATGTCATCAACATAAATAGTAATGACTAGAATATTTTCATTGACGCAGTCAAGGTTATGTAACTTTCACAACACCTACAGAATATGGATCATTTTTACGAAGTGCACAACCGAGACTATTAGAGTTTTGCTGCAAAATTAATTGATTCAAATGACTAAATCACAAAGCACAATAGAGAGAGTAATTCAAGTCTTCTCACAAGAAAATAGAAATAAATTCAAATAATTTTTTATTCATTCAAATGCATTGTTACAAATGTTGTAGCATTTCTTATCACAGGGATACAATGAAAATGCTTTAAAATGGGGAATTTCTTTCTTGGCTAAATTTTCGGGCACATGAAAAATTAATAAATTTTGTGAAATAAATTTTGGTTTTTATAGGCCCATTGTGTTCTCATATTTATTAGGTTTAATTTCATAGGTTTAAGTGATTTTATTAAAAATAATGGGTCTAATATAGACCCAATATCTAAGTTCGAATAATCACATAGACATCAAGGGTTGAAATACCAAGAAACAAGCAGTTACTAAGTCATAAGCTAATGTATCAAGTGCGATGTCAATGGTAGAGGGGCATAGTGTGTGCATAGTGCATCGAATAATTCTTAGAGCGCTAATGTGTATAGGAAGATAGAGGTTCAATTATTTTCTAATAAGCACAGGATTTGGATTGCCAAGTGTATTTGAAAAATAGAATGGTTAAAAATATTGCAACAATCAGAGCAAAAAATTGAAAGCGATATTCTGAAACCAGTGTATGGGTTCTTCCAACCATGGACTCATGTGATCGACAAAAAATCTCTTGAATTCAAACTAATAACTACCAATGACTCATTGTTTTCATCCTTGCTTTAGGTTTCATTTATTCTGGAAACAAAATTGTATTCACACAAATATCATCTGCAATATGCTCTTCTAAAATCCATATGCTCTAAACTGAAGTTGATTTATTCCAGAAAACCCATATAGTAAACACAATATAATGAAACTAAATAAATCCATATACTCAGAAAATAAACTTATTCAACCACACACCTCTACCTCATTTAGTTGGAACTTCATCCTGTTTAGTATAGTCATGCTTCTAGTGTAACTAAGTGAGGATTTGATTAACTAACAAACCACCTTGCATGCAGATGAAAACTTGAAAAATATTTACAATATGAAGCTTAAATTCCATAGGAAAATTATATTTATAGGTGAAGATCAGTAAGTGGCTAAAAGATGAACCATTGAATAAATTTGAAGAATGCATGCTCTGCTGATATCTAAATTTTTTTATCACTATCAAGAGGAAGAAAAATATATTTCTCATTGCAACCATTAATGAGCCTTGAGCTAACACAAAAATGAAGGAACTTGACATCTCAAACCAGTGGAATATACAACCCATGGAATCACCAAATAAATAGAGTCGAGCTGCCAGATGAAATAAATTTAGCCAATAACAAATGGATAATCTTTCTTCACCACCAAAGAATAAATTTAGTATTAATAATTCTCTAGGGAAAGATCTATTCGTTACTTTGCTCCTTGGAAACAATGCCAAATGGTGTATCTATTTCTTGAAGGAATTTTATTGGCTATAAACTGTGCCAAGAAACCAACTCAACCAACTCTAGGCTCAAGCTAGCCCTTGAACTAGAAGTGGCTCCCTCAATGTTACGAGGATTTAATGTTGTTCACTTTCATTAAACAAAAACCTATGAAGCACAATGACTAGATATAGGGGTTTTTATATAGGTGGTTTCTAATGAGTCACAAATCCCTACTCAAAAAAATAAAACCCTCTCTTGTAGAGGCCTTATCAAAGTGGCAATGTTCAACTACGACAAAGTAACATAGCTTGAATGATGGTGATAGAGGAATGAATTACATATTAGAGAATCGAATACCCTCCCTAAATATCCGACTATATAATAAGAATAAAATCATATAGAAAAATATTAAAAAAAAACATAAATACATTTAAGAATTGGTATATAAGCAGAAATGTAATTATTCAGAGGAATCGTCAGTGATACACTCTCACTTTGATCTACTCAGTTAAGAACATAACTCTACGATGGGATGTTAGGGAGGTTGAAACTCAACCTAGCCTTTCCCATATATCTAGAAAACCTCAGATGTATGTAGAAATAGAATATGAATACACAACTAAGCACTGAAAAAAAAAAATTTGTTTGTCATTAACTAAAGCCATAACCCTTTGATTAAAAACTCTGAAATATTTAGGTCTTACAAAAATTTTAGGGTTTTGGCCTCAAAATCCAATCCATTCTCATTAAAAATGAAACAATATATAGGAAAAACCAATCCTCTAACTACCACTAGTCTATAGGAAGAAAATCTTATCAAATACACTAAAAATAAATTTAATCATCAATTTGTTGCGAGAAATCTGAAATTGATAGAAAGTCCTCTGCCTTGATATATGTAAATTAGTTCATTGGATGTTGATTCTTCTCCTTTAAATATGAAACTGTTGAAGTTGTTCCCTAAATATATGCTAACTGCCTTGCCCATTACAACTAATAATTTATGCAGAAAATACATTCTTGCGCTGTAATTATCTTCTCGGAATCAAAATCAATTAATAATTTAAATAAAATCAATTCTTGAAAATAGTTGAAAAGTATCTTGAATTTCTCGAAGGGATAAAGTTGAGTAACTTCAAATCCCATAACGCTACAATGTTTGACTATTCAAATGAATAAATCTCCCTTACAGACCAAAGCTAAATCTGTAAAAAATTCTTCACCAACATAATTTGATGTTCTCACGTCTTATTTTCGAAAGAGCTCTTTGTGGACACAATCTTTTTATGTTTGCTTTGTTGCATCATTTTAATTTTCCACAGGACTTCATTCCACATGCACAACAAACTTGAGATCGTAATGGTTTATATATGGAGACAGACAAAGATTGTTTCAATGTGTGGATCACACCATGTGATTTTTCTGGCTCTCCCTTAGTGCGCTTGGACCACGAGTGCTCTATGTTAGTAATGAAACATATAGTTGGTGGTGATTTTGATCATTTATATGATTTTTTGGAAATTGTCTATATGCTCCCCCTTTTAATTTTGTTTTTTTGTTATGGGAATATTCCCACATTTTCAAGGAAACATGATAATGTGCTCTTTATAATGCCCCTTTCCTTCAATTATTTTCAACTCGTCAAGCATATATGCCCCTTATGGGCTCCTCCCTTTGGTTTGGCATCTTGTATGCGAAGCTTGATTTGTAATTTCTTGTGATGCTTGGTGGAGAGTTACTTCATTTAAAAAAAAAAAATTATATTACATGAATGGGATATTATCCCACATTTACCATGTAAATATACTTCCATGTGTTAATATACACCATTTATATTATAAGTATTCAATTGATTGTACACACACTATTCCCCTCTCCCATTGGCTAGTGACTTGGTAACTAGTTCCTTGGACTCTCGACCCTTGGTATCAAATGTGATTATTCAAACTGTTGGAACAGGGTCTCCTACAAGCTGCGAAACTGGTCCAATTTTGTATAATTTTGATTATATTTAGTCTAGCGCAGGGTTTTGGGGTGGGGAAAAAGCCCTGAAAGCATTGTAATGGGTTAAAGGGTAGATCTAGAATCCGCAAACCATGGTTTGCGGACCATAGGAAATATTAGGCTAGATTATTATAAATAGAGGAACATTTTAAATTTTAAGGTAGAAAGATGATGAGCTCTTGACGCGAATTGTGGCCTAATAGATCTGTTTTGGTTTCTGGGAAGGGACTCCGGCTGGATGTGTGTGTAGAGGGCCCAAGACCTACTGTGTGTGGACCCTGCTGCTGTGTGTGCAGGTTGGGCTTGGGTATTGTAAGAGGGAATTGACGGATTGATGAATAAGAAATATTGTTTTGAGTACTGAATCTATGTGCATTGTTTATGCGAATCTGTGGTAATTTCCATGTTAGGCATATTCTGTATTAAGATGAGATAATATTGTGTAAGTGTTTTACTGCATCTGTATTTGTCTGTTATGTTTTATGCAATACTGTGCTACTGTCTTATAAGTATATAATTTTTTGAGCACCGTAGCATAGCTAACCTTGCGCACGCGGATGCAAATAAGGCCTATAGATCTGACTCTGGAATAGGTGATCTGGTCATTATTAAGCCAGACGTAGCTCTGCTTGCCTTACCTATCCTTTCTCAGGGTGCAGAAACCTAGTTCCAACACCCACCCATACTACTTCGAGTGAGACTTTGACCTGCGCAAGTAGGTCACTACCGAAAGGGCCAATAGTATAGGGGTTTGTTGTCAAACCTTAGCTTCTGAACCTGGGTCAAGACCCCTCGATCCAACAAATGGTTCCGTTGCCCAGACCGGGAGCATTTTGAAAGGGATCGGGTAATTTCAAGAAAAGAATTAAAGGCCTGAGAGCAAGTACGGTTAAATGATCTGTAGTTTAGACAAAAATACAACGCGGAGCAGTAACTACTATCGAACCAATCAAGAAGGGGATATATCTATCAATAGCCCGCTAAGAGGAACAACTGCACAAATTTTGCCAGCAACACCGCCGTCAAAATCACGTCAGAATTGGCTTTTGAAGAGAGATCTTTGGACTGGTACATGCGATACATATCTCAAAATGGAAGCACATCTATTTAATATATTAAGGATGCTCTGAAAAAAAAATTCTGAAAGCCTAAGTCCTACTCACAGATCATAGCCGATGTGAAAGACTTCAAGCAAGGAAAAACTGAGTCAGTATGGGAAGCTGATGAAATACTAAAGAAAGCAATCAGAGAAGGAGGATTTAAGTATGATGATAGACAGCATTAAGAATGGTTTATCGCTATGCTGTTACCTCACCTTCATACACCGATGGGCCACCAAAAATTTGAATCACAAGAAAATTCTTTGGAAGCTGCCATGAAACTAGAAGTTGTGTTCAGAGAAGATTCTTCGGTAGAAGTACAGCAAATTCAGGAGCAACTCAGATCTATGCATATGGATATTCAAAACCTACGGAA
Source organism: Pinus albicaulis (assembly GCA_034641835.2). NCBI lineage: Eukaryota > Viridiplantae > Streptophyta > Pinopsida > Pinales > Pinaceae > Pinus > Pinus albicaulis. The sequence goes on from CM076574.1 coordinate 183,469,243, forward strand.
GGAATGGGGAAAGGGGGCAACCATAGACCTATGGTGCATACGATGTCGAGTATCTGGACATACGAAGGATCAATGCCCACTACTGGTAGATTACATACAGGCAGGAGGATCTAGTCTGGTGCATTGAGGAGCAAGTGGAGAACCCAAGCTATCGTATCTAGGCTCAAGTGGGTCTGTGTTGTGGTGCGATGACTTCCGTGTAGCAAGGTTGCATGATATGAACCATTGCCCCCGACTAGGTGCGTATGTCTCGGATCTGAAGCAACAATGGTGCAGATTCTGCTGGTTGTAGGACATGACGAGAAAAACTGTCAAACCTGTGATCTGATGATAGATCTAGGAAACATGTATAGGGGGCAAGCGCAGACCTATGGTGCATATGATGTCGAGTATCTAGACATATGAAGGATCAGTGCCCACTACTGGCAGATTACATACAGGCAGGAGGACCTAGTCCGATGCATCGAGGAGAAAGTGGAGAACTCAACCTATCGCGTCCAGGCTCAAGTGGGTCCGCATTGTGGTGCGATGACTGTCGTGTAGCAGGGCTGCATGATATGAAACATTGCCCCCGGCTAGGCGCTTATGTCTCAGAGTTGAAGAAAAAATGGTGCAGATTCTTCTGGTCATAGGACATGACGAGAAAAACTGTCGAACCTGTGATCTGATGATAGATCTAGGAAACTTGTCTAGGGTTCAATCAAACCCTACATCACCTAGGTCTCCCGTGAACTTTGGTTTCTCCCCAGCTAGGGGTAGGGGGGGTCGTGGAGGAAGCGCAAGACGAGGACGTGGGCAGTTAGTCTATTATGACTGCGGGGAAGTAGGACACTTTGCAAGGGATTTCCCAAACCCTCCAAGGCCATCCTGCAAATATTGCAGACAGTTGGACCATGTGATTGAATATTGTCCAATATTAATAGCAAAAATGCAAGGAAATCAGCCAACACAGAATGTACAAAGAGTTAAGGTTGAACTGGGAGATAAGAATCCGAGTGTGAAGGTTGTAACCTGCAGCGGGATGACCACCAGGGAGCCTCAGAAGGAGGCTGTGAAGGGTCCTCTAACCCGATAGGCACCTCTATACCTAGTAGGGTTGGACCGAAACCTGGGACAAGAAATAATTAGAAAGTCCACCAGGACATTGCTAGGACAAGGGAATCTATTGTGCAGGCACCTGCGCACCTCAAGGAAGGTGACGAGATGAGACCGCTTCTACAGGTGCGTGTGACACTATTATGCAACCAATGAACTAAAGAAAAACCTCAGACATTGATAGATAGTTGCGCAGTACAGTCCCATCTGTCTCCAGAATTCAAAAACGTGCACAAGCTAGGCATATATAGAAAACACACTGGTAGGGAGATGAGACTGACTGCCCAAATCAGTAACTATGAAATGAATTAGGTTGTCTTAGACTTTGGGTCATATGCAAACGTGCTACCTAAGCAAACTTGGCAACAAATGGGGGAACCCAGATTGGAGTGGTCTAACATCTAGCTACGTATGGCCAACCAAAAAAATATTATACCTCTAGGAATATTATCGAAAATCATGGTGAATATTGCTGGGGTCAAGGTCTGGGCTGACTTTGAATTCATTTAGATTGTATATGACACAGATCCATACCTTGCACTCTTGGGACTGGACTGGGCCATAGATATGGGTGGTATCGTCAACCTCAAAAAGAGAAGCATGGTGATTGAAAGTAACGGGACAAGGGTAGCAGTACCATTGGACCCTATAGAAGGTGAGCACTACACAGAGCTAGTATGCAGTGGAGAAGAGGTGGATCACATTTACAAATTGACCACGCGAGACGAAGATTGGATCAATCCCATGACAGATGAGGTACTCTGTTGGGAGAAAGACAGTGAATGCTTCTCTGACTCTAATGAGGAAATGGAAAAGTGGAAAACTTGGTTGCACAGTGTCTTAGCGCTACGGTGTCTTCGAATCACAAGGGACTTCTACTGCATTTCCTCAGAGGTAAGGGTTCTACCCCATTTTTATGAGTTTGGTAGCCTCGCGGCATTCCTGAGGACATTGGAAGCTACAGTTCCATGAGAACGCAGGCTATGGGCCCTTAATTTAGCTATGTGAGGAACACCTGCGCGATGGTGGGACACCCACAAGGAAGCATTCTAGGATTGGTAGGGATGCTGGGCTATGATGATCCTACGGTTTGCACCCCCAGCTGATATACGCACCATGACATTCCTCGGACCAAGAGATCCCCGTGATCATATGCTCACCTGGATGGAAAAATGGTCTAACCGGACTACAGAAGAATGGGTGCATCTATTTATTCATGCCTTGGGGCCTATCCCTGTTGCATGGTATTTAGATGCGGAGCTCCATCAGCGCACCCACCACTAGGAAACACTAAAATATGACTTTATGGGAACGTTTGGGATAATTAGGGGAATGGCGGCAATCGACGAAGCTCTATAGGATATCGATGCCTTTGTATTTAATGACTCATGCCACCACACTGCACCAAAAGTCCTGACATGGGAAGTGCAGATGCAAGACATAGTCGACTGCCGGAGCTTGGCGATAGAGGAAGAGGAAGATAATCCTCGAAACATCTATGTCCTAGAATCCGAGGGAGAACAAATAGTTACTGGACCCCCGCTGTAGAATGTTGATGTTACCTAGCCTCTCAAGCTCTGAAAAATCAATATCGAGATGGAAGAATGCCCTAAGTTGGCCAAAATTGGAGACTGTTGGGATGAAGGAACCATAGGCAAAATTGTAGAGCTACTTACGGAGTATCAGGACTTATTCCCCACAAAGTTTTCCGAGCTCAAAGGAATCACAGGGGACCTAGGCGTTATGCACATCACTCTGAAACCAAAGGCATGACCTGTAAATTAGTGGCCTTACCAGCTAAACCCTAAGTATAAGCAAAAGGTCAGGGAAGAACTGGAAAAAATTCTTGTTGCGGGTATCATTGAACCGGTTGAACAGTCGGATTGGGTAAGCCTGATGGTCATCCAGGAGAAGAAAAAAAAGGGGGAGATATGAATATGCGTAGACCTACGCAAGTTAAATGACACTTGTGTACATGACCCCTTCCTTATGCCTTTCTCAGACGAAATCCTTGATAGCATAGGTGGCCAGGAAGCATATTCCTTCACCGATGGATTCTCAGGATATCACCATATTCGAATCACACCTGAAGATCATAGTAAGAATACGTTCACAACAGAATGGGGCTCCTTTGAGTACAAATTCATGCCCTTTGGCCTCAAGAATGCACTAGATATCTTCTCAAGGGTAGTAGTTTATGTATTCAAGGAGTTCATCCATAAGTTTCTAGAATTTTATTTTGACGATTGGATGGTGTTCGGCTTGGTAAAGGAGCATGTATTTAACCTATGCATGATGTTGGATTCCCGTTGAAAGCACCAGATTTCCTTGAATATCAAGAAGTGTATTTTCTGTGCGCCTTTTGGAATTTTTCTTGGACACATAGTATGCCGACAAGGGTTGATGTTTGATCCGGAGAAGGTAGCAGTAATTATAAACCTAGTAGTCCCCACAACAGAGAAACAACTGTGTTTGATTCTTGGACACACGGGCTATTACAGAAAATTCATTCAAGGATATGCACTAAACACAATGCCCATGGAAAAATTGCTTAAAAATGATGTTTCATTTTTTTTGGAATGATGAATGTCAGAAGAGTTTTGAGCTACTCAAAGAGAAGATGGTCTCTGAACCCATACTAATATTTCCTGATTGGATGAAGGAATTTCACGTACACATGGATGCATCAGGAATTTCCCTGGGCACTGTCCTAACTCAGCTTGGGGAGGGAGATACTGATCACCCGTTTGCCTTTGCTAGTCGAAAAATCTCTGGTGTAGAGTGCAACTACTCCACCATTGAACGAGAAGGACTGGATATGGTATATGCGTTATATAAATATCGACACTATCTGTTGGGAGGACACTTTAAATGTTTATTGATCATTCAGCTTTAAAATACCTTGTGAACAAGCCTGTGTTGGGGGGGAAGATTTGTCGATGGCTGTTGCTATTTCAAGAATACGATTGAAATTATCGTCAAGCCCGAAAGGCTGAATGCAGGTTCAGATCATCTGTCCCACATTGAGACGGGCGAAGAACCTACTAGCTTAGAGGAAGGATTACCAGATGCACAGCTATTCACCATTAAGGTCCTGGATTCACACTTCATTAACATCATTCAGTTCCTGACTACAGGCGTAGCCCCCACAGATTATTCGGTTCAACAGAAGAAGGAGTTGGTTACTCGGGTGGCGGATTTTACTATCATAGTTGGCCAATTATACAAATTAGGCGCGGATGAAGTACTGCACAGATATGTCCTGGAGCATGAATGAAATGTCATCTCGACATAGGTGCGTGAAGGCTTCGTAGGAGGACACTATGCAGGAAAGGCAACGACACAAAATATTTTAAGAGCTAGGTTATGGTGGCCTACCATACACCATGATTCTCACAACTATTGTAAATCGTGCGATACGTGCCAGCGGATAGGATGACCCTCACGAAGAGATGAAATTCCATTAAAACCTCAAATAACTTTGTAGGCCTTTGAAAAATGGGCCATTGATTTTGTAGGACCAATCAATCCTCCCTGAAGGAAGACATGCATGTGCTACATTATTACTGCTATTGACTATGTCACTCGTTGGGCTGAAGCACAAGCGGTGAAGGATTGTACTACAGATATTGCTGTGCACTTCATCTTTGAGCAAATCCTGACCAGATTTGGATGCCTAAAGATCCTGATGAGCGATAGAGGCCCTCACTTCGTTAATGAAATGATACAAGCCCTGAATGAGGAATTCCGGATCCATCACGCAAAAAGTACACCGTATCATCCACCGGAAAATGACGCGGTCGATGCTTTTAACAGAATCTTAGAGCGGGAATTAACCAAGGTCTGCAATGCTTATCATAGTGATTGGGACATATGCATGCCCTCTGTTTTGTGGGCCCATCGGACAAACTGCAAGAAGCTAACAGGAAGGACCCCCTTTCAGAAGGTCTACGGAAAGGAGGCCATTATGCCAATAGAATACATTATTCCTAGCCTACGTATTGTAGCATTTACAAATATGGTAGAACCTGACATAATGGAAGAATGCCTTGCACAAATTTTAGCATTGGAAGAAGATCAGTTCATTTCTAACTTTCATCAGTAGGTTCAGAAGGCTCATGATAAAGCTTGGCATGATCAACATATTCGCCAAAAAGCATTCGTAGAAGGAAACCTAGTCCTCTTGTACGATAGTCAGTTTGTGAAACACCCAGGGAAATTTCGGTAGCATTGGCTTGGTCCCTACACCGTTACGAAAATCACGGATGAGGTAGCAATCAGGTTAGCTACCTTGTGCGGTGACATGTTACTAGGCTACGTCAATGGTAGTCGGCTCAAGCCATACAAGACTAAATGACTATATGGTCGAAATAATTGTCTCAGGTGGACTTGGGCCACTAGGGAAGGTGCACTGAGGCATGAACGAGATATGCACATAGCTCCAGGGACAATTGGTGGACCGCAGCCACTATGACTCGGGACGAGTCACAAGATTGTGTTGGGGACTGTTGGAACAGGGTCTCCTACAAGCTGCGAAATTGGTCTAATTTTGTATAATTTTGATTATATTTAGTCTAGCGCAGGGGTTTGGTGTGGGGAAAAAACCCCAAAAGCATTGTAATGGGTTAAAGGGTAGATTTGGAATCCGCAAACCACGGTTTGCGGACCGTAGGAAAGATTAGGCTAGATTGTTATAAATAGAGGAACATTTTGAATTGTAAGGTAGAAAGATGATGAGCTCTTGATGTGAATTGTGGCCTAATAGATCTGTTTGGGTTTTTGGGAAGGTACTCCGGCTGGCTGTGTGCACGGAGGGCCCAAGTCTTGCTATGTGCGGACCCTGCTGCTGTGTGTGCAGGTTAGGCTTGGGTATTGTAAGAGGGAATTGACGGATTGATGAATAAGAAAGGTTGTTTTGAGTACTGAATCTATGTGCACTGTTTATGCGAATCTGTGGTAACTATCATGTTAGGAGTATTCTATATTAAGTTGCGATAATATTGTGTAAGTGTTTTACTGCATCTGGATATGTCTGTTATGTTTTATGCAATAGTGTGCTACTGTCTTATAAGTATATAATTTGTTGAGCACCGTAGCATAGCTGACCTTGCGCATGTGGATGCGAATAAGGCCTATATATCTAACTCTAGAATAGGTGATCTAGTCATTATTAAGCTGGATGCATCTCTGCTTGCCTTACCTATCCTTTCTCAGGGTGCGGAAACTTGGTTCCAGCACCCACCCATACTATTTCGGGTGAGACTTTGACGTGCGCAAGTAGGTCACTACCGAAAGGGCTAATAGTATAGGGGTTTGTTGGCAAACCTTAGCTTCTGAACCTGGGTCAGGACCCCTCAAGCCAACACAAACTTAGAGATTAATTATTAGATGCATTGTACACACAATATTCCCCTCTCCCATTGGATTGTGACTTGGTAACTCTTTGTTGCTTGGAATCTCGACCCTTGGTGTTAGATGTGATTACTCAAACTTAGAATTTGGGTCTAGATTAGCACTTAACATTGTACACACATTATTCCCCTCTCCCATTGGCTTGTGAATTATTTTTTGCTTGGAATCTCGACCCTTGGTGTTAGATGTGACTACTCAAACTTAGAAATTGGGTCTAGATTATCACTTAACATTGTACATACATTATTCCCCTCTCCCACTGGCTTGTGAATTGGTAGCTTCTTTTTTCTTGGACTCTCAACCCTTGGTGTCAAATTTGATTAATAAAACTTAGAGATTGGGATATTCAAACTTCGATATTAATGATTCAATGCATTGTACACACATTATTCCCCATTGGGTTGTGACTTGGTAACTACTTGTTTCTTGGACTCTTGACCCTTGGTGTCAAATGTGATTACTCAAACTTAGAGATTGGTTCTAGATTATCACTTAACGTTGTACGCACATTATTCCCCTCTCCCATTGGATTGTGACTTGGTAACTACTTTTTTCTTGGACTCTCGGCCCTTGGTGTCAAATGTGATTACTCAAAATTAGAGATTGGGTGTATATTATCACTTAAAATTGTACACACATTATTCCCCTCTCCCATTGGCTTGTGACTTGGTAACTACTTGTTGCTTTGACTCTCAACCCTTGGTGTCAAATGTGATTAATCAAACTTAGAGATTCGGTCTATATTATCACTTAAAACATATGCATTTAAACCTAAGCATGTCGAGAGAACAATGGGACTATATAAACCAAAACTTATTTAACAAAATTTATTTTAACAAAATCACTTAAAACCTATTCATTTAAACCTAAGCATAACAAGAGAACAATGGGACTATAAAAACCAAAATTTATTTAACAAAATTTATAAAAATAAAATTTTGTCATGTTCATTGTATCCCCAATGTAATTAAATTTTTTCATGTGCAATGTATCCCCAATGTATCCCCTGGAAAACCTATGCATTTAAATCTAAGCATGCCGAGAGAACAATGGGACTATAAAAATGAAAATTTCTTTAACAAAATTTATAAAAATAAAAATTTGTCATGTGTAATGTATCCCCAATGTAATAAAAAATTTTCATGTGCAATGTATCCCCAAGAAAATAAAATGTTACAAAAACAAACAAGAACTCAGATTATAGACCAACATCCTCAGAGCACTCAAATTTCCCATGTTGTTACACAAAAACACCATGCATAGCATCCAAACACCTTCCTGATTCGCACAACAACCAACCATGCTCTCTGAAAATCATACAACAACCAACCGATGCTAGCAATCCAAAAACCAAACATCCAAGAGCCAAGAGACAGAAGAAAAATCATGAATGTAGAAAAAAGAGTCCATTTCCTTCCTTGTTCTCCACCATTTATCCTCATGATTCTAACCTATTTGTATTCTACTGTAACATATCACTTCCTATGTCGTTGACCTCTTCATCTTCCAAAACTAAACTGATTCACCTCCTCTCATCATGTGGATAAACCAAGTTTTTAACTTTCACCTCATTATGGTAGCACGTCTAACAGGGCTTTCCCTGTAATAGGTTAGCTAAAAAAATGTCATTTCTTAGTGTGTTAGAAACTCCATGCAGCAGGAGTATTAACACACAATCCTGGGAGTGTCATCAACTTGAGAGTAGTCATAACTTTGTTAAAATGTAGTTATAGGAGTATAAACAACTACCAGTTGGGTGTATCAACAATTAACATAATTGGTGTATCAACAACTAAGAACACATGGGAGTAAAAAATCTTATTACAAGCTCAACAAAAACTTGCTTTTTGTTGGTGAGGATTTCCCAAGGCTAAGGATGCTCCTGCATCAGACACCCTTGGTGATAAAATTGTGAGCTACCAGCTCATGTGGTATTTCCTTCAGAGATTGAAGTCCTTTTTAGGTTTGATAAATATTTCTCAGTAACCCAAAAATCATCTTCAGATCCCCTATTTCTCCATTTGACTAAATACTATAGACACTCCAAGGTGCTTTACAAGCTATCCAAGATTCTCGAAAAATAATGTCTTATGAATATAGTTCCTTCATTCTTTCCAAACCTACCACCTAAGTGTTGAGTAACAACACTCTCCTACTCAAGGAATCTGCCTCTTTGTTTGACTTTCTAGATATCTTCTTCAAAACAAATATGTAAATTTGCAAAATTTGAACCCATTTTGAATCCCTTTGATTCAACTTACCTTGAATATGGATATATTGTAATGCCTTGTGATCAGTAAACAAGACAAATTACATTGGAAAAAAAAATAATGTCTTCACTTCTTCAAGGCATGCACAATAGAATAAAATTCATGATCATATATGGAATACTTCTTCTTGGAATTGTTCAACTTCTCATTGAAGAATACTATTGGTATGCCTTATTGACTCAAAACTACACCAATTGTTGTCCCACTTGCATGAAAATAAACTTGGAATACTTTATCAAATTTTGGAAGTGCCAAAATAGGTTTCTCTATCACCTTCCTTTTCATATTTGCAAATTCTTTCCCTGTAACTATTGTCCATTTAAAATTACCCTTTTTCACGCACTCAATAAGAGGTGCACAAATCTGGTTGAAATTACTAATGAATTTTTGGTAGAAGCTTTCTAATCGATTCCTCACCTCAAAAGTAGACTGAGGTGTTGGCCAAGATAAAATAGCCTTCACCTTTCAAAATCCATCTTCAAACCTTCCTTGGAAATCACAAATCCCAAGTACACTAACTCATCATGCACGAATGTACATTTCTTCAATTTGATTAGCAACTTCTCTTCCTTTAATAAATGAAACACTTTCCTTACATGATCCAAGTGATCCTATTTGTTTTTCTTGAAAATTAAAATGTCATCCAAGTAAACTACAATAAATCTCCCTAGGAATGGTTTCGAGTCCTCATGAATGTGTGAGGGTCATTAGTAAGCCCAAATGGCATCAAACCATTTAAAAAATCCATCCTTCATTTTGAAAGAAGTATTCCACTCTTCACCTTCCCTAATCAAAATTTGATGATAATTTCTCTTCAAGTCGATATTTGTGAAATATGCAACACCACTCAAAAAATCCATAATATTCTCCATCCTCGGCAAGGGAAATCAATACTTGATGATTATCCTATTAATGGATCTAGAATGCGTGCACCTCCTCCATTCACTTGTCTTCTTCGGAGTTTCAAAATTTTGGTACAACACACAAACTCATACTTTTTCATATAAGTCTTCTATTAAGAATCTACTATACCTACTTATTTACTTCCTCATTTTCTATTGGAGTCATCTTGTAAGGTGCCTTTTTTGGTAAGATCGATCTGGGAATCAAGTCAATCTGATGAAAAATTCCTATCACGGGAGGTAGTCCTTTTGGAAATTCATCAGAAATAATCTCCTTGAATTCATCTAAAAAGTATTTTATTTATGTCGAGATGGTTTCTAATTTCACTTCCTTTAGCACAACATTTGGAATCACTACTAAATAGAATTTCTCCTTTCGTTCCTCATGTACAAACTCCTTGGTTGAACACAACATGATCTTGTTGTTACATGTGTTGGTACTTCCACAACTTCATGTTGTTACAGTTGTATTCTCCAGCATTGGGGTGATTTTGTATCACTAGCCATCCTTCCTGAAATCATATGATATCTCGTACATCCTAGTGAAATTTCTTGTCAAACAACCATGCTATTCCGTGCCAACCACATCACACAACACTTGTTCCTAAATGTTGTTGATTTGAAAATTCAACAAGCATTGCTCAGTCACAACCAATTGCTATCCCTTTTGTAACCATGAGATTTCATAAGGGTCTAGATGGAATAAAATCTTGAGTTTCATCTTGTCCATGACTTCAGTGGAAACTAAATTATCCATACTTCCACCATCTATGACCAACTTACAACAATTTCCTTGAACCTTACATTTAGTTTTGAAAACTTTCCTTCTTTACTCTGGTTCTTCCACTTTCCTCTTCTCAGGCTTAATAAGTACTGTGTGAAACATAAAATTGTATCCTTTTTCTTGTTGAAGCACAGTCAAATTTTCTCCAGGAACAAAATCTTCATCAACTTGTGTAACTTGATTCCTAGCTTCACCTCTTCTCCCTGAATTTTTTCCTTTTGGACATTCATATTTCTTATTTCCTTAAACTCCACATCGATAAGTAATTACATACTTGTCCTTTCCTCTTCTCATACTTCCTCTTCCTCTTCTAGCATTATTACCACCTTTACAACCTTGAACACTGGTGTATTCTTCTTCCTTTTCACTGCCTCTAATAGTCCCTACCTTACCTATGACTTTGAATCCTCTTCCTCTACCTTTATGTTGTGTTTTCATATTCAATTTTTCTTCTACCTTCAGGGAAATGTGATAGGCTTCATCAATATTTCAGAAATAATGTGTACTCATTTAATGTTGAATCAAGTATTTTAGTCCATTCACATACCTTTGTGACTCTTTGAAATTTTGGCTCCTTTATACCTAACCGAAGTGACAAAATGAAAAAAACCTCAGTGTACTCATGAATAGAGGTTTCCTTTTATCTTATATTTTAGACTTTTCTATAAGAATTTGACAAGTAATCAACAGGGAGAAATTTATCCTTGATCTTCATGACCATATTCTTCTAATCCTTGTCCTTTTCTAGCCAATTATTTACTTTGTATTTCTGCAGCATATCCCACCAAAATGCACCATCACCCTTCAACTTCTTCATGAAAAATTTCACCTGATTTGGATATTGAACATTTCCATACTCGAAGTATCTTTCAAGTTATCAAATCCAATCGATGAGCACTTCAACTCGTAGATTTCCATCATAATAGGAAACTTAAACTCTTGCATTGCCCCTATTTCTCAAATATGAAATCAACCTCACTGATGAGTCTATCTCCTCAACCTATTTTTCTTCATCTATTTCTTCTTTAGGGTCTAGATATACATCTCCATTTATTCTGTGCCCCAACTCTTTTATTATTCATCTTAATTCTTCTTGATATTTTTTTTTTATGTCCTCATCCTTCTCCTCTTCTCCTCGGTGGCATCCTTACAGGTTGTAAATGTCTCACCAACATCCATAGATCTCAACCAGGTTCTGTGACCCAACTTGTACCTTCAAAACTCTTGTTCTGCAACCATCGACAAAGTTTCCTGGTACATTGTTACACAAATCAATTTAAGGTGCAAATCCTAGAATGAAAATCGATCTCATACTATCTGGCACAATATAGGTTTTTTAGATTTCAAAATACCTACAAAATATGAATAACTATTATAGAGTGCACAACCTAGGCCATTGGAGTTTGGATACTAAATTAATTAATTCAAATGACTAAATCATATAGAACAACAAAGATATTAATTTGAGTCTGCTAATGAGAAAACAAAAAGGAATTCAAGTGTTTGTTTTTTCATTCAAATGCATTGTTACAAAAAAGAACTCACATTACATACCAACATCCTTGGAGTGCTCAAAATTATGACGTTGTTACACAACAACACCAAGCATAATAACCAAACACCTTCTTGATTCACACAACAACCAGTCACGCTCTTCGAAAATATTGCAACAACTGACCAATGCTAGCAATCCAACAACCAAATGTCAAATAGCCAAGAGGAAAAAGCAAAAGCATGAATGCAAAAAAAAAAAACCCTTTCCTTCCTTGTTCTCTTCCATTTATCCTCACATTTCCAACCTCTTCGTATTATACTATAATAGATTGCTTCCCATGTCGCCAACCACTTCATCTTCTATATTTAGTTTATTAACCTCCTCTCAACATGTGAACAAACCAAGTTTGTAACTTATGCCTCATTATGGTAGCATGTCTAGCAGGGCTGTCCCTGTATCAATGCAACCAAATAAATGTTGTTTTTTAGTGTGTCAACAAATCCACGAAACATAAGTATCAAAATTCAATCCCGGGAATGTCAAAAACTAGAGAGCGGTCACAACTTTGATAAGATGTAGTTACAAGAGAAGCAATGACTACTAATTGGGTGTATCAATAACTAACATAATCAATGTATCAACAACTTAGAACACATGGGAGTAAGAACACTTATTATAAACTCAGCAAAAACTTGTTTTTGGTTAATGAGGATTTTCCAAGGCCAAGGATGCTCTTGCATCATTCATCTTCATATTTAATATAAAAATTACTATCAGTTGTCCCTTATTTGAAGCCTTACTACTATAGGTCAGGGAAAATTTTAGGGGCTAATATTCACATGTGGGCTAATTTTCCATGGTTTTCCAAAACAAAGATTCGCCAATTTCCATTTTTTTCTAAACGTTATTTGCCCACATTTTATAGTATAAATTATTTTACCTTAAAAATCGCCAAAATTTTATATCAACTAATATAAAATCACTATAAATCTAGATATTTTTACAAAAATATTGCCAAACATTTTAAAATTTTCACATTAGGGACTAGTAAGATTCGCCAAGGTCTCTAAACTTTAAGATTAAATTCCATCCTTAAAATTTTCCTTGCTATAGGTATTTGTCTAATCTATAATACTATGCCCTTGGTGCTTGCTTTAGTCCATACAAATCCTTTTTAATTATGCACACATCATTTATATTTTCTAACAACTAGAACCCTTCAGGTTGCTCTATATATACTTCGTCTCCAAGTTCTCCATTTGTAAAGGTTGATTTCACATCCATTTGATAAAATTTAAATTTCTTGTGACAAGAAAATACTAAAAACATTATTTTTTCCTCTAATATTGCAACAAGGGTAAACTTTCCTTCAAATTCCTCTCTTTCAACCTGTTGATATAACAAAGTAAACTGTCAAATGGGAATTGTACTGAATACTAGTTTTTTTGAGGTAGTAAAAAATAATCCGATTTTGAAAATTTCTCATTCAGAATACACCTTTTTTTGGAGCATATTTTTGACACTTTAAATTTTCTTATGTATCAAGTATGAACATTATTTTAAAATGTTAGTGATTTTTATGTTGATTTTGAAAAGTGTTGATGCAACACCAAACACATTTTTTAGAGAGATTGTTTCGACACTTTAAATTCTCTAACGTATTAAGTGTGGATAATATTTGTTAAATGTTGGTGATTTTCATGCGGATTTTGCAATGCATCAAAAAAAATTTTAAGGCATATTTTTGACACTTTAAATTTTCTTATGTCCTCAGTATGTACAATTTTTTTTAGATGTTGATTATTTAACTATTTTTCAAGTTGTCTTATTCTTCTTCTTGTTTTTCGTCCTAAGATTTTTGTTTTTTAAGGGTTTTCCAAACATGTGTTTTTTGTTTTTCTTTGCAATTTTTTTTTTTAAATTTTTATAATGAAAGTTTTAATTTTTTTTGGAAAGTTCAAAAAAATAATAATAACATTAATATTTTGAGGTTAGGATTATATATATATATATATATATATATATATATATATATATATATATATATATATATATCGTTAATTAATACTTCAACACACATAAAATAATTGTCACTAAAAAATAAAATTTTTAAATAGTCAACAAAAAATACACATTTTTCATATAGATATATTTAAAAAAACACGTATTTGCGGACCCTTTTACTAAAAATAACATGTTAAATAAAATATTTATATGAAAAAATTGAATAAAACAGTTGGAAAATTAACAAATTTTATGAATTTTATATCTAAATATAATGCCATTTCAAGTTTTTTTTAAATGATTCAGATGGTGTTTGAAGCAAAAATAACAAAACAAAAATGCTAAAAAAAAAATCCTTAAAAAAAATTAAAAACATAAAAAATTAAAAATACAATTAAATTAAAAATTAAAAACATAAAAAAATAATAAAAACATTTAAAAAAAGAATTAAAATTTTTTTTGGGAAAAAAAGGAGAAAAACATTACAAAAATAAATTGAAAAAAAAACATGACAAAATAAAAATAAAAAATAAAAAACATTAAAAACAATTAAAGAAAAACAATAAAAAATAAATTAAAATAAAATTAGAAAAATAAATAAATAAACATATTAAAAAAATGTTAGATCGTATAACTTTGTGATCCATATTGTAATGAATAATGTCTTTTAGATTAATCACATTATGAAGATTTGGTCATAATGTGATTAATCTGAAATACATTATGTTACATAGCATTTTGTCACCGTCCCTACAATTCCTCGTCCCGCACATTGGAGGGCCTTTCCCATAACCTATGAGCAGTGAAATAACCTAAAACCACTTTCATGGCATCCCCCTTGACAAGTAAAATCATTCCCTTGAAGAAAGTTTCCTCTGCAAAAACCTAAAAAATTATCTTTTAGCCTTGGCGCGACTAGCCGCCTGCCCCTCGCGCCAATGGGGAAAATCCACCATAGAAGGTGCACCAGCTGGCGCTCTATCCCAGTGTCTCACTCGTGCCAAGCTTAATAAGGGATGCTTTTTAAAAATAAATGGTGGAAGTTTGATTCCAAAAAACTCTTGAACGAGTCACTAAAATGAGTTGGGAGGTTTGGCTCCGAATCTCTATGTATGGGAGGTGGTTTTCCACCTATCATGGAAGCTTCCTTAGAGATAGGGCCAATTCCATGATTGTAGGGATCCCAACTCCCCTTCCACCATATATATATAAGCTTGCCTTCACCCTTAGAAAGCTAGAGAGAGAGAGTTGAACTTGTAGCAAGGAGACTATAGCCAGATAGCTTTTGAGAGCCAAGCCGAAGAGAGAGAGCTTTGTCCCGTTTCTGACAAGCTTCATTGAGAGATGCTCTGCTGTCAGCCCCGCCAAAGGAAGATCAAGCATTAGAGCTTTGGGTTGTATATTTCCTTTGTTATTTTAATGATAAGTGACTTTGATTATGGTTCTATTCATGTGTCTATTTCTTTTATGCAATGAATTACATCCTCTCTGACTAATGTATGGTTACGGCTTTAGATTTTACGTTGTGTATCGTTGTATCCTTTGCATGTGTGCAGGTGTTTAGACGTGTCAAGCGAAAGAACCATGATCTGCCAAGCGAGGGACGGGAAGTGTCATCCTTTATTTAACGACCATTGCGTAGGACCTGAGGTAGGAAATTCATTATGATTTTTGTCGTTTTGTAGCTAAGAACCTACATTACTGTGTGACCTGATTATTGCTAGACCTGATCTGGGATAGTAGGGATCGCCTCTGTCCGCAGAGGGGATTTACCTCTCCAACAAACTGGCGAATCCACTGGGACTTAGTTGGAGTTAGTCTTGTCTCTTTAAGTTGTTTTTGGCTTTTGATTGATTGAGTTGCTCTTCTGGTTCACCCTCCTTGGTCTTAGACCCCCGTTCAGCCCAGGGGATCAGATCTGACCTCTTCTTTTCCGAAATTTTCATCTTTTCATGGTTGGCTTGATTGGCATGGTTTCCACCCTGACAATCGTGCCCATTGGCACAAGTTTCCGGTTCATCACCTGCGCCATCCCCTGTCTAGCACGGATTACAGCCAGACAATCGCGCCATTTCCTGTAGGTGCTAGGGGTTTCCCTTGTTCACGAGTTTTTTGGTCAATACTTTTGCTTCTGGGTTATTTTTAGATTTTGCTTGAAGTGGTGAGTCTGGTCTTGGTTGGGAGAAATTCTTTATTTTTTCATTTTCAGGCATTGGCGCTTGTTGTTAGTTAGCAACATGGAAACTTTTAGGGGATAATATTCGTAGGTGGGCTAATTTTCCATGGTTTTTCCAAAAAAAAGATTCGCCGATTTCCATTTTTTTATAAAAATGATTCGCCCAAATTTTACAATATAAAATTATTTTAGGTTAAAAATTTCCAAAATTATATAGATAATATATGTAATATCATTATAAATTTGAATAATTTTACAAATACATCAATAAAATTTTTATAGTTTTCATATTAGGGACTAGTGAGATTCGCCAATTTTTTAAACTTCAAGATAATTTTCCATCCTTAAAAGTATCCCTGGTTAGCAACCCACGCCAATTGGCCATTGGCGCTAGTTGTTAGTGAGCAAGTCACGCCAGTTGGCACTACTTTCACCCACCAAAGTCGTGCCAATTTTAGGGTGTGTGAAAATTGAGATTTTTTCCTAAATCCTTCACCAATGTGTCTTTCCCTTCCAGTCTTTTCTCTATATGAGCATAGAATACATTGCTCATTGTTCAACTGAAATGTCTTCTTTCCATGATTGCTTGATGTAAAAGGGAATGAATGCCTTGTTTTGATCTCATGCTTTGGAAGTCCTCTTTGTGCTTGATCTCATATGTCTTGTTGCCTTCTGAGGAATTTTGTTACAAGGTGTTTAAAACAATTATTGCATTCTTAGTGTTTTTTTGCATCCCTTTTGCGTTCATCCTTTCATTAAGAAGATTTGCATTCATTTAGTTTTCTTCTCAAAGTTTTCTTTTCATTAAATTGCATTAGATCACATTGCATTGAAAAGTATTTTTTTGAGATTTATCATTGGACTTAGATTACATTATTTAATGATTGAAAGCTAAAAATCACATCGAGTGCATTCTCTTTCATTAAAAGCATGCATTAAGTAGATTTTCATTTCATCGAAAAATGCATTGAGTGCATTCTTATCATTTCAAAAGAAAAAGGAAATTGTGCGTAGATTACAATTGCATAGTTTTCAAAAAAGAGAATTTTGCATAGATTACATTGCATAATTCGCATCATTGAATGTTTTAGATTACTTTTGGATAGTGAAAGTCATCTAGTTTGGAAAAATTTCGTTTGCAGTGTTGTTTTTTGTTGCATCATTGTTTGAAACTTTTCCCTTAACTAGATAACATTCATTGAATTGAAAGATTTCTTTTCTCATATAGCTGTATATAGGAGATTGTCAAATGACATGCAGTAGGGCCTTGAAACCGAGACATAATTGAATATCAACCATAAAATTTATTCAATCAACCTAAGGAAGCATTGAAACCTAACGAAACATTTTTAGTGGTCTAGGCTAGAGACGTGTTCTGGCGTCTTAAAACCTAGTAGCTGTCATTCGCCATCTAGCTCTAGACAGCGCTAGTACGGACTTGTGCTCCCCGTACCATCGAGTATATAAAGGGATACCCCACTAGGTTGCTATCCTTTATCCATAGGAAGCCGAGTCTGCTTCCTTGTAACTGTGATACACCGAACACAACATTTGGGGAGACTACCTGCACGTATGGAAAGTCCTTGGTCATTTCTCTTTCATTTATCACCAAGGTGTATATTGCAGTTCACGGATATCTGGTCCACCCATTTACCTAGATTACTAGAGCAGTCATTTTGATCTTTACTGACTCAATAAATTTGAAAATATCATCAAGCGCTTGTCCTTTCACACTTGTTTCCAAACTTAAAGTGATAGAGTCATCTTTTACTCGTTTCTCAACTCTTAATACATGAAATGGTGAATTTATGGTTTCAATTTCATAAAATTAATTGCCCATGAAATATTCCTAGTTAAAAGTTATTGTCCTTAGTGTTTTGTTTCAAGGTTGTTTCTGATGGCAACTTTTCCGGAGTTCACAAACCAAGGAATCCCCTCTGATGGGAATCCTGGTCCTTTTCCTCCTTTTGGGAATGTTGGTGCTCCTTATATGGCAACGTTGTCCCTTCCTGGGTTAACTGTTGGGTTGCCTGTTTGGTTGTTTTCAACCTATGTGGTCCCAAGTGTTCCAGCTACTGTACCATCCACTCCTCCACCTGAGCAACGCCATGTTGATTCAAAGGTGGACCTCTCCCCTTCGTTGCCTGTTTCATTGTCCTAATCTTCTACTTCGCCTAGTGAAAGTTTGGATTCTAGTACCCAAGTGGATAAGAAGGAGAAGAAGAAGACTAAGAAGAAGAAGTCAGATAAGCGAGAGGCTAATTCTGTAGCTATTGCATCTAAAACACCTACTCTCGATGAACCTTCTAACCCTCCATGGCAAGTTAAGTTCCTTTGCATGTTGTGCCAGGGAAACCATCTTCTTTGAGATTTCCCTGGCATTCCCAAGGTGCTCGAAGTATGGTCCAATGGTCATCCGTCATTGCCTTTGGATTTTGGGAGTCAGTTTGGGGGTACGTCTTCATCTAGTGCTAGTAAAGCTCCTAAGAAGCAGGGTAAGCTTGCCCATCCTTGTAAGTTGTGTGAAGGGAATCATCCCATTCACCTTTGTCTGTATATGGATGAAGCCAAGAGAGTTTTGGACAAATCGACTGTTTCTACACTATGCCTTCCGGCTGGTTACAAACAGCTTTCTTTTAGTCCTTCACCAGTTGATTCAACGATTGGTCAAGAGTCATCCTTGGTCGATCCCGCTCCCCCGGAAATTCAAAATCATGAATACACCCCTGACCAACCATTGGTCGTGGGATCGGTTGAGCTGGCCCAGTTTGATGTGCACCAGGTCATTTCCATTAAGAGTGGTTCTCACATCCCTCGTGTTCTTATTTCTTCAGATTCCTCGGATTTGGAGAAGGATTCTCCTGTCCCTATACCTCAAGAAGCTGCTCCTCCGCCTCCCCTGATGGAGGTCCCAGAGGATACCCCTCCCGACTCTGTGATGGAGGTTGTGGAGGATGCTCCTTCTTATCCCATAACACCAGGGGTAGACCATCTTGGTTCGATGGTAGCCCCTCCGAGTAGTTTAGTCGCTTCCTTTGATTGGATTCAATTTGCAGGATACCGCCTTTCGTCTTATGTCCCTTTTGAGATAACGGTATAGACCTTTGATCTGGTCATACCCAACACCATTATAGGTGAAGGCGTGTCTATTAGTATCTTATCCTCAACTACTTGGAAAGCTTTTGGTTCGCCGCTGCTTATGCCTATTACATAGAATCTTTTGGCATTTAACAGAGGAACTAGTCAACCATTAGGGATCCTTCCGAAGTTGCCTGTTACTTTGGGAGGGAAAACTGTCCATATGGACATGATGGTTGTTCCTAGCCCTTTGGACTTTCATCTAATCCTAAGCTACGATTATACTTATTCCATGGGAGCGCTCGTCTCCTACCTCTTTTGTGTGATGTGTTTTCTGCACCACGGTCGAATTGTGACCATCGATTAGCTTGTGTTCTTTGGTCCCAATATGGCAGCTAGTCCACCATCATCCCTACCAGATCTTTATCCACCGGTTGTGTCATCTCTACCGCATGTCAATTATGTGGCTACCTGTCCTGTGCCTGTACTCAGTGATTATGTCGTTGTACATCGTGTGTTGGGGGCATTGGGTCCAGACTTCCAAGATGTTTTCCTTCCATCGGATGAGAACCTCTTGGAAGCCATGACTTCTTATTCATCATGATGAGTTGTCTTTAGAGCAGAGTTATTTTTCTTGTGTCAAGCTCGTTAAAAAATGAAACAAGGTCATCTGAGGATAGTTCTTTTAATGTGTCAACCTCGTTAAAACAATGAAACACGTTCCCATTCAATTCGAGTCTTTGTTTATATCTCGTGAAATCCCAGTTGAGTCTTTCTCAGATCTCGTGCTTTGAACCTTCACTCCATCTGCCTTTCATATGGATTGAAGCTTAGGGGGCATGTACCTCGAATTGAGTCACCATGTTGGGGGCATGCTTAAATTTTTCAAGCATAGTTTGTTTCTGTTTCAAGCTTGTGTAAAAATAAAACTGGTTTCAAGCATATTTTATATTTGTTTCAAGCTTGTGTAAAAAAAAAACCAACTTCAAGTAGAGTTTCCTGATTTCAAGCTTGTGCAAAAATGAAACCATTCCCATTTTACCTCTTGTGATTTCCATTTTATCAGCTTGTTTTGTCAGATGAGCCTTGGTTTTCTCTTTCCATCGTCCCCATCTAGTTGGCCGATCATACGCCTTCACTTGATTGTTTTACCCATTCTTGAGGAACCGCTGCAATGAGTGGTCTTGTTAGCCAACCTCTTAACCTTTACTTGTTCTGAGCAGTTCCACCATTATTGGAACTAGTAGCTACCCTTTATACCACTCGTTCCTCCAGGAGGAGTCAACTTTAAGCTCTTTTCTGACTCTCTAAAAATGAAAATATTGCCGAGTCGCTTGTCATTTTGATCTCATTAAATTGGCTACGAATAAACATCTACCTAGTATACGTTTACCCCTTTTTTGAGTTGGGATAGATTTTTTAAGAAAAAGGAATACCCTAGCCTATCATGACTAGGAGGTTTTCTCAGACACATTTTTCTACCTTTTCGGATCTAAGGAAATATCTATGAAAAGGGACTGTTGGAGTTTACTTTTCTGTTGTATTTTCAAACTCTCTAAACATGAAAATACGCCGAGTTCTCCCTTTGTCAGACTCGTTAAAACCTGATGACATCAGACTTCGTCGTAATGACAATACTCGAGTTCCTCCTTCCTAGGGCTTGTTAAATGTACTAGGTTGGATTTGTTCAAAGGACAAACTTATATCGCAAGCATATGCTATCCCCTTCAATCTTGTTTCCAAAAATAATTGGGGTACTTGCCATAAATGGTGGGGAAAAATGGAACTAGTATCATCGTCGTGTCAGCAGTATGTCACTCTTGAACATGGCACTTGTTTGCATTTGTGTCAAGTTGGGGACATCTCATCTCGTTTTCCGCTTGCCTCCATGGGTTTGGGTAATCCTTTTTGACCGCTCACCTATTCTTTTCTTCGTCATCATGACCTTAGATCCTTTGATGTAAAATACTGCCAAATCCAGTGTCGTGCCGCCAATATGTTCAAGAGAAGTTGGTCTCTGCATTTTTCAACCTCCCTCTGATTCTCTACTGATCCTGATTCACAAACATTATGTTCCTCTGTCTCGTGTCGATGATGTGGGAAAAACTATGCCCCACCTTCGATCAATATGACTTCCTGTCGACCTCAGCTCATTATCTGGGAAGGTGATCTAGAGATTCCCTTCCGGTACCTTGGAGCCTGCATTCCTCAATGGTAGGTTCTTCACATTCGACAGAAGGTTTTCATTATTGGCCTTCGATCGAGTGATCCCGTGGGTGTTTGATGCCAGCTTACTATTCACATTCCGTGTATTGTACCTATAGTACCTTAAGGGCCATCCTCATTATTGGTGGTTCCTCTCGCGTCTGTTAATAGCTTTCATTATTGGCTAGTAATCAGACGATGTTCTTGCATGTTCAAATTCAGCTCACTTATTCACATGCTGGGACTTGTACTCTATTCGGGCTAAGATGGAGCGCAAGACCCTGGTTTTGTCTGACAAAATCCAGGTTGCGGATTTTGTGGATTATCATGATTAGTTACATGACTCATTTGATTGGATGGTTGTGACCATACCTGAGTCTACTTGTTGATCCTTTCTGGATGGCTGTGTCCATACCTTGCATCCTAATTATTGTATACTATATTATGGATGGTTGCGCCCATACCACATATCATGTATCATAGATATCAGTTGTACTTGTATGCAGGTCTTCCGACGGCAGTGTTTTTAGTTGGGCATGTTCTCATAAAGCATTTTACCCCTCTCTCTCTCTCGGGCCTCATGCTTTAGGGGGCATATTTTACACATCATTTTGTCATCGTCCCTGCAATTCCCCATCCCTCACATTGGAGTGCCTTTCCTGTGACCTGTGAGTAGTGACATAACCTGAAACCACTTTCATTTCATCCCCCTTGAAAAGGAAAATCATTCCCTTGAAGAAAGTTTCCTCTGCAAAACCCTAAAAACTGATCTTTTAGCCTTGGCGTGACTAGTCAGTTCAGCCCTCGCGCCAATGGGGAAAATCCACCATAGAGGGCGAACCAACTGGCGCTCTGTCCTAGTGTCTCACTTGCGCCAAGCTTAATAAGGGATGTTTTTTAAAAATAAATGGCGGAATTTTGATTCCAACAAACCCCTGAATGAGTCAATAAAATGAGTTGGGAGGTTTGGCTCCGGATCTCCATGTATGGGAGGTGGTTTTCCACCTATCATGGAAGCTTCCTTAGAGATAAGGCCAATCCCATGATTGTAGGGATCCCAACTCCCCTTCCACCATCTATATAAGCTTGCCTTCACCCTTAGCAAGCTAGAGAGAGAGAGAGCTAAACTTGTAGCAAGGAGACTATAGCCAGACAACTTTTGAGAGCCAAGACGAAGAGAGAGAGCTTTGTCCCGTTTCTGACAACCTTCATTGAGATGTGCTCTGCTGTCAGCCCCGCAAAAGGAAGATCAAGTGTCAGAGCTTTGGGTTGTATATTTCCTTTGTTATTTTAATGATAAGCGACTTTGATTATGGTTCTATTCATGTGTCTATTTCTTTGATGCTATGAATTACATCCTCTCTGACTGATTATGGTTACAGGTTTTAGATTTTACATTTTTTATAGTTGTATCCTTTGCATTTTTGTAGGTGTTCATACGTGTCGAGCAGAAGAATCATGATCTTCCAAGTGAGGGATGGGAAGCGTCATTCTTTCTTCAACAACCACTGCGTAGGACCTGAGGTAGGCAATTTATTATGATTTTTGTCATTTTGTAACTAAGAACCTGCGTCATTGTGTGACCTGATTTTTTCTAGACCCAATTTGGGCTAGTAGGGATCGCCTCTGTCCGCAAAGGGGATTTACCTCTCCAACACATTATTACTTATATTAAAAAAAATTAAAAAAAAAATTAAAAAAAAAAATTAAAAAACTGAGGCTCCATGGGCCTTAGGAAATTTCGTGAATCATCATTTCCCTACCAAGGCCTTATGAAACCATTTCCCTTGCCAGGAAGAAGCTGCTAAACCCCCCCCCCCCCCTTCCTAGGCCGACGACCCCATAGGTCCTAGGCGAGGAAAGGGTGATTCCCAGAATCGTCCATGCCCAACCTAAGGCTCATGCGGCCATTGGTATACGAGGGGAGGAGCTACAATAGCTCATCCCATCCCATGCAAAAAGTCACACATACCCTAAAAAACTCCCCCCTGCCCAGTCCCGCAACCCCCCCCCCCAACCGAGTCCTGGGAAGGGCAAGGAGATTCCCAGAATTTCCCTTGCAAGGCGGGGCAAGGATATTCTTAGAATCACCCTTGCAAGGAGGGGCAAGGTGATTCTTAGAATCTCTCTTGCCGGGATGGGGCAACGTGGGGCAAGGTGATTCCTGGAATTTCCCTTACCCCGATGGGGTAAGGAAATTCTTGTAATCTCCCTTGTAAGGCGTGGTAAAGCGATTTCGAGAATCACCCTTGCAAGGAAGGGAAAGGTGATTCCCGAAATTTCTCAGGGAAAGGTGGGGAAAGGCAATTCCTGAAATTTCCCTTGCAAGGGAGGGCAAGGGGTTTCCTTGAATCACTTATGCAAGGTGATTCCTGAAAACGCCCTTGCAAGGCGAGGAAACACAATACTTGAAATCACTTGGGGAAAGGCAAGACAAGGAAATTCCTAGAATATCACTTGAAAGGAAAGGAAAGGAGATTCCCGAAATTTCTTTGCGCAAGGTGATTCTCAGAATTTCCTGAGGCAAGGAAATTCATTGAATCACCTTGGAAAGGTGGAGCAAGGCGATTCTAGAAATCACCCGGGGCAAGGAAATTCCCGGAATTTCCAGGGGCAAGGCGATTCCCAGAATCGCTCTTACAAGATGGTGCAAGGAAATTCCCAGAAATTTCTGGGGCAAGGAAGGGCATGGTTCCTGAAATCGACATTTCCCTGGCATGGCAAGGTGATTCCTGGAATCTCCCTTGCAAGGTGGAGCAAGGAAACTCACAGAATCACATGGGGTAAGGTGGGGTCAGGCGATTCCTAGAATCGCCATTATATGGCAGGGCACGACGATTCCTGAAATCAGCCTTGCAAGGCAGGGAAAGGTGATTCCTAGAATTTCTCGAGCCAAGGAAAGGGACGGAGACTATAGGAATCTCCCTTGCCCCAACAACGCAAGGCAATTCGCTGAATCACCCTTACAATGTGGGACGAGGAAATTCCCGAAATAACCTGGGGTAAGGTGGGGCAAGGAGATTACCAGAATTTCTCATGGAAAGGTGGGGCAAGGTGATTACCAGAATCACTCATGGAAAGGCAGGGCAAGGTGATTCTCAAAATTTCCCATGAAAAATAGGGGCACAACAATTTCTGGAATCACCCTTGCAAGGTGATTCCTGAAATTTCACAGGGCAAGGCGGGGCAAGTTGATTCCCAGAATCACCCTTACCCTAGTGATGTAAGGTGCTTCCCATAATCTCCCTTTCAAGGTGAGGCAAGGTGATTCTCAAAATTGCTAGGGGAAAGGAGGGGAAATGTGATTCTCAGAATGTCCCTAGGCAAGGTGATTCCTGAAATCACCCTTGCTAGGTGGGGAAAAGCGATTCCTGAAATTGGTTGGGGAAAGGTGGGGTAAGGTGATTCCTGGAAATGCCCTTACAAGTTGGGGAAAGGAAATTCCTATAATCACCCAGGGCAAGGAAATTCTTGGAATCACTTGGGGCACGTTGGGGCAAGGATAATTCCCGAAATCCTCATTGCAAGGCGAGGCAAGGAAATTCCTGAAATCACCCTTGCAAGGTGTGACAAGGCGATTCCTGAAATACCTCTAGGTAAGTCAGGGCAAGGTGATTCTCATAATCACCCTTTCCCTGGTGGGGCAATGTGATTCCAAGAATCATCCTTGCGAATTCAGGCAAGGCAATTCCCAGAATCGCCCGCAGCTAAGAGATTCCTATAATCGCCCTTGCACGGCGGGGAAAGGAAATTCTTAGAATTACCTAGGGCAAGGGGATTCCCAGAACCAGCCTTGCAAGGTGAGGCAAGGTGGTTCCCAGAATTTCTCATAGAAATGCAGAGAAAGTCCGTTCCCAGAATATCCCTTTCAAGGTGGGCCAAGGTGATTCCCAGAATCGCCTGGATTAAGACGGGGCAAGGTAAGGTGATCCTTGGAATCTCCTTTTCAAGGTGGGGAAATGCAATTCCTGGAATTTATGATGGAAAGGTGGGGCAAGGTGATTCTCGTAACCGCCCGAGGCAAGGCAGGGCAAGGAAATTCCCAAAATCACCCCTTTAAGGCAGGGCTAGACGATTCTTGTAATTTCCCGGGGGAAGGTGATTCACGAAATCACTTGGAGAAAGGTGGCGCATGGTGATTCCTAGAATTTTTGTTTCAAGGCAGACCAAGGTGATTCCTGGAATCTCCCAAGGCAAGGTGATTCCAAGAATCACCCTTGTAAGGTGGGGCAAGGTGATTCTCATAATTTCTTTTACGAGGTGGGGCAAGGAAATTCATGGAGTCACCCGGGGCAATGTGGGGCATGACGATTCCCAAAATTTCCCTTTCCAGGAGGGGCAAGATGATTCTTAGAACTGCGAGGGCCAAAGAGGGGGAAGGGAATTCTTGGAATCACCCTTGCAAGGTGGGGCATGGTGATTCCCATAATCTATTGGGGCAAGGAGATTCCCTAAATTTCCCTTGTAAGGCGAGACAAGGTGATTCTTGGAACCACACAGGGCAAGGCAGGGCAAGGGGATTCCCAGAATTACCCTTATAAGGTAGGGCAAGGAGATTTCCAAAATCACCCTTATAAGGCAAGGCAAGGTGATTCATGAAATGATCCTTGCAATGAGGGGCAAGGTGATTCCCTCAATCACACAAGGTGAGGTGTGGCAAGGCAATTCCCTAAATCACATGAGGCGAGGTGTGGCAAGGTGATTCCAAAAATTTCCCTTGCCCCAACAAGACAAGGTGATTCCTCGAATCTCCCTTGCAAGGTGGGGCAAGGTGATTCCTGGAGTCACCCTCACAAGATGAGGCAAGGTGATTCCCAAAATCGCTCCGGGAAAGGATATTTCTGAAATCATCCTTGCAAGGTGGGGAAAGGAGATTCCTATAATCACATGGGTTAAGGCAAGGAAAGGAAATTATTGGAGTCATTGCTTCCGTGAGGCAGGGTGATTCCCATAATTGCCCTTTCCATGACGAGGCAAGGTGATTCATGGAATTTCCCTTGCAAGGTAGGGTAAGACGATTCTCGAAATCACGCAGGGCTGGGTGGGGCAAGTCAATTCTCGGAAACACCCTTGCAAGGAAGGGCAAGCTGATTCTAGGAATTTAATGGGGAAAGGCGATTCCCAAAATCACCTTTGCAAGACTGGGAAAGGCAAATCCTAGAATCGTCCTTGTAAGGCAGGGCAAGGTGATTTCCTTTATATCCCTTGCCCTGGTAGGAGAAGGTGATTCCTGGAATCACCCTTTCAAGGCAAGGAAAGGAGATTCCTAAAATTTCCCAGGGCAAGGTGGGGCAAGGAAATTCGAGGAATCTCCCTTACAAGGCGGGGCAAGGTGATTCCCAGAATCACCCTTGCAAGGTAGGGAAAGTCGATTCCCAGAATCTCCCAAGGCAATTCAGGAAAGGAAATACCTAGAATCACCCTTGGCAAGGTGGGGCAAGGCGATTACTAGAAATGCCCTTGCAAGGCGAGTAAAGGTGATATCCGGATTCACCCAGGGTAAGGCGAGGCAAGGTGATTCCCATAATTTCCCTTGCAAGGAAAGACAAGGTGATTATCGAAATCACCCTTACAAAGCGGTGAAAGAATATTTGCAGAGTCCCTTAGGGAAATGGGGGGAAAGGTGATTCTCATAATTTCCCTTGCCATAATTGGCCAAGGTAATTCCCAAAATCATGCTTGCAAGGCGGGGCAAGAATATTCCTGAAATTTCCTGTGGCAAGGAAATTTCTGGAATCGCCCTTGGCCCGATAATTTAAGGTTATTCCTGGAATCACCCTTACAAGGCAGGGAAAGCCGATTCCTAGAATTTCCTGGGGCAAGGTGGGGAAAGATGATTGCTGGAATCATCCTTGCAAGGTGGGGCATGAAGATTCCCAAAATTTCCCTTGCAAGGCAGGGAAATACGACTCCCAGAATTTCGCAGGGCAAGGAATGGCAAGGATCTTTCTATAATTTCCTAGGGAAAGGGGGGGAAAGGTGATTCCCGGAATCGCTCGTGGTAAGGTGGGTTAAGGATATTCCTGTAATATACCTTGCAAGTTAGGGAAATTCTATTCCCAAAATCACCCTGGGGAAGGCAAGGCATGGATATTCCCAAAATTTCCCTTGTATGGCGGGGCAAGACGATTCCCAGAATTTCCCTTACAAGGTTGGGAAAAGTGATTCCCAGAATCACCTGAGGCAAGATGAAGCAAAGAGATTCCCATAATTTCCCTTGTAAGGTGGGCTAAGATGATTCCTGGAATCTCCCAGGGCAAGGTGGGCCATCGTGATTCCTACAATTTCCCTTGCAAGGTGGGGAAGGCAATTCTCGGAATCACCTGGGGCAAGGAGTAGGAACGCTATTCCCAGAATTGATTGGTGCAAGGTAGGGGAAGGTGATTCCCATAATCACTTGGGGTAAGGTGATTCCCAGAATCATCTTGGGCAAGGCGACTGCTATAATTTCCCTTGCTAGGATGGGAAAGGTGATTCCTGGAATCACACGGAGTAAGGTGATCCTCAAAATCACCCTTGTAAATATGGGCAAGGTGATTCCCGAAATTTCCCTTGCAAGGTGGGGCAAGGAAATTTTTGGAATTTCTTGATGCAAGATGAGTCAAGGAAATTTCCAAAATTTTCCTAGCCCCAATGGGATAAGGCGATTCCTCAAATCATGTTTGCAAGGTTGGGAAATGTGATTCTTGGAATCACCTAGCACAAGGCGTGACAAGGTGATTCCTGAAATCACCATTGCAAGGAAAGGCAAGGAAATTGCTAGAATCGCTCAGGTCAAGGCGATTCTTGGAATCACCCTTGCAAGGTGGGGCAAGGTGATTTCTTGGGATCACTTAGGGAAAGGCGGGGAAAGTTATTCCTTTAATCACCCTTGCAAGATAGGGCGAGGTGATTCTCAGAATCGCCCAGGGAAAGGTTGGGGAAAGACGATTCCTGGAAACTCCCTTGCAAGGCATGGAAAGGTGATTCCTAGAATTGCTTAGGGAAAGTTGGGGCAAGGTGATTCCTGGAATATCCTAGGAAAAGGCAGGGCAAGGAAATTCCTATAATTGGCCATGCTCCGGCGGGGAAAGGTGATTCTCCGAATTTCTCGTGGTAAGGTAGGGAAAGGCGATTCCTAGAATCTCCCTTGCAAGGTGGGGCAAGGTAATTCATGGAATCACTTGGGGCAAGGAGATTCCTATAATAACCCTTGCAAGGTTTGGAAAGGTGATTCCTAGAATCGCTCAGGGCAAGGCGAGGCAAGATGGTTCTCGGAATCACCCTTGCCACGGTGGGGAAAGGAAATTCCCATAATCATCCTTGCAAGGCATGATAAGGTGATTCCTAGAATCACTCGAGGTAATGCGCGGGGAGGAGATTACATGAATCACACTTGCAAGGTCAGGCAAGCAATTCCCTGAATCACACTTGCAAGGTAGGGCAAAGCGATTACCGAAATCTACCTTGTAAGGCAAGGTAAGGTGATTCCAAAAATTGCTTGAGGCAAGGTGGGTCAAGGTGATTTCTAGAATTTCCCTTACCTTGATAAGGTAAGGTGATTCCTAAAATCACCCTCACAAGGTAGGGAGAGGTGATTCCTAGAGTTTCCCTTGCAAGGAGAGGCAATCCAATTCCCGAAATCGCTAGGGCAAGGTGGGGCAAGACGATTCTTAGAATCTCCCTTGCAAGGCGGGGCAAGGTGATTCCCGAAATCGCCTGGGGAAAGGTGGGGCAAGGTGATTCCCACAATCACCCTTGTAAGGTGGGTCAAGGCTATTCTAAGAATCACCCTTGCAAGGAAATCAAGGTGATTCCCAGAATAACGTGAGGCAAGGCAGGGCAAGGAGATTTTCAGAATCATCGGGGCAAGGAGATTCTCGAAATCATCGAGGCAAGAAAATTATAGGAATCGCCTGACACAAGGAGGGGAAAGGGTGATTCCTAAAATCACGTGATTCCTAGAATCACCCTTGCAAGGGGAAAGGGTGATTCCAATGGGAAAGGGTGATGCAAGGAAATTCCCAGAATTTCACTTGCCTTAACGGGGTAAGGTGATTCCCAGAATCTCCCTTGCAAGGTGGGGTAAGGTGATTCCTGAAATATCCCAAGGCAAGGTGAGGTAAGGTGATTCCTATAATCACCCTTGAAAGGTGGGTCAAAAATATTCTTGGAATTTCCATTACCCAGACAAGGTAATGTAATTCTCAGAATCACCTAGGGAAATGGGGGTGATGGTGATTCTCGGAATTGCCCTTTCCTTTTCAACGCAAGACGATTCCAAGAATCACCTTTGAAATGAGGGGCAAGGCGATTCTTGTAATCGATCAGGAAAAGGCAAGGAAAGGAAATCATTTGAATCACCCTAGCAAGGCAGGGCACGACGATTCCTGTAATCACCCTTGCAAGATGGTGCAAGGTGATTCCTGAAATCACCTAGGGCAAGGTGACTCCTAGAATTGCCCTTATAAGGCAAGGCCAGGAAATTCTTGGAATCACATGGGGCAAGATGATTCCTGGAATCTCCCTTGCAAGGTAGGGCAGGAGATTCCCCGAAAAAATCTCCCAGGGAAAGGTGGGGAAAGGAACTTCCTGGAATCACCCTTGTCATGGTGAGGCAAGGAGATTCTTGGAATCGCCCTTGCAAGGTAGGGCAACACAATTCCTAGAATGGCCCGGGGCAAGGTGGGGCAAGGCGATTCTTAGAATTATAATGACACAATGTGTTAATTCAATGGTTGGTCTTTAAGTTTTCATTACAATGGGTAGAGCGTCTGCGCCGCAAGTCAATTTGATGGTTTATTTTAAAATTTTTGTTGTAACATGTCAAGTTGTCGTAGGCTAAGATTTTAAAATCGTTATACTTTTAGCATTTAAAAAAAAAATTACTATTGGTATAATGACTCTTTCATTCAGGTGTTCATTTTTAAAGTCTTTTTAGTCATACAATTTTTCCATAATGCCATGTCTGAAATATGTTGAAAACTTCAGGTTTTTTGTAGTCATGGTCTTTGGTTTTAATTCCATGGTGGAAAAATTGTCAAAATTTTAATGTTTTTCTAAGTCATGATATTTATATTTAATGTTATCGTTGAAAATATTTATAAGTATTTTTTCTTTAACACCATGGCTGAAAATTGTTGGAATTTTAAGGTTTTTCAGAGATGTGATATTTTATATTTAATTCCATGGCTAAAAATCATTGGAATTTTAAGAATTTTTAGAGATGTGGTATTTTATCTTTAATGCCATGCCTGAAAATCGTTGGAATTTTAAGGTTTTTTGAACTCACGATATTTTATCTTTAACGTCATTATTAAAAAATGTTGAAAATTTACTCGAAAAAAATGAAGGCATTCTAACCTCAACATTTTTCGTTTTTAGGGTGTTTTTTGCACTAAAAAAATTGGCTTTTATAACCATTTTTAAAAAATGTTGAAAATTTACCCAAAAAAATGTTATTCCAACATCAACACTTTTCATTTTTAGGTTGTTTTTTTAATGTTTTTTTGGGTTTTTTTGCTACGAGTTTACAATTCTTGTTTGATAGTTTACTTTTTTATATCCTTTGCACACTAATATACCCTTCATCCTTACAACTTGGCTATCCTCATTTAGTTTTTCCTAGTAAAGACCCATTAGTGCCTATGCCATTTTTGTTTCCTAGCCTTGGAACTACTTCCCAAGTCTGTATTTTCTCAATTGAATCTAATTCCTCATTCATGGCCTTTATCCAAAGCTTATCTTAACTTTCATTATAAATACCCTTGGGTTCAATCATGGACAACATTGTAATATGTATTTGACTAGGAGTACCTAAACATTTTCTTCTAGTCTCAACTCCTACTTATTTTCCACCAATAATTTCACTATCAAAATCATTATTTTTCATATACCTTTGAGGGTATTTGGATGAGATCATGATAAATATTATTCCTCTTCCTCATTTGATTCCTCATGTTTTACTTCTTCATACTAATTTCTGATTTGATCATGTAGGATGATTTATTTGAGTTGCTTCTCCTTGGGAGGTAAAATTTCATTCACTACATCAATGCTATCAAAATCTTGTACAATATCTTATTATAGCATATATAGCCTTTGTTATTAGTTGAATATCCTAAAATTATTTTGTCATCAAATCTAGCATCAAACTTACCAATATTGACATCATTAATTTTTATGTAGCACTAATTGCCAAAGAATTTGAAGTGGTTTACTAAAGCTATTTTTCCATGCCAGAGACTATAAGGAGTCTTGTAATTGTTTGGCATGAAGTGATATTTATTTAAGATATGCATTTTTTTTTGGGAAAATATTCAACCCAAAATGTTTTTTGGAGCCTTTTGGCATCTAGCATCGCTCTTGCCATCTGCTGCATTGTTTGATTTTTCCTTTCTACCACACCATTTTGTTGTGGGGTGCTTGCCATTGAGAATTTTCTCCTTATCCCATGTTCTTCATAAAAGTCATCAAACTCATTTGAGGTAAACTCCCTGCATTTTTCAGACCTTAAGCACTTAATTTTAAAATTTGATTCATTTTCAACAAGGGCCTTGAAGGATTTGAGCTTACCAAATGCTTTAAATTTATCTTTTAAATTTGCAATCAGAGTCAGCTTGGTAGAGTCATAAATAATTAGCATAAAATATCATTCTCCATTTGTGGTTTTAGTCCTTCCGGGTCCACATAATTCTATATGAACTAGATGCAAAGGCTTGGTTGATGAGTGTTCCTTGGTCTTGAAAAATATTTGATCTTGTTTTCCTATTTGACATTATTTCCATACTATATTGTTGTGATTTGAAATCATTGGAAAATCCCTTACAATTTTCTTTTTGATGAGATTCACCAAATGATCAAAATTTAAGTTCCCCAACCTTCCGTGCCATAGAAAAATTTCATTAAGCTTTCCCAAACAACATTTTTTATTTTCCCAATTGAATATGTATCTATTACTTGGTGTTATCACAACCTTTCCTACTACTTTCCCTATGTTTTCCGTATTTAGTTTAGAGACTTTGGAATGAAAAGTGACATCATACCCCTGGTCACACATTTGACTCACATGCAACAAGTTGTGTTTTAGTCCATCTACATATAGAAAATTTATAGCCTTGTCTTTTCCATTGTCCATACTAATTGTGCTTGTGACCATGATCTTTCCTAGAGAATCATTACCAAAGGTAGCAGTAAAAATCTTATTTTCTCTTAATGATAGGAGTTTTCTCTTATCACCGATCGCGTTTGGAGCACTAATTATCCACATACCAATGGATACATTGGTTTGAGCATATAAAACAATGTTGTATTCCTCTTTCTTTTCTACCTTTTTATTCTTCCATGTGTTCAGTTCTTCTCTTGCTTGCATGAATTGAGGGATTGATATGACTATGCTTGTTCTACATTCAAATTCCTTATGCCCAAATTTGTAACAGTTATAACATTCAATATGATTTGTAAAGGATAAAAGAGATTGTTTCTGCTTCTGTAATTATTTCTATGACCTCTTACAACTTTGTATTCCTATTTCTTAAGGACTATTAAGATTCATTACTTTTATTTCCGATATGATTCTCTTTAGGATACGCTCTATAATCGATAGATTTATGACTAAAATTTGTACATGAATAACAATAGCCATAAAATATATTGTGATACCCACGAGAAAAAAACCTTTGAGGGAAAGATATCATGACTCTTTGTTAACTATCTCTGTGATATGGACAAGGATTTTGCTGATTTTTTAATTCATCTTTGTGGGTATTCAAATTGTTGTTATTTACTTTCCTTTGCTGCTACTAATTTTCATTAGTCTCTAATTTATTTGCTATCATTTACCTTTCTTTGTTTCTGCTAAATTTGATCATTTCCATTTATTCCATTCTTGTTACATTCGTTGAGTGCTTCAATATAGCTATT
This sequence comes from Pinus albicaulis, assembly GCA_034641835.2. Taxonomy (NCBI): domain Eukaryota; kingdom Viridiplantae; phylum Streptophyta; class Pinopsida; order Pinales; family Pinaceae; genus Pinus; species Pinus albicaulis. The sequence goes on from CM076574.1 coordinate 183,502,565, forward strand.
TGGTTATTTGTCTCAAATTTCTTGGTGCGAGTAGATCTCTGAACACTTAGAATTTCATCCAACTATACATATCCTTTAATAAAATTTAAATTTTGGTTCAGTTAAGCCTTGGTATTTTATAATTCTTTCTAATGGAGACTACTTCTTCCTCCAACTTCTCACATTCATTTCCATTTTCTTTCAATTTTTATAATATATTGTCTTCAATATTCTTCGCTTCCTCCAACTCCACTTTTAGAATAAGAAGTGAAGAATATTCATATTTATCCCTTTCTTTTTCATACTTTACAAATATCTCTTTTTACTTGTTATTTTTCATACAACTATTTATTTCTTCCAAGGCACTGACTAAATCAACTTCCAGATCTACTTTGGCCTCTTCTTCTAATTCATATTCATCTTGTCCTTCAAATTTGGTTTTTATAGGTTTGAGAATAAAATTATTCATCCTTTCTTCATCAAAAGTATACTCCTCCTCATCCCATGAGGAGTTGTTTTCCTCTTGGGTATATAAACTCTTCTTAAAATTCTTCTCCTTCTTGACTCTTATATACTTATTATTTTGTTTATTATCATATTCATTATCTTATTTTTTATATGGGAATTTAGATTCATAGTGACCGACTTTTCCACAATCAAAGCATTTGAAAGACAACTTATATTTTTAATTTTCAGATCCTCTCTTCAGTTTTTTAACAAACTTGGATTCTTCCTCATCATATCCATAACTTGAGCATTCTTGGTCATATTTGGTATTCTTATTTTTTTTAAGGTTGTTACCTTCGATTTATATTTAGATTTTGAAATTTTCATCTCATATAAATTTATAGTTCCATGAAGCTGATCCATGGTTAGTTTACCAAGATCTTGCATATCCTCAAGACCTAAAAATTTGGCATTAAACATGGAAAGAAGATATCTTAAAACTTTATAAACTACAATGGCTCATCCAAATTTTCCTTAACACATCTTATGGTGCTTAATATTTCATCCACTCTAAGGAAGGATTTGGATACATCCTCATCCTCATTCATATTTTATGATTTAAACTACATTTTGTAGATTTTGAGTTTTATTTTAATTACCTTATCATCACGTTCATAACTATTTTTTTTCTTGTCCCATATATCCTTTGATGATTCATAATGCACGATTTCAAAAAAATTGGATTTAGAAATACTACTTGTGATTGCATTAATTTCTTGAGCATTATAGTAAAAGTTCAATTTGTCATCTCCACTAATAATTTTTTTTTTCTCTTTATAGACATGGAACATTGCATGCCAAACATTTGCACCAAGGGACATCAGATAAATCCTTATTCTCACTTTCCCAAAGACATAGTTCATTCCATTGAATAAAGGATCTTTGTTAGTAGGGCTACCATCCTGGTTAGCCATGTTTCAAATAGGATCTAACTTCCATTTGATAGAATAGTGGTGAAGGAACCTACTTTGGTACCAATTGCTGAAAATTAAGTTGATACTGAGAGGAGGTGAATAAATGTCATACACTTTTTAACAATTCACAAAAGTAAATAACACAACCATACACCAATCAAAATGAACATAAATTGAATATATGTTATACGCAGAAACCCTTAGAAGAGAAAAAAACAAAACCTATTTTGATTTTTAACGTAAATGAAAATGCTAAACTCAATTTATATTATATTATGTATGCATGAACCTCCATTTATTTCCAAGAACCCACTTGTTGTTGGCACCAACCATCATTTGTTTGCATATAATATAAAAAACAATGAAAGTATGCAACTGCTAATATGAACAATATGAAACAAATTTATTTTCATATGGACACATATTTTCTCTACTTATTTTGCAGCAGAATAGGAACAAATATATCAAAGTCACGCAATATGAAAATCACATTTTTTTCTAGGGAGCCCAACTAGAAAATCCCTTTGTTTGATTGAGAATTTTATTGATATAAATTGAGAGAAATGGATCTCTTACAACACAGTCTTGTTTGAATAGAGAAAATAACTTATTCTCCCTGCGAGTCCTTAGCTTTAAACACCTTGCAATAATGTTAATCATGTTTCTTCCTTTCCTTGCCTAGTTGAGGTCATATTTCCTTGCGTTGATTTCTCCTAAATCCTAGTGCAATAGAGGATCCTATTATTTAGGAATTACTCCTAAATTCTAACAAATTCCTAAAGGAACCATCCTCTATAAATTTTCCCTTCCCACCACAAGATCCTACAAAATCTCATGCTCTCTATTACCTTGTCTCACTAACTCGGGCTCACAAAATAATGATCAATTTTGTGCCTTCGTGCTCCTTAAGAGCAATTTGAATTATCTAATTTTGGGAATTTCTATCTTAGGAATAGAATTGGTGATTGAGTCGTCAACTGAGTTGAAGTGGCTTATGCAACTCGTCCTAAATATTGATCTAGAATTAGAGACTTGTCACATGTCCTTTTCCAAGTTAACTCACACTAGAAGACAATAAAATCGACCTTCCACTTTTTCACATTGGTTAATTGCTTCATAACTCCTCCTACTTTTTAGGAGCTCATCCTAAATTATAAGAACTCATCCTAATTTGTAGGGACTTATACTAAATCTTAGGAATTCATCCTAACTTAAAGGAATTAGCTCATGACTTATAGGAATTGATTCATAACTTCTGGGAATTTCATCATGCTAAGTTAGAACTCATTGAGGTCCCTTTGATTAAGGCACAAATAAAATAAACTTTCTCGCTACTATTTTCAACACTCCCTCTTAGCAAGTAAGATGCTTTTGGAAGAACCTCGTCCACTTGGATCTGTCTCCAATGTTACCACATTCTCCACTACTGCAGTTTATCCCTTGAACTAGAAGAATTCCATGCTTTCTTTTGTGAAACTTGATCTGAAGACCTATTATTTCCCACCATGTTTTGTAAGTCCATCACTTCAATAATCAGTTCCATGTATCTAGTGCACCTTTGTGGCTGCTTCCCTTGGCTGAAAGCGATACTGGAAGATATAGCTCTCTCCTGATCTCCCTTGAACAAATATTCTGCCCACTTGGCTCGAAATATCCCTATACTGGGAGTCTCTGACTAAGTGGATGCCTCCACTCACCCTAGGTTTCACTACCAATCCTCTAATTAGTATTGTCTTCCTCTCTCCCTCTAAGGGTTGACCTATGCCAATCCTACTGGTTTTTGGTTCTCTCCTTCATACCTTTAGCACATTTGGAAAGTACTTTGCCTCTTCATTTTCTAATCACCGAAACCCTTGCTACTTCATAATTCTTACATATATATCTCCACAATATGCCACTATCAATGATCACAACTCCTTTTGTGTCACTAAAGTTTAGCTCACTTATCTACCCCACTAGAAGGCCTCTACCTCCATTAATAAGAATTCTCATTGGGTGTTTTGGATATGCCCTCTTATCAGTGGTTTGGCCATTTGCAACCCACTTAACTAGGGCTCCACAAATATGCCTCCTAAAAACTCGTTAGTCCTTCAATGATCATTGTACATGAGTAATTAAAGGAATTCCCACTTGTCAAGATTAAGGATACTCCAGGATGTTGCTCCTAGGGTAGAAAAATATGTCCTATTTCTATGACACATCAACCCTATTTTCATTCTCCTTAGGGCCTCAAAAACTTCCCACACATATTCAACTCTTTTACTAATCTAGGGCCTGAAAATTAGCCACTAATATTACACACACTTAATATTATTAGGCTGCTTCAGATCTCTATCCAAACACTACTACGACAGTCTTTCACCTAGCAATATATCTCCATAACCTTTCACTTCCCTTGAATATCTAGGTCTCCTTTCCAAATGCTTGACATAACTCAGACTTCATGCATAGCCACTTCTTAAGATATATTTACACTCCTGGATCCATGAAATGATGCCATAAAATTTTTAGGATGATATTCTTCCAAATGCATTCTTCGTGTCCTAGTTTAGATTCTGTTCACTGCTCTGGTGCCATGTAGAAAATCCACTAAATTTTGAAACTCCTAATATGAACAATCTGAAACAATTTTATTTTCATATAGACGCATAATTTATCTAGTTATTTTGTAGATGAATAGAACCATAAATAGCACAGTCACACAATATAAAAAAAACATATTTTTTTCTAGGGAACCTAACTGGGAAAACCCTATAATTGATTGATAATTTTATTGATAAAATTAAGAGAAACATATCTCTTACAACAAATTCCTATTTCATTAGAGAAAAAAAATTATTCTCCCTGCTAGTCCTTAGCTTAAAACACCTTGCAAGAATGTTTATCCCACTTCTTCCTTTCCTTGCATAGCTAAGCTCTTATTTCCTTGCACTGATTTATCCTAAATCATAGTGCAATAGAGGCTCATGTTATTTAGGAATTACTCCTAAATTATAACACATTCCTCAAGGAATTATCCTCTATCGATCTACCCTTCCCTCTCCAGGCTCCTACAAAAAATTGTGCTCTCTATTGCCTTGTCTCACCAACTCGTGCTCACAAAACAATGTTCATTTCTATCCCTTCGTCCTACTTATAAGTAATTCGAATTAGTTAATTCTTGCAAGTTCTATTTTAGGAACCAAACTAATGATTGAGTTTTTAACTGATTTGAAGTGCCTCATGCAACTTTTCCTAAGTCTCAATCTAGAATTAGAGACATGCCACTCATCCTTTTCCAAGTTAACTCACACTAGAATACAATGAACTCAGCCTTCAACTTTTGCACATTAGTTAATTGCTTCATAACTTGTCCTAACTTTAGGAACTCATCCTAATATGTAGGGAATTATCATAAATATTATGAATTTTTCCTAACTTAGAGATATTATCTCCTAACTTATAGGAATTGATTCCTAACCTATAGAAATTTGATCATTCTAAGGAATAACTCGTCAGGTCCCTTTGATTAAGGAACAAATCAAGGAACCTTTCTCGTTATTATTTTCAATAGGAAAAAACCTACGGGAGACACAAATATCCTTGATCTACAAGCACTAACTTGCTTCAACTACTCATATCCCTTTTTCATACATTTTCAAACTCAGATCTATGGATCTTTATGTTATGAAACCAACTCACAAAATAGAAGAAAAGAGATATCAACGACTTAAAAATAAGCCACTTTGAGGGGGAAACCTCCTTTACATTACATAAATGAAAAATTCTTGGATGACACAAATGACAAAACCTCATTTCTATATATAGGAGTCCATGGGGTCATATAATCCTAGTTGACCTAACAATAATAATGTAAGGGAAGCACAATAACAATAGTGGAATATTATGGGGCACGATAATAACAATATGGGGACTACATGGGTACAACAATAACAATAAGGGGGCTAAAATAACAACAATAAGTGAATACACTAGTAATATAGGGCCCTAGCATGCCCCTCTCCTTCAAAAAAGTGTTGTCCTTAATGCTTGAGTAGTTCTGGATGCTTCTGTATAAAATTCTCATCCTCCCATGTGAAATATTTAGTGGGTAAGTTCTTCCACTTCATGAGATACTCTGAAATTGATCGATTTCTTAGCTATTGAGTTCTTATTTTCATGACTGCATCAGATTCCAATATGATTTTTCCTTCCTCATCAAGTTCTGGAAATATTTTTTGAACTGAAATTTTGTCACCTATAAACTTATTTAAGCATGAAATATGGAAAACTGGGTGCACTTGGGAAGATGTAGGAAGCTCCAATTTGTATGCCATAGTAAAAATATTTTGCAACACCTTTTAAGGATCATATTACTTTGGCGATAATTTATTATCCTTATTACATTTCTTGAGGGACATTTGTTTGTATGGTTGTAGCCGTAAAAATACACAGTTTCCTACATCAAAATTTTTCTCGCTGTGATGTTGATCTTCCTATTGTTTCATTTGATTCTGTGCCAAATTTAGGTTATCCCTTAAGATTTGGAGAACTTGTTGTTGATGCTCAACGTGATCTTCCACTGTTTGTGTTAGAGTCGATATCTTCATCCCTCTGTCAGAGATCAAATTTCTCTTGTTGCATTTCATTTTAGGTGTCTCATTCAAGTTCAGTCCGTTGCATTCCATTAGGAGCATGGATCATCTGACGGAAGGGTCTTTTCACTCATATCCCTCATGTATTGTACCTGTTGGCCTAGTTCTATTCATCGAGGTCATCGAAATCATTTATAGTCATTTATAGCCATGTTTCGTCTCTTGGTCAACAAAGATTCATTTAGGGTTTTTAGTCTCATTAGGTCTAGGGTTTCGTTAATTTAGTCTTCAGAATGTCTAATAATGCTAGCAGGCACATGAGGAAGTTTCAAATAGGTTTTTAGTGCAAAAATTTCATCGTCATAATGCTTTATAATGATTTGTATTCAAAACTTTGTTTTGAAGAAAAATCGTCTATTTTATCCTTTTGTAATAAATGCAATGTAATTTTCAAAGTTTTTTTAGTTGTAAAGCTCTTCAGGCGCAGCCGTGGTCACCTTTGCTAGAATCACATGCCAGCTATCCCTGCAAAGACAGACAAGAAATTCATCATTCAACTCAAAAATTACAAAGGAAACAAAAACAGAGTTTATGTGAAAAGTGTCAAAGTTCAAACATTACAAAAGTGGGTTTTTTCCAAATCAAAAATCAAAATCCTTTGTATATATAAGATTTTTCCAAATGCAAAACTTCATTTTCACGCCAAAGTCATCAAAGAGCTAAGATAAATAGTGGAGGAAGCAAAACAGTGTTTGAAGGCCAAAACTGTGGGTGAGTTTACTCTCGCGGCGCATTGGGCGTTGAACGCGGTGCACTAGTTGAGCGCGGCGCATAGGCCCACTCTACACAGTGCAGATTTAAACAGTCGCAGCGCATAAGGAAGGCGCGGTGCACTGGGCCACTGTCGCGGCGCACAGGGCCGAAACACAAAATTTGTTGCCATTTCCCTCAAATTTCAAAACGAATTGGCCTCCTTTGTCCAAGTAAGTTCATGTGACTCTCTAAATTGCCATTAGCCAATGTTTGGTGTCGATTGAGGTTGAATATGAGAGTTGGAATGCCAAAAAATTTAAACTCTATTCCCTTGTTAAAAATTGCTCCTTAGGGTTTTGAAATTGGTGTTTTAAAAGTAATTTTGTGCCAATACTTCATTCCCCTCTTGTTATTCCTCCCTCTCACTGTTAATATTATCATTTCAGTCCTCCCCTATTCCCTTATATCCCAAGTCACTCATTCCTAAGCCGATTTCCCTATCCATAAATCATTTCATTTCCCATCATTTTCATTGTCCCATCTCACTTGTAAAAATTCCCAAACGCTAAGAATCCCAAAAATTCAGTGGCTGTCCCTTGTCCCTAAGTTTTTCAAATCAAAAGCTTTCAAAAGGAAAATTCCACTTGACAAGACTTCATTGTTCCCACTGCCCTATATCTCCTACAGTCCCTCCCCTTTGACACACATTTGGCAACTAAAACAAAGCACCAAATTCTCATTTTCATCTCATACAAGCCAAACATAGACCTTGAAACATCATGAAGACAAACACTGATACATCATATGACAGAGATAGTGATTCTACCACTAAACTACATGCACCAAGAAGGCCTCGTAAAGGTGGCAAACATGTGAGAGAAGAGCCCACCACATTGACTCAATTGCAGGCTTTCCCACTTGCCATGGCATGTTTTCGAGAGTAGTCATGCTATCAGTATTGTGAGATGATTGCTAGGATTCATCATCATCAGGAGTTGGCTCGTTTGTTTGTATTGAATTTACATGATGGTCAAGTAACTCTTGCTGGTGTAAATTTCACTTTGACACCGGAAACCGTCTCTCAAGCAACATGAATACCGAATGTGTGTGAATAGTGGAACAAAAGATAGTAGATGGACAGAGTGCATTATGAACCATACATCAGGCCTAGCGTTGTGAGGCAGCTCAGCAAAGTGTTCCCATTTTGGTTCCTAAAGGAATCCTATGCACCTCTGATGAAACTCATTATCAGATACTTCAATTGTGAGAGCCGGTTTTCATGCCTCTATGCCTACCATATCAGGTTATTGATGCATTTCACCAGAGTGAGGATGATGAACATACCTTATTTCATATGCCAAAACATTGAGAGGATGACCACTCTTGTGCAGAAGAAAACTCCCGAGCAGCAGTACAACAGTATTTATCACTATGCACTCATCAAGATCGTGGTTGTACATCAGCTTGGATTGCAGGGTATTTCATGGGAGGATTTCATTTCCCATGACTTCTTCACAGCTCCTCAGGTTCCTCTGGAGGTTGCTCATGAGCCAGGTGAACCTTCACATAATCTTGAAGGTCACGAGACAGAGCCTATCAGTGTGCTAGTGTTTGTTACTTATCAGAGAGGCACCAGAGTATTATTTGCAGCAGCTCGATGAGTATTATCTCCACCTGGGGTGGAAGGGGTCTCGTTGCCATCATCAGCAGCATAGGTACAGGTACAAGACATAGGTAAGAGGCCTATGTAGGATGAGGGCCCTTCAAGAGGCCAGGATTCTAATTTCATATTGATTGATGAGGATTTGAGCTCTCTAAGCTCAAAGTTGAGAGAGACTATTCAGGAGCAGAAAGCTGAGATCGACACATTGACCGTCAAGTTGCAGAGAGCCCAATGGATCATAAAATACTTGGATAAGTGAAAAAAATAGTTTTAAGATCAGCGAACAATCATGGAGTTGCAAAACATCCGTGAAAACTGACAAGCTGCCCAAAGAAGCCAAATCGAGATGACACCCATTGAGCGGGAGATTGAGGCTGATAGAGAGACTTGGCTTGAGAGGGTCAATATTAATCTTGAGAAGCTATTGGAGAAGGAAAAAAAATAAAATAACATGCTCAGACACATGAAGAACCATTATTGGGCACGAAATCATGTTTGCAATGCGAGGATCAAGATCGTGAAAGCAAGGCTAAGGAGGGCACTAAGGCATCGAAAAAGGCATGGTAGACTCCAAATTTTGGCTGAAGCTTCTTTGGCCCAACATAGTGCTTGGTGGTGGACATTCAGCCCAAATTTCAAGAAATTTGGGAAAAATTTTGTCAATTTTGAATTTTTTGGCCTAAACACAGATTTTCCTGCCCGACGCGTAGCGCCACTTGGCGCACGCTTATAATTGGCAGCTCTTTTGGAGGAAAAATTTTCATTTTTGGATTTTTCATCAAAATTTATGCATTCATACCCATTACCTAAGGATTTTGACAATTTTGGGGTTGCCTAAAGGGTAAAAAACACCTCAAAAATGGCCTTTCTGCCACTTTTTGGACACACGGGAAGTAGTGTTGGGAGATTGGATTTTTGGAAGGGCAAATGGAAACCAAATCCAGAAATTCCACTTGGTTTGGAAATTAGACAGGTAGGTATTTCCAACGAGCTATCCTTTGCTCAATTTTGACTTCGGTAAGGTCCTCAAAATCAGCCTCAAAGTTGTGCTACGCATAGAGATTTCAGGCGCGGCGCACTGGGAAATTTGGCCTATTTTTCACTCAGCAACTCAGATTTTCGCCTAGTTTTGGCTATTTTGACTTTTTCATGTAACTCTTGATGTAGCTTGATGTAATTTCATGACTTCGATGTAATTTTGGCACATTTTTACTCATTTTAGTAGATTCATTCACCAAAAAGTGAAATGTAAGTGAATGAATCAGTTTCCTATCATATAGAGGCAAGTTGTTTCATTGCCTATTTTCTAGTTCTTAGTTTAGATATGGTTGAAAAAGCTCCTAGAATGATGAGCTCGACCCCTAGATGCATGGGGATGAGTTAGGCTTGTCTATATCATGTATTTCTTCAGTCATTTTCAGGGTTGGACACTTGGGATTGCTTGGCACTTCATTGTACATTTCATTTCTGCAATTTTGGCAAAGGAATAGACCAAGGTTTGCAGCACTCTTTGGGATCCATGTGGCTCTGTGTTTTTATGGTGTGCTTCTCTATGTGATTGTAAGTTCACTTATTTTTTATGTGTATCATTTCCCTTCTTCTTTCTTCTCAAATTAAACAAATGAGTGATAAAGGTGGAATTCATTAGATTGCTTTGCTCTGCCTTGAGTTTTGTTTAATTTTCCATGTTTTCATCTGTTTGAAGAGGATTCTTGAAAGCCTCTTGCCCTCTTCAGCTCCTCACCGGTCTGAATTATCCATTCATTCAATCCAAAGCATCAAAACAATTTCCTTCCTTGCCCCATTCAGAACTCTGCAAAATCTAGGCCTCATCCTCGGACCCAAAACTGCCTTTCCCTTTGATCCAAAAAAAACCCCCAAAATCAAATAAAATTCTTTTACTTATATACCTAGCCTAAAATCAGCCTTTATTTCAAGTCATATCAAGCCTCATTGATTATTTTTGTTGAGATTGACCCAGAGAGAGCCCTCTCCTGATCTGGTAGGGCTAGCTACCAGACTGAGCGTGGTTTGATGTTACCATGAACTCTGCCTTCCTTCAACCTAAGGTATATTTAGGAAATAACATAGTGGCGACCATACTGGGGAAAAAATGGTTTGATTTTTAGTGTTATTTGTTTTATAAGCTACAGACGGAGCTTGAAGTTATGCCAGGTAGCCTTCGAAACGCTCTTGCTTTGCATTATCAAAAGTAGATAAACGCTGCTTCAGTCAATCTCCGGTCTAGTTTGTAAACGTGACACTTGAATTGTAAATTTCCCCCAGTACATCAGATCTTTTTATACTTTGGATGATGAGTTTAGAATTTGATAGGCTGAATAAGTTGGTTTTGTCCCTTTGATTTTTGAAAATAATTCAACACACTAGCTTCCATAAGACATACTAGAGCAAATCCGGATCCCGATCCACCTCCAATGTATGAAAATCCCAATCTAATTTCAATAATTCTTCGTCAAGAAAGTCCTGTGATTCCTCTATTCAAATCTCATTCATGTCCCGTTGTTTTTTAGTATCTTGAAGATCTTGAATTTGACGAACAATTTGAGTTGTCGTTGTTTGAGACGAAGTCTGAGAATGCTATTGGTTCTACTGTTATAAATCCAGAGTTTATCAAATATCTTGAAATTGAACAGGCTAATAGATCCATTGATAGTTACATCTTGAATATTCAAAATTCCATTGTGGCAACAAACATTCCTGAGTTTATAGAGTCTGCATCTGAAACACTTGGGCCATCAGCAGTTACTTCCGATTCACAAGTTCATACCGAGCCTCCTTTAATTCCTTCCATTCCTGTGCAACCATCTATTTCTGATCAACAATCTGCAGTAGTATCGCCTCCATCCACACCACATACACCTCATACATCTACCGCTCCTACTCCACCTATATATCCAAATCCGATTGTAAATCCACCAAGAGAAATGGCTACTCGATTTGCACCTCTCGTGTTACCTCAGAACTTGGATGCCATGCCCGCTGATTATCAAAGTAAGATTCCATTGTTTGATGGCACTCCTCAAAGTGTTCCTGCTCAGCAACATGTTGATAGAATGGCATATTTCTTTGACCTTCATGAAATTGATGCAAAAAATGTGACCATGAGATTATTTGTGCAAAATTTTGGAGGTGAATTAAGAAAGTGGTTCAGAGCTTTGCAGCCTAGAAGTATTGCTACATTGGCTGAGCTTTAGAGACAATTATTGGATCGATGGGAAGTAAATAAATATCCTCTTCAGATCACTTCTGAATATAACCAAATCAAGAAGAATGTTGGTGAGTTTGTCCAAGATTATTGTATTAGATTCAATGTGGTTTACAATGCAATTCCTAATGATTTAAGGCCATCTAGGAGGTCGGATTTGCTTAAGTTTCTGGATGGTTTTGATCCGGACATGGCCTATCAATTATGAGAAAGAGATCCAACCACTTTGGAAGACATGCAGAAAATTGCAATGAGTGTTGAAGCTAATTTGAATGACAAGAGAGCTAGACTGGAAGCAGAAAAGAAAGTAGTAATAAAGGAAGAGGCTTATACTTCAGATCAAGTACTTCACAAGGTGGAAAAGATGATTGAAATATTAACACTTGATAAGCCTAAACCATATATCAGAAATCCTAACTTCTGGGGCCAGCAGCAACCATAATTTCGGATCAAACAATGAGAGCAGTGAGCATAAGAACTACCAGTACAACAACAGGTAAAGACACCTTTACAGCAGAATTTTGTTGGTCCGGAATCAGATGATGAAGATAATGTAATAGGGGAAGAGAATCACTTCTTTACACCTGATTATATGCCAACCTTTACCATTGAAGATGAGGAGTATGCAGAAAATTCAGTTGTACAAAAAGACGAGGATTTCATCTTGGCAAATGAGACAGCTCTTGAAGAAGAGTCGGATGAGTATCAGAGAGGTTATATGAATACTTTGTCCGCCCAGCAATGACAATATTCACTTAGAAACAGAGATGTGCCTATCAATCCAATCCAAAAGAGAAAGGAAGTTTCAGCACCAAATAATGATTCACCCGTTGCACAAAAGAAGGGAAAAGAGATAGCTGATCCCACTACTAGAAAATCCCCATCAGTGAATGAAAGATCTAATCAGCCAATTGTATTGAGGGGGAAAGCTGAAAAGAAGGATGTTCCAGTCAAAGAGGTAGAAAAAACTTTAGTTTTTAACTTAGAGAGTGAAATTTCTAAGTTAAAAGTTTCCATTCCTTTGACTGAATTGATGAAGAATAGCAGCTACAAGGGTCAGGTATCTAAAATTTTGAATTTCGATCCAATGTATGATATGGTGAATGTGGAAGATGATAAACCTGAGTTGATATTTGGACCAACATTGGATGGTGAGTCTCCAGATATTGATGTGCCTCCTTTTTATATCAGCCTTAGATTGCATGATTTTGTGTTACATAATGCCATGTTTGATTCCGAAGCATCTCATAATCTCATGCCAAGAGAAATCATGGAGAAATTGGGATTGGACATCACTAGAAAATATCATGATATTTATTCTTTCGATTCTAGCAGAGTAAGATGCATTGGTCTTATCAAAGATTTGGTGGTTAGTTTAGATCAGATTCCGACTAAGAATGTTTTGATGGATGTGGTTGTGGCGGATATTCCTCCTAGATTTGGCATGCTTCTTTCTAGATCTTGGGGAGCGAAATTGAAGGGAACATTGCAGCTCGATTTCTCCTATGCTACCATTCCTGTGTTTGGTCAGATGAGAAGATTATATCGGGAGCAAAAGATGAAGTATATGATCACTAGCAAGGAGAAACCGGTAAATCAACCAATCAATTATGTACATACAGATTTAGAGTCATTTGTTTTGTATTCAGATAGTTTCAATGATGTAAATAGTCAGTTAGTTGAAGCAGAGGACATTCCAGAAATCACCAATAATTTTAGAGAGGTTTTGAAGAAAGAGAGACAAGAACTTGAAAGTTCCGCTGAGCAATCAGCCTTCCGACTACAGCAAAAAGTTGATGGACAGCAAGCAGAAATAACAGAGCAAACATAATTTCAGCACTTGGAAGAAGATGAAGATGGTTTGTGGACCATGGATTTCGATGGTGTAGTAGGGAGTGATGGTGCTGGAATTGGAATTTTGGTACGCAGCCCTTTTTCTGCCCCAAACAAGGTACCGAGTAATGTAAGGGTCTGCTCTTATAAACTAGATTTTGATTGTTCGAATAATGAGGCTGAATACGAAGCTTTGATTGCTGGTCTGAAAATTATTATAAAGTTGAATGCTAAGAGGATTGCAGTGTATGGCAACTCCGAGTTGGTAATTAAGCAAGTGAAAGGTGAATTCCAAGCTAAGCATCCTCAAATGCGGGCTTACCGAAATGTTGTTCTTGATATCTTGAAATTTTTTTCAGACTATACTTTGACTTGTATCCCTCGTATTCAGAATGGTATTGCAGATGCACTTGCAAAGGCAGCGAGTAATTTTAAGATTCCGATGAACTCAAGTAAAAAATTTGATATTCATGTGAAACATCGTCCGACTGTCCCGGAAAATCAGAGGTATTGGCAAGTATTCCAAGATGATGATGAGATTGATGAATTTCTGCAAAATGAAGGCAAATTCAAAGATACTTCAATTGATATGGAGCATGGTGATGGTGAGGCTGATGTGCAAGTAAATCAGATGGAAGTTTTGCAGCTAAAGGATAATTTCATTCCTAAAGGTTCGATACCTTTAGAGGAGCTCTTCGATCAAGATGACGTAGCTCGGAAACCAACCTTGCGGCCAACTGAAAAGGGAGTTGAATATGTGAACATTGGATCAGCTGAAAATCCAAAGATGGTGAAATTGTCAAAAGCATTTTCACCAGAGGTAAAAGCAAAATATGTTAGTTTATTGTCTTCTTTTGTTGATGTATTTGCTTGGGACTATTCAGATTTGAAGATGTATGATACAAACATTATTCAGCACACCATTCCTATTAAGCCAAATCAGAAGCCCTTGGGAAGAAGTTGAGAAGGATAAATCCAAAGTTGCTTCCCTCACTTGAAAAGGAAGTCAATCGATTGTACAAGGTTGGTATCATTGTTCCTATAGGATTTTCAGATTGGATTTCCAATTTAGTGCCCGTATGAAAGAAGACAGGTGAGATTCGTTTGTGCATTGATTTTAGGAATCTGAATAAGGTTTCTTTGAAAGATAATTATCCATTGCCCAAAATGGATCACATACTTCAGCTAGTAGTTGGAGCATCTCGTATGTCGCTACTCAATGGTTATTCCAGGTATAACCAAATTCTAGTCCATGAGGATGATAGAGACAAAACAATGTTCACCACTCTGTGGGGAACTTTCCATTACGCTAAAATGCCTTTCGGTTTGAAGAATGCTGGTGCAACATTTCAGCAAGCAATGGATATGGCATTTGAAAATGAGAAGGATGTTTTTCTGGTTGTGTATCTTGATGATCTGAGAGTCTTTTCCAATTCTGATGAAGAGCACCTTTACCATTTGAAGATTTTTTTTTAGCGGTGCAAAAAGTATGGTGTGTCACTCAATCCGAAGAAGAGTTTGTTTGCCATGGATGAGTGCAAATTTCTTGGTCATATTATCTCAAAAGATGGCATCCATATTGACCCAGCTCGAGTAGAAGCTATTCAGAAAATTGATCTTCGCTGGAACAAAAAGGAGATCCAATCCTTCAATGGTAATATGAATTTCTTATGCCGCTTTGTGCCTAATCTTGCCGAACATTTGTGAGAGATTACAAACATGCTTAAGAAATACAATGTGGTGAAGTGGACCGAGGAGGTGGTAAAATATTTCAATTTAGTGAAGTTGGTTCTTTCTTCAGCTCCGGTTTTGATCAGCCCGGATTATACTCAGGATTTTATTTTGTTTTCATTTGCCTCGGAGCATACTATGGCAGCAGTATTAATGCAGAAAAGAGATGAGCATGAAAAACCAATTTCTTTTTTCAGCCGAACCATAAGAGATGCAGCCTTAAAATATAACATCATTGAAAATCAAGCTCTTGCCTTAATGAAAGCGTTGAAATATTTTCGAGTGTATATTCTGCATTCTCATATTCTTGCTTATGTTCCTAACGCTGTTGTTAAGGATGTTTTAGTGCAAACAGACCCGGAAGGGATACGGGGAAAATGGATTGCTGCCTTGTTGGAGTATGATGTGGAGATAAAGCCTACAAATATTATCAAAGGACAAGGGCTGGCTAAGATAATGGCTGAGTTGAATTTTCATGCCTTGGACATTAATCTAATTGCTGTTATGTCTGAGGAGAATGAGGAAAGTTCATCAGTTCAGGTATCAGAAATCTTCATGCTTTCTCCTTGGTATTCAGATATTGTATATGTGCTTCAAAATTTGTCACCACCGCTCGGCATGTCTAGAACAAAAGTAGAACTCTGAAATTGAAGGTTGCTAAGTTTTGTATTTTGAATAATTCACTCTATTGGAAAGATCCTGGTGGTGTTTTGCTGAATTGTTTGGTTGAAGAAGAAGCAAAGTAGGTTATGGAGGATTTTCATAAGGGAAATTGCGGGGGTCACCTTTTTTGGAAAAAAACGGCCAACAAGATTTTGAGAGCAGGATATTATTGGCCGACACTATTTGCTGATGTCTATAAGACTATCAAAAGCTGTCATGAATGTCAGATTTTTGAAGGGAGGAAGAAATTGCAGCCTTTGCCGCTTAAGCCCATTGAGGTAAGTGCTCCTTTTCAGCAGTGGGGTTTGGATTTCATTGGTGAAATCCATCCTGCTTCTTCAGCTCAGCACAGGTAGATCCTCATAGCGATAGATTATTTCACGAAATGGATTGAAGCGATTCCCACCAGGCAGGCTACGGATTCGGTAATAATTTCATTCCTTGAGAATAATATTTTGTCTCATTTTGGTTGTCCGAATAAGTTAATCATTGATAACGCAGTAGCTTTCAAATCAAAAAGGATGATTGAGTTTTGTGACAAGTATTAAATCACTTTGGGACACTCAATCACTTATCATCCACAAGGCAACGGATTGGCGGAGTCTTCCAACAAATATTTGGTCAACATCATTAAAAAGTTGCTGGCAATAACAAGAAAAGTTGGCATAAGAAGTTGGTTAATGCACTTTGGGCAGATCGAGTGAGTCAGAAGAAATCCATTGGTATGCCCCCTTTTGAGCTATTATATGGAGTTGACATGATATTTCCTACCTCTCTCGTAGTTCTAGTGGTCAAACTTCTACAGGAAGCTGGCAGTGAAGATGATCATATGCAAAGAAGAATAAATCAAATGATCCATTTGCAGTATACGAGAGAAGAAGTTTTACAAAACATGTTCAAGTTGCAAGAGAGAATTAAGAAAATATATGACAGAAAAGCCAAGGCAGACAAATTTCAATTGGAAGAAGTGGTGCTGAAATGGGATGCAAGAAATGAGGAAAAGGGTAAGCATGGTAAGTTCGAAAATCTCTGGAAAGGACCCTTTAAAATTGTTGCATATCGAGGTCAGAATGATTTTCTTCTGAAAGAGATGAATGGGGAATATTTTCCAGGAGGGTTGGTCAATGGTCGGCTACTCAAGCGGTATCATTTCTGCAATATTTTCTGTTGTTTACATTGTCATTGTACATACCAGTTTATTTCAGTTTCATTGCAAGTGTGTGCTGTGATATTTTCTTCATTTTGGGGCCCAAAGTGAAGGCTATAACTCTGAAGGTTGATTTCAGCTTTGGTTTGATTTTTTCGAGTCAGGATTTTCAGTCATTTTGGTTTCAAAATTGAGTCAGTTTGAGTCAAATTTTCAGTCAATAAAATGATTCAAGAGTATTGTGTTGATTTGTCGAAGTTATGGACTCCATAGCCCAATGGATGAAGACACTGCCTACTCTCCCAGAAATTTGTAGTTCTTGGCACCTCCAAGGAGCTACCATCCCCATTGGAGCCAATGTTAGAGTCGGTATCTTCATCCCTCCGTCAGAGATCAAATTTCTCTTGTTGCATTTCATTTTAGGTGTCTCATTCAAGTTCAGTCTGCTGCATTCCATTAGGAGCATGGATCATCTGACGGAAGGGTATTTTCACTCATATCCCTCATGTCTTATACCTGCTGGCCTAAGTCTATTCATCGAGGTTCATCGAAATCATTTACAGTCATTTACAGTCATGTTTGGTCTCTTGGTAAACAAAGAGTCGTTTAAGTTTTTTAGTCTCATTAGGTCTAGGGTTTCGTTAATTTAGTCTTCAAAATGTATAATAATGCTAGCAGGCGCATGAGGAAGTTTCAAATAGGTTTTCAGTGCAAAAATTTCATCTTCATAATGCTTGATAATGATTTTTCTTCAAAACTCTGTTTTGAAGAAAAATTGTCTATTATATCCTTTTGTAATAAATGCAATGTAATTTTCAAAGTTTTTTCAGTTGTAAAGTTCTTCAGGTGCAGCCCTGGTCACCTTTGCTAAAATCACATGCCAGCTATCCCTGCAAAGACAGACAAGAATTTCATCATTCAGCTCAAAAATCACAAAGGAAACAAAAACAGACTTTATGTAAAAAGTGTCAAAGTTCAAACATTACAAAAGTGGGTTTTTTCCAAATAAAAAATCAAAATCCTTTGTATATATAAGATTTTTCCAAATGCAAAACTTCATTTGCACGCCAAAGTCATCAAAGAGCCAAGAGAAATAGTGGAGGAAGCGAAACAATGTTTGAAGGCCGAAACTGTGGGTGAGTTTACTGTCGCGGTGCATTGGGCGTTGAGTGCGGCGCATAGGCCCACTCTACACAGTGAAGATTTAAACAATCATGGTGCATAAGGAAGGTGCGGTGCACTAGGCCACTGTCGCGGCGCATAGGGCCGAAACACAAAATTTGTTGCCATTTCCCTCAAATTTCAAAACAAATCAGCCTCCTTTGTCCAAGTAAGTTCATGTGACTCTCTAAATTTCCATTAGCCAATGTTTGGTGTTGATTGAGGTTGAATATGAGAGTTGGAATGCAAAAAAATTTAAACCCTATTCCCTTGTTAAAAATTGCTCCTTAGGGTTTTGAAATTGGTGTTTTAAAAGTAATTTTGTGCCAATACTTCATTCCCCTCTTGTTATTCCTCCCTCTCACTGTTAATATCATCATTTCAGTCCTCCCCTATTCCCTTATATCCCAAGTCACTCATTCCTAAGCCCATTTCCCTATCCATAAATCATTTCATTTCCCATCATTTTCACTTTCCCATCTCACTTGTAAAAATTTCCAAAACCTAAGAATCCCAAAAATTCAGTGGTTGTCTCTTGTCCCCAAGTTTGTCAAATCAAAATCTTTCAAAAGGAAAATTCCACTTGACAAGACTTCATTGTTCCCACTGCCCTATATCTCCTACAGTCCATCCCCTTTGACACACATTTGGAAACTAAAACAAAGCACCAAATTCTCATTTTCATCTCATACAAGCCAAACATAGACCTTGAAATATCATGGAGACAGACACTGATACATCATATGACAGAGATAGTGATTCTACCACTGAGCTACATGCACCGAGAAGGCCTCGTAAAGGTGGAAAACATGTGAGAGAAGAGCCCACCTCATTGACTCAATTGTAGGCTTGCCCACTTGCCATGGCATGTTTTCGAGAGCAGTCATGCTATCAATATTGTGAGATGATTGCTAGGATTCATCATCATCAGGAGTTGGCTCGTTTGTTTGTATTGCATTTACATGATGGTTAGGTAACTCTTGCTGGTGTAAATTTCATTTTGACACCGGAAACCATCTCTTAAGCAACATGAATACCGAATGTGGGTGAACAGTGGAAAAAAAGACAGCAGGTGGACAGAGTGCATTATGAACCATACATCAAGCCTAGCTTTGTGAGGTAGCTCAACAGAGTGTTCCCATTCCGGTTCCTAAAGGAATCCTACGCACCTCTGATGAAACTCATTATCAGATACTTCAGTTGTGAGGGCCGGTTTTCATGTCTCTATGCCTACCATATCAGGTTATTGATGCATTTCACCAGAGTGAGGATGATGAACATACCTTATTTCATGTGCCGGAAAATCGAGAGGATGACCACTCTTGTGCAGAAGAAAACTCCCGAGCAACAGTACAACAGTATTTATCACTATGCACTCATCAAGATCGTGGTTGTACATCAGCTTGGATTGCAGGGTATTTCATGGGAGGATTTCATTTCCCATGACTTCTTCACAGCTCCTCAGGTTCCTCTGGAGGTTTCTCATGAGCCAGGTGAACCTTCACATCAGCCTGAAGGTCACGAGACAAAGCCTATCAGTGTGCCAGTGTTTGTTACTTATTAGAGAGGCACCAGAGTATTATTTGCAGCAGCTCAACGAGTACTATCTCCACCTGGGGTGGAAGGGGTATTGTTGCCGTCATCAGTAGCACAGGTACAGGTACAAGACAGAGGTAAGAGGCCTATGCAGGATGAGGGCCCTTCAAGAGGCCAAGATTCTGATTTCATATTGATTGATGAGGATTTGAACTCTCCAAGCTCAAAGTTGAGAGAGACTTTTCAGGAGCAGAAAGATGAGATCGACACATTGACCGTCAAGTTGTAGAGAGCCCAATAGATCATAAACTACCTGGAGTAGTGAAACAAACAGTTGGAAGATCAGAAAACAATCATGCAGTTGCAAAACATCCGTGAAAACTGGCAAGCTGCCCAAAGAAGCCAAACCGAGATGACACCCATTGAGCGGGAGATTGAGGCTGATAGAGAGACTTGGCTTGAGAGTGTCAATATTCATCTTGAGAAGCTATTGGAGAAGGTAAAAAAATAAAAGAACTTGCTTAGACACATGAAGAACCATTATTGGGCACGAAATCATGTTTTCAATGCGAGGATCAAGATCATGAAAGCAAGGCTAAGGAGAGCACTAAGGCATCGCAAAAGGCATGATTGACTCCAAATTTTGGCCGAAGCTTCTTTGGCCCAGCATAGTGCTTGATGGTGGACATTCAGCCCAAATTTCAAGAAATTTGGGAAAAATTTTGTCAATTTTGAATTTTTTGGCCTAAACACAGATTTTCCTGCCCGACACATAGCGCCACTTGGTGCACACTTATAATTGGCAACTCTTTTGGAGGAAAAATTTTCATTTTTGGATTTTTCATCAAAATTTATGCATTCCTACCCATTACCTAAGGATTTTGACAAGTTTTGGGTTGCCTAAAGGGTAAAAAACACCTCAAAAATGACCTTTCTGCCTTTTTGCTCAATTTGGACTTTGGGAAGGCCCTGAAAATCAGCCTCAAAGTTGTGTTATGCATAGATATTTCAGGCGTGGCGCATTGGGAAATTTGGCCTATTTTTCACTCAGCAACTCAGATTTTCGCCTAGTTTTGGCTAGTTTGACTTTTTCATGTAACTCTTGATGTAGCTTGATGTAATTTCATGACTTCGATGTAATTTTGGCACATTTTTACTCATATTAGTAGATTCATTCACCAAAAAGTGAAATTTAAGTGAATGAATCATTTTCCTATCATATAGAGGCAAGTTGTTTCATTGCCTGTTTTCTAGTTCTTAGTTTAGATATGGTTGAAAAAGCTCCTAGAATGATGAGCTCGACCCCTAGAGGCATGGGGATGAGTTAGGCTTGTATATATCATGTATTTATTTATTCATTTTCAGGGTTGGACACTTGGGATTGCTTGGCACTTCATTGTACATTTCATCTCTGCAATTTTGGCAAAGGAATAGACCAGGGTTTGCAGCACTCTTTGGGATCCATGTGGCTCTGTGTTTTGATGGTGTGATTCTCTATGTGATTGTAAGTTCACTGATGTTTTATGTGTATCATTTCCCTTCTTCTTTCTTATCAAATTAAACAAATGAGTGATAAAGGTGGAATTCATTAGATTTCTTTGCTCTGCCTTGAGTTTTGTTTAATTTTCCATGTTTTCATCTGTTTGAAGAGGATTCTTGAAAGCATCTTGCCCTCTTCAGCTCCTCACTGGTATGAATTATCCATTCATTCAATCCAAAGCATCAAAAAAATTTCCTTCCTTGCCCCATTCAGAACTCTACAAAACTAGGCCTCATCCCCGGACCCAAAACTGCCTTTCCCTTTGATCCAACAAAAACAACCAAAATCAAATCAAATCCTTTTACTTATATACCTAGCCGAAAATCAGCCTTCATTTCAAGTCATCTCAAGCCTCATTGATTATTTTTGTTGAGATTGACCCAGAGAGAGCCCTCTCTTGATCTGGTAGGGCTAGCTGCCAGACTGAGTGTGGTTTGATGTTACCCTGAACTCTGCCTTCCTTCAGCCTGAGGTAGATTTAGGCAATAACAGCTTGAACCTTAGAATTTTATCTTAAAGATGATGTGATGGACAATGGATGATATCCATAAAATGCCATAAATAGGGTCATTTTTTGCTGCAGTGTGGAAGGAATTGTTATACCACCATTCAACCAGAGGTATCCAATTGACCCATTTTGTTTTTTTATCAGATACAAAGCAACGAAGATATCCTTCCAAACATATGTTCACTATCTCAATTTTTCCATCATATTGAGGATGATAAGATGAGCTATGAGCTAGTTGAGTACCCAAACAATAAAATAATTTTGTCCAAAAATTTCCAGTGAAAATGAGATCTCTATCGCTTACAATAATATTTGGGTTTTCATGTAGCATTTGAATTGTTTCCATAAATGCAGTAGCAACTATACTCGCTTTAAATGGACGAGATAATGCACAAAAGTGTGCATACTTGGTAATTCTATCAACTACCGCCATGATGACACTCTTTCCTTCAGACTTAGCTAAGCCTGTGATAAAATCCATTGAAACCTCCTCCCAACATTGATTTGGAATGGATAAATGTTGTAGTAGACCCAGGGTCTTTATTGTCTCAACTTTATTTTGCTGGAAATCCAAACATTCCGCTACAAACTTTTTAATATCATATTTAAGACCATCACAAAAAAAATATTTCTTCACCCTATGGTATGTTTTTAAAAATCCCAAGTTTCCTCCTAAGGGAGAGGTGTGTAATTCGAAAAGAATAATTTTTTTTAGTTGGGAATTCTTACAAAGATACAAGTGATCTTTGTAACATAAGGAATAATTTATCCAAATAAATGTATCATATGTATTGGGATCTGTAAATTTTGAATGAGTGTCCATACTTCTTCATCATTCTTCCATTCCTCTCTTTCTCTGGTTATCCAATTGGGCTGGATAATAGAAATGCCACAAATAAATGCTTCCACATCCTCATCCTTTCTTGAGAGTGCATATGAAACAACATTTAGCTTCCCTTTTTTGTAGATGCTTTCAAAGTCATAACCCAACATCTTTGTGACCCATTTTTGCTGCTCTTCTGAAGATAGTCTTTGTTCAAAAAAGTAGTTAAGACTATCATGATCAATTTTTACCTTGAAGTGTCTTCCTATTAGGTAATGTCTCCATTTCTTTAGTGTATGTAGTATTTCTAATATTTCCTTCTCATAAATATCTTTCTGTAAATACTTTACTTTGATTGGTCATATTTCAAAAGTAATGGGTCTTCCTTCTTGCATTAAAATAGCACCAATTCCATTTCTTGTGGCATCACATTCCACAATAAAGGTTTTTGTGAATTCCTGCATAGATAAGACCGGTGCTTGGCACATTTCCTCTTTAAGATGTTCAAAGGCCTTAGCTGCTTCAAGAGTCCATGAAAATGCATCTTTCTTCAATTATGTTTTTAAATGTGCTGCTATTCTCCCATAATTCTTAACAAACTTGCGATAATACCCTGTTAACCCAAGAAATCCTCGCAACTGATTTATGGTTGTGGGGATTTTCCATAATGGATTTAATTTTTTTAGGGTCTACCTTAACAACCTCATGAGATACAATATGCCCCAGATATTCCACATCTTGTACTCCAAAGTAACATTTGAAGGTTTTTTCATATAATTGTTTCTCCTCCAATAGTTTGAGCACCTTGTCAATATATTGAACATGATCCTTCCAAGACCTGCTGTATATTAGTATATCATCAAAAAATAATAACACAAATTTTCTAAGGAAGGGTTTGAAAATGGAATTCATCAACCCTTGAAATGTAGAAGATGCATTGGTAAGGCAAAAATGCATGACCAAAAATTCATAATGACCCTCATGAGTTCAAAATGTTGTTTTCGGAATGTCTTCAGTCTTCATTATAATTTGATGATATCCTGAATGGAGATCCAACTTGGTGAAATAAATTGCTCCATGTAATTCGTCCAATAATTCATCAATCATGAGAATGGGAAATTTATCTTTAATATTGAGCTTATTGAGCTCCCTATAATCTGGACACATGTGCCATGATCCATGCTTCTTGTGCACCAATACCACTGGAGAAGAAAAAGAACTTTTACTAGGTTGAATTATACCAGCCTCTAGCATTTCTGAAATCATACGTCCAATTTCTCTCTTTTGGACATAAGGATATCTGTAAGGCCTGATGTTTGGAGGATCAATTCTTGGAATAAAATGAATAGCATGATCATGATCACAAATAGGTGGGAGTTCTTTGGGAGTTTCAAACACTTTGGAATGATTGTCCAAGAATTTTTGGAGATCTAGAGAAATAGATAATTTTGATGTTGGAACTTCTAGTGAGCATAATTGTGCAATGATGCCTCATTGTTATTTCTTCAGAATCTTTGTCATGACATTAGAGCTTATTATCTTTCTCAGATTCCCTGCAATACCCCATCATTCAAATTTCTTTCCTTACAAAAAAAAAAATTCAAGAAAAGTTCTTGAAAATTAAAAGCTATTGTCCCCAAAGATTGTAACCATTGTACTCCTAGTACAACATCAACACTGCCCATTGGAATGGAAATAATTGGAGTATTCAATACATATTCCCCCATGGTTGGTGTGATATTATGGCACTTTCCAAAGAAATTTATAGTTCTTCCATTTTCTAGAATCACTTGACACTTTGGCGTTGGGTATAGGAAGCAATTCAATTCCTTGACTACCTTATAATGAATAACATTATGGGTACTACCCGAATCAATAAAACTATTACATTTTTCTTCTTGATATGTCCTTCTATATTAAAAGTTTGAGGAGTGGTAATTCCTACTATTGCATTACAGGATATGGTCAGATTCATTTCTTCTTCCTCTAGGGTTGATTCCTTGTGTATATCCTCTTATTTTGAAGTTTCTTATTCCTCTTCTTCCTCCTCTTCACAATCTATGTAAAATAATTTCTTCTTAGCACACTTAAAACCTTTATTGTATTTGCTATCCCAGCTATATCAAAGCCCTTTTTCTCTTTTTCCTTCCAGTTTTTGTGGTGTCAACCTTGTAGGTTGTGGAAGTCTAGGAGAACAACACTTCCATCTTTATAGTTGTGAGTGGTATGCTTCCTTGTCACCATAATACTGCTTTCAATTTTTCTTGCCAACCTGAATGCCTTATCCAATGTATCAAGTTCCCAAAGGCAAACCTCATGTTGGATATTACCATTTAGATTCCATATGAAGATATCAATCCTGTGTTCCTCTGAAATATTATTTACCCTTATATTCAATTTTTGGAAGTCCTCAATGTGCTCCATCATTGAAGCCTTTTGTTTGAGATTTATCAATTGGATAAAGAAGGTGTTTCTCTTTGTATCCTCATAATGTGCTATCATTTCCTCTATAAAAATTGACCATTTGAACAGTGGTTTACTAGAACAAGTCCATCGATACCATACAAAGTGATTTTGTCCTAAATATAAAGTTTCAATACGTACATTTTGTGTGCTTTGCGTATTATGGAGCTCAAAGTATTGCTCCATTTGTAGTATCCAAGTTATCAGATCCTTTTCATCAAAATCCCTCATATCTATCTTTGGAAAATGTTGAGTCTTAAATCCAACATTATATTCTATGAAATCATGATTAACATTTCTTTTGTTCTCATCACAAGTTTCCTCTACTACTTTTTCGCCATTAGGAAGCTTTTCTTGTAGCAACTTTGTCAATCGTTCCTTCAAACCTTCCATGTATTTCTTCAAATATTCCATGTTTCCTTCTATACCATTCATATTAGCTTCCATGCCATTATTCAAACCATCTATCTTAGCTTCCATGCCTTTCTTCAAACCATCCATCTTAGCCTCCACGCCTTTCTTCAAACTATCCATATTAGCTTCCATGTTTCCTTCTATACCATCCATCTTAGCTTCCACGCCTTTCTTCAAACTATCCACCTTAGCTTCCACTCATTTATTCAAACCATCCATGTTAGCTTACATTTCATTTTTTGTTACTCTTTGCGAGAGAAAAATTTGTTGCACTTGTTATTGTAATTTTGATATATCATGTTGCACTTATTCCCCTTCATGATTCATATTAGAGCCTTCCTAGGGCTTAATGGGTATTGAATTATTTTTAGGGGAAATTTTAGAACCCAATACTAATATCTATGCTTCAATATTCCCTTGGAATCCCTTCAAACTAATTTTTCAAGCAAGACTTATACAATTAAAAAAAAAAAAATACACACTTTTTTCTTGCTTTTGAGGAGCTTGATATTGAATCTGATGTATCTCTGTGATTTCGGATCCACAATTTTTTTATATTTGGTCCTTTATCAGCCCTATGAATCTTCTTTCCAATGCCATAATTCTAGCTTGATTTGGACTCTTCAAGGCAAATTTATGCCCAATCTCCCACAATGACCTAATTATGGACTGGTACAGTAGAACAAACTTATACGACATGCCACGTGTCACTATTTCCTCCTTTGTATCTTAAATCGATACACAAGAAATTAAAGTTTGTTTACTTGTGACCACATTTTACATAATTCTAATTTTATGCTCAGAGAGAGAGTCATGAAAATTTTCCCAAGGTCACCTATTTGACATGAAATTCATGAGCTTGAAAAACCCTAACTTCCACAGATCATATCTCTTAAAATATTGTGAACCAAGATATCAAATTTTTACATGAAGTGACTTAGGATTTATTCACAAATGGATTTTTTTTTAGCATTTAAACCTTCGAATAAAAAAAATTATAGCGAAGTACCAAAACCCTAAATCCAAAGCTCTGATACCAAATTTTATGAAACTAGCTCACAAAATAGAAGAAAAGAGAGATCAATGACTTAAAAATAATCCACTTCGAGGGAGAAACATCCTTTACATTACATAAATGAACAATTCTTGGATGATACAAAAGACTAAACCTCCTTTCTATATATAGGAGTCCATGGGGTCACAATATAATCCTATATGACCTAACAATAATAATGTAAGGGCACAACAATAACAATATTGGGCTATTATGGGGCACAATAATAACAATATGGGGACTACATGGGTACAAAAATAACAATAAGAGGGCTACAATAATAAAAATAAGGGACTACAATAGTAATATAGGGTCCTAACACTTTAATTAAAGTATCACACTTACAACAAACTTTGATATTAAATTAGCTTAACTTCTTGATATTTTCTTTATAACACCCTTTCTTCCTTTGATTCCATGTTCCAATTGAATTTACACTAGATCAAAAAATCACCCTCATAAATATACTCATGGAGATAACTCCTTCTCTATAGTTAAATACCCAACACTTCATATTTGTAATTTTCTTGTCCATAACTGCTTCATATCTCACCCAATCTACACATTCAACCTTCGCCTAGCTCACATCTACACACTCTATCTTATATCTCCTTAATTTTTCCTTTAGGCTCTATATATTTGTAGTAGCACAACCCTCTATCTAATTAATTTCGAACTCACGTGCTTCTGCATGTCTATAGCACTTCTTCTCATCAATTTTCTTGGGACAACACCCTCTTCAGATTGTGTTTGAGAACATTTATATCTTCACATATCACAAATTTGTCCCATTTAGAATTATTTTAATTTCACCCTTTAATCATTTGTGTGCCCAAAAACATGAAATTTCGGCCCCTACAACTTCTTTATCAATTACAACTTTCTCCACATAACTAACAATGGGAACCACAATCTTAACCCTTTCTATGTACTAGGGGTCACGTTTCTCTTCGTGCACTATTGTGGCATGGTATTCTAGATCATAGTATGGCCCATCTCTCAATGCCTAACCATTATCACCATGTAACCATGACTATGACCATTCCCTTCGCATAGAGGATATTGGTTATCAGAGTGTGTTACTTTTTTTTGATCTCCCAGTGACTAGCCACCTATTATTGGCCCCACATAAGCCATCATTTTCATATCCCGCTAAACTTTAGATTTTGACCATTTACCCAAAACTAAATATACAAAAAAAAAACTCACCAAAAAAACTCTTAGTGTGAATCTTGAGGCTCCTGGGTCTGCCACGTTAGCCCATGGTGGACCAACCATGAGCTACCATGTGTTCCTTCTGCCACCTCATTACTGCCACACTATACTCCATTAAGTCATACTGACCCAACCTTGGATTTTTACACTAAAATTACACTGTGGTGCCTGATGCCCCAGTACCCCAAGGAGGGACCCTCCTTTACTAACTCATCTGCCAAGTCACACTCCACGTCAGATGTTGCAACCAATCTAACCATGCCATGTGTAAAGCTTGTGACATGTTCCCACCATGTGTCACTTTCCAACTATTCACTTGACCACCCAAAATAAAAAAATGAGTGCCAAATATCGTCACCTTTAGTTTCCACATCATTGAAATATGCCACTTGGCACCACCTATCATGCCACCTGGCACCACTTGTCATTCTACTTGGACTTTCCATGTCATACTAGTTTGGCCTTAAATTTTTAGAACATAACTGCACTTCAGTGCTCAGGGACCTAGTATAATTAAACCATGCTTAATATTTATTAATTAAGCATTAAATGTGGATTACGAATTTTGATTAAGGAGAGCTAGTTTCATGGTAAAACATGATTTTTCAGCTATAAATTTTTTAGAAATTTTTCAAAATTTTGATATCGAACCATCTTGTGCACCTTTTAACCAATCCCTTGCACATTGGTCATGCTCATAATTCCCTACAGTTGTGGGATCTTCTATCAGGTCAGTCTCATTCTAGTCTTCGGCCTATCAGCATATTCATACCAATCCCTGCTTCCAAACGAATTATATCATCCCCTAACCTCATATCGGCCATCACTTCTTGGTGAGGTATATTGGTTCTTGGCTTCATACCAATCCTTGATTCCCAGTGAAGTCTATATCAACCTGAGCTTGAATATGCCATGTCATTTTCCAAGTCATCTCACTACCCCATGTCATTCCTTATTGCTTCCATGTGTCAAATACTTGCAACATGTCATACTTGGATGATTCCATGTCATCAATCACCACCTATCTACCATGTCGCTACCTAGGCTAAGAACTTTGACTAGTTACAACTGTGTTTGAAATTCTTTATTTCAATTTTGTTTTTCTCCTCATTCCTTACAAGTTAGGTGAAGTGCCATATACTATTAGACATGTTTCAACAATATATATATAATAAAAAATATTTAAGGCTTAATTGGACCAAGAAACTACAGTCAAATTGCATGCAAATATAGACTACTCAAACTAATTTCATCCATAACATTAAGCTATACAACCTACACTCAGTAATAAATGACAATTTCAGTAATGCAACCTAACTATGTACACTCAAAAAGCTCCCTCTGAAATTGAAATTATTGAAAATGCATTCAACAAGCTCTCCATGAACTTGAAATCAATGAAAACACATTCAAAAATCCCCCCCTGAGCTTAAAATCAATGGTAACACATTTAACATACATCACTCAACCTAGTCAAAGTTATTTGTGTACATAAATAATGATGGTTTAAAATAAGGAAGGTTCATGGAATAGGTGTCCACATTAGATATAATTAAACCAAATGAACATCGAAGATAAGAGTCCTACTCATTTTATTATGAATTATAGATAAATTTCAAGGAGAAATTTTATTTACTAAGTTGGATCTCCTTTTTGGATATCATCAAATCAAAATGAGACATGAACACATTCCCATTTTTTTTTATATCACATCAAGTTCATTATGAGTATTTGGTGATCTAATTTGACCTTATTAATGCACCTTTTACATTTCAAATATTGATTAATTCTATTTTCAAACCATTAGAAAATTTTTGTTAGTATTTTTTGATCAAATATATTTATATACACAAAATCTTGGGAAGAGCATGGATAACATGTTGAGAAGGTATTAAAACTATTGTAAGAGTGAAAAATATATGTAAATCCTTCCAAGTGTTCCTTTGGCAATTAATAAGTGGAATATTCACTATATTGTATCTCATGGTGTCAAAGTGGACCCCAACAAGATTAACGATATAATGAAATGGCCAATTCCCCAAAACCTAAAGAAAATTAAATGATGCTTAGGATTAGTAGACTACCATCACAAGTTTGTTGAAGATTATGGTCAATTAGGTGACAATTAGTAGCACCTATAACAACATTATTAAACAAGGAGGAATTTTATTGAACACAAAAAGAAATCAAAGGTTTTGAAAAAATTAAGAATTCTATGTATAAGACTCCTATCCTAGCCAAATTTGACTTAAAAAAAATTCTTTATTGTGAAGTGTGATCCATCAAGCCGTGGAATTGGTGTAGTTATAATGCAATAAGGAAGGTCCCTTTCCTTTGAGAGTATCCAACTTAAAGAAAGAACTTATTCAAACCAATTGATGAAAAATAAGTGTCGGTTATAATACATGTAGTTAAGAAATGGTGCCCTTACCTATAGGGTGTAATGAACATTAAATAATACAACAATGCAAATCTTTAATTATCTAAAGATTCATAATTAGATTATACCATGATAAAATTTAAATTATTCCTAATAATAAAATGGCTTACTTGATGGTAACTAAGAATAGCTTGCACAAAGGTTGAGATAGACTTGATGTGCTCGAGAATTCATCCTACTAACCATAAAAAATATGTGGAGGATGACTCTCCACCTAATTGTAGTCCTTTCCATTTTATTTATCTCAGTAGCGAGTCACCTCTAAGCCTTGATTCGACTACTATTCTATCCTTTCTTAGTCTTGTCTTCAATTGTGTAAGCAGAAGATTTCATTTTATCCTTCTCCTTATTTATATAGATTCCATCCATGATAAGAACCCAATCCCTAGGATCCACCTGTCATTTTGTATTTTTTTTTTTAATAAATTTTTTCTTTCCCATAAATATTACTTTTATTGTTTTTAATTTTATTATATAAACAATTATTATTATTATCATCATCATAACTAGATCCACCTGTTATTTTGTAATTTTATTTTTTATTTTAACTTTTTTCTTTCCCATAAATCTTACTTTTAGTGTTTTTCCTTTTAATAGATAAACAATTGTTATTATTATCATCATCACAAATATACTTTGTGTATTATTTCTTTTATTTTATACTTTGATTATTATTATTATTATTATTATTATTATTTACTAATGTGGGGCATTACATAGGAAACATTTCAAAGTAAAAATAGACCACAATAAATTGAGGTACTTCTTGGAACAACAATTATTTTTAGAAGGGAAATGACAATGGGTTAAAAATATGCTCTATTATGACTTTGAAATTATATACAAAAATAGAAATCAAAATATTCTGATAGATGCACTTTCAAGAAAAGATAGAGACTTGGAGGGTTTATTGTGTGCTATTTCCATTTTGCAATCTAAGTAGGTGGAAGAAGCAAGGATATAATGGAAACAAAATAAAATTTAAGTTATGCAAGATCATTCAACAAAAATAGGATGACCCAAGTCCATTAGATAAATTTGTGCAGAAGAATTATTTTTTTCTATATAAATAAACTATACTCATTTAAAATTTTCCAACTAAAATAGAATGTCCTTTATGAATTGCAAACTTCTCTCGTAGGACGACAATTGGGGTTCTCGAAAAATTATCATAGGATCATGTAGGATTTTTTGGGGAAGGACTTAGAGATAATGTTCAAAAGGTTGTGGCTAAGTGTGTGTTTTTTCAATAAAAATAAAAGAGAGGTAATCAAGACCCAAGGAATCCTACAACCATTAGCCATACTAAGTCAATTTTAGGAAGATGCTTTAGTGGATTTTATTATATGTCTATGCAAGTCTAAAGGAAAAAAAATGTCATCATGGCAGTAGGAGAATCATAATATTTATCTATTTTTCTCTCTTTATCATCCTTTTAAATCAAGTATAGTAATCACCACTTTCGTGGAAATAATTTAGGAGTTACATGGAATCACCAAAATTATTACAAGTGATAGAGATCTATTTTTCACTAGAAATTTCTGGACTAAATTATTTTCTTATTTGGGTGTTCAATTGGCTCATAATTCCTCTTTCCATCTTCAATCCAATGGGAAATCTAAGATCATGAACAAATTTATACAGGGGTTTCTTCATTTCTTTGCATATGATAAAAAAACACAAATTATAGGTCAAGTGGCTTCCCTTGGTATAATAGTGGTAAAATAAGTACATCCATACTTCATTAAAAATTTCCCCATTTATGAAAATTTATATACATCATCCTCCTACCATCGCATCAAACTTGAGAGGGAAATAAAAGGTTCAAGTGGTGGAGGAGTATATATATAACCAAGGAGAGATTCTCAAACTCTCAAAGGATAACTTGGTTATAACATAAAATAGGATGAAAGAACAATTAGGTACACATTGCAATGAAAGGAAAATTGAAATGGGGGATGAGTACTTTTAAGGCTACAAAATACAAACAAATGTCACTTAAGCAACAAAGAAGGACAACAAATTGGTTCCTAAGTTTTGTGTACCCTAATTAGTGTTGCAGAGAATTGGAAGTATGAATTACAAATTGGAGTTTCCTCCATATTCATGTGTACATATGGTGTTCCATGTGTCTTACTTAAAGAAGGTGATTGGAAACAAGATTCTAGTTTAAGATATTTTACCAAATATTAATTAAGAAGAGAAAATCATATTAGAACCACAAATAATCATTGAAACTAGGATTAATGTAGTGCCTCACTCTAGTCAGTCGACCTTGATGTTATATAAATCTTGATATAGTCTTATGGATCATACATTACTCCTTGTGGATATGATAGTAATTGTGATGCATCAATTTGGTGTTATTTTGGTTATGATGATGCCTATGATGAACCTGTTGATGACAGTGTGTAATCATGTCAATAAATTAATTATACATTGTCTTGTTGCATATTCTAAAGATTAGATTCTTACTTATAGTTAGAAATTATGTTGATGATTTTATTATAAGGATAATTCAATATGTGTAATTATGAATAACAATATGAGAATATATTATTGATTATTATTGAGTGTGCCAAGAGACCACCTGGATGCACCTGCATGTGATGAGTCAATGACCTCTGGTTTGATCGATTTCATATTATTGACACTAAAATTTAAGAGTTTAATTGATATTCTACCGTGGTTACTAATGAAATGATAGTGGTTGAAAGCATAGGTTAGTGCTTGGCCAAACGTCTCACACATGGTTGATAGGGATGTATAGGAAAAATGGAACTTCAGGGGAGGGGTGGGAAAACATCCTTGATTCCACCTGATAGCACTCCTACCATGAATTGGGCTGGAAGGTGTTGGGATAATTTCACCTTGAAACTCACAATGTCGTGAGGAAGGACCCAAAATTGGGTTTCTCATGAAGGTTTATTGGGGGTGGACATCAAGGTGGCTTCCTTGATCCTCAACACCATTAGTCTAACTATAGTGGGAGACACAAGAGATGACAATTGTATCCATCGTCATGCCCACTTGTTTCCCTCATAGTCATAGGATGCCTATGTTGAAGATTGTAACTAGGTTCAGTCTTCAAAAATTGTATTTGATACAATATCTATTGTACTTGTCAAAATAATAAAGAAAATAATTTTATATTATTATTAAATGACTTATTAAAGCATGGGTTTCATGCTTGGGTCATATTATTTTAGGTCAAATTCCCCATTGTGGGATTCTAGGATTTATTTTGAGTTTATAGATTCATTGTAGAATTAAATTGACTCATACTAGGCTTTTGAATCATGCAATTAGGTCAAGTATTGAGTCAAATATGATTTATGGATCCTCCACATCAGGTCAACCTTCAAGTGATCAAGTCAGCCTCAAGTACAGTAATTCGAACCCATAAGAATCCTATAAATACAGGTATATCGAGTTCATTTGGAAGCATCTCTCTCACACTCAAAAGTCAAGGAAGAGGTCAATTGGAGTGTGGTTTTGAGAAAGCTAATAGATTGGAAGAAAATATAAATTTTGATGCTACTCTCTCTCTCTCTCTCTCTCTCTCTCTCTCTCTCAAGTTCTATAGTTTGGAAGATCAAAGTCTCTTAATATTTGTGTGCTTTAGTTGCTGCCAATTGTTACTGCCAAGAGAAGAATAGGTCGAAGTTGATTTTACTAAATGTTGGTGCCTTGATAAATTGTATTGGGTAAAAATCAAACTCTTAGAACCAAGATAAAGTTCTTTCCTCCAAGATAAAATTTATATAAGTAAGGTTGAAGTTCCAAGGTCGAAGAAACTACTAGATAGTGTTGTTTCTACTTTTTTTGCTGTGAGGTTGAGGAAGGATCAAACAGAAGGCTGACTTGGTGTGGAGGAAGTACGAGTCAAGGTATAGAGTCTCAAGAATTACTATTTAAGGAAGAATTATTGATTGGGTTTTCCCCGAGAGTGGGGTTTTTCCCTGGTTCCTAGCCTACATATGGTGTCCTTGATCTATGTGCTTTTTCTTTGATATTTTCTTGATGAACTAAGAAGAAAGAAGATAATAAGAAATAAAGAATATCACAACTAAATAATTGAGAATAAGAGAATATTTTTTCCTTTCTAATTCTCTAA
The DNA here is from genome assembly GCA_034641835.2 of Pinus albicaulis. Taxonomy (NCBI): domain Eukaryota; kingdom Viridiplantae; phylum Streptophyta; class Pinopsida; order Pinales; family Pinaceae; genus Pinus; species Pinus albicaulis. The sequence continues at coordinate 183,536,826 of CM076574.1, forward strand.
CATGGTTTTAGAGCTTTGGTGAAGGAAGAAGGAAAAGTTAATCTCAAGGATTTTATCAATGAGACATAATAAATTTAATAAAGAAAACTATTTAGGGAAATAAGCCTTCATTACCTTCAAGAAATATGTCTAGAACTATCAAGGGAGAGAACAATCTTGAAGGAGCTTCAAATTATAGATCTTGGAAAAAGAGGATTGACCTAATCCTTGAATAGAACAAGGTCTTAGATTTGGTAAAGGAAAAAGTGAAGAAGCCCAAAGAAGACTCAAGTGATGGAGATAAGGTAAAATTTAGAGAATTGGAATTATTGGATATGAATTTGATGGTTGAAGGCATAAAGGATAACCGTGTACCATTCATATAAAATATTGATCATGCCCAGGAAATGTATGAATCCTTGTCAATACTATTTACCATCAAGAATATTGGAAAAGTGGCAAACCTGAAAAATGAACTAAGGACTAATAAGATGGCCAGGGAGGATATTGTATCCGCTTTCTTTGTGAAGATAGCAAGAATAAGAGATGAAATTCTTGCCATTTATGAAATTGTGACAGATAAATAACTTGTGATCACAATCATACTAGGGCTACCACCTACTTGGGGGGTGCATTTTCTTTAGGTCTCAACAGTTGGAAAGAAACTCCCACCTTTGAGGAACTACAGACAACCTGCAATCAATAAGAGTTAACTAAGGACTAAGGACTACTAAGATGGCCAAGGAGGATATTGTATCCGCTTTCTTTGTGAAGATAGAAATAATAAGAGATGAAATTCTTGCCATTTATGAAATTGTGACAGATAAATAACTTGTGATCACAATCATACTAGGGCTACCACCTACTTGGGGGGTGCATTTTCTTTAGGTCTCAACAGTTGGAAAGAAACTCCCACCTTTGAGGAACTACAGACAACCTGCAATCAATAAGAGTTAAGAATATCAATGGTAGCCAATAATGAAGAAGTCCCAAATGATTATGTTTCTCACTACAAGGGAAACTTCAAAAGTAAAGGGCCAAGGAAGAATGTTGATATGTCCTAGATTGAATGTTATCATTGTCATAAATGGGGCACTATAAAAGTGAGTGTCCCAAAAATCCTAGAAGCAAGAAAAGAGATAAATATCGTGCAAATGTGGTTGAAGAAGTATCCTCTCCCAAGAGAGCCAAGCCCAAAGAGAATGACATAAGGGGCCTACATTACTAATCCCATTGTTCCTAAATTTGATATTTCATTTGTATAATTTATGTTTAGTTATAGGTTAACATATTTTTGGAAAGACATTTTTCTTGTTTTATAAGTTTTTAGGTTTCCCTCAAAGATTTGGACGGAGCCCACAACAAATTATCAAGATAATTATCTCATTCCCTCTCAATTTAGTTTCATATACTTATTTAAATTTTTTATTATATTAAATACTAATAACATGTCTACCTATATTTCCTTGTATAAGAATTAACTTGTTGAATTCTTAAAGATCATGGAAGAAGGCCTAAAGGATTAAGAAATAATCCCTCACTAGAAAAAGCATTGGAATCATAAATATTTTTCAAAGTATCAAAGGCATGTCTTATATTATTAAGTCTTGTTATTCTCTTTGGTATATTCATTCTACACTACTAACTATTGTTGTGTCTAGCTCTATTGAATCTTAAAAAGTTTCTTGTTTGGGATGATTCATCATCTGATGAATCTACCCACCTTATATACCTATAATTTTTTGCATAAATATAATCCCAAAAAAGTTTATTTGGAAAACCCTAACCTAAGGGTATGTTGATAATTTGTGAAACACTAAACCAACGTAGGGTTATTAATGAAGAAATTGTTGTACTAATTGATATATTGGTAATGTCATGTTTGGTATTTTGATATGATCATGGAAGCTCTAACTTATTAGGTTTGAAAATATGTTGTTTGAAATATCTAACCTTTGACGTCTTGATAGAACAAGACTAGGTTTTGGTTAGGTCTACAAGAAAAATCCTTGTTATTAAAATTCGTAGGAAGGAAAATCTAGGTATATATTTCTTAAGTCCCTAGCTTAGTCTAGGTTAATGTATGTCTGATATATTAAATATTGTTTTATCATATGATATTATTATGCATGATGGCAATCTCCTAGATATATGTGTTGAACAAATTTATAATGGTCATAAGTTCTAGGGTTTGGAATCAAGCTCTCGTCAAATTTTGTAGTTCTAGGATGATGATTGAAGAATCTAAGGTTTTATATCTAATCCATAGTTATGATTAAATTCTCTATTGTGTGTATTCATCTGAATCTATATAATGTTTGTTGAGAATTTATCAATGGAAAATATAGGGTTTACATTTAACCCTAGTAGAAGTTATTTATGATGTGTTTGTTCTTATTGAAATCTATGGTTTACATTAAACCCTATTAAAAGTTATTCATGCCAAATTTTCCTTGATTAAGTGAAATATAGGGTTTACATAAAATCCTAGTAGATAGTCTATCATATGGCTTCCAAAAGTTATTAAATATTTTTCTTTTGGATCATTTCTAGGGATCGCTATATGACATAACTAATCTTCTGTCATCTTGATTGAAATGCTTATTGATTTAGGGTTTGTATAAAACTTGGGCTAGATGATTAAGTATTGAAGTATAGTCTCTTTTTTATTATTTAAAGCATAAATGCTTCTGTTACTATAAATTTTTTGTTATGAATAAATTCATGATTCTATAGAATTAGTTGTACTTGCTATCTAAGTTATGCAAGTGCATCATATTGGTGAATAATTTCGTAAGAGAAGTTAATATGAAGAGAAGGAAGGAAGCCGTGAAAGATTCTCCAACACAAAAGGAAGAAGTTAATCTTCATACATTAAGATGGAGCCTGTATAAAATAATTCTCCCTAGTTAAGAGGGATAACACAACATAATTATTGATTGGAGAATATATAATGGAAGACATGTTTCTACATGTGAAGTAGGGAAAAGGAATATTCTCTCAAAGATTCAATTGATAAATCCTATTGAGATAATTTGAATGGAAACATTGAAACCCTGAAGTTTTGCTTTTATTATATACTTGAAAGTATATTTCTGATTGGGGTTGTGTTTGTACAAGTGAATCTCTCGAAGGATTTGATAGCATGTTGGCTACCAAAAAGTTTTATTGTGAGAGATTGGTTATCCTTGATCTTCTACATCAAGGGGTGTTTAGGCTTTGTGAGTGAAAAATTTCCTGGGAAGACATTGGGTTGACAATTTGTGTTGATGTTTGGTAGGGAGGGTGGCATCGAGTGGATGTGCACCTAGTTCCCTAGTTTTATGGTTAGTAAGTAAGCCTAATGGTACCTATAGAGGCTGAAAGATTTAGTCCATATTAGTCCCACTTGGATAGATTGCCTTGGTTAGGAATCTAGTCCATGGAATTGTGGTTCCTAAATTGTTGAGTGACCAATGGATAGATTGCCTTGGTTAGGAATCTAGTCCATGACATTAAATTGCCTATAACATCTTGTATGAAATGTTATTTCAAGTTTTTTCCCCAAATTTTCTCAGAATCATTAAGTGGGATGAGTATTAGGAGTTATGTTATTTTTTGGAAGTGGATTTGCATCTTTTAGGATGTCGATCAACAATTGGTGCTCTTACTTGTTCCAATGTGTAAGCATACGAGCATTTTTCGCATTTCTGACTTTACCAGCTTTGAGTTTTGCATGTAAGAATTTTATGCATATTTTGTCACCCTAATATATCATATATTTATATTTTGATGTTGTTTTGAGTAATTTGGAAATTTATCTATCTCAATATATCTTTCTTGGATGAGTTTTCAATTTTTTGGTATTACTTGGTGAAAGTATGAATGTTGGGTATGTGTTATATTCTTTCCATGACTAAGCACGCGCCGGGGGGGGGGGGGGGGGGTTGCGATAGCCCCCCCCTTTGCGCTGTGCACAACGGGGGGCAGTATCTCTCCCTATCGGGGTCCGGGGAAACGCCCTGGCGAAAATTTTTGGTCCTTAATTTTTGGTGGGTAGTCCGTGCCCATGGTTTTGTGCATGGTTTTGCACATGGTTTTGGGGTATGATGGTTTTCAGCCCCTGGTATTTTTGTAGATTCGGTCAAGGGAACTACAGTTATGTTCTAATCTAGGGTTAATGGATTGGGGTTTATGTATGCTTCGGCATGTATATATATGTGTTGTAAAACTAAAAGGAATATAATGAAAAATCAAGTTGGTCGTCCTGATTTGGGATCTAGGGGAAAATCTCTATGTTTATCTGTTTTATGTTTTATGCTCTCGCTATTGTTTATTTTCTGTTATAATATTTGTGTGTAGATAATTTTTGTTCATGGTTAAAACCTACATTTGGTATCAGAGCTGTTTTGGCTTCAAGGGGACGCCTTTGTTGCTGAGGGTTTTTTTTTTCTCGGGCCTAAGGTAGACCTTATTCAGTGGGAGATTTGCGGGATCGATTCTTCAGGTGAAAGAAGATGGTGAGCGGTGGGAAGATAGAGATCGAGAAATTTAATGGTCAGAGTTTTGAGTTATGGAAGCTCAAGATGGAGGATCTACTGGTGGATAAAGATCAATGGATCGCGGTAGATCCAGGTACTAAACCAATGGCAATGTCAGATGAAGACTGGAAGAAACTAGATCGGAAGGCTAAGAGCACAATACGGTTGTGTGTCTCAGATTCAGTATTGTTGAATGTATCTAGGGAAAATATGGCAAAGAATTTTTGGGAAAATCTTGGGACTTTGTACCAATCTAAGTCTTTGGTGAATAATTTGTTCCTGCGGAAAAAGCTGTATAACCTGAGGATGAAGGATGGAGACTCGGTGACAGGGCATCTGAACACCTTCAATACTATGGTAAGTCAATTGTCATATGTTGATATTAAAATCTCAGATGAAGATAAGTGCATCAATTTTTTGTGTTCTCTACTAGACTCATGGGACAGTCTGGTTATTGCAATAGGTATAAATAAAACTACCTTGAATTTTGATGACATTGTCTCAGCCTTGTTGTCGGAGGAAATGAGATGGAGAAATATGGAGGGCCAGAATGGATATGCCTTATCTGTACGAGGAAGGTCCCAAAACAGAAACAAGAATAAGGTTTAAAGTGGGAGATCAAAATCTAGAGGGAGATCTAAATCTCTTGGAATGTTTGTAAAGGTATGCTGGAAATGCGGAAATGAAGGGCACTACAAAAGGGAGTGCAGATCTAAAGCTCCTGAGAATGGAAAGGGATCTGATGATGCTCCTTCTGCAGAGTCAAAAACCACCTTGGATGAAGGTGGGGATGTGTATTTGGCTCTTCTTCAAATACACATGTATATCATGAGTCATGGTTGATTGACTCAGGTGCATCCTTTCACTTCACTCCCCATCGGGAGTGGTTCTGCGAGTATGAGAAATATGATGGTGGTGATGTCTTCCTAGGGGATGATAGGAAGGCCAGAATCGTCGGATGTGGAAAGGTAAAGCTGAAGCTGCAAGGTGAAAGGATTAGAACACTTCCTGGTGTTTTTCATATTCCTGCATTGGCCAGAAATCTGATTTCTGTAAGCAAGATGGATGATGCAGGTGTAAAAACAGTGTTCAAGAAAGATGCCTGCAAGATGGTTCGGGGAGCACTGGTATTAATGTGGGGAGTTCAGACTGGAACTCTGTACAAGCTACAAGGTAGCACTGTTATTGATGGGTGTAATAGTTCTATGGTTCTTGAAAGTGGAGCGGAAAGCCTAGCTGCCTCTGGAGAAAAGACCATGCTATGGCATCAAAGGCTTGGACATATTGGAGAGAAGGGCCTTCAGATACTATATAGAAATGGTATGGTAGAAGGTATGTTTAATTTCTCTTTGGATTTCAATTTCTGTGAAAATTGTGTATATGGGAAGCATAATCAGGTGAGTTTTCCTTCTGGTGCTAAGAGGGCGAACAAGATATTAGAACTTGTGCACAGTGATGTGTTTGGACCTGTGTCAGTTCCTTCACTGGGAAAGTCTATGTACTATGTTTCATTCATACATGACTTCTCAAGGAATACGTGGATATATTTCTTGAGGAAGAAATCTGAAGTCTTTGAGAGATTTAAAGAATTTAAGGCTCTGGTGGAAAACCAGACATAGAAGAAGATAAAGGCGCTAAGGACAGATAATGGTGGGGAGTTCTACAAGAAGGAATTTGAAGAGTTCTGTAAGAAGTGTGGTATAGCACGATAGAATACTACTCCATACACACCTCAAAAAAATGGAGTTGCAGAAAGAATGAACAGAACATTGATGGAAAAGGAAAGAAGCATGCTCAGTGGTACCAGGTTAGGACAAGAATTCTGGGCAGAGGTAGTGGAGACTGCATGCTATCTGGTTAACAGATCACCTTCATCAGTGTTGGAGGATTAGAGTCCACATGAGGTATGGACTCGTAAGAAACCCTCTCTTTAACATCTAAGGGTATTTGGATGTGATGCATATGTACATGTTCCAAAGGAGAAAATGATCAAGTTGGATAAATCTGAAAGGTGCATCTTTATTAGGTATAAGGATAGTTTAAAAGGTTACAAGCTTTGGAACCCAGAAACAAGGAAGGTTATGTATAGCCGAGATGTGGTGTTTAGAGAGGTGAAAGATGTTTTTAAACATGAATTCATACCAAATGAACCTCAGAAGATAGAGTTTGAGCTAAAGGAGTATGAATAAGACTCTACAGCAGAAGAAGATTCAGAAGAGGAAGAGCCACAAACTCCATCTTTGAGAATATCAGTTCGAGAAAGAAGGCAACCAGAAAGGTATAGTCCATCTGCTTTCTGTTTAGGTTTTTCCTTAACTATAACTGATGATGATCCCAGAATTGTCAGGGAGGCAGTAGATTCAGAGGATGGAAAACTCTGGAAGGAGGCCATGGTTGATGAAATGGCATCCTTGCACAAAAATGAGGCATGGGATCTAGTGGAGTTGCCGGCTGGAAGGAAGCCCATCGGGAGAAAATGGGCGTTTAAGAAGAAGATGAATGTAGAAGGCAAGGTGGAGAAATACAAAGCTCAGTTGGTAGAAAAATATTATTCCCAGATGCCGAGAATTGATTTTGGTGATATTTTTTCTCCTGTCGCCAAATTTACTTCTATTAGATTACTTTATTTGTTGTTGCTACATTTGATTTTGAAATAAAACAAATGGATGTAAAGATAGCATTTCATCACGGGGATATATAAGAGGAGATCTACATGAAGCAATCTGAAGGATTTGTGGTTAAGGGTAAGAAAAAACTGGTATGCAGGTTGAAGAAGTCTCTGTATGGGTTAAAACAGTCACCAAGGATATGGTATCAGAAATTTGATACCTATATATGGGAACTTGGTGTTGGGCTGTGAATACAACCACTTCTTAACACTTATTTCATCCATTTTCACTCTTCTTTATCATGTCATTTATTATAATTTATCATATAAATCCATTTTATAGTGATTTATGCTTTTATGGATGAATATTATTTATTCTCCTTTATTTTTAATAAATTGATTATTATTATGCATAATTTTATCAATGATGGTTTATTAATATCATTTATCATTTTAGCCTCCAAGATATTTCCTAATTACAGATTTGATTTCCAAATCATCATGAAATATTCCAACTAAGAAATTCGCTGGAATAAGAAGTGACAGTTTTACGGTTAAGATTTTGAGCAAATGAAGAAGAATCTGGAAAATCCGGAACATGGGTTTTGTCCAGAATGGACCCAATTAACTTTTTTAAAGAATTGTTTGCCAAAATTTGGCCTGTATTGAGAGATATGCAGGGTTCTTTGAACATGATTTTCTCAGTTCTGTTGTTGCGACCGTCCTCCAAATCTCAGCTGCAAAGCCAAATTCGCCTTGTTCTTGTTGAAAGATTGTTGTAAATGTATTTTTTGGTTGATAAAGTTGTTGGGTGCAATCCAATATTGTTATGGGAGATCATACTTGCTATTTAATTTCTCCTCCTTCTGATTATAAAAGGAGAAGCATGTATTGTGTATTGGGAGAGAATGGAGAGACTTTTCTTGTTGTAATTTGCAGAATTTTGTATCGACTCTTGTTAAGAGAGTACGAGCTGTTTGTAACATTGTTCATGCTTGATTAATAAAAGAGTTTGTTCTCGTACCATTTCTCAAACGCTGGAGTAAAGCGCAGCATCATTTCATCGGTGGTTGAGGGCCCAGCCCTGGTGGAATCATTCTGCTGTTTGTATTTCTAGTTCTTATTTACTGTCATGTGGAGTGCGTTTAATGTTTATTGCAATTACAGAATTGGTTTATTGTTGTTAGATCAAGCACAGAGTCATTGCTAGTTCATTCTTTAACAAGTACCACATGTGTTGATCAGTTATCTTATTATCATTAAACAACTTTGCTTTCTATTGCTGTTCACTGAATTTGTGATTTGTTGTTGCATAGTGATTGACTGTCGACAAGATTGAAGCGTGAAGAGTTAGTTTTTTGATGACATCAGAATCGTAGTTGCTGTTCATACTGCTGCTCCATTTTCTATTCATTGTTTGTTTACAACTTTCGATTTGCAAATAGATGAGTTACAGTTACATGTTGTTGTTCCTTTTCAGTTTGCGTTCCTTTTAAATTTCTTTTGTTTAATCTGCTTGTGTTTCATTTGCTTTAAGATTTCCAACTATCGAGGATAGAGGATTTTTCTTCCAAGTCCCCAGAATTGGTAATCTTGCATCGATTTCTAAGGGAAAGAGTTATTGCTACTGCATCCCTGATCGATGTTCTGCAAGATTGAAGCAGCTTAATCTTTCCATTCTTGTTATTGTAATTAGGTTTCTTTTCAAGAATTTGTTACTTTTGTATTTGTTATTTTATACTACATCTTCACAGCATTGCTCTTGGATGAATTGTAGCCTCAGACAGAGTACACTCTTGAAATAAAAAGTCACTCCCGGATTAATAATTAATGTGAGATAAATAGGTGTTAAAAGATACCTTTTATGCCTCGACATTTTGGTGCCGTTGCCGGGGAGAGTGTATGCTATTTAGAAGGAGTGATGCACATTTGACCTCTTTTCTGCTTGGGAAGAATTTGGTTTTAAAGATGGAAGGTAAGAACCTGCGGACCGAGTAAGGAACATACTTGCTCACTGCCCGCTTCACAACAGAATTGGGTAATTTTTTTTTTCTTTAGGTAGGAATGAAGGCTTGTTGTTTTAAATGACTAGAAAATCTAAGCAAGACAAAATTCCTCCCAAATCTGAAAAACCTAAGGGGCTGGTGACCCTTCGGAGAAGGACCTTTATTGATGAAATTTTTAAGAAAACTGAATCTCAGCCATCAGTAGGACCTAGGAAAGTTATTTCTAGACAACCTACTACTTCCTTTCAGGCCACAGAGTCACCATTTGTAGCCTTTGCTGAGATACATATCTAAACAGAAGAGACTGAGCAAGATTCTCAAGAAATTGAGAATTTTTGCCCAATTTTTTTTTTACAAGAAGAGAAGTTGGCCTCTCATACCCTACTATTTATCAACATGCATTTTTCAAATTTGGGTATGTATAGAGGCCTTATTTTGAAAATTTCTCCACTGAGAATACTCTTATACATAAGCATATTCGATTTTCAAAGAAGAGTAGATTAGTGGAGAAAATAAAATAAATAAGGAAATAAAATAAACACATTTTTTTATTATTTTATTTTTTTGAAAATAGTTGTTTCTTTGTTGCAACATGTTGTGCAAATCAACATTGATGATAAATATTCTAATTTATTTGTGTATGTAGATGAATTATATTGCAAATAAAAATTCTACAAACACTTATATTCATTTTTATCATCAATATGGAAAAATTTCTTGAATATCATTTTTTTGGCTTGCGGGCTTGATGAAATTCTTGAAAAGAAAGTTGGGACAGTCATGTTTTCGGGGATAAAAATTGAATATTTTTAAAACCTGTTTCTATCCTAAGTATCCCTTGATGTCTAATTTCTAACCAAATTTGAATCACTCCATTTTTATTTGAAACGAAAAAGTTAGAACCAAAACATTGACAGGGTGTCTAGTAGGTAGCTCAACGATAGAGTTGGGACAGTCAGTTTTTGGAGGCCTAAATGATTATATTTTTAAAACCTCTTTCTATGGTGGATTCCTCTATGAATATAGGTTACAACTCAATTTGAATCACTAAATTTTGATATTGTATGAGGAATTTATGACCAAAATACTGACTGCCTATCATAAATCAGCACTCTTGAAACTCTATTTTCTCGGTTGTTCCTTAACATATTTGACCCATCAATTCTTCTTTTTTTCAAAACCTGTTTCTATTGGAGGTCAATAAATGATTATAATTTAAGCTCCAATTTGAATCAGTTCAATCGGCCATTAAACGAATAATTTATGCATGAAATACCAACTTTTGGTCTGAGCTGGAAAATCGAAAATGACTCTATTATGCAGGTTGTTCTAAGAAAATTTAACATACCATTACATGGAATTATTAAAACCTATTTCTATTGGAGATAAAACTTTGAATTAGCTTTCATTTGGCTTTTGAATCACTCGAATCGGACGAAAAACAAAGAAGTTATGATTGAAACACTGCTGGTTAGCATGATTGGCCACTTCTCTCCCGCAGGTAATAAATTAATTTTACTTTGTCCGTGGATTTGTTCTACAGAGTAACTACTTGTTAGTTTTTTGCATAATTCTTGGATTAAGGGAGCCTGTACACCTCTCTTTCTTCATGATTTAATTTTTTATTGCAAGTAGAGACTCGTTTTTTTTGCAGGTCTTACGAGAACAAAGAAGGTCAATTTATGGACGAGTGATTCTTGAAAGAAATTTTAGTAAAACAAGGGCATTTCATCCAGTTCATTACCTAACAAATTAATAACAAGAAGAAATGAAGAATTTGTTTCCATTTGAAAATTCATGTCACTGCTGCCAAACATTTTTCAAAAGATCATTTTTTTCCATTAATAGATTTGACATTCTCTTATAAATAACATCATAACTGTTGTAACTTAATAAAATGTTGTTTCTTTTCTGATTTCTTTTATGTTTTTGTGTTTCAGGTGTTAATCTCTTCAAATTATAATTTCCGTTCCAGATGCAATTGAACAATAAGGATGCCACCATGCAAGTTTCAGTTACAGAAGGCAATTCTTCAGTAGCACCAATTCTGTAAAAAAATACTTTTTCTTGAAACCTGTACAATAAACTTTCCTTTCTATTTGATTTGACTTGCTTGGAAATGGATTGCATTTTTTTTTTCATTTTTGCGTGTTTATATTTGTTTGTTTTTCCTCTTAAGGGACAGTTATTGTTCCTCTTAAGGAACCGCCATTGTTTCTCTTAAGAAGCAATGCGTTTATGTGTTTATTTTTGTTGTTCCTTCTAAAAGGAACAACATTTTCGCTAATTAGTTTTGTTGTTCTTTTAAAAAAGAACAACATTTTTTTTGCATGATTTCGCTGTTCCCTTCAAAAGGAACAGCACCGCATGTTTTTGTTGCTCCTTTGAAAAGGAACAACACCGCTTGTTTTTGTTGTTCCTTTCAAAAGGAACAACAGTTTCGCTGTTCCCTTCAAAAGGAACAGCACCGCATGTTTTTGTTGTTCCTTTCAAAAGGAACAGCACTGCATGTTTTTGCTGTTCCTTTCAAAAGGAATAGCACCGCTTGTTTTTGATGTTCCTTTCAAAAGGAATAGCAGTTTTTCTATTCCTTTCAAAGCACCGCTTGTTTTTGATGTTCCTTTCAAAAGGAACATCAGTTTCGTTGTTCCCTTCAAAAGGAATGGCACCGCATGTTTTTACTGTTCCTTTCAAAAGGAACAACACCGACTGTTTTTGCTGTTCCTTTCCAAAGGAACAACATTTTCGCAGATTGTTTTTATTGTTCCTTTCCAAAGGAACAACATTTTTTGAGTGCATTTTTCTTGTTTGTGAACAATTTTTTGAGGTTTTTTTTGGAATTTATCATGACTTTTTGAAAGACAAACATACAATTTATTAAAGGATACACAATCATACAAATTAAAGCTTACTGTAATCAGCAAATCAAAAGAAATCGTCATTTTTAAGAAAGTTGTTTAGTAATGATAAGAAAAAGGAAAAAGGGACATAATCAATAACATGATTTTGTTGTCTTATTACCACTAAATTCATATGATCGATTATATTTATCATGTTTGTTTTTCTCATATTTTATAACTTTCTTTGATTTTTACTTATGGAGTAGGAGCAAGGGCATATTTTTTTCTATTGAGCTGTTCAGACTTCTTCCACCATCCCTACTTTTAAGGAGTGCTGAGCCATCCTTTATGAATAAATAGGAAAATGCTATATGAAAAGAAAAATATTTACATATTTCATTAATAATTTTATAATTTGGCAGATGGAGGATAGGGGGTCTCATCAAGAGCCGACCTACCATGTTCATAAGGAAGCAAGTGAAGTGGCATTCCCATCATGGCCACCAAACCAGGGATATGGTCCAATAGACAATTGAAAAAATTAAGAAGTCCTTGGAACAGGAGGTCTCATCACGAGCCGGCCTGCCCACTTTTCACTTCTTCCCGGTGAATGGCATTGTCATTTATCTGGTCACCAAACCAGCACAATGGCCTCCGTTATGACAATTAACAAGCACTTCCTCAGTATAAATAAAGGACAATGGTTCCGTGGGTAAGAAATCAACTCTGTCAAGGTTATGGACACCTGTGGGAAATAGAGCTCTGATGATGGTATTGGAGTCACATTTATACACATAAATATTTATATTTAACCCTTTTCCTATATCTATATTTAAAAATCAAATGAAAGTATGAATATTTTACCTTTACTTATGAACCTATGATACATGAAAATCATTACAAATCGATCATATTAGTTTGAAATGGTAAATAATGCATTTGTACTTATGTTTATCTTAAGCTGTCCCTTCTCCTTATCCTTGAATCATTACAAAATGCTTCTATATCTGTTTACGATTTATCACATGCATGGATTTTAGTAATGTGATAATTTGTTGATCATATCATAAGTGTGTATGCCTTTCCATGCTGTATAAATTGTTGTGCAGTACATTACTCTTTTATTTTGCTGATTTGCCACAATATTCATACTGCATTTCTACAGCATTTTTTCTGCTTGAATTTTTTTTTGCATGCATCTTATCTATTGCCATTCCAAACTAAAACTGTGGATTCAAGAAAATTGCATGCATAATTGTGATTCGTTTACAAGAGAACAACAAGTATGGGAGAAAATTATATTCGCAACATGATCACTATTGCAACTAATCAAGGCTCGCGAATGCACACAATTCTTCAGACATGATGTGTTTTCATGGCTTCTACCTTTTGCATCACTTTCAGTATCCGCGCAGCCTACATCAGCTTCAACAAAGGCCAGTCCTTACATGTCCTTCCACATTTTTTTAGAGGTAACACTTGAGGTAAAAAAAGCATAATTTTCTGATTTATTATGAATTTAGGAGAATTTCATGAACATCCATTGAGCATTATTTATCATCATTCATTCCATATCTTTACCACTTCCCATTTTTTAGACACGTCTTATCTTTCAGTTTGGGGGAGTGTTGATTTATTTCATTTCTTTCTTGTGACCATGTCCATAATATTCTTTATCATCCATGGATATTCTTATTCATTCTCAACACCTCCCTTATTCCATGTTGTTTTACACCAAACATAGATTTCAACAGATTGTAGCAACCACCTCTCTTTTTTTTCTAGCATTGCATGAGGACATGCTAATTCTTCAGTTTGGGGGGGGGGAATTTCTACACATGATGGATGTTTTTTACTTTCTTTCTCATTTAAGGCATACAATTTCATTTGTATATAGTGCAGAAATTGTTTCACATATATCTTTAAAACTTGAACTGAATTCTTGTGATTTCTGGATAACAAAGAGGTATCATTAAAAGACACAAACCCAGATAATTTCACATTAAATTAGTTCATAAAATTTCTAAAATTATGCACTATCACCTACAACCATTTTTTTTTATATATCTCATGATCCATGTATCCAAACGATCTGATTTTTGAAGAAATGGTTAATGAAGTTTGCTGTTACTTATGTTACATTTTTCTGCAACTTCATATACATATAGTTGAATGTCAACTGTAAAAATTGTTATGCCTTTATCAAGATTTCTAAAATTGAATATTCATTATTTGAGGAAACATGCATTTGTTCCATCCATTTCATGAGTTGGGTTGAACAATTTCCTTTGCTTGGTTAACACATGAGTTTTGTCTTTGGATTGCATGAGGACATGCAACATATTCAGTTATGGGTTGCATGAGGGCATGCAATATATTCAGTTTGGGGGTATGTTGGGCCGTGAATATGACCACTTATTAACACTTATTTCATCCATTTTCACTCTTCTTTATCATATCATTTATTATAATTTATCATAAAAATCCATTTTATAGTGATTTATGCTTTTATGGATGAATATTATTTATTCTCCTTTATTTTTAATACATTGATTATTATTATGCATAATTTTATCAATGATGGCTTATTAATATCATTTATCATTTTAGCCTCCAAGATATTTCCTAAATTACAGATTTGATTTCCAAATCATCATGAAATATTCCAACTAAGAAATTCGTTGGAATAAGAAGTGACAGTTTTACGGTTAAGATTTTGAGCAAATGAAGAAGAATCTGGAAAATCCGGAACATGGGTTTTGTTCAGAACGGACCCAATTAATTTATTTTTAAGAATGTTTTGCCCAAATTCGGCCTGTATTGAGAGATACGCAGGGTTCTTTGAACACGATTTTCTCAGTTCTGTTGTTGCGGCCGTCCTCCAAATCTCAGCTGCAAAGCCAAATTCGCCTTGTTCTTGTTGAAAGATTGTTGTAAATGTATTTTCTGGTTGATCAAGTTGTTGGGAGCAATCCAATATTGTTATGGGAGATCATACTTGCTATTTAATTTCTCCTCCTTCTGATTATAAAAGGAGAAGCATGTATTGTGTATTGGGAGATAATGGAGATACTTTTCTTGTTGTAATTTGCAGAATTGTGTATCGACTCTTGTTAAGAGAGTACGAGCTGTTTGTAACATTGTTCATGCCTGATTAATAAAAGAGTTTTTTTCTCATTCCATTTCTCAAACGCTGGAGTAAAGCGTAGCAGCATTTCACCGGTGGTTGAGGGCCTGGCCCTGGTGGAATCGTTCTGCTGTTTGTATTTCTAATTCTTATTTACTGTTGTGTGGAGTGCGTTTAATGTTTATTGCAATTACAGAACTAGTTTATTGTTGTTAGATCAAGCACAGAGTCATTGCTAGTTCATTTTTTAACAAGAACCACATGTGTTGATCAGTTATCTTGTTATCATTAAACAACTTTGCTTTCTGTTGTTGTTCACTAAATTTATGATTTGTTGTTGCGTAGTGATTGACTGTCAATAGGATTGAAGCATGAAGAGTTAGTTGTTTGATCACATCATAATCATAGTTTCTGTTCATACTGATGTTCCATTTTCTATTCATTGTTTGTTTACAGCTTTCGATTTGCAAATAGATGAGTTACAGTTACATGTTGCTGTTCCTTTTCAGTTTGCGTTCCTTTTAAATTGCTTTTGTTTAATCTGCTTGTGTTTCATTTGCTTTAAGATTTCCAACTGTCGAGGATAGAGGCTTTTGCTTCCAAGTCCCCAGAATTGGTAATCTTACATCGATTTCTATGGGAAAGAGTTATTGCTATTGCATCCCTGATCGATGTTCTGCAAGATTGAAGTAGTTTAATCTTTCCATTCTTTTTATTGTAATTAGGTTTCTTTTCGAGCATTTGTTACTTTTGTATTTGTTATTTTATACTACATCTTCATAGCATTGCTCTTGGATGAATTGCAGCCTCAGACAGAGTACACTATTGAAATAAAAAGTTGCTCCTGGATTGATAATTAATGTGAGATAAATAGGTGTTAAAAGATACCTTTTTTTGCCTCGACACTTGGCTTCACCAGAAGCAAGGAGGATCATTTTGTTTATTTTAAATTAATTGGTGACCGTGTTATTTATTTGGTCTTGTATGTGGATGATATGTTGTTGATTGGAAATGACAAATAAATTTTCGAAGATTTGAAGACCCAACTCTTCTCCAAATTTGACATGAAGGATCTTGGTGCTGCAAACTATATTTTGGGCATGAAAATTAAGAGAGATCGGGCAAAGAGGAAGCTCTGGTTAAACCAGAGGAAGTATGTTGAGACTATATTGCAGAGGTTCAATATGCAGGATAGTAAACCGGTGAATGTTCCTATTCTTGTAGGTGTAAAGTTGTCTGCTGAACAATGTCCCAAGACACAAGAAGAAGAGGAGGATATGTTCTGTGTTCCATATGCAAGTGCAGTGGGTAGCCTGATGTATGCAATGGTCTGTACTAGACCAAAAATTGCACATGCAGTGGGAGTATTGAGCAAGTTTATGTCAAACCTAGGGAAGGAGCATTGGACAGCAGTGAAGCGGGTTTTCAGATATTTACGTGGCACTAGTGATTATGTCTTGTGCTACTAGGGAAGACCAGGATTGGAAAGAATGTTAGACATTCGTGGTTTTGTTGATGCAGACTGGGCTGGAGATCTAGACCAAATAAGATCTACAAGTGGGTATGTGTTTAGCCTATTTTTAGGCGCAATCAGTTGGATGAGTAAAGACAGTTTGTAGTGGCTCTTTCAACTACAGAGGCAGAATACATAGCAGCCACTCATGCAAGCAAGGAAGCAATTTGGTTGCAGAGATTGTGTTCAAGTATGGGGTTGGTACAACAAGCTATAAGGATAGACTGTGATAGCCAAAGTGCAATTTTCTTAGCTAAGAAACATGCTTATCATTTAAAGACAAAGCACATTGATGTTCAATATCACTTTGTTAGAGATATGGTTGAGGCTAAAAGGGTGTTGCTAGTAAAGGTGGACACTTTGAAGAATGTTGCAGATGCATTGACGAACTTTGTGAGCACTCAAAAGTTCTCTTGGTGTAGAGAAACAATAGGTGTTGAAGAATTGGGCCAATGACTAAGCTCTCCTGTGGCCCCCTGCGGAAAGAAAACAACAAGTGGGAGAATGTTGGGTATGTGTTATATTCTTTCCATGACTAAGCACGTGTGAGGTGGTAAGAGGGGGGGTGATAGCCCCCCCCCCCTTGCGCTGGGCACAACGGGGGGGTCATAGGGAGGGCGGTAGTCCCCCCTTTCGGGGTCCGGGGCAGCACCCCAGCGAAAATTTTTGGTCCTTAATTTCCGGTGGGTAGTCTGCGCCCATGGTTTTGTGCATGGTTTTGCACATGGTTTTGGGGTACGATGATTTTTGGCCCCTGGTATTTTTGTAGATCCGGTCAAGGGAACTATGGCTATGTTCCAATCCAGGGTTAATGGATTGGGGTTTATGTATGCTTCGGCATGTATATATATGTGTTGTAACACTAAAAGGAATATAATGAAAAATCAAGCTGGTCGTCCCAATTTGGGATCCAGGGGAAAATCTTTGTGTTTATCTGTTTTATGTTTTATGCTCTCGTTATTTTTATTTTCTGTTATAAGATTCATGTGTAGATAATTTCTGTTCAGGTTTAAAACCTACAATGAAAGCGTTTTCTGCTAACAGTACCAATTTCATGACAAATTTCTGCAATATTTTGAGAGTCAATTGATGGTTTCTCTCTCAATAACTGATACTGTGATTATTTCCAATATAATGGTGATGATTTATGGATTTTCCTATTCTTTGTACTACCATTTATGCTTAATCATTTTCCAATTGAGTGTCCATAGAAATAACTATCTTTATGTGGTGCCCATGGGAAAAATATGTAAATGACATTTTTTGTGTTTTATTTGAATGAAGTTATGAATCTTAATTGAAATTTACTATGACAAATATGGCCCAAGAATATGAATTGCTTATTAGCCAAAAAAAATCATATATGCCAACCTATTATTCATACCAAGAAAAAGACATGAAATAGATAGGGATAAATGTATTGAATTTGGTTGTTTTGAGGATGCTTATTGCAAGTTTGTTCCATTATATTTTAGTGATTTTTAATTGTGATGAGGTTCCCTATTTCATAGGCAAGCAACATGGTTTGACTTAATCGATACTTCACATCGGTCAATCAATTGGGCATTGCTCCTGGGTGAAGACGAGATCTTCACACTAACAAGGCATAACATAATAAAAGTAGGTTTAAGGATCATCATATTGAAATTTTGAGTTACAAAGAAAGATATGATTGTTGAAGTTTGATTTAAAGATTTGGATCAATTTTAGCAAACTCCTTTCTAGATTTCACATAAAATTAATTATAAAATTTCAAGCAAACAAAAATGAAAAATAGTAAATTAGTGAATGTCACATAACCTAAACCATGCCTTAAAATTAAGTTATTATTATTATTATTATTATTATTATTTGTTTGTTTTAAATATTAATTTTACTATTTTTCTCATGAATACTCATTCATCCTTGTGAGAAAATAAGCCTTGAAATTAACTTGACAAAGAATAGAAATTTGTAATTAATTCCATGAAAGTTTCCATGTTTGTGAGATGTACATTTCATAGTCACATCATCTAGAGATCGTCACTAGAGCAAGCTTTCACAATGCTAAAGGAATAATCCATGCTAGAGGATTGAAAAAGGGAGGATAATAATTGAAGGTTGAGTGTAACTTCCAGTAGGGTATTCTCTATGTGAATTCCATTTGTCATTAGAATTTTCTAGAGTTTTCATTTATATATGTTGTTGGAGATATTTTACTTGAGTTTGTAAGTGAAATAATAAAATCACAACATAAACTACAATAATTAATCAAACATGCATGCTTATGAATATGACACAATTATTTAACTTTACAACTTGGACCCTGTTTTCACTCCACCAGATTCCCAAGGTTGAGGAAGGAATCCCAACAGAGGTAACCACAGACCAAGATTTTGACTTGGTATCTAGCTCTACCAAGTTGGAGAGGGCTCTCTCCACAAAAATCATAACCAAGAGGGCTGGATGAAAAAGGTTTTAGGCTAGCTAGTAAGTGCAGAAGGGTTTGACTTGTTTTGATTTGGGGTTGGGCTCACTGGATGAGGATTAGGTCAAGGGAACTAGATTAGGGAAAATGACATGGAATTGCAATCCATTCGATAAGGCAAGGTAGGTAGAAAGCTCAACACTTAAAGGTGATTTGGTGAGATGGATTAAGACTTATGAGGAGCTAGGAAGAGCATAGGAGATGAGTTCTTCCTAAAATGAATAAAATGGACAAATTATGAAAAATTTCCCAAAACAGAGCATGAAAAACATGTATTCTACCTATCAACTTGAAATTTATCATATAATAGACATGAAAATATTATGAGCTTACAAAACATTCATACAAATTATCACAGAGAAAAAACTATGCCAAACATTCATACCACATGAATCCCAAGGAGATAACTACAATTTTTCATTAATATCGAGGCCAAACTGGTTCTTGATCAATACACTAGCATCCAAAATGATTCCAAACTTTGACTCTTGTGAATAAATAAGCTAAATAGACCTTAAAAACACTTCCACTAATCCATATGCGTCTAATCCATGAGTTGAGGGAGATATTACACAAAAACCATAACTGATAGCTAGAGTATAGGATGAGAAAAGTGACTCTTTCCTATCTCTAATGAACTGATTCATTACACCTCAACTGGTTGACTTACCTAATGTATTTACCCTATATGAAAGTAAAAAAATGATATTTAAATTCATATTGACCATTTAAATAATTAAATTCCTCATTTTATAAAACTAAAATTCAAACTAGAGAGAAACTTCAAAATTTTTTGAAGATTGTGTAAAATACATTTTCCTTGTCAAACGCACAGCGTCCAGGCAGAAAATTGACCTCTGTTTAAGGTTGATTTTGAGTGCCTTCCCAGTGTCCAAATCAGCTCCATGATAGCTCATTGGAAATACCTTTGAGTATATTTTCCAAAAATACCTTTATTTTTCAAAATGGTGCTCATTTTCCCTATCAAAAACATTTTCTCCCAAGACTGGTAAACGCGCTACGACCAAGCAGATTTAGAGGCAAAAACATGAAATTTTGATGGTGTTTTGAGCTTTTGATGGACCAGTTCTCCTCCAAAAACTCTAATAATTTATAGGGTTTATTTCCTCATTAATATGAACATGTTGGTGGTGGAAATTTGTCATTTGGAGGTCCCAAAAAAGAGCGTAGCAGCTAGGTCGCTATGCATTTAGGAAATTTTTTGTGTGCAAAAATACTCAAAAACACAGAAATGAAAAAAATGCTAAGTGTGCCAAAATTTTGTCAAAATTGTGAGGGTAATTTCTCATCAAGTGTTTGAGGCATGGAGTGACACCTCAGCATGTATGTATAACTTCTTTTTCTCCCCTTTCTTGGTCAAATTTTCAATTTTAGCATTAGATATTTTGAGCTTGGCCAATGCAATTCTCTCTTTCTGTGCATGAAGTTTAACCCTTGTCCTCAACAAGTAATTGTCCTTATTGGCCTTCTCTAGCAAATTCTTCAAATTCAGATTGGCTCTATCAAGCCAGGTTCCCTGTTCTTGCTGATTTCTAGGGAAATTTGTTCATTTGGTGTGAGCTGGTCTACTAGGTCAACCTCCCTTTGTCTCTCTAGGGCTAGAGCTCTTTTCAGCCCTCTAGTCCTTGGTCTCTGTCTTGGAGGCTGATCCTCCTCATCATCAAGTTCACCAAACCTTTCCAATGTTTCCTCAAGAAAGGCTTTAGCCTTTTCTACCTCACTTTGTGCTTTGATACACTTCACCTCATTGATGACTTGCTTGGTCTTCAACTGCTGATTTTCTTGCTCAATGAAGTCAATCACATACTTATCCCTCTACATATTAGTCTGAAGTTCACTAATATTTTCCTCTTTGCCTTTAATTACTGCATTGGTGATTTTTTTTTCATCTTCCTCACCTACGTCAATCATGTTAGGTCCTTATATTACTAGTATAGCCCCTTATTGTTGTTAGTGTAACCCAATTATTGTTATTGTTTGTTGTGAAACTAGCTTCAAAAAAAGAAGAAAAGAGATATCAACACCTTAGAAATAAGCCACTTCGAGGGGGACACCTCCAATACATTACATGCATGAAAAATTCTTGGATGATACAAATGACCAAAACCTCCTTCTATATATAGGAGTCCATGGGGCCACAATATAATCCTAGTGGGGCCACAATGTAATCCTAGCCGACCTAACAATAATAATGTAAGGGCACAATAATAACAATATAGGGGTTACATGGGTACAACAATAAAAATAAGGGGGACTACACTAACATAATAAGGGACTACACTATTAATATAGGGACTTAACATGCCCCTCTCCTTCAAACAAGTGCTGTTCTCAATGCTTGATTATTTCTTGATGCTTCTGTATAAAATTCTCATCCTCCCATGTGGAATCTTCTATAGGAAAGTTCTTCCACTTGTTGAGATACTCTGAAATTGATCGTACTTGTCGAGTTCTTTTTTCTGTGACTGATCTAGAAATTCTTTCGATGTGATGTTGATCTTCCTATTGTTTCATTAGATTTTGCACCAAAGCTAGGTTATCCTTTGAGAGTTGGAGAACTTGTTGTTGATGCTCAATGTGATCTTCCAATAATTTATCATCCATATTAGCTATTATTTTATCCTTCAAACCATCCAACATAGCCTTCATTTTTTCTTTCAAACCATCTATGTCATCTTCAGTTGCTCTTCGTAAGATCGAAATTTGTTGCACTTGGTACCGTAATTTTGATATCTCATACTGCAATTATTCCTCTTCATTTGTCATAGTATAGCTTTTTGAGGGCTTAATGGGTATGGAATTATTTTTTGTAGGAATTATAGAACCCAATACTGATAAAAATTCTTAAATATGCCCTTGGAATCACTTCAAACTACTTTTTCAAACAAACGTTATGCAATTTTAAAAACCAAATACACACCTTTTTCTTGATTTTGGGGAGCTCGATATTGAAACTGAATTCCCATTGTGATTTTGGATATTTAATATTTGAAATTTGGCACTGAGGTAGCCCTCTGAATTCTCTTTAGAATGTCATAGGTCTGACCTAATTTGGATTCTTTAAGGCAAAGTTATGCCCAATCTCCTACGATGACCTAATTATGGACTGGTTCAGTAGAGGGAACTTGTACAACTTGCCATGTATCACTGTTTCCTCCTTCAGCTCTAAAAATTATTGAAACTAAACTACAGTCTATTTACTTGCACACTTTTTTTACGGAATACCAATCTGATGCTCAGAGAGAGAGTTATGAATATTTTCCCATGATCACCTCTTTGAGATGAAATTCGGGAGCCTACAAAATACCTAACTTCCACAGACCATATCTACGAAAATATTGCAAATCAAGATTTGAAATTTTGTGACAATGTTACTCAGGATTTCGGCTTCGTACTCTAAAAATTTCAGCTTCTGAAACTTCATAGAAAAAACGTTATAGCGAAAATTCCGCGATGACCTGTCTAGGTTAAATTCAGGAGCCTGCAAAACGACCTAACTTCCACAGATCATATTTCTGAAAATATTGTGAACCAAGCTCTGAAATAGTGCGAACTTGTTCCTCAGGATTTCAGCTTCGCACTCTAAACATTTCAGCTTCTGAAACTTCGTATAAAAAAAGTTATAGTGAAAATTTCATGATGACCTGTTTGGAGCAGCGAAACCCTATAATCCAATGCTCTGATACCAAATGTTGTGAAACCATCTCCAAAAATAGAAGAAAAGAGATATCAACGCCTTAGAAATAAACCACTTCGAGGGGGAAACCTCTAATACATTACATGAATGAACAATTCTTGGATGATACAAATGACCAAGACCTCCTTCTATATATAGGAACCCATGGGGCCATAATATAATCCTAGTGGGGCCACAATGTAATCCTAGCCAACCTAACAATTATAATGTAAGGGCACAATAATAACAATATGGGGGTTACAAGGGTATAACAATAAAAATAAGGGGTGCTACACTAACATAATAAGGGACTACACTATTAATGTAGGGACTTAACATTGTTGTACCCCTGTAACCCCCATATTGTTATTATTGCTGATATATTATTAGGTCGTACAAGTTACATTGTATTATGGACTCCTATATATAGAAATGAGGTTTTGTCATTTGTATCATCCAAGAATTGTTCATTTATGTAATGTATTGGAGGTTTCCCCCTCAAAGTGGCTTATTTCTAAGGCATTGATCTCTCTTTTATTCTATTTTTGGAGCTGGTTTCATAACATTTCGTATCTGAGCTTTGGATTCTAGGGTTTCACTGCTCCAAACAGGTGATCGTGGAATTTTCTCTATATATTTTTTTCTACGAAGGTTCAGAAGCTAAAAATTTTATGAAGTGAAGAAAAAATCCTGAGGAAGGCTGTGGAAAAATTTTAGATCTTGGTTTGCAACATTGTCAGAGATATGATCTGCGCAAGTTAAGGATTTTTGCAGGCTCTTGAATTTAACCTAAACAGGTCATCGTGGAATTTTCACTATAATTTTTTTTCTACGAGGGTTAAGAAGATTAAATTTTAAATGAATGAAGCTTAAATCCTAAGGAACACTGTGGAAAAAATTCAGAGTTTGATTCGCAATATTTTCGGAGATAGGGTCTGTGGAATTTAGGGATTGTTTAGACTCCCGAATTTCATCACAAAGAGGTGACTGTGGGAAAATATTCATAACTCTCTCTATGAGCATTGGATTTGAATTCTGTAAAAAGTGGCCATAGGTACACAGAATTTAGTTTCTTATGTATCAATTTTAGAGCCTAAGGAGGAAAAAGTGACATGTGGCAAGTCGTACAAGTTTTCTCTACTGAACCAGTCCATAATTAAGTCATCATAGGAGATTGGGCATAAATTTTCCTTCAAGAATCCAAATCAGGTCATACCCATGGAATTTGAAAGAATATTTATAGGGATAATTTAGGGACAAATTTCAGATATTGAAGATCTAAAATCGTAGAGATAATTCAGTTTCAATATCGAGCTCCTCAAAATCAAGAAAAAGGTGTGTATTTTTTTTCAAATTGCATAAGTCTTGTTTGAAAAAACAATTTTAAGTGATTCCAAAGGCCTATTGAGCATAGATATTAGTATTGGGTTCTAAAATGTCTCCTAAAAAGAATTCAACACCCATTAATCCCTCAGATTACTCTACTATGACTCATGAAGATGAAGAATTTCAACATGATCTATCAAAATTACAATAGCAAGTGCGCCAAATTTTGCTCTCACAAAGAGCAAAAAAAATGAAATGGAAGTTTTGAAGAAAGGCATGGAAGTGAAGATGGATGGTTTGAATAATAATATGGTTGGTTTGAAGAAAGGCGTGGAATCTAAGATGGATGGCATGGAAGTTAGCATGGAAGCTAAGATGGATGACATGGAAGAAAAATTAAAGAAAACATGGAAGAACCACCATATTCCAAAGATGGATATGAGGACGTTTGATGGCAAGGATCCCGTAACATGGATACTACAAATGGAGAAATATTTTGATCTCAATAATGTGAAAAACATACAAAAGGTACGCATTTCAACTTTACATTTAGAATAAAATACATTTTTATGGTATCAATGGCTTTTCTCTCGTAAAAAAATTGTCACCTGATCAATTTTTATGGAGGAAATGATAACACATTATGAGGATATAAAGAGCAACACCTTCTTTAGCCAATTGATAAATCTAAAACAAAATGGTTCAGTGGGGGAGCACATTGAGGACTTCCAAAAATTGAATATAAGGGTAACTGATATTCTAGAGGAACACATGATTGATGTCTTCATAGGGACTTTAAAGGATAACATCCAACATGAATTTCACATTTGGGAACCTGATTAATTGGAGAAGGCATTAAGGTTGGCAAGAAAAATTGAGTGTAAAATTATGTTGACAAGGAAGCCTACCACTCAACATCTATAAAGATGGAAGTGTTGCTACTCCTATACTTCCACAACCTACAAGGTTGACACCACAATAATTGGAAGAAAAAAGAGAAAAAGGGCTTTGCTACAGTTGTGATAGCAAAAACACTAAAGGTCATAAGTTTGATGAGAAGAAATTATTTTACATAGATTGTGAAGAGGAGGAAGAAAATGAACAAGAAACCTCAAAAGAAGAGGATATACACCAGGAAGCAAGCCTAGAAGAAGAAGAAATGAGTCTGACCATATCATGTAATGCATTGGCAAGAATTACCACTCCTCAAACTCTCAACATAGAAGGACATATCAAGAAGAAAAAGGTAATAGTGTGGATTGATTCGGGTAGTACCCATAATTTTTATTCATTGTAAGGTAGCCAGGGAATTGAGTTGTTTCCTATATCCAGCACCAGAATTTCAAGTGATGGTTGCAAATTGAGGAACTATAAATTGCTCTGGAAAATGCCATAATATCAAGCTAGACATGGGGGAATATGTATTGAATAGTCCAATGCTTTCCATCCCAATGGGAGGTGCTAAAGTTGTACTAGGAGTAAAATGGTTACAATATTTGGGGACGATAGATTTTAATTTTCAAGAAATTTTCTTGAATTTTTTTTTAGAAGGAAAGGAAATCGAATTACGGGGTATCGCAGGGAAGCCAGGAAAGATAATAAGCTCTAATGTCATGAAAAATCTTCTGAAGAAAGAACAAAAAGGCATAATTACACAATTATGCTCATTAGAAGTTCCAACATCAAAATCATCTATTTCTCCAGATCTTAAAAATGTCTTGGACAATCATTCCAAGGTGTTTGATACTCCCAAAGGACTCCCACCTATTCGTGATCATGATCATGCTATTCATTTGATTCCAGGAAGTGTTCCTCCAAACATCCAGCCTTACAGATATCCTTATGTCCAAAAGAGTAAAATTGAACGTATGATTGCAAAAATGCTAGAGGCTGGTATAATTCAACCTAGTCAAAGTTATTTCTCTGCTCCAGTAGTGTTGTCACAAGAAGGATGGATCATGGCACATGTGTCCAGATTATAGGGAGCTCAATAAGCTCAGTATTAAAGATAAATTTCCCATTCCTATGATTGATGAATTATTGGATGAATTACATGGAGTAGTTTATTTTACCAAGTTGGATCTTCATTCAAGATATCATCAAATTAGAATGAAGATTGAAGATATTCTGAAAACAACATTTCAAACTCATGAGGGTCATTATGAATTTGTGGTCATGCCTTTTGGCATTACCAATGCACCTTCTACATTTCAAGGGTTGATGAATTCCATTTTCAAACCCTTCCTTAGAAATTTTGTGCTAGTATTTTTTGATGATACACTAATCTACAACAGGTCTTGGAAGGATCATGTTCAACATGTTGATAGGGTGCTTAAACTATTGGAGGAGAAAAAATTATATGCAAAAACATCCAAATGTTTTTTTGGAGTAAAAGAGGTGGAATATCTAGGTCATATTGTATCTCACGAGGGTGCTAAGGTAGACCCTAAAAAAATTAAAGCCATTAAGGACTGGAAAGTCCCCACAACCATAAAGTAGTTGCGTGGATTTCTCAGGTTAATAGGGTATTATCGCATGTTTGTTAAGAATTATGGGAGAATATCAACACCTCTAACAACATTATTGAAGAAAGATGCATTTTCATGGACTCCTGAAGCAACTAAGGCCTTTTAACATCTTAAAGAGGCAATGTGCCTAGCACCAGTCTTAGCTACACCAGACTTCATAAAAACCTTTATTGTGGAATGTGATGCCTCAGGAAATGGAATTGGTGTTGTTTTAATGCAAGAAGGAAGACCCATTGCTTTTGAAATTCGTTCGATCAAAGGAAAGTATATAAAAAAGGATATTTATGAGAAGGAAATGTTGGAAATGCTACATGCACTAAAGAAATGGAGACCTTACCTAATGGGAAGACACTTCAAGGTAAAAACTGATCATGATAGCCTTAAATAATTTTTGGAAGAAAGACTATCTTCAGAAGATGTTAGGTCCCTATATTACTATTATAGTCCCTTATTGTTGTTAGTGTAGCCCCCTTATTGTTATTATTGTACCCCTGCAACCCCCATATTGTTATTATTGTGCCCTTAATTATTATTGTTAGGTCGGCTAGGATTACATTGTGACTGCACTAGGATTACATTGTGGCACCATGGATTCCTATATATAGAAAGGAGGTTTTGTAATTTGTATCATCCAAGAATTTTTCATTCATGTAATTTATTTGAGGTTTCCCCCTTGAAGTGGCTTATTTATAAGGCATTGATATCTCTTTTCTTCTATTTTTGGAGTTGGTTTCACAACATTTGGTATCAGAGCTTTGGATTCTAGTGTTTAGCTGCTCCAAACATGTCATCGTGGAAATTTTGCTATAAATTTTTTTCTACGAATGTTCAGAAGCTGAAATTTTTAGAGGACGAAATCGAAATCCCGAGGAACATTTTCACAAAATTTTAGAGCTTGGTTCACAATATGTTCGGAGATATGATCCGTGGAAGTTAGGGCTTTTTGAAGGCTCCTGAATTTCACTTAAAAATGTCATCATAGAATTTTCGATATAAATTTTTTTCTATGAAGGTTCAGAAGATGAAATGTTTAGAACACAAAGTAGAAATCATATGGAACCTCGTCGAAAAATTTCAGATCTTGGTTCGCAGTATTTGCGAAGATATGATCTGTGGAATTTAGGTCTTTTTTAGGCTCTCGAATTTCATCTCAAAGAGGTGATTGTAAGAAAAGCTTCATAACTCTCTCTCTCTCTCTGAGCATTAGATTAGAATTCTGTAAAAAGTGACTGGAATTACATGGAATTTAGTTTCCTGTCTATAAATTTTAGAACCAAAGGGGAAAAGAGTGACATGCGGCAAGTCATACAAGTTTGCTCTACTGAACCAGTTCATAATTAGGTCCTTGTGGGAGATTGGACATAACTTTGTCTTGAAGAATCAAAATCAAGTCAGACCTGTGGAATTTGAAAGAAGCTTCAGAGAACTACTATTGGGCCAAATTTTATATATTTAGGTTCTGCAAGTATATAGATAAGTCAATTTCAATATCGAACTCCTCAAAAGCAAGTAAAAGGTGTGTATTTGTTTTTCCGAATTGCATAAGTCTTGTTTGAAGAATCAAGTTGAATTGATTCCAAGGGCATATTGGAGAATAGATATCAATATTGGATTCTAAAAAGGCCCCTAAAAATAATTCAATGGCCATTAAGCCTTTAGAACGCTCTACTATGACTCATGAAGATGAAGAATCGCAACATGACATATCAAAATTACAAGAGCAAGTGCAACAAATTTCGCTCTCTCAAAGAGCAACAAAAAATGACATGAAAGTTTTGAAGAAAAGCATGGAAACTAAGATGGATGGATTTAAGAAAGGCGTGGAATCTAAGATGGATGGTTTGAAGAATGGCATGGAAGCTAATATGGATGGCATGGAAGCTGGCATGGAATCTAAGATGGATGACATGGAAGCTAAGATGGAAAACATGAAGAATGATCTAAAAGCAGACATGGAAGGTTTGACAAAGTTGATACAAGAAATTTTTCATAATGGTGAAAAGATAGTAGAGGAAACTCGTGATGAGAACAAAATAAATGTTAATCGTGATTTCATAAACTCTAATTTTGGCAGGAAGAACCACCATATTCCAAAAATGGATATGAGGAAGTTTTATGGAAAGGATCCTGTAACATGGATACTACATATGGAGCAATATTTTGATTTCAATAATGTGCAAAACACACAAAAGGTATGCATTGAAACTTTACATTTAGAAAAAAAAACATTTGTATGGTATTGATGGCTTTTCTCCCGTAAAAAAATTGTCACTTGGTCAATTTTTATGGAGGAAATGATGGCACATTATGAGGATACAAAGAGCAACAATTTCTTTAGCCAATTTATAAGTCTCAAACAAAAGTGTTCAGTGGGGGAGCACATTGAGGACTTCCAAAAATTGAATATAAGGGTAACTGATATTCTAGAAGAACACAAGATTGATTTCTTCATAGGTACTTTAAAGGATAAAATCCAACATGAAGTTCACGTTTTGGAACCTGATTCATTGGAGAAGGCATTTAGGTTGGTAAGAAAAATTGAATGTAAAATTATGGCGAAAAGGAAGCCTACCACTCACTTCTATAAAGATGGAAGTGTTGCTACTCATAGATTTCCACAACCTACAAGGTTGACACCAGAAAAATTGGAAGAAAAAAGAGAAAAAGGGCTTCGCTACAGTTGTGATAGAAAATACACTAAAGGTCATAAGTGTGTTGAGAAGAAATTATTTTACATATATTGTGAAGAGGAAGAATAAAATGAACAAGAATCTTCAAAAGAAGAGTATATACACTAAGAACCAACCCTAGAAGAGGAAGAAATGAGTCCGACCATATCGTGTAATGCATTGGCAGGAATTACCACTCTTCAAACTCTCAAGATAGAAGTACATATCAAGAAGAAAAATATAATTGTGTTGATTGATTCAGGTAGCCAAGGAATTGAATTGTTTCCTATACCCAGCACTAGAATGTCAAGTGATGGTTGCAAATGGAGGAAATATAAATTTCTCTAGAAAATTCCATAATGGGGGAATATGTATTGAATAGTCCGATGCTTTCCATTCCTATGGGAGGTGTTGATGTTGTACTAGGAGTACAATGGTTACAATATTTTGGGATGATAGCTTTTAATTTTCAAGAAATTTTCTTGAAATTATTTTTAGAAGGAAAGGAAGTCAAATTACGTGGTATTTCAGGGAAGATGGTAAATATAATAAGCTCTAATGTTATGAAAAAGCTTCTAAATAAAGAACAACGAGGTGTAATTGCACAATTATGCTCACTAGAATTTCCAACATCAAAATCATCTATTTCTGCAGATCTCCCAAAAGTCTTGGACAATCATTCCAAGGTGTTTGAAACTCCCAAAGGAATCCCACCTATTCATGATCATGATCATGCTATTCATTTGATTCCAGGAAGTTTTCCTCCAAACATCAGGCCTTATAGATATCCTTATGTCCAAAAGAGAGAAATTGAAAATATGATTGCCAAAATGTTAGAGGTGGGTATAATTCAATCTAGTCAAATTTCTTTCTCTGTTCCTGTAGTATTGGTACACAGGAAGGATGGATCATGGCGCATGTGTCCAAATTATAGGGAGCTCAATAAGATCACCATTAAAGATAAATTTCCCATTCCTATGATTGATGAATTATTGGATGAATTACATGGAGCAATTTATTTTACCAAGTTGGATCTTCGTTCAGGATATCATCAAATTAGAATGAAGACTGAAGATATTCCGAAAACAACATTTTGAACCAAGCTCAATATGAGGTGAATGAAACTGACCTGGTAATGATGTATTAACATCAGGCTATATTGAGGGCTAAATGTGGGAGGATGAGATGATGAAGGGGAATTTTGATCATGTTGACTAGGTTGGGTAGAAAAAATCTCATTGGATATGAAAGTGTCCCATGGAATGTTCAATTTATCAAGCTGATACATGACTATGATTTTGATGAGGGAGTGGTGGAAAAGAATCTGCATTTGATGACCATAATCGCTCTTTTGGGCAATATATGTCATTTTGTCAATGCTACAGGAGAGATAATAGGGTATGTGAAGCATTCTGACTCTAGTGAAGTGCATGAGGAGCCAGATATGATAGGAATAGAGTCTAGAAAACCTTCCCTCACAAGTGAAGTATTTCATGATGATTTTCATCATGGGAGAATATTTGTCAAGGAGATGAGAGAAAGGAAAAAATGTCTTTTTCCCATCCTTTTATCTTAGTTTAATATATGGCTCATAGTAACAATGATTGAGGTTTCCCTTTTTGGACCATCTTTCTCCTACATTTGGGATCCATGTATCAGCTACAATGATATTAATGGACATAGTGAATTTAACCCCGACAAGAGTGACTTGTCTATCATGAATATTGGAAATGAACAATCTTTTCAACATAGGATGATACTGGATCTTTTTCACTTTCTCACAAAATTCAAAATAGCCTACACGCTTAAATCATGACACAGTGAGGGGAGATGCCATAAGCTTTCTAGTGGTTGCTGGTTCATGTCTAATGACTTTCCCTCCCTTTTTATATGGATTTTTCTTCGATCTTTGTTCCTCATTAGTACTTTTATTCTCCTCTTCAGCCATAATTGATGTAGAAACCCTAGGGTTATGGAATGAAATAGAGGAAATTTGAAGTGAAAGGAAGTATTTTTGGTAATGGAGGGAATGGGAATGTGAATGGAACCTAGGTTATTGAAAACCCTAGGATTTAGAGGTATTAGGAATGGTATTGATTTAGGGAATAGGGATATGAAAAATATATATGGGAATGGGATAGGAGGTATATAATAGTTTAGGGATTAAATTTAAAATGAGAATTAGGGTTTATTCTCTTAGGAAAATATTCAAATGATTATAAAGCATGAAATATATCAACGAGATGATGCTAGGGTTTAATCACTAACAAATGGAGCTTTGAATAAAGCCTGTGTAGAGATTTGGCATTAACTGATGGAGTGGGAAGCTGTAAGAGAGTTTCTAAACTTTCTGGGTGAATGCACAACGTCCTGAGAAAATGCACAACGACCCTTGGAAACACACAGCGACTGCCCCAAATGCATAATGTCCATTGGAAAATGGTCTGATAAATTTAGGAAAACGAGCATCGACTCTCTCAAACACACAGTGACCGTCTCAAACATGCAATGACCATATCAAATGCGCAACAACAGTCTCAAACATGTAGCGAACCTGGAAATTTTCTTGGTTGCTCTTTGCAAATGTGAATTTTCTCCCTTATTGAGGATTTTTGAAGGATGAATGAAACAAATAGACTTTTCTTTGAGGTTTTGAATAAATTTATAATCTAGTGGGTTAGATTTATAATTTGAATTACCCACTTTCCTTATGTTCACTTTTTCTTCTCAAACTTTGAACTGATACTATTTGACCTTTCTGACTTTTTTTCTTCGTAGGTTGATTTAGCTAATGGAGCTTAACTTTATTTTCTTCGGTTTGGAAAGTATTATTGAATTGGTAGCTAGGGAATAATTTATTACATATAAAAACATAAAATTACATTTGAAAAATGAAAAATAAATTATAATTTTTTATTTTATATCAAAATAACATTTTGAGATAAAAATCATTGAAATAATTACAACTTGAAAAAATAGAATAGTTACAAAGTGATGATATTCTGTAGAGAAAGAAAAATTGTCTTTGAGTCACTCTCATATGCTTGTTGACTTTATTTTGATGGAGTAATGCATTTTGGACCTTGAAAAACAAAACCCTAATGACCTAATGAGAATTTTAAGACCTGATTTTCATGACTGACTGTAAGTGAGACAAGACATGGTGAAATGAGCATTTTCATAGGTATTATTATGCTCAAGGAGACATGAAGTTGAGTAAAAAAATGTGATTTTATGAGGGAGAGTGAATTTTTATTGAGTAGGGCTACCATTAGTGAAACAATTTTTAGCATGACCTAATGGAATGATATAAAAATTTCAAAGTGGGACACCTAAAATGAAAATGAAAGGAATCATATTAGTCACTAATGGCAGAATGCATATTATGACACTAACATTGGCCTTTTCAGGGATGGTAGCTCTAACAGAGGTGTCAAGAACCACATAAATATGAGTTGAGCAGATCAATGCTTTCTTTCATTGGGTCAAATATGGTAAAAATAATTGAAATTGAAATGCAGGACTGACTATTTTACAAATTAATGACACAAACTGAATGAAACTTACTCAATTTGACTTGAATTCACTGAAACAAGACTCAAAAAATGAACTTACCCTACTTATTGATGGCAGTACATTACCGAGACCTGAGGGCTTCAAATCCTAATGACAACCACCTGCCTGTTGAAGAAATATGTACAATCATGTGAAGTGATCCTTCCAGTGTAACCAATCCATCAGATGGTTACTTGCTTTAATTATGCTTTCACTTTCCTCGAGCAGACAGGAAAAACAAAAACTAGGCCACTCCAAGTGTTTACTGAACATGTGATGCTGGTCCATGAAAACAAGAAAATACATCTTCCCTGCTAATTGTAACAAATCAGTAAAAGGATCCTAAAAAATATGAAATGTTACCTTGTCTTGAGATTCAGCAAAAACGAAAGCACACTCTTCATTCTGATTTTAAAGAACACTTGGTTTTTGATCCATAGGAGAGCATAGAGTATGAATTTATGTTATATGAGTGTTGGCTAAAAATTCCTGAAGCATAACAAACTCTGATTATTTCTCTAGAATATTGTCTCTCTTAGGCTCATACTCCTCAAATTCATATTCTAAATCATCTTTTAACAGAAAACATTATTCAAGATTGTTAAGCATGACAACCCTATCTTCTTCATGAGAGAAAAAAATATCTGTTAGCTGATCCCCTTGCAGTAAATCATCATCAAAAATCGGTTTACTCACAACAAATTCCTGTATGACTTCATCGGTCTCATGACTATCATCATTCAAACCCAGGCTTTCATTTTCAATAATGGAATATGCTTCAATCACACATTCTTGACTGCATGAACACTGTAAGATATGCAAATCTATATTTTCTTGGGTTGTAATATGACTATTCAAGAGCTGATCTATCTCATCTTCAGATAAAGGAGAAAAATGAATTTTAAATCAATTTACATTGATTTGGTGATTTTAATTTTTAGGATAGGGAATTGGCACTTCTCTTTCTTGGTCCCAGTCTATTTCATCTAAGGAGGGAGCTACTGATTCTTTTTGGTGATGAAAAGGGTTCTCATGCAAAGGATCAAGGATCTCTTCATCCAAGGAGGAAACTGCTATTTATTTTTGGGAGGAAAAATAATTAAGGGATTCTATGAGCTCATCATCTAGACACTCTTCATTCCCATACAAATTTTCAAGAAACTCAATGAAATTATCAGAGATCTCACAAAAAATATCAATCATTGACATGGAATAATTAAATATTTGATAATTTTGAAAGAAAATTGAATGAAAGTCCTTTAGAGAATATAAAATAGTAGATGGTAGACTCTCATACCATGATCTCGCATTTTCCTCCAAGGTAGCCATAAACATCTTCATCAGACAATCTTCAGGAAGCTCAATCTTTATTCTATGAATATAAAAATGAAATTTGACCAAATGAAAACTAGCATCTTCACCGTCCTGACCCTTAAAATTTTATAGTCATGATTTCCAATCTATACGAGGAATACAGTTCGAAAAACCAGAAATATGAGCTCGATTCATAGGAGCATACCTTCAAGTAATAAAATCCATTTTGACAACAGTGAGTCACCAAGAAGTTCTTCAGGCTACCAGTTCTTGAAGAGTGGATTCACCATGAGAATTTTGAATCTTGGGATTTTTCGACACTGGAGTCGTCAGGTGAATGATGCACAACATTATTGTTCCTGATATTTTTTCACCATTAGCAATCAGATCTAATATTTGTCGTACACCCAGGGAAAATTTTGTCTCTTCGTTCCCTGGCAACGATGCCAGTATGTTATCACTCCACCAGATTCCCAAGGCTGAAGAAGGAATCCCAACATAGGTAGCCACAGACCAAGCTTTTGACTTGGTATCTAGCCCTACCAAGTCAGAGAGGGCTCTCTCCATAAAAATTACAACCAAGAGGCCTGGCTGAAAAATATTTTAGGCTAGCTAGGAAGTGCAGAAGCATTTGATTTGTTTTGATTTGGGGTTGGGATCACTGGATGATGATTAGATCAAGGGGAATAGGTTAGGGAAAATGAGATGGAATTGTAGTCCATTCGATGGGGCAAGGTAGGTAGAGAGCTAAAAACTTAAAGGTTATTTTGTGAGATGGTTTAATACTGATGAGGAGCTAGGAAGAGCATAGGAGATGAGTGCTTCCTAAAATGAAGAAAATGGAAAAATTATGAAAAAATTCCCAAAACACAGCATGAAAAACATGTATTCTGCTTATCAACTTTAAATTTATCATATCATATACATGAAAAGTTTATGATCTTACAAAACATTCATACAAATTATCACAAAGAAAAAACAATGCCAAGCATTCATACCACATGAATCCCAAGGAAATAGCTACAATTTTTCATTAATATCGAGGCCAAACTAGTTCTTGATCAATACACTAGCATCCAAAATTATTTCAAACTTTGACTCCTATAAAGAACTGAGCTAAATAGACCTCGAAACCACCTCCACTCATCCATAGGGGTTTAATCCATGAGGTGAGGGAGATACTACACAAAAAGTTGAATGGATAGCTAGAGTATAGGATGAGAAAAGTGACTCATTCCTATCTCAAATGAATTGATTCATTACACCTCAACTGATTGACTTACCTAATGTATTTACCCTAGATAAAAGTGAAAACATGATATTTACATTCATGTTTACCATCTACATAAGTAAATTCCTCATTTTCTAAAGAAAAATTCAAACTAGAGTGAAACTTCAAAAATTTCTAAAGACTGTGTAAAATGCATTTTCCTTGTCAAACGCACAGCGTCTAGGCAGAAAAATTGACCTATGTTCAAGGCTAATTTTGAATGCCTTCCCAGTGTCCACATTAGCTCCATGATATCTCATTGGAAATCCATTTGAGTCTATTTTCAAAAACTACCTCAATTTTTCAAAATGGTGCTCATTTTCCCTATCAAAAACATGTTCTCCCAAGACTGGTTAACAAGCATTGACCAGGCAGCTTTAGAGGTAGAAACATGAAATTGTGATGGTTTTTTGAGCTTTTGATGGCCCAATTCTCCTCCAAAAACTCTAACACTTTATAGGGTTGATTTCCTCATCAATATAAACTTTATAGTGGTGTCCATTTGTCATTTTGAGGTCCCAAAAAAGAGTGTAGCGTCCAGGTCGCTACGTGTTTCGAAAATGTTTTGTGTGTAAAAATACTAAAAAACACAGAAATGAAAAAAATGATAAGTGTGCCAAAATTTTGTCAAAATTATGAGGGTACTTTCTCATCAAGTGTTTGAGGCATGGAGTGACACCTCAGCAAGTATGTCTAACTTCTCTTTCTCTCCTTGCTTGGTCAAATTTTCAATTTTAGCATTGGCTCTTTTGGGCTTGGCCAATGCAATTCTCTCTTTCTGTGCATGAAGTTTGATGCTTGTCCTCAACAAGTCATCTTTTTTGTTGGCCTCCTCTAGCAACTTCTCCAAATTTAGATTGGCTCTATCAAGCCACGGTTCCCTGTTCTTGCTGATTTCTAGGGAAAGTTGTTCATTTGTTGTGAGCTAGTCTGCTAAGTCAACCTCCCTTTGTCTCTCTAGGGCTAGAGATATTTTCATCCCTCTAGCCTTTGGTCTTTGTCTTTGAGGCTGATCCACCCCATCATTAAGTTCACCAAATATTTCTAATGTTTCCTCAAGCAAGTATTTAGCCTTTTCTACCTCACTTTGTTCTTTGCTAT
This sequence comes from Pinus albicaulis, assembly GCA_034641835.2. Lineage (NCBI taxonomy): Eukaryota > Viridiplantae > Streptophyta > Pinopsida > Pinales > Pinaceae > Pinus > Pinus albicaulis. Next base: position 183,573,346 of record CM076574.1, read on the forward strand.
ACTTCACCTCATCGATGAATTGCTTGGTCTTCAGCTGCTGATTTTCTTGCTCAAGGAAGTCAATCAAATACTTTTCCCTCTAAAAATTAGTCTGAAGCTCACTAATCTTTTCATATTTTCCTTTAATTTCTAAATTGGTGATTTTTTCTTCATTTTCTTCACCTAGGTCAATCAACTGAAATTCTTGCTCTGTTTCATGATTTCCCTCCTTATCATCAATGATTAGATCTATCATACGTTCCTTACCTTTATTTACCTCTTGTGTTGATGAAGAAGGCATGGCCCCTTTCACTCCAAGTGAATAAAACACATGCCTATAGCCTCTCTGGTAAGTTTTGGGAAATGGATCAACCTCAGCCAAACTAGCCCACATTGCCTCAATATGTTCCTCATTGCTTTATGAATCTGAATCATGTTGTGATGATGATGTAGGGTTATAAAAAGGTGAAGAAGAATGCTCAGTATGAGGTGAATGAAATTGACCTGGTAATTATATATGAAAAATAGGCTGAGATGGAGGGATAGATGTGGGAGGATGAGATGATGAAGGGGAATTTTGGTCATGCTGAATAGGTGGGGTAGTTAAAATTTCATTGGATATGAAGGTGTCCCATGGAATGTTCAATTGATAAAACTAATACATGACTATCATTTTGATTAGGGAGTGGTGGAAAATACTCTGCATTTGATGACCATAATCTCTCTTTTGGTCAATATATGCCATTTTTTCAATGATACAGGAGAGATAATAGGGTATGTGAAGCATTTTGACTCTAGTGAAGTGCATGAGGAGCTGGATATGATAGGAATAGAGTCTAGAAAACCTTCCCTCACAGGTGAAGTATTTCATGATGTTTTTCATCATGGGGACATATCTGTCAAGGAGATGAGAGAAAGGAAAATTTGTCTTTTTGTCATCCTTGTATCTTGGCTTAAGATATGGCCCATAGTAACAATGATTGAGGTTTCCTTGTTTAAACCATATTTCTCCTACATTTGGGATCCCTGTAGCAACTGCAATGATATTAGTGGACATAGTGAAATCAACCCTGACAAGAGTGACCTCTCTATCATGAAGATTGGAAATGAACAATATTATCAACATAGGATGATACTGGATATTTTGCGCTTTTTTATGGAGGTAAATCCCCTCTGTAGACAGAGGTGATCCCACTAGCCCTAGGTTGGGTCTAGCAACAAACAAAACACACAAAGTTTTTGGTTCCTAGTTACAAAGAGTAGAATTGTGATAGATCTCTTACTTTGATTCCTTCGCTACTGTTGTCGAAGAAGAAGTGGCGCTTCTGATCCTAGCTAGATAGGTCACGATCCATAAACTTGTCACATCCAGATACATGTACACATGTAAAGAAGAGAGACAACATGCAACACGATATTTCACACTTTATAACTATCGATCAGTTAGAGAGGAACGAATGAAATTGCATTATATCATAGACAAACACAATCATGGAACCAATAGCAGAGTCATGTATATTAAGATATGAGAGAATGATTACAACCGATGCTCTGACGTCGTGATCTTCCTTCGATAGGGCTCCAGCAGGATGTGTCTCACAAAGCTCGTCAGGGATTTGAAAGAACTCTCTCTCTCAGAGGGCTCTCCTTAGCTCTTCTCTTGATTGTCACTCATCTATAATTTCATTCCCAAAAGTTCAGCTTCAAAGCGTTCAGCTAGCTTGTAAAGGGAGAAGGAAGGCTTTTGTAGAGGGAGGAAGGGAGGTTGGGATCCCTATAATCATGTGATAGAGTTCTATTTATTAGGAAGGTTCCATGAGAGGTGGAAAATCACTTCTTAATTAGGGAGATTCGGAGGAAAACAACCCAACTTATTTCTGATGATTCATTCTAAAGTTGTTAGAATCAAAATTGCACCATTTATTTTTAAAAAACATTCCTTAATAGGCTTGGCGCGGGTGATACATAGGGACAGAGTGCTAGCTGGTGCGCCCACTAGTGTGCATTTTCCCCATTAGCGCGAGGGATGAGCTAGATACCCGCGCCAATGCCAAAACATGTGTTTTTATGATTTTTCAGAGGAAATGTTCTTCAGGAGAATTCTTGTCCTTATGCAGAAGGATGCCATCAAGGTGTTTTTGGGAAATTTTACTATTCACATGTCACGCGAATATTCCTTCAATGTACAGGACGAGGGATTGCAGGGACGGTGAAAAAATTTTGTGTAACAGATGCCCCCTAAAGCATGAGGTTCGAGAGAGAGGGAGGGGTGAAATGTTTTATGAGAATGCACCCAACTGAAAACACTCTCGTTGGAAAACCTTCAAATAAAAATACAACTAATATCTCTGATACATGATATGTGGTATGGGTGCAGGCATCCATAATAGAGTGTACAAAAATTGGGATACAAGGTATGGATGTAGCCATCCAGTAAATAAGGACCAACAAGTAGACGCAGGTATGGTCATAGCCATCCAATCGAATGAGTCATGTAATAAATCATAATAATCCACAAAGAACCCGCAACCTGGATTTTTATCAGACAAAATCCAGGGTCTTGCGCTCCATCTCAATCCAAACAGAGTACAAGTTCGAGCATGCGCATATGTGAGCTAAAGTCGAACATGCAAGAACATCGTCTGATTACCAGCCAATAATGAAAGCCGTTAACAGATGCGAGAGAAACCACCAATAATGACCATGGATCTTAAGTTACAATAGGTACAATCCATGGAATTTGAATAGTGAGCTGGCGTCGAACACCCACAGAATCATCCGATCGAAGGGGAATAATGAAAACCTTGCGTCCAATGCAAAGATCCTGCCATTAAGGCATGAAGGCTATAGGGCACCTGAAGGGAGTCTCTAGATCGGCCTCCTGGATAATGAGCTGAAGTCGACAGGAAGTGACCTTGATAAAAGGTGGGCCATAATGTTTCCCACATCATCGACATGAGATAGAGGGATATAATTTTTGTGAATCAAGACCAACAGAGAATGAGAGGGAGGTTGAAAACTACAGAGGCCAACTTCTCTTGAACATGTCGGCGGCATGAAATTGCATTTGGTAGTATTTGACATCAAGGGATCTGAGGTCATGGTGACATGGCAAAGAGCAGATGAGAGGTCAAAAGAGATTACCCAAACCCATGAAGGAAATCAGATAACGAGATGAGATGTCCCCAACTCGACACGAATGCAGACAAGTGCAATGTTAAAGAGCAACATACTACCGAAACAACTACGATATTGGTTCCATTTTCCCCCACCATTCATGGTGAGTACCCCAATTATTTTTGAAAACAAGCTTGAAGGGGATAGCATGTGCTTGCGATATAAGTTTTTCCTTTCGAAAAATCCAACCTAGTACATTTAACGAGCCCTAGGAAGGAGGAACTCAAGTAAAGTCTCTACGATAGAGTCCGATGTCATTAGTTTTTAACGAGTCTGACAAAGGAATAACTTGATGTATTTTGATGTTTAGAGAGTTTGAAAAGATAGCAGAAAAGAAAACTCCAACATTCCCTTTTCGTAGATAGTCCCATAGATCCGAAAAGGTATAAAACTATGTTTGAGAGAACCTCCTAGTCACGATAGGCTAGGGTATTCCTTTTTCGTAAATAATCTATCCCAGCCCGAAAAATGGGTAAACGTATACTGGGTAGATGTAATTTCATAGCATATTTAATGAGCTCAAAATGACAAGCGACTCGGCAATATTTTCAATTTTAGAGAGTCAGAAAAGAGCTAAAAGGTGACTCCTCCTGGAGGAATGAGTGGTATAAAGGGAAACAACTAGTTCCAGTGATGGTGGAACTACTCAGACCAAGATAAAGGTCAAGAGGCTAGCTAGCAAGGCCACTCATCACAGTGGTTCCTCGGGAATGGGTAAAACAACCAAGTGAAGGCATATGATCGGCCAAGCAAATAGTGATGATGGAATGAGAAAACCAAGGCTTATCTAGAAAAACAGGCTGATAAAATGGCAATCACGAGAGGTAAAATGGGAATGGTTTCATTTTTACACAAGCTTGAAATCAGAAAACTCTTATTGAAGTTGGTTTCATTTTTACACAAGCTTGAAACAAAGATAAATTGTGCTTCAAACCGGTTTCATTTTTACACAAGCTTGAAACGGAAACAAACTATGCTTGAAAAATTTTGCATGCCCCTAGCATGGTGACTGAATTCAAGGTACATGCCCCCCAAGATTCAATCAGTATGAAAGGCAGATGGAGTGAAGGTTCAAGTTACGAGATCAAGAGAAAGACTCGACTGGGATTTTACGAGATTTTATCAAAGACTCGAATTGAACAGGAAAGTGTTTCATTGTTTTAATGAGGTTGACACATTAAAAGAACTATCCTCAGATGACCTTGTTTCATTTTTTAACAAGGTTGATAAAAAACAAAAACTATCCTCAGACACCTTGTTTCATTTTTTAATGAGCTTGACACAAGAAAAAAAACTCTGCTCCAGACACCTTGTTTCATTTTTTAATGAGCTTGATACAAGAAAACGAACTCTGCTCCGATGAGCTTGTTTCATTTTTTAAGGAGCTTGACACAAGAAAATGAACTCTGCTCTAGAAAATCTTGTTTCATTTTTTAAGGAGCTTGACACAAGAAAAAAAACTCTACTCCGACGAGCTTGTTTCATTTTTTAAGGAGCTTGACACAAGAAAATGAACTATGCTCCAAACACCTTGTTTCATTTTTTAACGAGCTTGACACAAGAAAATGAACTCTACTCTGGACACCCCATCACAATGAATAAGAAGTCATAGCTTCCAATGGTTTCCCGCTCGATGGAAGGAAAACATCTTGGAATTCTGGACCCAATGCCCCCAACACACGATGTATAACAACACTATCACTGAATACAGGCACAGGATAGGTAGCCACATAATTGACATGGGGCGTGGATGTCTTCGGAAAAAAGCTGGTAATCTTCACTAGAAGGAGGAATTCCCTCACTAGGAGTAGGACTGGATGAGTCCATATCTGACCCTGCCGTAAGATCTTCTAAAAGATGACGGGGACTAGGAGGTATGACAACAACCAAAAAGGGTGATTGCGATGTAAGAGGAGGGAAGTGTTCCCCTACTCTAAATCCAAACCAAGCATTGGACAAGGGCCAATTGAACTCAACTGGTCCTCCAAAGGGAAGTTCAGATATAACCGGTCCCCCATCGGGAAACTCTGATACAACGGGCTACTGATGCTTAGCAGAGGACTGGGAGACCTCTGATGAATTGTTTGTATAAGGAATATCAGTAGAAGAAATTGATGGTTCTGCCACTGTGACTATAGAAAAAGAGAGGAAGAGATAAAAAAAAAGGACGCATGGGAAAAAACCAAGGCAAACAAAAATAGGCCGAAAAATCAATCTCTAAATGGGCGTGTGATCATAGGTGATTAATTTTACCACATTGAAACTGAAAATTTTACTGTTTCTTGTTTTAAGAGTCTAGAAAGGTAATGTTCCCATTTTAGCACATGGCTAAATAGAACATTAAAATTTTACTTTTATCATGTTGCAGCTAAATAAATGGGTAAGGAGGCCCATGGTTATGGAAAACATCAATAAAATCCCTCACATTATGAAAGAGGAGCATCATTAGAGCATGTTTGCACACCCCATGTGTGAAAAGGGTTAATTACAAAGAGGGCTAAGTCATGTTGACCAAGTCAAACTACATAATAGATGGAGGTGTGGCTTGCTTGGGAAGCCTGCAAAATTGCATGAGGAGGAGGAAACCCTAATGTGTGGGGTCCATGGCTAAGGAGCCTTCATTTGCATAAAAGGAGGGGAAAGAAACCATTTTGAGTTAGCTTGGATATTTCAAATTTCTTTCTTTCTACAGTTGCACAATTGTGATAGTTGTGTTCTTTAGCACAAGGGATTTCTTGTTCAAGATTCCCTCCCTTCTTGAGAATCTCTTGAAGGTTTGATATTCATCTTCTCCACATCTTGGCTCAAGGCCAAATCTATTCCTTTCAGTGCAGTGACTCTTGTAGCAAGATCCATTGTGTTGCTGGGGTTGCAGTGGAGGTTCTCACATCATCATTCCAGAGCTCAGATTTTAGAGGAGGAAGATTTTATGCATCCAGGAGATCAATAGGGGAGATATCAGCTGCATTTCTCATATCTTGGCAGGAGACCAATCTCTTCCCATCACCTATAGCACAGTTCCTCTCCTTGACTGTGTAGTTCTTGAGTGCAATTGTAGTGAGGGCTTGAACCAGAATTTTTGAGGGTGAATCTTTGGTCAAAGGATCAGCCTTTCACTCTATATTTACATTGGAGGAGGTATATACATTTTATCCTTCATTATTCAGTCATCTCCTTCATGTTATCATTTTAGAATTGCAGCTGCTCCAGCAACTCCAGAATTTCTGCAGATTATCCATTTTGTATGTATTGTAGCCAATCCCTTTAGGGATTGTTTATTATAGTTTCCAGGGGTTGAGATCCATCTCCCCCTTATTTATTTGAGCTTAATATTTTGATATCTTCATTGTATCATTATTTTTGCAGTAGTCCTCCTTCATAAACTACGCAGTCATAGCTAGGCATAATATATGTAGCAGTGTATTTCATGTTCAATGTACTTGTGTCTTTAGTGAAGGATTTGCTTCAGCTTGAGTGATCATTTCCTCAAGATATTGTACACATTTTTGCTACCATATTATCAATGAGGAGGTTATGAGGGTTTATTGTATTTTCTGAAGTTTATGCACTCACTGCTATTTCTAGTTCATGCTTATGGATTGTTGTTCACTACATTGAGATATCTTGATATATTCTCAATAGTATCACTTGTCCCTAGTAGGGAATATTTCATAGCTATAGACAGAGTATGCAAAGGTCCAGGTAGCCTCTGGATCTCACCCTTCCTTAGAAGGTGAAATATCCAGTAAATGCCCTTGCAGCCAATCTCTGGAATAGGCTTGCAATATTTCTGAGAAAAAGGGATATCTTAAGATATTCCCAATACTTCAGAAAATCCATCATTTGGAACATTACAGTGGTATCAAAGCATCGAACTTGGCACAGCTTGTGAAGTTTGAATTTTAGAAGCAGAGAGCCCAAGGATGAAGAATATGAGTTTACTCTCATCTATTTTCAGATCTAGAGGAGACCTCTCCAAAGAGGTCAATAAAAATGAAGGAGGGGAAAAGGAAGGACCATGCACTTCCTATTCTCACAAAGAAGCAAAGCAAAAGCATGGAGGACACTTGAAATTCGAAATTATAAGTGAGTACCAAGCTGAATACTGAGCAAACCCTAGAGTCTCCCAAGAGAATTTATCTTTTCCATAGTTTATTCAGCAGAAAGAAGAAGGAAGAACCCACAGCCATGGGATGATGAGAGGCAATAGATTCCTATTGTCCACATTTGATGGATCACTCACATGTGCAGTAGAGGTTTGGGAAAATAATATAGAGGCCTTTTTCCTACTACATTCTATGGTAGACAAAGAGGCAGTAGAAGTTGCAGCGCTGCACTTAGAAGGTGAAGCAAAAAATTGGTGGATCAGCCATCTAGACCATGCAAGGGTTTCAAATCTTGTTGAGTTTTATCAAAGAATGATCAGCAGATTTGGAAAAAAGAGCGAGGAGCCCTCACCACCATTTGATAAGAAATGTACCAGCGTTTTTGAGACCATGGAGGGAAAGCCTTCATCTTCAACAGTTTGGGAGGCTAATACTCATGAGGAAGAAACACTTGCAGCCTTGCAAGGAGCTTCCAAGTTTCACCAAGGTATGATTGGAAATCCATTTCTTGTCATTTTAGCAAACACCTTGGATGGGTCTGCATCATTGCATGCAGTTGAAATAGAGCAGCAGAATAATACTGCACTGTACAAGAGCAGTGATGCAAAGGAGATCTCACAAAGAGATTTCAATGGAGGTGCACTCCCACATTTTTTGGAGTGCAAGATTCTTCAAGAGTTGGAGGAGGGTTTTTCCTTCTCATAGGAAAAAATAGAAGATTGGGGACATCTTCATATGGATAGCTTCTTTCATGACTGTGGTGGACATTCCTTGTGCCACACATATCATGATGGGAGGTTTTTGCCTACCTGCTATTTGGATCCTCATAGGGTCAAATTGATCCTCAAAAAATCTGTATTTTAAAATCCCATAAAATGCAGAGGTTTGATTTGGGATGAGGGTAGTCCTCAAAGGAGGAGTACCAGGATGAAGGAAGGAAGGAGACATCCACACATGGCCAAATGGATGTGGTGGAGGAGGAGCAAGGGCTAGGGAACCACTTGCAGATTTATGATACCGGTCAACAAGAGTCTTGGTTGCACTGGTTACTCTTAAAGGATTTTGGCCATCACTTGGCATGCTCTCTTTCTAAGAGAAGGAGGAGGCAGAAAAGGATTTTGTTGCTTGGGTGGTGTTGGAGAGAGAAAAGGAATATGTGCTCTCATATGATGAACAATGTTGTAGGAGTAGGAAATGACACTTTTGATGATCAGGAACTGCTTCCACCTAGGGAGATATTCCATATTTGCAGTAGCATTGTTGGAGGGTTTCCCATTTATGTTGAGGGAGCTGAGGGCAACAGCGCAGTGCTATCTAGAGACTATCTAGTGCCTCATGTAGAGGAAGGAGGAGTTCTTGCTCCAAGGAGAAGGACTCTTGCATCCTTGCAAGGAAGTCCCCAAGATCTCATGCATGGAGATCAAGGCACACATGTGCCATTGTTGAGGAGGTGTATCACCATCGAGACACAAGGAGGAAGTAGGGAGAAGACCCAACATCTTGAGATGAGGAGTACACATCCCTACTCATTGTTGGATGATGATGCACCTAAGAGGGTGATTGGATTGCGCAGTGCAAGCATGGATAGACTTGTTCATACATCTTTGTAGTCACCCCTTGAGGATGATGTCTCACTGCATGGAGACATTCTGCCAGGGAGACCACTAGATCACCAGTTGATGGGAGATTCTTCACATGTTGGGGCACTACTCATTGTTTTCAGAGGAGTGGTGACCTTGGGAGACAACTTCACATTGCTAAGAGTCTTGGGTAGACTCAAGGAGGAGGGGCCCATTACCTCAATATCATTTCCACACACTCTCATTTCATATTTTGCGTTGTGGCAGAAGTAGCAGGGGAAGGTTAGCGGCCTTCCAATTTTCATATTTGGCATGAGAAATGTCAAAGGAGGAGATGACCATATGATAGATGTCCTTCATGAGGAATCATCAGCACTATCACTATGGAGGATGGTGTTGGCGAGAAGTCAGGTCTCGCGGACAAGACCCAGGTTCAAGAGTTGTGGCCAACAAAGGGGTCCGATGTAGTCTTGGAACACGCCGGCATTTTCACCCTGCTCCGGAGAGCAGTGAGTCTCACCCGAGGCATGCCGCAACCACATGCAGAAGGGGATGGGATCAATGGTAAGGAAAAAATTCGCAACTCATGAAGGATAGTGCATCGATTACATATACAGAGTTATATATGCAAGATCACTTAATAAGCATTCAGACATTTGCAAATAAAATTTTAAACCAGCATAAACACATTACAGGCACATAAACATCTTATTGAGACAACAACCTTCCATTGTATTAATCTCTTGGCCAAACACATGATTACATGGCATTCTCAATGATAGCTTACAAATCTGATACAGATAGATTTCGGAACAGAAAGGTAGAATAGAGAAGATGAGGAACCCTAGGAAGGTCATGCATGATTCTTCCGCAGTCGCTCTGTGCATCTTCCCCTGTATGAGCCTCGCAACCTCTTCAGCCTTCTTCTTCCAGTCGGGTGACTGTTATTTATTCACCCGCTCTCGCGACTATCAGTTCCTCTGTGTCTTTTCTTCAGCAGCTCCTAGCTTCTCTCTTGTTATCTGCGTGTTCCGCTTTCTGTCTTCTGCTGTGTGTTTTCTTCAACTGTACTTGTGCGTGTTCTATCTTCAGCTATCCCATGCTTCCACGCCACCTTGGTAGCTCCGCGACTCCTGGTAGTTGCGACGCGGTCATGATTTCCATGTGTCTTCATGCCGCAACTCAAAAAGGTCAGAATTCAAAATGTTCTAACCAAGATTTCAAAACCAATAAAAAACAAGGGCCCCAACAGGCCCCGACCACAATTCCTTGACTCGTCCCTGAGTCAATCACAAATAACAGTCTCCACTTCCATTGCCCCGCTGGCTCCCGTGCCCTATTCTGTTGTGCCTTCGTCTCGCGCCCTTTCCTTCTGTGCTCCGCCAAGCGGTTGTTCAAACAAGGGCCCCAACTCCGGGACCCTGCGGAGTGCTGTATCTTTAAGCCCGGTGAAGTCCGACACCGCTTGCTACCATTCCTTCATGAGAAAGTCTGCTTCTTCAGAGATCCTGGTGGCGGTGGCCTCTTCTATAGTCGTCGGGATAGCCCCGAACATCGTGGCAAGCTGGGTCTCAACCTTGGCATCTAGCTATTGTATGGATTCGGCACTGGCTCGAATGGGCGGACGAATTTCCCGAATGACCTGTTTGGCCGCTGCCGAGTCGGCCTCAGTCTATTGCATTTGAATTTCGAGCTCGTCCACCTAGGCATAGAGCTGGTCTAACCGTGCTGGGTCCGCGGTCTCCTGAATTTCACGGGAAATTTGTTGCAGCTGGGCAGAGATAGGCTGCGTTTTGACAGTGAGGGCGAGTGAGAACTCTTGCAGAATTCGCAGGAGGGCGTAAGCCTCGCCTACAGTGGAATGAAGAGTCACCTGCATACAAGCTGCCTGAGTCTGCTTGGCAACCACCTGTTCTGAGTAGACAATCTGTGGATCGGGAAGGGTAGTCCGTGCAGCTAACGCCACTTGGAGTTCCTGATTCTCCCTGCATAGACCAGTGAAAGCAGTCCGAAGGTGGTAAGCCTGGGCTGCTACACTTTCCTCCGCTATATTGTCAGGAAGTGGGGCATGATGAGCCCTTGCAGCGGGCCATAGGCCGGAGAATGCCTGAGCAGTAATGGTGACCTGCTCCTATAGGTAGGTCTTCTCCCTGGTCAGCTGATCGCGCTGTTCAGTAAGCGCTGTGATTTGGTGGTGCTGCTCAGTGCACCGCTGCTGCAACTCTGAATGAATCTGTTCGGCCTTTAGGGCTGCCCGCTGAATGAGTAGGTACAGCTGCCCTGTACCCCATGTTTCTACATTAGCCGTGCCGGAAACGCCCTGCTCCGGCATCCATTCCTACGAAGGTTGGCGACTGGCCACTGATTGGTTGGAGGTCTCAGGAGGAGGGACCAGTGTCTGCTGCTGCATTGAGGTGGCCATATCGGACTCCGGCCGGTCTTGCTGAGTGGTCTGGTCTGGGGGAGGGTCAGCCGAATTAGCCCCAACAGTGGCCAGCCGGGTAGATATAGTAGAGACAGGATCCTGGGGTGTGGCCACGGGGTCAACCGGCGGTACTACGGCTTCAGTACTGGAGGTGACTTCCACCCCGTGGTCTCCTCCGAAAAGTTCCCGGATGAGAGGATCTGATACAGTGGCTAATGAGTTGGATGGAGCGGAGGAGGTGGCAGGTGGACGGTCCGTGGAGGGAACGGTGGACGGGGTGAAAGAGGTATGGGGGAGGCGAATGTTGAGGAACTCTGACGGATCGATCAGGGGTTCCTCCGGAATCAACGTCTCGGTGAGTGGAGTGGATGGTGGTTCATCATCAGTAAGGTCCACCACTGGATCTGTGACAGCAGTGCGGGCCCTCTTGGATGGAGGGGGGTCTGATGGATCAGGTTCCGGGCTCGTTTCACCCATCGGGGTGATGATAGGGCTGGTAGAGGTGAATAAGTTGGTGGGGATGGGAGAAGTGAGAGGGGCGGTATGGGAGGGAGCAAGGGACCGACCGAGATGGAATTCAGAAAATGAGGGAAACAAAGGGGCACCACTTGAAACAACTTGGGTTACCACGTTAAGATTTCGTACCTGGGCATTAAGGTGTTGTACGACAGGGACCAGTGATGCGGGCAATTTCTGTGCGGTCTCGGCTGCATCTGGAGAAGGTCCCGCCGCGACCTGTGAGGACCCTGCTGCGCCTGTCTCGACAGGCCGCTGCGCCGGCAGCATCTGCTCAAAGTTATATCGGGGGATCCCGTCGCGGATGTGCTTTGTGACCCCCAGCCACGCAGAGACCTCGCGGTGAAAGGAATCATCATTCAACTGGAATCTGAGGGGCGCCATGTGGAAGGTGGCTTTCGACACGCAAGTTGGGCGAAGGTAAGTGTGCCTGTGGCTTACCCCGAACCATACCTGCTCACTATACTAATCCAACAGGTGCCGAGGCACCCGTTTCTGGTTAGCCACCACATCTCTCATTAACCCATACCATGCCCGGAACGCTTCCACGTTCACCTGTTTGGTGCTGGGGTCAGAGGACACCTGCCACGAAGTGAACTTCATCGCGAGAGGCTGGCTCGCAGTAGTCTCTGCCGGCATCCGGACAGGAGGAATGTGCCATTTCCACATGGCGAAAGCTACAATCAAGTAACCGTAAATGAAACTGGTGGTGCGCTTATAGTTCTCTTTGCAGGTCGCGAAGAGTTCTTTTAGCACGAAAGAACACCAATTCAGCCTGGTGCCCTGGATACAGTGCTCTGCAATGGAGATTGTATCCAGGGCGCACTCTCCCTTAGTATAGTGCCGCATCGTCTTGCTAGCAATGAGATAGCAAGCGAACGGAATCTCTGGCTTATTAATCAAATCAATTTTGGCACCCTTCCCCCCTCGGTGGGTGCCATACTTGGTGTACAGGTCTGTGTCACTCGACTTTCGGGCGCGCTTGGAAGATGTCTGGCCGGCAGTGGAGACATCTGCGCCATTCTGCGACAGCCCTGTAAGCCGATGAATGTCCTCGGCATGAATGGGGATTTCCTCATTGAGCCACAGGGACCTGTTCTGTATTTGACTGAGGAGGAACCAGGTGCATTGCAGGGCCGGTCCTGTAGTTCCAAAAACAGGAAGAGTCCTTAAATTCATCAAGGACGATTACTGTAGGCCCCTGTATTCTTGTCGCATTCGGCTGCTGGAGCTACTGCCTGGCGTGTAGTGATGCTCCATGTATGTATGCCAATGGAGGTGGGGGAATTCGGCTGGGTCAGACAGGTTGGCGTCCATCATCGCTGCGCTATCATACTTGCCAACCAGCGACTCTGTTCGGTGGATTCGGCTGTCCAGCACTGGTTCAGGAATGGATAAGAGAGCCTTCGGCATCTTGGCACGACGCTGGTAAACTTGGAGAATTATTCTGGAGTTTCCTTCTGGGTGGGGTGCGCTTCGAGGCTTCAACTGCTCTGGAGTCACTGCAATTTCCAAATTGAACTGGTCCGTCATTCTCATGCTGTTGGTCTCCATGCAAGTTATGTCATCCACTGGCACGAGCGGAGTTGATGAGACTCCATAACGACAATTAATTCTTGCTATCCTTCTTGCCTGCGATAATCATGCGATCAATCGCATGCCTGTGTGTAATCTGACAATTGCTGACGGCGTCATGGGGAAATGGGCGGACGTGACGGCTGAGGGAACTGCGGGTGATGGAAAATGATTATGGTATGATTACAGTCTACTTATGGTAATTTATGATGAAAATCTGAGCGATCCTACGGACTGACAAAAGGACTGACGGAAATGACCTGGACTGACACTGGCACGGGGATGGATCCTACAAGGACGACACGCTGGACTAGTGCTGTGACACGCTGGACTGGTCCGCCCCGACCATAGTCAGTTGTGGTGAGGTACCCGCAACTAACCGGTTATTTGACAGACTGCCTATGAATGGAAAAGACTCCCTACGCTCATCCCGGTTGCGGGAAAGTTATTCGACTAAGCTACTCGATGGGTTCTCTCGGTTGCGAGAGTTATTGATGAGAAGTGAAAGGGACCTACTCCTGGTAAGGTTTCAGGTGTGCGCCATTCACCCATCCAGCGAGGACTGTGCCATCTAGCTGTGCCAACCGAACGGCTCCTGAGTCGCGGATCTCGATAAAAAAGTAGGGCCCCAACCAGTGCATCTAGAGCTTGCCTGGAAACTTCTGGAACCGGCTATCATATAAGAGAACTTTTCTGCCAACTTGGAAGGCTTTGGTTTTGATGTGGCGGTCATGCCACGCTTTCTGCCTGGCCTTCTGAACCTTCTGGTGGAATTCCGCCAGGAATCGGGTCTCATCCAGCTCCTGTAGCTCCTGGAGGCATCCCCGAAGTGACTCGTCTTCTGAGAACTGAAGAGACGTTGTGATCAAAAGGCTGGGTACAGTGAACTCAGCGGGAATCACAGATTCCCGGCCATACACCAACTGGAATGGTTTCTGGTTGGTCAAACGTTTCACCGTGGTCCGGTAGGCCCACAATGCCGTTGGGAGACGCTCGTCCCAATCTTCGTGCTGAGCATTGCAAATTTTAGTCAAGCCTTTTTCGAGAATCTTGTTGAATGCTTCCACAGTACCATTGGCCTGCGGGTGGTATGGGCTGCTTTTATGATGCTGAATCATAAATGTGTACAGTAGTGACTTGACCGTGGCATTAATGAAATGCGTACCCTGATCGCTGGTCAAGCTCTGTGGGCAGCCGAACCGGCTGATGATGTGTTCAAAAATGAACCGGGCAGCGGTCTCTGCCGAGTAGTCGCGTACTGCTGCTGCCTCGGCCCACCGGGTGAGGTAATCCATGGCGGTAATGATGTACCGAGCCTTGGAGTGTCTAGCGACCAGGGCGATGGGACCTACGAAATCAACAACCCACTTTTCGAACAGCCGCAACACATGCACTAGGTGTAGCGGAAGCTCATCCCGGTGCGAAGGCCTTCCCGTCCGCTGGCAAACATCATAGCGCTTCACATAGGCCTTACAGTCGGCATGTACCGTTGGCCACCACAGGCCAGCTTGGAGCACCTTCCTTGCGGTGGGTTTCGCACCCACATGCCCTCCCGCAACACCACTGTGACATTCCCACATCACCGCTTCCCGTTCGTGGTCAAGAACGCATTTGCGCAACACCTCATCAAGGCCCAATTTGTATATCTGCCCCACGGCAATGTCAGCCAGGTAATCTGGTACTGCTTCGACCCGGAAGAGGTCGGCATCCGGCAGCTGATCATCCAACGAGCCGTCATTTTCTCCCGTCTCCAACCTGGATAAATGATCGGGACCGACATTCAACCTGCCGGGCTTGACAATCACCTCAAACGTGAATTCCTGGAAAAGTAGAAGCCAACGACAGATCCGTCCTTCCAAAACAGGCTTATTCACCAGATACTTCAATGCAGAATGGTCCGTGAAGAATGTGAATTTTCCGCCCAGAAGATAGTGGCGGAACTTCTGGAGGGAGTACACCATCGCCAACGCCTCCCGCTCGGTCGTGGTGTAATTCTTCTCCGCATTCGATAACCGACGGCTGGCGAAGTATACGGGGTGGTCAACTGTCGTCTCCCCAGGTTGTGCCAATACAGCCCCGAGTGCAATACCGGACGCATCAATATGCACATGGAACTACTTATCCCAGTCGGGATGAACAAGTATGGGTGCCGTCGCCAACTTCTCCTTCAAGGTGTCAAGTGCCTTCCTACACTCCGCTGTCCACTGGAACACCTCTGACTTCCGCAACAGTTTCTCCAGAGGGGCCGTAATCTTTGCGTAGTTGCGAATAAACCGCCTGTAATATCTTGTGTGCCCGAGAAGTGCCCGAAACTGCTTCACGATCTTGGGGGCTTCCATGTGAATGATGACCGCGACCTTGGCGGGATCGACGCAAAACCCTTGCTTGCACACCACGTGGCCTAAGAGTGTGCCGAATGGAACTGCAAAAATACATTTCTTCAAGTTCAAGGAAATCTGCAGCTGACGACACCGGTCAAACATAACGTGCAACAGGGAAGCGTGTTTCTTCAACAGGTTGTAGATGGTCCAGTCGTCCATGTAGACCTCCAGGAACTTGTGAATGTACTCCCGGAAAGCAGCAATGACAATCCGGGAAAACACAGCCGGTGCGTTCTTCAAACCAAATGGCATAACATGGTATGCGAATGATCCCCACTCAGTGGTGAATGTCATCTTTGCTTTGTCTTCCTCGACGATGCGCACCTGATGATAACCCGAAAACCCATCAGTGAAGGAATAAGCTTCGTTTCCCACAACATGGTCTAGAACTTCATCGCTGAAAGGAGTGGGAAACGGGTCGTGGATGCAGGCATTGTTCAGGCTCTGGTAGTCTACACAGACTCGGATCTCCACTTTGTCCTTCTTGTTCTGGATGACAATGGGACTCACCCACTCTGCTTCTTCTACTAGGAAGATGAGACCTGCAACGAGCATCTTGTCGATCTCCATCTTGACCTTTTCTTTGATACGTGGGTTCAACCGGTAGGGTCGGTGCTTCACCGGCCTAGCCCCCAGTTTCAGCGCGATGCGCATTTCACCTAGGTCCCCCTTGATCCCCTTCAGGTCCGCAACCGATGACAGGAACAAATATTTGTATTCCCGGAGGAGGCTAGAAATTTCTTTTGTCGTTTCCTCGTCCCAATAGTCTCCCACCGTTGCGAGCTTAGGTTTCTCGTCCGTTCTAATGTTCAGCTTCTTTGTCTTTAGTGGCTGTAAATGGACTCCTTCAGTCGTCGGCTCTTCACTGATGCTCCGCTCGCCTTCCCTTTCGTCAAAGTAGAGATGCCTGAGGTCCTCCAGACCATCATCGTCAGGATCGCCGTCAATCCGGTGGAAAACCAACTCGCGCCTGACCTCAAGTCGTGACACAACCGGGCCCCCGTCGAGCTCGGGATGGCGGAAGAACAAGACCTCCTTGACTGCCTGTAGGGCCTGAGACTCCTGCGCCGTCTCCCCTTCGAACAAGAAGCACCGAACGAACTTGTCCGCAACTGCCTGCCAAGAGCGGGTTCCCCGTTTCCGCTCTTCCTCCAGGTACCAGGCCTGGGGAATTGTACCCAGGGAGTGGATAAACCTGTTGACCCACAGCTCCTCAGGGTACCGGGTGCTACGCCACTGTTCCTCACAGGTCCGCAAATGGTATCGCGGGTCAGAAGTTCCATGATACTTAAGCATACTTCAAGGTCCTTCGTCCTCTTTAAAGCATGCCCGCAGAGCATCCGCCACGCACTCCCATCGCAACAGAGTGTTGCGGTGATTTTTCCACCACCGGGCCGACGTGGACTGCAAGGCCACATCCAAAAGTGGCATCCGGCTTTCAGTTGGGACCATGTCTTCCACCTTGGTAATAAAATTATTGACTGCCCGCATGTTCGACAAGGTGGGATATCCGTGGATCTCAGTCCCTACCCATCGGACTTGGGCAATGGAGGCACATCTCCGCGTGGTGGTCTCATACCCCCCTTGCTGCCAGTCTTCCCAAGTGAGTTCAGATCCCAGCTCCGAGCTCTGCACACTCCGCCAACTGATAGAGCTAGTCGCGGTCGGGTTAATATAATCATCCCGCTTCCCTGCGGTCATCTGATAAAGGTGTTCCATCATCTGAGCATCCTCCCGATTGTCCACTGCTTCCGTATATCGCGGGCCTTGATACGGGTCGAGGGGCTGGGTGACCCGTACCTCCCCATCCTCAAAGATCATCAGCTCCTTTTTAAGGTCGATGATGGCGTAGTTCTCAAAAGCCCAATCAATGCCGAGTAAGGCGGGATAGGGATCCTTGTCGCCCATGATATCAATAACCTCAAAATCGGTGTATGTCTTCACCCCCGCAATGTCGACCTCGACACCCTCGAGCCGGCCGATTGGCAGAATGCAGTACTGGTTCGCCATCTTGAGTTGGATTGGTGAGTAGGCTAGCCGTGGCCTTCCAAGAGCCTCCCATGTCTTCCGTGGCAGAATGTTGACGTCGGACCCCAAGTCCAACATGGTGTCGCTGATTTGGAATCCCGCGACTTGTGTGTTAAGCCGGAATTCTTTGCCTGTTCGTTGCTTGTTCCGCTTCACGCGCTGTACGTATTGAGGGCCAGCATCTGTCGGGTCTCTAAGTCCTGTGCGCCCCTGCAGTGCTCCTTCCAAAGCATGCTTGAGCTGCTACCGCAGTGCAACGTTGTCAACAATCCTGAGGAATAGCTGAAGCCAATCCTCGACCACAGTACCTGCGATGTTCTGCACCCCAGTTTCCGGCAACATGGGCTCCTCCAAACCTCCCTCGTTCGGCAATTGGGCGAACGCCTCAACTGCCTCCTGGAAATACTTCTTTTGGACTTCGGGCCTGATCAACTTCTTCGGGGATGTCGGCCGAACCACTCGTGCCGGCTCCTTCCCGTGGGCATCCTCTCCCATCTTCTTTCCGCCCCTCGTCATGATCGTGACGTTCTACAAGTCTAGGGTTGCGGTCCCTCGTGGCTCTGAGTTTATCAAATTCGCTCCCCTCTGCCTCGCCCGTTCTTCCCACTTCTTGATGAGCTCCGGATAGTCCTCTGTAGCATGGGAGTTGACTCGCCATTGGGAACACCAGGGTCGTCACGGGAGGGGACATTCTCGAGCCACGTGACCCTCCTGGTCACAGTTGTAACATTTTACTGGACCACGTCCACCTTTGCGGCCTCCCCACATGCCACCGCCTCTTCCCCTTGGACCCTCGTTCACCCTGTAGGAGGGGCGATCCAATCGATCCGCAAGTGCGTCGAGCGCCCTGCACTGCTCAGTTTTGTGAGTTGTGGAAACGCAAAATTCGCAGTACACATTATTCGGGACCGTGGAGTACTTCTGTAATATCGGGCACATCCGAGGAGGATGCCCCAGCGTCCGGAAAATATCGCAATACTCTGTGGTGGAGGAACCCAGTTGAGGTGGGAACCTCGCGTGCTTCCCGCTAAGGCTGCAGATTCCCCGCGGCTCATCGTCACGCGCACCATGCGTGGGACTTCCGATTGAAGCAAATACCGAGGGTCCCGCCCCTACACCGCACAATCGAGGAGCACTCCCATGGCGACGTGGCCCGACCAGCAATGAGTACACCAAACACTTGGCCGCTACTGGTTCACCGCCGGCTTCCTGAGCTTCAGCTCGGCTCGGAAATCCGTGTCAGAACCCTACCAAAGAAGGATCTTGTGGGGCTGCCCCCCCCGATATTCCTGGGGGTAGCCCGCCATGGCTTCAATCTTCATGGCCTGCTCCAAAGCGTCCTGCAGATTATCAATCTTCTGCCGAGTGAGAGGGGTTTGTGTCAAGGGGAGCAGAGCCTTGATGAACCAGTCCCTCTGGTGGTTTGGATCGATCGAGTAGCTAAGTTTCCTGATTGCGTCCTTGAATCGCCGCATCAACTCCCACGCGGTCTCACCTTCCTTCTGCTTAATTTCCCACAGCTCTGACAGGCCCTGCTGGTCTGTCTGGGGAAGCTTGAATTCACGGACAAAATCCCGCTTCACGTCCGCAATTACGGGATTAGGGTGAGCCTCGGACCACTCGATAAACCATTGCAGAGCCCTCTCTCTGAGTGTGGTTTGGAATTCTATTAACTTCCCTGCATCTAGCGTCTGGCGAGCCCTCCAGATGGCTTCGCACAGGTACCAGTGTTGCTCTACATCATCATTGCCCCGGCCAGAGAACTCTGGATACTGGGTGAAAGATCCAGCCATGTGTGCTTGCGGAGAATTGACCAGGATAAATCCTCCAGGTCCTGGTTGCGTAACGGTCCCACTAGGAAAAATACCACTACTAGTAACGCTGCTGTTACCGGACGTTACTGACGCTGATGAACTATTGTATGACTGACTCAATGCTTGTAACTGAATAAAAATATTACTTAAAGGTTGATACAGTACCAAGGGAAGGTCGGGATCCTGGCCAGGCAGAAGGTGGGAAGTAGGGCTGCCTGGAGGGGTGGGTGCCATCTGATCTTGAAACATCCACTGCATCACGCCGTGCCATTCGTCATCGGAACTCTCTTCGGGCTGCATCTTTCCATTATCTTCGCTAGTCATTATCTCTCTTTCTCGCGTCACTGGGCTCCCATGCACCCACTGCACTTCCACCGCTGTCCCATCTTCTTCACGGGTATCCAAACCCATAGTTCCTATCCTCTGAGGCGCCTCCTTCTGATTTCTCCTCTCGATCTCCCTTCTCTTCAAATCTCGCATTACCCTTCTTCGCCACCTATCGGCGATCTGTGCCCGCTGATGCGCACGTCGTTCCCGCAACTTGCATGCGGCCTCAACGTCCATTCCCCGCTCCCCACTCTCACATTCTACACAGAATCGGTCCCCTCAACCCTTCCCCCAGCATGGGTGGTTTACTCTTCCATCCTCGTTTTGTGGAATTCAATCAACCCTTCGTCCACCATCAGAGCTTTAATCCACAGCGGAATCTCCTTCAGCAGCTTCCCTCTTAGCCCTGAGTGGAAAACAACCTCGGCTTTCGAGAAGGATTGGTAGCACTCAGCAGCAAACTCCACAGTATATCCTTCCAACATGGTCCTTACCCAAAAATCCACCGCGCGGGTCAGTTCAGTGTCCACCATGTGCAGTGCCACCAGATCTTCGTGCGCCCACCTGCGGTTTATCTTCCGCAAGCCTTCTTGGGGCACCGTCACTCGTAACCTCCGAAACCAATTGTAAAGGTCCGTAGGGAACCTTCCCTAGAAAATTTCGTACGTATCACTGGCTGAGTCAGAGAAAAGAACAAGCTCCTTGATCGCCGCCTCCTTTTTCTTGGTCAGCCCTGCTTGCTGAGCAATGAACTGATCAAGATGATCATCCCACCATCACCGTATCTCTCTTTCAAAAATCCTCGATACCATGATCTAGGTCCCCTCAAAACATGCAGGTCCCGGCAACAGAACCATTTGTTGGCGAGAAGTCAGGTTTCGCGGACAAGACCCACGTTCAAGAGTTGTGGCCAACAAAGGGGTCCGATGTAGTCTAGGAACACGTCGGCATTTTCACCCTGCTCCGGAGAGCAGTGAGTCTCACCCGAGGCGTGCCGCAACCACATGCAGAAGGGAATGGGATCAATGGTAAGGAAAAAATTTGCAACTCATGAAGGACAGTGCATCGATTACATATAAAGAGTTATATACACAAGATCACTTAATAAGCATTCAGACATTTGCAAATAAAATTTTAAACCATCATAAACACATTACAGGCACATAAACATCTTATTGAGACAGCAACCTTCCATTGTATTAATCTCTTGGCCAAACACATGATTACATGGCATTCTCAATGATAGATTACAAATCTGATACAGATAGATTTTGGAACAGAAAGGTAGAATAGAGAAGATGAGGAACCCTAGGAAGGTCATGCATGATTCTTCCGCAGTCGCTCTGTGCGTCTTCCCCTGTATGAGCCTCGCAACCTCTTCAGCCTTCTTCTTCCAGCTGAGTGACTGTTATTTATTCACCCGCTCTCGCGACTATCAGTTCCTCTGTGTCTTTTCCTCAGCTTCTCCTAGCTTCTCTCCTGTTATTTGCGTGTTCCTCTTTTTGTCTTCTGCTGTGTGTTTTCTTCATCTGCACTTGTGCATGTTCTATCTTCAGCTATCCCATGCTTCTGCGCCACCTTGGTAGCTCCACGACTCCTGGTAGTTGCGACGCGGTCGCGATTGCCATGTGTCTTCATGCCGCAACTCAAAAAGGTCAAAATTCAAAATGTTCTAACCAAGATTTCAAAACCAATAAAAAACAAGGTCCCCAACAGATGGATCCATGTGGGAGCTCTGGATTTTTGGTGGAGTATTCCCAAGATCATATTGCTTGCCTGATGATGACAAATCAACATATGAGAAGATGCATAGATCATGTGAAGATGGAGGAGATACATAACTCTTCGGGGGAGTCAGCACAGCCACCTCTTTTCTCTTTGAGGATGAGGTGAGACTCATTTTTGAGCCACTCCATTTCCATGAGAAGAAATTATGGTAAGGGTATTGTTTATTTGCATGATGATTTATATATTCATCCCTTAACCATATATATACAGGATGTTGCACCAAGGAGGGGCATTCTTCTTTCTGGACCCCATGGTCTACTTGATTCCATGACCACTATTGGTGACCACTGCCTAGGAGGACTTGGGGAGGAAATGTGTTTTGGAGGATCTACTCACCTTGCATCATATATCATTCACTTCCTCCATACATTTGAGGAGAGTCAGACAACAAGCAAGTGGTTGAGAGGCCACACCTTTTGTCATACTCTTATGCAGTTGGGGGTCAAACTGCATTGGTTACAGTTGAGGAACCATTGTCTTTCTCCCTTGCTACATATGAAAGCAAGCATGGTTTTCATTATGGTTCATTATAATGCTGATGTCTTTGTGTTTGTTGAGAGCATGATGGGGGGAATGACACATTGGTTGGATGTGTCCCTTGGGGGAGAAATATTCCACATTATTTGCATTGCATGTTCTAATGGGAGCATGAGAGGACATGTGGCCACTACAGCAACACACTTGTTTCCATTTGAGGTGATCCATGTGATTGATTGGGTGCCATATGGTGGTGACTACCAACTCATCACATATGAGATGATTTGGGACAGCATGTTTCATAATGCTGGAGAAGAGATTCTTGGGGGTCTAGTCTTCATTTTGCCACTTGAGGGAAAAAATTTTGCAGCCCAATATCAGCATATACTATGCACTTATCCTAAGTGGAGAGGAGGACAGTGTGGGGTAGGCTATTGTTTCTACCAAGATCATATTGTCAGCCCACCTACATTGTGGGAGCCAAAGGTGGAAGATGATTGTCAGGAGTTGCCATGTTGGAGGGTAACTCATTTTGTATGGATGATTGCTTGGGGATGGAGGATCTACATGAGGAAGTTGTTCCTCAACATATTTCAGACTTCATGCCTTGGGTGGAGATTCTTCAGTTCTATCCTTTCAGTTGCTTAAGGACAAGCAACATTTGGGAGGGGAGGACTGTAATGTTCCCATTTTAGCACATGGCTAAATAGAACATTAAAATTTTTCTTTTATCATATTGCAGCTAAATAAATGGGTAAGGAGGCCCATGGTTATGTAAAAAATGAATAAAATCCCTCACATTATGAAAGAGGAGCATCATTGGAGCTTGTTTTCACACCCCATGTGTGAAAAGGGTTAATTACAAAGAGGGCTAGGTCATGTTGACCAAGTCAAACTATGCAATAGATGGAGGTGTGGCTTGCTTGGGAAGCCTAGGAAATTTCATGAGGAGGAGTAAAACCTAATGTGTGGGGTCCATGGCTAAGGAGCCTTCATTTGCATAAAAGGAGGGGAAAGAAACCATTTTGAGTTAGCCTGGATATTTCAAATTGCTTGCTTTCTACAGTTGCACAACTGTGATAGCTGTGTTGTTTAGCACAAGGGATTTCCTGTTTAGGATTCCCTCCACTATTGAGAATATCTTGAAGGTTTGATCTTCATCTTCTCCACATATTGGCTCAAGGCCAAAGCTATTCCTTTCAGTGCAGTGATTCTTGCAGCAAGAGCCATTGTGTTGATGGGGTTGCAGTGGAGGTTCTCACATCATCATTCCGGAGCTCAAATTTCAGAGGAGGAAGCTTTTATGCATCTGGGAGATCAATAGGGTAGATATCAGCTCCATTTCTCATATCTTGGCAGGAGGCCAATCTCTTCCCATCACCTACAACGCAGTTCCTCTCCTTGACTGCGCAGTTCTTAAGTGCAATTGTAGTGAGGGGTTGCACCGACATTTTGGAGGGGGAATCTTTGGTGAAAGGATCAGCCTTTCACTCTAGATTTCCATTGGAGGAGGTATATACATTTTATGTAGCATTATTCAGCCATCTCCTTCATGTTCTCATTTTAGATTTGCAGCTGCTCTAGCAACTCCGGCATTTCCACAGATTTTCCATTTTATATGTATTGTAGCCAATCCCTTTAGGGATTGTTTATTATAGTTTCCAGGGGTTGAGATCCATCTCCCCCTTCTTTATTTGAGCTTCATATTTCCATATCTTCATTGTATCATTATTTTGCAGCAGTCCTCCTTCATAGACTGCGCAGTCATAACTGGGCATAATATATGTAGCAGTGTATTTCATGTTCAATGTACTTGTGTATTTAGTGAAGGATTTGCTTCAGCTTGAGTGATCATTTCCTCGAGATATTTTTCACATTTCTGCTAACATATTATCAATGAGGAGGTTATGAGGGTTTGTTGTATTTTCTGAAGTTTATGCACTCACTGCTATTTCTAGTTCATGCTTATGGATTGTTGTTCACTACATTGAGATATCTTGAGATATTCTCATTAGTATCACTTGTCCCTAGTAGGAAATATTTAATAGCTATAGATAGAGTCTGCAAAGGGCCAAGTAGCCTCTGGATCTCACCCTTCCTTATAAGGTGACATACCTAGTAAATGCCCCCGCAGCTAATCTTTGGAATAGCCTTGCAATATTTCTGAAAAAAAAGGGATATCTTAAGATATTCCCAATACTTCAGAAAATACATCATTTGGAACATTACAAGAAACAAGTAAAATATGACTCTATCACTTTTAGTTTGAAAACAAGCATGAAAGGACAAGCACTTGATGATATTTTCAAGTTTAGGGAGTCAGTAAAGATCAAAATGACTTCTCTGGTAATCTAGGTAAATGGGTGTACCAGATATACGTGAACTGCCATATACACCTTGGTAAAAATGAAAAATAAATCAACCAAGGACTTGACGTACGTGCAGGTAATCTCCCTGAATGTTGTGTCCAGTGTATCATGGTAAGAGGTGGCAGACTCAACTTCCTACAGATAAAGAATTTGCAACCTAATGGGGTCTCCCTTTATATATGCAATGGTATGGGAAGCACAAGTCTGTACTAGCACTGCCTGTAGCCAGATGGCGAGCGACAACTGCCAGGCTTAAAGACGCTGAAAGACGTCTCTACCTTAGACCACTAGATGTTTCATTAAGTTCCAATGCTGCTTTAGGTTAATTCAGTAAATTTTAAAGTTGATCTTCAATTTACGTTTCTATTTCAAGGCCCTATCGAATTTTGGATCTCATAAAACCTCTAAATGCAAACTACATGCCACAAAACATCATTTCATTCAATGAAGAGCTATCTACGGGAGAGTTGAGAGCTTTCAAATGACAGCGAAATGAACACAAAAAAACATCCACTACCAATTTCAATGCAAGCTAATGACACTAGAAAATTTTTCTCTAGAATTATATAATGCTATTAATACAAAAGAGCTTTCAATTTCCACTATGCCAATCGAAATGCAAAATATTTTGTTTTTGTATTTTTCAATATGTTAGAGCAGATGCACTAAATGAATGAAAAGCTAATGAAAACATCAATTTGATAATGATAAAGAGAGAGCTAAAAACAAATCAAGTTCACTCAACTCAAACAAGTGCAATCGAGACTCAAATCGATGATGAAATCCCTCAAAGCGAAGAAGAATCTCGAAAGAGACTCAAACAAACCATGTGATCTAGGCTTGGCGCAACATAAAACAAAATCGAACAAAAGAGAGAACAATCACTCAATAAACGCAATGATTCAATGGGATTTAGAAAGATGAACGCAAAGAAGCAAAAAAAAAGTTGACCGAGAAAGAAAAGACCCAAAACTCCCATGGGAGGCTCAGGACACTGAAGCACCTAGAAGCCCTATGGCTAAAATGAAAAAATGACAGAAAAGGGAAAAAAAACCAGAGGAAAAGGGCTAAACACAATAAAAAATGACTTCAAAGCACTCAATAAATCAGAAAAAATGAACCAGGACCAAAATTCAAGATTAGAGAGTCCAAGAACAGGCAAACCCTAAAACCAAGCAGGGTTGGCACGCCTGTTTGGATGTAATCTACGCCAAACAGGGGTTGGTGAGGGGGCCTAACTAGAAACAAGCACCAGTTGGCACGACTATCATGGGGATAACTGCGCAAATCAGGTTTACCCTAGAAAAATGATAAAAATGGACAAACATAGACTAGATCTGGTCTTCTGGGGGTTGAACAAGGGTTTAACACCAAGGAAGGTGATCCAAACAAGCAGAATAATCAAACAAAAAGCAAAAAAACAACCCAATGGAGGAAGGAATAACTCCTAATAATCCCCAGCAGAGTCGCCAAAATTGTTGTGGAGGTAAATCCCCTTTGCAGACAGAGGCAATCCCACTAGCCCTAGGGTGGGTCTAGCAACAATCAAAACACGCAAAGTTGTTGGTTTCTAGTTACAAAGAGTATAATTGCGATAGTTAATTCA
This sequence comes from Pinus albicaulis, assembly GCA_034641835.2. NCBI lineage: Eukaryota > Viridiplantae > Streptophyta > Pinopsida > Pinales > Pinaceae > Pinus > Pinus albicaulis. The sequence continues at coordinate 183,599,494 of CM076574.1, forward strand.
TTGTTGTTGTCGAAGAAGAAGTGGCACTTCCATTCCTAGCTGGATATGTCACGATTCATAAACTTGTCGCATCCAGATACCTATACACATGCAAAGAAGAGAGACAACATGCAATGCGATATTTCACACATTATAACTATGGATCAGTCAGAGAGGAATGAATGAAATTGCATTATATCATAGATAAACACAATCATGGAACCAATAGGAGAATCATGTATATTAAGATACAAGAGAATGATTACAACCGATGCTATGACGTCATGATATTCCTTCGACAGGGCTCTAGTGGGACGTGTCTCACAAAGCTCATCAGGGATTTGACAGAACTCTCTCTCCCATAGGGTTCTCCTTAGATATGCTCTTAATTGTCACCCAGTTATGATTTCCTTCCAAAAGGTTCAGCTTCCAAGCGTTCAACTAGCTTGTAAAGGGATAAGGCAGACTTTTATAGAGGGAGGAAGGGAGGATGTGATCCCTATAATCATGGATAGAGTCCTATCTCTTAGGAAGGTTCTATGAGAGGTGGAAAACCACTTCCTAATCAGGGAGATATGGAGGCAAACAACCCAACTTCTTTCTGATGATTCATTCCGAAGTTGTTAGAATCAAAATTCTACCATTTATTTTTTAAAAACATTCCTTAATAGGCTTGGCATGGGTGAGACACAGGGACAGAGTGCCAGCTGGCACGCCCACTAGTGTACATTTTCCCCATTGGTGTGAGGGATGAACTGGCTACCCGCGCCAATGCCAAAACATGGGTTTTTAGGGTTTTTCAGAGGAAATGTTCTTCAGGAGAATTCTTGTCCTTATGCAGAAGGATGCCATCAAGGTGTTTTCAGGACATTTTACTGTTCACAGGTCATGGGAATATTCCTCCAACATACGGGATGAGGGATTGCAGGGACAGTGACAAAATTCTATGTAACACACTTTCTCACAAAATTCAAAATAGCCTCCATGCTTAAAGCATGACACAGTGATGGGAGATGCCATAGGATCTCTAGTGGTTGTTGGTTCATTTCTAATGACTTTCCCTCCCTTTTTATATGGATTTTTCTTCTGTCTCTATTCCTAATTAGTACTTATATTCTCCTCTTTAGCCATAATTGATGTAGAAACCCTAGGGCGATGGAGTTAAATGGAGGAAATGTGAAGTGAAAGGAAGTATTTTGGGAAATGGAGGGAATGGGAATGTGAAGTCAACCTAGGTTAGTGAAAACCCTAAGATTTAGAGGTATTAGGAATGGTATTGCTTTAGGGGATAGGGATATGAAAAATATATCTGGGAATGGGAAAGGAGATATATAACAATTTAAGGATTGAATTTAAAATTAGAAATAGGGTTTCTTATTTTAGGATAAGCTTAAAATTATTATAAAGAAAAAAATATATCAATGAGATGATGCTAGGGTTTACTCACTGACAAATGGAGCTTTGAAGAAAACGTGTGCATAGATTTGGCATTAACTGATGGAGTGGGAGGTTTTAAGAGAGTTTCTGAACTTTCTGGGTGAACACGCAGCGTCCTAAGAAAACGTGCAACAACCCTTGCAAACCTGTAGCGACTGCCTCAGATGCGCAGTGTCCATTGGAAAATGTTCTGAGAAATTCAAGAAAACATGCAACGACTCCCTCAAATGCCCTGCGACCGTCTCAAATACCAAATGACCCTAGAAATTTACTTGGTTGCTCTCTGAAAATGAAAATTTTATCCATTGTTGAGGATTTTTGAAAGATGAATGAAAAAAATATACTTTTCTTTGAGGTTTTGAATAGATTTATAATCTACTGGGTTAGATTTATAATTTTAATTACCCACTTTCCTTATGTTCACTTTTTCTTCTCAAACTTTGACACTGATACTCTTTGATCTTTTTGACTTTTTTGCTTTGCAGGTTGATTTAGCTAATGGAGCTTGATCTTCTTTGCCTCAGTTTGGAAAGAATGATTGAATTGGAAGCTAGGGAATAAATTATTACATATAAAAACATAAAATTACATTTGAAAAATGAAAAATAAATTACATTTTTTATTTTATATCAAAATAACATTTTGATATAAAAATAACTGAAATAATTACAACTTGAAAAAATAGAATAGTTGCAAAGTGATGATATTTTGTAGAGGAATAAAACATGTCTTTGAGTCACTCTCATATGCTGGCTGACTTTATTTGGATGGAGTAATACATTTTGGACCTTGAGAAACAAAACCCTAATGACTTAATGAGGCATTTGAGACCTGATTTTCATGATTGACTTTAAGTGAGACAAGACATGGTGAAATGAGCATTTTCATATGTATTATTATGCTCAAGGAGACATCAAGGTGAGTCAACAAATGTGATTTTCTAAGGGAGAGTGAAGTTTTATTGAGTAGGGCTACCATCAGTGAAATTTCTTTTAGCATGACCTAATGGAATGATATAAAAATTTCAGAGTGAGACACCTAAAATGAAAATGAAAGGAATGATATTAATCAGTAATGGAAAAATGCATATTCTGACACTAACAGACCCCATTAAAACTATTTTTTGGTAAATAAAAAACAAAATTATCTTATTGATAATTTAAAAAGGAGCACATCACATCATTATAGAAACTGGACAATATTTTATCTAGTTTAGTCTTACTATACCATAGTTTGAATATACCGGCAACTTCTTACACTATTTCAGAAGAAGAAAAAGAAATAATGACTTACAGTAGAAAAGGAACACATATAATTTTGAAAAGGCAGTTGGAATCATCCAAAAACTTTATTAAATCTCCAAGAAAATCCTTATACATTACACCAGTATTGCTCTCTGAATCCAAAATTAAACTTGTTTCTTATGAGGACTCAAAAATTAAACTTATAAATTAAAGTGTTTTGACTTGAAATTACAAAACATAATATCTTTTTATCAAATAAACTATATGCTTTGTCTTCATTGGATCACTTGGGATCGTTGTGCAGGCTCGCTTGAGTAAGCTTTAGGTTCCACTCCTTTTATTGGTGATATTAAATCTAGGCATTTCTTCCATAGTGCAAAGTCCGAATTTGGACACTTGATCAATCTGTCATAAGCCATATTGAAATTTTTTATTCTGCTATAGGTAGGGTTTTCAGTGAAGAGAGTCTTAGCTAACCATAATAATTAAAAATATCTTTGCAAGTGATTCACAATTGTTGACCTTTTAAAATATTTTTTTTTCATGGGAAACATTGATTTTACTTTTTTCTTCCACTAATAAAGTTTCATAGGTCTCCCATGGAAGAATATTTCCTTGTTGGTCCAAACATGAAGGTAATATTGCTAGGACTCTCTTGTCAAAGTTTGAATTAAATCCCAACATTGATTCCTTGATCTTTCCCAGTCTAGTTTATGCATTTTTCTTGTATATATTCTTTTGCGCCATATTATTTATTTCTAAAACAATAGATGTTATGTATTGAATATCCATTACTCTCAACTCCACATAAGACTTAACATTCAAAAAATAAATTATCCTTTTTTCCAACTGTGCACTTTGTTATGACTTGTTTTTATTGGAACAAATAACCATTTCTAGATCCCTTACCATTATTTTCTCTTCTTCCATGACCAACATATGATCCCACATTACCTTTATCTGTTGGATGATATCATTCCAAATAATTTCTCTTGCTTGAATAAGAGACATTTTACCTTTTAGTTTTTCTTTTAATTCCTTAATTTCATCACAGGATGTTGTATTGTGATGCATTTTCTGTAGCCATGTTCAACTGTCTCTCCTTATGGTTCAATTTCTCTTTAGTATCATCCAAATTCATCTGTATTTTCCTTAACTTATCCTAGAAATATTTAAATCAATCATCACCCTAGTGATCTTATCAGTAGAGTCCTTGGAGTCTGGCTTCACTACAATTGTGCAAACATGTGCATCTATCTTCTGTTGTAGTCGTGCATTGAGTTCCTTCATATTTTCCACCTCCTTATTTCTTTCTACCATTTCATCAAGTATAATTTCTTTTTCCTTTTAAATTTGAGATAATTTTGGAGCCAAGACATGGTCATTAGCAGAAAATTTCAGCTTTTTTTTTCTGAACAATTGGATCTCATATTCTACTCCCTGTAAAATATTTTGGACAGTTGTATTGTCCTCCGGATTCACCCCAATCTTGATAATAAACTTCTTAAATTATTCATTTTGAGTGTATAGAGCTCGTGAGTTAGCCTTTTATAATTTCAACTGGACAATTAATTTCCCCAACAAGGTCTTTGTCTAACTTGTTGCTAATGATTTTTTATTGGGATTGTTATAAATCAACTCTCCAGTTTTCCTGTGCAGATTTATCTTGTCAGGAAACTATATATATTTTGTATTAATTGATAAACTAACTATATCGTAATTAGATCTAGAAGTAATTAACTATGTAACAGAGTGTGTAAATGAGAGTTTCAATTGACTCCTCTCCAAATCCATATCAGAAAGGAGTTTGGTTTGATAACCAAGAACAAACTGTGCCTCCAACTAGGTAGCAACATTAGTATTAATTTTCTTGTTCCTTTCCTCAATTTTTTCATATGAATATTTCAAAGCTTCTAAAGATACATGTTCTTCTCCTTCAAGAATGGGGGATGAGGGTGTGCATTTAGCACCTCCTATTTGCAATTGAAACCCAATTTCAGTGGAAGGATTTTCCCTAAAATCTTCAACTTTTGTTCCTCCTTTCCGCACACTTTTCCTCTTGATTCCTTGAGAAATTTCTCATAAGTCAATAATTTATAGTCCTCTTTTTAATCCTTTTTTGGAAGGAAGTGGAATTTCAACTTCCATACTTCTTGAAATTTGGACTGCGCCTCCATTTTCCAATTTCTCCCATTCAGTTTTTGGTTCATGGACATAAGGAACATAAGCATTTTCTATTCTCCTCTTAGCATTAATCTAATGAGGATGATAAGAACATTTCTCTTCTAGTTAAAAATACATACTCTGTAATAGTTTTTCTACCTCCTTATATGCCTTCCTATTAATTACAATGAAAGGCCCAAAAATCCTGGGTAATTTGAAAAAATACCCTTTCTTAGCTGGGACAAAATGCACTTTATCAACATTTAAGCTATGCCTAAGGAATTCCAATGAAAATATTCTCATAGGCATAAACACCAACAATATATATGGAGGAATCTATTGACCATCTAATCTAATCTATTTTCGATCCTCAAATGGAAACTGATCTCCAACCTTTAGATCTCTACTCATTTTCAACAAAGCCTGAGTTTTTGGAAAAATTGTAAGAGGGGAAGCATTGTTAAAAAATTTGTAAACAAATGACATGAAGGAAGAAAGTAAATAGGAGAAACCTTCATTATTTGGTTGATATATGACAACATCAATCCAATTCACAACCTTTTATTTATTCTTATTGGGATCTGAAACATCGAATCATAGTTCCATAAATTGCTCAACATGTACATATATAAAAATATATAGTAGGAGAGAGGGAAATCTGAAACATCCAGTTACGTTGAAGTTAAGGAGTTTAGAATTGATGGTTTTCTCCCAATACATAATCTAGAACTGCTGCTGCATAGTGAAATTCTCCTCCATGCTTTCATCCTCATGATTAGTATGTTGCAGGTCCGTTGTTCATATTATATAGATCTTTATTTAAGGACAACCTCAATTTCCTGTGCACGAACAGATTGCATCATCAAATGAAATAATCCTATGGCTTGAAAATATATCATTGATGCATAATCCCTTCCAAGAATCCTCATGATTACTTGCAAAATTGGTCCAACACCTTCATCAAATCAAGAAACAATGAATTGGTCAAAATCTGAAGGAAAAACAGTGTTTGGAAGAAGAATGGAAGCATACAATTTCCTATAATCCTCTATTGATAGGTTCTTAAAAATCAACAAAAGGGTTTCATCGAAAAATGGAAGATACTAATCAGATTTTTGAAAGGCTAGGTCTCGATGGATTAGTAATGAAGAAACTTGGAAAATATTTTCCCCTAGGGAATTCATGATGAAACATCGTTGAGGGTACAGAGAGGAGGTTAACCAAGTGATAAATTGTAGAAATTGATAAATTTGAGGGACAATTGCAGAGAGCAGACCAAACTTGACCATTCTATCATAAATTTTTAATTATTTTGGTTTAATAGGACATTTTTACGAAATTCCATTAAGTTCATGGGGAAAACTAAATAAAAAATGTCATGTTTAGTATCAATGAGGGGAATATGAGTGGCAGAGCCTAAAAGGGTAACTTTCTTTGACATTTTAAATCTCTCTTTGAAAATTGGCACAATGGAAAATGCATTTAAATACCTGGTATACTTGGGAGTGTTGAGATGGAAGCTTCATGTTGCTCGAGGGGGTTATTGTCAGCAAGAGAATGCAGTGAAAATGTGGTGAAAATAAGTAAATTGGGGGAGAAAATGGGGTTTTATTAGAAAAATGTGGGAAAAAATGAATTAATTGAATGTGGACAAAAAATTACAGACAAGTGACGTGGAAAGATGATGTGGAAGGATGGAGGGGTGATGTAGACATGACGTGGCAATGTTGACTATCACGCTCACCTGTATGTCATGCTCGCTTGTCAGAGACTAGAGTGAAAACCACTTACCACTCATGAGGGCACCCATGGTGGTAAGTGGTACCACCCTATAGTGATGTTAGGGATGATCTCGACTGTTGATCTCCTGATGAAAGTGTCCCTCCAAATCGTTTACGGGGGAACCCCCTAGCATAATAGTCGATTATGTTGTCGTTTCAGGCGTCTTGTGTGCGTGGGTCTCGATGCTACCAACACCATTGATTTTGAGAATTGTGATCTCTTTGACTTATCTGCCACAGGAAAATGGCCCATGACCCACCCACCAACATATAAAATATTTAAAAATGTATTTTTTTTAATAAAATCACACAAAACAATCCCAATGACATTTTGTAATTTCTTTGCATTTTTCCTCTTTTTTTTGGAATATATGATTTTCAATATTTGGAACAGAATGAAAAAGATCTACAACAATATAGATCAATTATATGTCATTTTATATATATGAACATAATAAATCTTCCTAAAACATGGTTGATCTTTATGTGCCTTAGACCATTAAATGCGACAAGTCATTGTGAGATGTGACTGAGTGTGGGTTGAGTAATTTCATTGTGGGAGAACTAATATGCACCTACAATGTATATCAAAAGAAAAAATATGTATGAGGTTATTCCTTCTTCCTTTGATATTTTCATCTTGTAGAGTTCCTATCTTAAGCATATCACTTAACTAGTAGTACTAACAAAGAACAATTCTACCATCTTGTCGCATATTTCTTTTGATGTCTCGAATTTTGTTACATATGGTATTGAGGGGATATTTGATGGATTATATAAAAATAATTTGAGCCCTAAATTCTCCTTTCATATATTTTGCAAGAGCTTGAGCCTCTTCCTTTTTATGTTAATTGATTGTGCCCTTAACATTTCCAACAACTTCATTCTCTATGAGGATCAAATTTGTCCTCTTATTCCATGCAAGAAAGTTTGGTGACCCAACCAATCAATTTTTTTCCTTGAAAAATGAATTCATTTTGATAGATTCATATGTGGATATAAATATACTTACTTGTGAAGATACTTCTTGATAATAATATCTTCAACTTGATTCCTTCTTGATTTTGATGATGATGTTGATAGAAGAAGACATCTTCCTTCAAAAGTGATCCTTCAAAGAGAGGGAGGTCACATTGGTTCCTTGATGATGATTACAATTCCTTCTCCTTGATGAGTTTCCCTTTCTCAAAGTCAAATTTCATCAAAATTTCCTTCCAATAGTTGTAGCTTCTTATTCGACTTCTTTTTTTACCCCTGCAATTTGACTGCAATTTTCGGTCACTATAGAAACCTTATTTTTTGCATGTGTGAGAGAAAGACAAAGGTTTTACCCTGATATTTTATTCACTTGGATAGAGTCTTCCTCTTTTACAACTCTGATTGTAATATAGCTTGTATTCCACTTTTTTTTTTACTCCTTAGGTGACTGTAATTATTTTCTTTTGTTACAACAAATGAGCCCTAATCTCCTTGCACGTGTGAAAAATAATAATGCAAAATATACCCAAAATTACTTCGATCCTTTTGATATATGACGATCCTTGAGATGAATTATTGATGATATTATAGTTCTTCGGATCTTGAGTATTATTCTTTAATCTTCCCTTCCTTGATGTAGTCACCTTAGCTCTGATTCCATGTTGAGAAATCTAGAGGGTAGAAAGATAGGTGATTTCTCAAACTTTGATAATTTCTTGTGATATATTTTTACTTAAATTGATTATCTTCTTCTTTATATGTATTATTATTAGTGTTATCTATCATGAAACATCTACCAAAACATAAAGAAAATTGAGAAAATAGGAAAAGGTATATAGGTGACCATCTAGAGCCAAAACCTCTCTAATTATTTCTCTTCTTATAGATCTTCAATTGAAAAATTCCAAGACTTTTGACCCTTGACCAAGACCCTCCAAGACCAAGTCACACCTTGCTTCCAACAAATTTTGCAATCTTTACTTCTAGCATATTCTTCTACAACTTCAACATGCCCAATAGATTATTCTGCAACTTTGATTTTCCCAACAAATTCTCAACTTCAGCCTTTCATAGATTCGATCTTTCACAACTTCGACCTAGCTGTGATTTCACAGCTTCGATGCAAATTCACAACTTTGATGCAACTTCATAACTTCATCCGGCCCAACAACTGTAGAAACCATAACGAAAAAAAAAAAAAAAAATATATATATATATATATATATATATATATATATATATATATATATATATATATATATATAGAGAGAGAGAGAGAGAGAGAGAGAGAGAGAGAGGCCCAAAAACTTTGATCTTGATCTTCTTCTCCTTCTTTGTCCTTTTTCAACTTCTATTTTGAGGATATCGAAATTTCTTGAGTGAGTGTTCGAATGAGGTCGAGTTCCTTCTTATTTATAGGATTGTGTGGGGTATGCATTTCTATCTTTAGGACGACTTGTATGCTCATATAGACCATCTTGATCTTTATTCTGTGACAAGGTATTGGAGGGTATTTTTGACTCAATAAATTTTTCTTTACAATATGTAACATGCTCAAATGGGTCTTTAATACATGAAATTTACTCAATTGAATTTATGAAAAACCTAGAAGCACTTAATGGTTGCTGACCTATAAAATAAATTCTCTTGAGCATGAAACCCATGCCTCAAGACTCACAATAATAAATTTATTTTTCTCCTTTTATTAAATACATAAAATCATGATTACATATGTCATTATGAATATCGAACCTAGTTACATATTTCAACATATACCCCTTGGGAGTTGCAACATTCTTGTTGTAATACTAAGGGCCAGCAAAGGAAAACACCTCCTTCAACTTCATGTGGACACTTTTCCCAATGTTTCAAACTAGATGCACTTGGTCTTCAATATAATTCATCAAAAATTGATCATGTTTCTTTTGTCACACTATTATCATCAACTTGTCATATTCTTTCCATACCCTGTAACAAATTGCTCGTAAATATGGTCACATAAAAGCTTTTTCAGAACCTATTCTAGACAAATACATAACACTCAATGCAACCTGCTCATAAGCCTTCTAAACACATGAAACTGATTCTAAACATAAAAAAAATATCATCAATGTTTTTTGTGCTTTTAGGAATGTTCACCACTGAACCGTAATCGTCATGCTTCTTATAGACTCAAATTTGGCTTTGAAATGAGCCAAGAAACCCCCAATAACCATTTAAAATAAAAAAAAATAAAAATAAAGAGTATGACAAAATGGGCCTTTCAAACAATGTTCTAAAAAATAATATTTTTCTAGCAACCCTTCTACAAAATGTGCTTCTTTAGCCTCATAATCAATCGACATAATGTGCTTTTGTAGGAAAAATAAAAATAATAACAAAAAATAATTTCTTACCTTATCAAGTTCAAACCGAAGACCTAGGAAACCCAATGCCAGACTAAGACCAAATATTTTTTAGTTTTCCTCCATATATGGCAATGATTCCGAGCTAATAGAACCAAATACAACATGTTCAAACCATCCATGATACAAATAAAGTAATCATATTATGTTCAAACTATCCACATCACAAAGCTTCGATCAAATTGACCAGTCAAAGGAATGCGCCACAAAGAAACCAATCATAATATGTTCAAACCATCCACATTACGGAGACCAATCAAAATATTTTCAAACTATCCATGTCATATAGCTTCATTCATTCAATCTAATCACAAGACCATGTCTCAAAGAAACCAATCAAAAGTTCAAACCATCCACATCACAAAGATTTATTTAATAAAAATGGTGTGACCAATCTAGGCCAGTAACAAGACCACATCATAGAGCTTTGTTTAATAAAAAAATTGAGGTCAATTTGAGCCACTCACAGAACCACACCACAAAACAACCAATCACAATACGTTTAAACCATCTACGTCATAAATCTATGACATAGCCAAACAAAGCTATGGAGTTTCAACCCTGAAACCTCCCAAACAACATAGTTTCAAAATATCCCTTGAGGCTATTCCCTCTTATCGATCACCATTGTCTATTTGATCCATATAAACCATGTCATTGATTAAACATTTATTGGGGTGTGTGTGTGTGTATGCATAAGTGTGGTCTCAAAAGGTGTCAGAGTCGACGCAGGGGTCGACCTTTGTGCTAGTGAACTTGAGGGTTTAACTCATATGATCTATCCTATGTGATCGAGAAAAATGGATTTATCCCCCCCCCCCCTTTTTATTTTATTTTTTTTATTATTTTTATCAATGTGACCATTCCATGAATTTTGGGGATAAAGGGCATTGGTCATCCACCTGTTGACGTTATTATGATGTCATTCCCACCATATAGATAATTTTCAGTGGGTTGCACATCATCCAAATTCACGCTCTTTGGTCAACCAAACATGACATGTTGGAATGTCACACGACATCATGGTCAAATGCCACATCATCATCACTTCCATGTGTATCTATCATAACTTGCCACATGTCCTTGAATTTCCACTTAGATATGCCACATGTTCAACTGTTGGATGCTTGCCACATGTCATCCTTTCATTATTCTAATGGGAGAGGTTAAAAAACATGCATCTCCATGTGAAGTTCATCGTTCATTCTTTTTTCCCATCATTAGATAGGCTAAAAGGTGAACATTGTTTAATGATGTTAAATAGTGTGCATGTTTACATAATATGCATCGTAGGTTCCACCAAATGGCCATATATCTTCCAAGAAGATTCTCACTGTTGAAAAAATTTGGTGTCTTTCAATAACTTTGGTGTTTTTCACCCTAATTGTAGATGTCGACTTCAAATTATCATAACTTCTCATTCAGGATGAGCTTCTCCATATGTGAATATTATTGGAATGGTCGCAGATAGGACCATCCAACTGTAGAAATTTAATACAATAACATGTATATTACCGGATTCTCCTGATCTAACAATTTAATCCTTATGTTAAATACATAATCCTTCTACTTAATTCTTTGTGGAAATTAAATCTCCAATTGCAAACATATGAAGAAAAATCAATCACACATAACAAGATGTTTTACCGGGAAAGCTTAAAGCTAAAAACCCCAATTATCATATATTATGTATATCAATGGACCATGAAAAAATATCATATATCTCATACAAATATCATTTCATAGAGCTCTCAGTAAAACATACAATCGTCTCACACTGTCTTGCATAAATTTTCACCTCCATGTACCAATTTCTTGCTTCCTGACAGCCTGCCTCCACTACCCAATCCCTGCTAAAGAAGACCCCTGAATGAATTCGACCTTACCTTGCATTGACTGCGCAATACTCATAGGAATCTCCAATGTGTGTGTGGATACATTGAATGCTCCACTATAGTCACAATAGATAATCCATCTCACCCTTTCACCTATCACTCCACTGGGTCTCCACTAGATCTGACATGCAAGTAGTTAACTGATGTATTTTTTCAGTTGCAAGTAAGACACTACTTGTGGATTAATTAACTAATTAATTCACTCATCTTTCACTAGTGTATGTTTCAAATAGCACAACTGAGTTTAACTCACTGAATTGAGTTAAACTAAATAACAACTCACATAACTACTCTTCCAACTCTGTTACAACTTGCCACAATCAGTTATAATGAAGTTCTCCATGCATGAGTCACCAACCACCCTAGGAATTGCGTAATTCCTTCAGCCCACTGATGTGCCACATCTGTTCACTAAAATAAAGTGCTCCAAGAGAATAAGTTACTATTTATTGTCTGATTATTATTAAGGGATAATAATAATCGACATGCATTCTATTTTTAGATTAGAGATCTATAAATAGACTTCGCCTATCTTCTAAAAATAGGAATTCATCCAAAGATAGAATTTTCTCAACCATCTAGAATCAGCCTCCTGCTAATTTTAGAATACGTTCACCATTCTAAAAATAGACATACACCTAAAAATAGCCTTTGTGGGCCCCACCTAGTTTAAGTGATTATTCTTCACTAGGATCAATGAATGATGTTTATGGATGTCACTTTCACTGTTTATTGTTGCAATCTTCAACACTCCCTCTCAAAAAGAAAGGACTGTCTTTGCATGTGCCCTGCAACTCCATGCATCTGCCCTGAAATACTTGCATGAAACACTTCTGAAACTGAATAGCCTCCAAAAAACTGAATCAGTATAATGCATCTGTCATCAAATTCTTCTGACTTCTGTTGGTACCAACTGCACATGTCTTCTGGAACCACTACTATTGAACTCTGCACCCAAGCACTCTGCACTTGCTGTCAACTCTGATCTGCACTCCAGTATCCGACACTGTCACTCTGATCTGACTACATCAATCCAACTGATCATGGTACTACTGCTCTGTGGGCACCTCGTAGCCAAGTTCAATCCATGAGATCGACACCATCTCAATGAATCCTGCCCAGAAATTCCTTCTTGGGATTACTCATGCATGTTTCCCCACCTCTCACCTGGTGGTATAGCTACATGCAATCCCTTTGCCCATCTGGCATGAAATTTATCTACATGAGTGGTTGCTCCCACTCCATGATCCTCATCTTGTGGCTGCTCCACATCCCAAGGTTCACTCTTACCTGCATGCAAATCCTACTCCCTCTCAAGCTTCAATTGCATGTCTTCTTCACACTTCCCAATAGTAGGAAGCTCTGTAGAAATCCCATATACTTCAAGTTTGTAGAGATTCTTAACTTTAATCCCAACCTTCTTGGCTTTCCCTGTTTCTTTGTGTCGCAATAAAAAATTTCCTTCACTAAAGACAACATCATATCCTCTATCCTCTAACATTGCGACTGAGATTAAATTCTTCTTTAAACCTGGAACATGCACAACATATTTTAAATGAAAGAGTTTACATGATGCCCTCTAAAAGGTAACTGTACCAATTTTGGTCGCACTGTATCGTCCATCGTTGCCCAACTCAACATGCATCTGGAGATCTTTCTCCACCAAGTCACTGAAAATTTTCTCATCTCCTGTCATGTGAAAGGAAGCACCACTATCAAAGTACCACCCCGATCCCACTACACTAGACACCATGCATGTGATAAATGAGAATTCAAGCTAAAATTGTGAGGCAATGACCTCACCAGTTGTAGCTCTAGCAGCCATCTTTTTTTTCTTCTTATGTGGCCAATTTGTGGCAATATGTCCAAACTTGTGACAATGAAAACACTTCACTTTGGACGTGTTGTGCTCCTTGCCATCTTCTCCGGCCTCATATCTAGAATGGAATTTCTTTCCCTTATTCTTCTTCACCTTCGAAGCCAAATAACAATCCTCTTCATCATTATTATTTGATGAAGAGCCATCCCTGGTGGTCCGCCTTATCTCCTCCTGCACTAGATCCGACCATAGTCGCTCCCAATCCGACAGTTTCTCTCGTCCATTGATAGAGTCTTGATAATTGTGCCAACTCTTCAGAAGCCCAAGGAGAAAAAATCTCACCAAGTCATCATCCACAACACTGACTCCATACACTCCCAAGTTCATCCCTACATTGGACAAACTTTGTCAAGTATATTGGAATAGTGTCTTTCTTCTCCATCATGATTTTTTTGAGTTTATCCTTCAGTGCCAATTTCCTATGGTCGTTGCTGCTTTGGAAAAGATCTGTCAAAGCCTTCCACATTACAAATGGAGTGGATTTCCCATGAAGGATTGACAAAATATGGTATTTCACACATTCCAACATAATCCTCCTCACCCTTTTTACTTTCTTTTTCCATGCGTCAAGTACTGCAGCATCTGCCGAAGTGAGCTTAGGAACATCGCTATTGATGAACTCCTTCAAGCCATTATCTTCAAGCACCACCTCCATCCTGTCCTTCTAGGCTACATAGTTCGATTTTCCCTCAAGTGCATACTCCAACCTCAATCCATTGAAACCCATTTCAATGTATACTCAACTGTCACACCAAGAAATTCTTGCAGCAATTTCGAATTGCTCCACCAGCACAAAACTCAACACCGCTTCAATATTGCAATCTCCAGTGATAAACATTGCTCTGATACCATGTAGAAATTTAATACAATAACATGTATATTACCGGATTATCATGATCTAACAATTTAATCCTTATGTTAAATACATAATCCTTCTACTTAATTCTTTGCGGAAATTAAATCACCAATTGCAAACATATGAAGAAAAATCAATCACACATAACAAGATGTTTTACGGAGAAAGCTTAAAGCTAAAAACCCCAACTATCATATATTATGTATATCAATGGATCATGAAAAAGTATCATATATCTCATACAAATCTCATCTCATATAGCTCTCAGTACAATATACAATCATCTCACACTGTCTTGCAGAAATTTGCACCTCCATGCACCAATTTCTTGCCTCCTGACAACCTTCCTCCACTGCGAAATCCCTGCTGAAGAAGACCCATAAATGAATTCGACCTTACCTTGCCTTGACTGTGCAATACTCATAGGCATCTCCAATGTGTGTGTGGATGCATTGAATTCTCCACTACAGTCACAATGGATAGTCCATCTCACCCTTTCACCTATCTCTCCACTGGGTCTCCATTAGATCTAACATGCAAGTAGTTAACTGTTGTATTTTTTTAGTTGCAATTAAGACACTACTTATGAATTAATTAACTAATTAATTCACTCATCTTTAACTAGTGTATGTTAAGTTACAACTAGCACAACTAAGTTTAACTCACTGAACTGAGTTAAACTAGTGAGTTAAACTAAATAACAACTCACATAACTACTTTTCCAACTCTGTTACAACTTGCCATAATCAGTTATAACAAATTTCTCCATGCATGAGTCACCAACCACCCTAGGAATTGTGTAATTCCTTCAGCTCACTAATGTGCCACATCTGTTCACTGAAATCAAGTGCTCCAGGAGAATAAGTTACTATTTATTGTCTGATTATTATTAAGGGCTAATAATAATCGACATGCATTCTATTTTTAGATTAGTGATCTATAAATAGAATTCGCCCATCTTCTAAAAATAGGAATTCATCCAAAGACAGAATTTTCTCAACCATCTAGAATCAACCTCCTACTAATTTTAGAATATGCTCACCAATCTAAAAATAGACATACACCTAAAAATAGCCTGTGTGGGCCCCTCCTATTTTAAGTGATTATTTTTCACTAGGATCAAGGAATGATGTTTTTGGATGCCACTTTCACTGTTTCTTGTTGCAATCTTCAACACCAACTATACCATCCATAGTTTCATTAATACATCATAAATTTAAAAAAAAAAACGCAACGAACTTCAAACCTATTTGAATTCTCTTAATGAGGGAATGCAATAGATCCATCTATCGTACTTCTTCCTTTGATTCATGAATGATATTGTTGCTTCCATAGGCAACTACTTTGACATAAATGACAACAAAATGTGCAACATTATGATGCAATATATACCATTGCTTTATATCCATGGGAAGTATATCCACCATTCATGTAACATAAATTTTTGGACCCCTAAGTTCTTTCTTGACCTCCTATAATGATTTGTGGACCATACACTTGGATTGTACAACGAGACTTCCATTTTTCATGAAAATTTAAATATTTTTTTCCCTTAATATAAGAAACTTCCTTGAGATAATATGGATCATTAATCTTCCTCTTGTTATATTTTTCTCTATCATTCACGACATTTTTATATTTTAGACCCTCTATATCCTATTCCCTAAGGAAATATTGTCAGACATTGATTTTTTAGTGAGGAAGATTCCACCATTCATGGAATTAAACTTTTCAAACCCTTGAATAATGAAACTAACATATAGTTAAATGAGTTATCAATCTACTTTTGTGAGAATAATCTTGTTTATTTCGAACACTTTTAATATGTCAACCCTTGAGACTTCCAAAATCATATGGACCATCCTAAGTCATTCATCTCTAATTAAGGGGAGAATATCCACTATCCATGGCTCCTTAAATTTTCAAATCTTCCTTACCACTAACCACCACAATGAAATATGGACTTTTAATCTAATTTATCATGGAAATTTTAAGATGTCAATATTATTTAATATTTTGAGGCCTACTAGTATTTTGTCCTTGATTTCCTTTAGGATCTTGGAATATGTGCAACTTACAATCTACCTATGCTATAACTATTATCCTTTAACCGTATCTCACCTACACATTAAACTTAATAAAATGAGGCTTTTATAAGGTTTTTCTCTCGAAATTAAAAAGTAGCCCCACACCATGAATAGGTTTATAATGAAATGCCATAAAATCCCCTTTCTAATGATGAAAACAATATATTTTAAGGGAGGGAGGGGGGGGGGGGGGGGCGGACTTCAAGAAAATAGACACCTAACTAAGGGAAAATATGGGTATTGAAATTTTTTGGTACAAGGATTTTTAAGGTTACAATATTTTCTACCACTGTTACGAGCAATGTTACCAAAACTTCCTCCCAAAATTGGTTAAATACCATTCGAAATGAAATTATAACCAATAGAATTGTGAAGATAAAACTATATGCTTCAAGGTTTTTTGGTGTGTAATTGTTCTAATAATTTGTAGTATCATGTCATCTTGTGGGATTTATTATCCTTAAAAAAATGAAACAAAACCATATATGCATTTGTATTCTCATTTCCTTCCATCATGGGATTAGATAAAACTTCTCTTTGTGGAAATTTGGACCCATCTATCTAAACTTGATCATTCATTTATAGTACTACTAAATTTTTTCCCTTATAATTCATTGATTTTCCTCCACCCCTTTATCCTCTTGTCAGAATCCTAGAATCTAGCATCAATAATCAATATTTGAATGATTGCTTCGTCAATTCTCCTTTTTAGCTAAGCTTCATCAACTCCTACAACATCTCTTCATTGCTTCCATCATATTTAGTCTCCTTCTACGATTTCTCACTCCATTACTTTATTATATTAATATGATTAATATACCATTTATCTATGATCTCATTTTTTCTCAGAACATATTCTACCCTACCACTAATTGTTTCTTTGCAGAGATATATTTTGGTGATAATCACATAGG
This sequence comes from Pinus albicaulis, assembly GCA_034641835.2. Lineage (NCBI taxonomy): Eukaryota > Viridiplantae > Streptophyta > Pinopsida > Pinales > Pinaceae > Pinus > Pinus albicaulis. Next base: position 183,617,112 of record CM076574.1, read on the forward strand.
ATGTTAGGTCACTATATTACTAGTATATTCCCTTATTTTTGTTAGTGTAACCCCCTTATTGTTATTATTGTACCCTTTTAACCCCCATATTGTTATTATTGTGCCCTTAAATTATTATTGTTAGGTCGGCTAGGATTACATTGTGGCCCCATGGACTCCTATATATAGAAAGGAGGTTTTGTAATTTGAATCATCCAAGAATTGTTCATTCATGTAATGTATTGGAGGTTTCCCCCTCGAAGTGGCTTATTTATAACGTGTTGATATCTCTTTTCTTCTCTTTTTGAAGCTGGTTTGTAATTTTCCTAAATTAGCTTCAGCTAATTGGAACATTAATTTTGCCTTGTTTATTTTTGTATTTCGTGATTGAGGAATAAAATGTAAAGGAGGACATGAAAAACTCCTTAAATCAAAGAATAAATACATGCCCAATGTGAAAAGGGATAAATATGGGCCTTTGTAATAAAATCTACTTGTGTGTGAAACATGATTGAGACATTTGATTGGGTCAACAGGACCAAATCTCAGTTCTGTCCAGATTCATTGAACCTCCTAGACAAACCGTGCAGTTATAGAAGGAGGACATCAGTGTGAAAAGAGAAAATTCATTTGAGGTGGTTTAGGGTTTGTGCACACCTTCAAGTTATAAAAAAGGAGGAGAGGGCTCATGTAAAGGTTGTTGAAGTATTTTTAAAATAGAGGTTGCTTGAGAAACTCTAGCTCTCTTGGTTTTTTAGCCTATGGGAAGAGGATTTCCTGTTTAGGAATCCTCCCTCCTTCCTTGGGTAGCTCTTGGAGGATATTGTACTAAAATGAGCCACTATCAGGTTGAAGACCAAGCTCCATATCCATTAGTAACGCTGATACTATTGAGGGTTTTGTAGCTGCTTGAGTTGCAGCAAGTGGTATCCTACATATGCAGAGATCTAGTGTTTTGGATGAGTCCTCTCCCAAGGAGGGTGTCTTGTGACCACCCAGAAGAGGATCTCTCTCTTATTTTGTATTCAGATATATACTCTATAGAATTTTCTTCATTTATATAGAGCTACTGCACAGTCCCTCTCATGAACTGCATTTTCTGCATTGGGGTTTAATGTAAATTCTTTTTTTGTGAAAATCTACTATCTAGTGATTGAGGCTTGCCTCTCACTTTGTAAATCTATAAATTAGCTACTTTTTTATGCTATTTCAGATTTGATTCATGTATAATAAAAGTCATCTTCTGAAATTCTGAGTATTGCGCAGTTCTGTAGCTTTAAAGTCAGATCTACTCTTATATATGCATTATTTTGATGAAATCCCAAGGGGATATTATTGAGATTGCAGCAAGATGATGAGCTTAGTGAAAAGAGTCGCCTTCACTAAGTGGGCCTGCAGGTTATTTTTGGCGCAAGTCTATTTTTAGACTATGTCTATTTTTAGACATGTCGATCATATTCTATGAGTTGTAGGATGCTATTTGTGGATGGTTGGTTAAGTTGGAAAATTACATGGAATTCTATTTTTAGACATATTGGGCAGAATCTATTTTTATATTTCCAGTCCAAAAATATATAGGTCCAATATTATTAGCTCTTAATAATATTTGGACTATAAACATTATCTTATTCTCTTGGAGTACTTCAGTTAAGTGCACAGATATGGCACAGGAGCTGACAAAAGGAATTATGCTATTCCTGAGGGTTAAGTGGAGCTATTGCATGGATACTTCAGTTAGAACTCATGTGACAGATTTTGATGGAGTTATTGAGGTAGTTGGTGGAGTTGTGTTTAGTTTAACTGAGCTAAACATAGTTGAGCTAGTTGTATCTAGTCTAACTGATTGATACACTAGTCAGAGTGGTGTGAATTAATTATTAATTAATTCACTAATTATTAAATCATTAATCAACTAAAGAATACATCAGTTAACTACAGTGCATGGACAGTTTCAGTGGAGACCAGTGAAGAGGTAGGTGAAAGAGCAGTGTGACTATCAGTTGTGACAATAGTGTTGCATGAGTTTGCACCACACATGGTTGGAGATGCCAATAAGGATTGAGTGAGCAAGGCTGGACAAATTCAAGTTAATTCAGAGCCATTCTTCAGTAGTTATTGTGCAGTAGAGGTAGGCTAGCAGGTGGCAAAGATTGGAGCATGTGTATTGCTAGATCAGACTTGATTAGTGTGTAGCAATTGGAGATTGTACTGAGAGCTTGTGAGGAGCTTTGTATAATGATTATTACATGATATATATGACATATAATATATAGATAGTTGGGGGTTTTCAGCTTTAAGTTTTCCCATAAATTACCGTGTTCATATGTGTGAATGTTTAATGTGTGGATGCGATTGTTTTTATTTCCGTAATTAATGATCAATGGTAGAAGAGATTTTTTATTATGCATGAAGTCAAATAGTGTGTGATCAGGAGAATATCGAATGTATAACATATCATTTATATAAACTTCTACATGGTATCAGAGCTATATTGATCATTGGAGAAATTGCAAAACATTGAAGCGGTTGAGTTTTGTGTTGGTGGAATTTGAATTTGCAGTAGTGTTTTCTTGGTGTCGAAGTTGATATGTCTTTCAATGGATTGCGATTGGAGTATGCCCTTGAGGAAAGCTCGAATTATATTGCATGGAAGGACAGGATGGAGGTGGTTCTGGATGACAATGGGTTGAAGGAGTTCATAGATGCAGAAATTCCAAAACCTGCTCCTAGCGATGCTGCCGCACTTGACGCATGTCAAAAGAAGATAGAAAAATGTCGAAGGATTCTATTGGAGGGTGTGAAGGATCACATAGTGTCCAGCCTTCATGGTAAAGCTTCTCCATTCTTGATGTGGAAAGCTTTGACAGATTTTTTCCAATGCAAGAGCGACTAGAGGAAGTTGGCACTCAAGTATAAACTCAGGAACATAAAAATGGAGAAAGGCGATAGTATAACCAAGTACCTCACGAAGTTTGTCCAGTGAAGGGATGAGCTGGGAAGTGTGGGGGTTACTGTAGATGATGAGGAATTGGTGAGCTTGGCTCTCCTTGGGCTTTCGAAGAGTTGGCATTCCTATCAGGACTCTGTCAATGGTCAGGAGAAATTTCCAGGATGGGAGCGACTTTGGTCGGATCTTGTGCAAGAGGAGATAAGGTGAAGTACCAGGGACAAATCTTCATCAAAGAACTCAGATGAAAAAATTTGCGCTTTGGCTACCAAAGCAAGGAAGGGGAAGAGAAAGAAGAATGCTTCTCAATCTGGTGTGAAAGGCAAGAGGCAGGACATGTCCAAGGTGAAGTGCTTTCACTGTCACCAACACAGACATTACGCCACTAATTGTCCACAAAAGAAGAAAAATAAGCAGGCTGCTGGATCTGCAGCTGGAGAGGCCTTAGCCTTGTATTTTGAGCTGGATTTTTCACTGATCACATGCTTGGTCTCAAGTATGATGGGTTTAGTGTGGTTTCTTGACAGTGGTGCGTCTTTTCACATGAATGGATACAAAGATTTGTTTACTGATCTGGATGAGAAAGATCTTGGAGTGCACATCGAGATGGGAGATGATGGTAGATAGAGTGCAACCAGTATCGGTACCATTTCCTTTGAGAGGGAGTCTGGTAAACCCTTCGTATTGAAGGAAGTGATGCATGTTCTAGAATTGAAGAATAATTTTATCTCTCTGGCTATGTTGGAAGACAAGGGATATGATGTTGTCTTTAGCAAGGGAAAGGCTTTCCTACGCAGTAAGGCAACTAGTGAAACCCAGAGGATAGGGGTTCAAGTTAAGAACCTTTATCAGTTGCAGGTAGATGGCTGTGTAGCAATGGCAGGCAAGGTATAAGGAGTGGTGAGCCGGGATGAGGGTGAGCTATGGCACAGGAGATTGGGACATATTCACCATGGTGCTTTGAAAATTTTGCAACAAATTTCTATCGGACTTCCCAAAGGTACACTTGCATAGTCAGATCAGTGCAAGGGATGTAATTTGGGAAAATTTGTGAAAGCCACCTTTCACAAGAAGGATAGTCGTGCCATGATGATCCTTGAGAGAATTTACACAGACGTGTGTGCACCTTTTTCAGTAGCTTCGACAGCAAAGCACAGGTACTATGTGATATTTGTTGATGATTTTTCTCGGAAGTGCTGGATCTTATTCATGGAGAGGAAAAGCGATACATACTCAAAGTTCTGTGAGTTCAAGGCAATGGTTGAGAAAGAATCAGGGAAGCAGGTGAAGGCTCTTAGGAGCGACAATGGTGGTGAATTCATCTCTGGTGAATTCAAGGACTTTTGCAGTGCAGAAGGAATTCAAAGAGAGGTCATAGCACCTCATAACCCACAACAGAATGGGGTCGCGGAGTGAAAGAACAGAACGATTTTGGGTGCTGCATGGGCGATGTTGCATGATCAGGGCCTTCCCATACACTTGTAGGCTTAGGCATGCAATACTACAGTTTATGTGAAAAACCGTTGTCCTCACAGGATACTTGGCATGAGTACACCCGAGGAGGCATTTTCTGGTAAGAAGCCTGATATTTATCATTTGAGGAATTTTGGTTCACCTGTTTACATTCATGTGATGAAGGATGCTAGTAAGAAGCTGGAGCCGACTACAGAGGTTGGGATATTTTTTGGGTACACTGATACGTCCCACAACTATCATGTGTATTTTCCAGACAGTCACAAGACTGTTGTGTGACAGGATATCAAATTTCATGAGGAGAAAGCCATGAAGTGTTCGCTTGAGAGGGAGCCACACTTGCATGCAGATAAGGAGCTATTAGTTCCTACGGATGAGCCTTAGGATGTGGATCAGCCACAAGAGGAGGTTCATGGAGTGGAAGAGACCACTCATGCAACGTCGACCATCAGAGGGCGGAAGCGCACTACAAAAGCTGAGCGACTGATTCAGGATGCAGAGAATATTGTAGGATCACCTACATCACAGTGTAGACAGAGACAGTCACTTGACCGGTATACTAGATACATGGCTCTTATGAGAAAGTGTATCATGACAGAGCCATCCTCTTTCGAGGAAGCTATGGAGGATCCCGCATGGGTAGATGCTATGGTGGAAGAGTATGATTCGATTGTCAGAAACAGTGCATGGGAGATTGTCCCAAGGCTGGAAGGGAAATTAGTGGTAGGTTTGAGATGGATCTAAAAAGTGAAGCAAGCAACTGACAGGAGTGTGGAGAAGTACAAGGCAAGATTTTTTGTTTGAGGCTTCTCACAGATTGAGGGGATCGATTATGAGGAAACCTTTGCACCTATCGCAAGGTATTCTTCCATACGGATGATTCTTGCTCTCTCAGTGCAGATGGGGTGGCACATTCATCAAATGGATGTGAAGACTGTGTTCCTCAACAGAGTGATTGAGGAGGAGGTGTACATAGATCAGCCCGAAGGTTTCAAGATCTTCAACAGTGATTCGCATGTGTGCAGGCTCAAAAGAGCGCTGTATGGGTTGAAAAAAGCACCTCGTGCTTAGTACACATGGATAGAAAGTTATTTCACCGGATTTGGATTCTCCAAGAGTGAGGCGGATCCAAACCTATACCAGATTGTGGTGGAGGGTAAGTTTCTGATCATTGTAATTTATGTAGATGATTTGATTCTGACAGGTGATGAACTGTTGATACACTCATGCAAGGCTAATATTGCAAAGGAGTTTGAGATGAAGGACTTGGGCCTCCTTCATTATTTCCTAGGATTGGAAATTTGGCAGTGTAGTGATGGATTGTTTGTGTCTCAAGGCAAGTATGCCTGCGAGATACTGGAGAAGTTCAACATGCATGGCTGCAAGCCTATCGACACTCCTCCTCTTGGTGGATGGAGGAAAGAGGATGCTACATTGGCAGATGTAGTGGATGCCACTATTTACCGACAGTTGGTGGGGTTGCTTATGTATCTAGTCAATACACGACCTGATATATGCTACGCTATTAACCAGATTTCACAAGCTATGGTTAAGCCTACCAAGCTCTTTTGGAAGGCAAGAAAGCATGTATTGAGATATATTAGAGGCACATCGGGATGTGGATTATGGTACAGACAGTCGGATGAGGTGAATTTGTGTGGCTTCACGGATGCAAATTGGGTAGGGAGCCCAACGGACAGAAAGAGCACATCTGGAGGGATTTTCAGTATCGGATCAACAACAGTTTCTTGGTACAACAAGAAGAAAATATCCGTGGCACTCAGTTCAGCAGAGGCCGAGTATATGGCAGTGAGTTTGGCTGCATGCGAGGCTATATGGATGAGGAAGATCCTGGTCAGGTTGTTCAGTTCACTCTTAGATCCTACTTTGATATATTTTGATAATCAGAGTTGCATAAAACTCTTGGTTAATCTAGTATTTAATTATAGATCTAAACACATTGACATCTAGTATAATCATATCAGAGATTGTGTGCAGCGGAAGATCATGTTACTTTCATACATTCCTACGGAGGATCAGGATGCTGATATCTTGAGGAAGGCACTCACCAGGAGTAGGATCGGGGTGGCAGATAATCCCTATCTTGTTGAAAGGGAGTGTTGAGATTGCAACAAGATGATGATCTTAGTGAAAAGAGTCGCCTTCACTAAGTGGACCCGCAGGATATTTTTGGCACAAGTCTATTTTTAGACTATGTATATTTTTAGACATGTCAATCATATTCTATGAGTTGCAGGATGATATTTGTGGATGGTTGGTCAAGTTGGAAAAATAGATGGACTTCTATTTTTAGACATATTGGGTGGAATCTATTTTTAGATTGCCAGTATAAAAATAGATATGTCGAATATTATTAGCTCTTAATAATATTTGGACTATAAACATTATCTTATTCTCTTGGAGCACTTCAGTTAAGTGCACAAATGTGGCAAAGGAGCTGACATAAGGAATTACACTAATCCTGAGGGTTAAGTGGAGTTGTTGCATGGATACTTCAGTTAGAACTCATGTGACAGAGTTTGGTCTAGTTATTGAGGTAGTTGGTGGAGTTGTGTTCAGTTTAACTGAGTTAAACATAGTTGAGCTAGTTGTATCTAGTCTAAATGATTGATACACTAGTGAGAGTGGTGTGAATTAATTATTAATTAATTCACTAATTATTAACTCATTAATCAACTAAAGAATACATCAGTTAACTACAGTGCATGGACAGTTTCAGTGGAGACCAGTGAAGAGGTAGGTGAAAGAGCAGTGTGACTATCAGTTGTGACAATAGTGTTGCATGAGTTTGCACCACACATGGTTGGAGATGCCAATGAATATTGTGTGAGAAAGGCTGGACCAATTCGAGTTCATTCAGAGGCATTCTTTAGCAGTGATTGCGTAGTAGAGGCAGGCTAGCAGGTGGCAGAGATTGGAGCATGTGTTTTGCTAGATCGGACCTGATTAGTGTGTAGCAATTGGAGATTTTATTGAGATCTTGTGAGGAGCTTTGTATAATGATTGTTACATGATCTCTATTACATATAATATATAGATAGTTGGGGGTTTTCAACTTTAATCTTTCCCATAAATTATTGTGTTCATATGTGTGAATGTTTATGGTTTTAATGTGTTCATGCGATTTTTTTTATTTTCGCAATTAATGATCAATGGTAGAAGAGATTCTATATTGTGCATGAAGTCAAATAGTGTGTGATCAGGAGAATCTCGGACGTATAACATATCAATTATATAAATTTCTACAGATCTTGTGGAGAAGGCTGAGTAGTTTCCAGATCTGGTATGGATATGATTTTTCAGCCATAGATCTGTCATAGCTCTGAGTTTTCACTTACAGTAGCTTAATCTTCTGAAAAATAAAGCTGTCATAGTTTTCAGTCTTTTCCTATGTGTTGCAACAACTCATTTGCAGGGTTTTTCCTTATGAAAATGTTTTTTTTCCTTTTCATAATCCATATGAGTCTCATTCTGAGCTTTGATATTGAAATTCCTACATAAACTCATCCAAACCCTTTAGAAATTACGCTATCCATGCTTCAGCAACTTTCTGCATAATTTAGGTCACGGGAAATCAGGGTTTTTCTTGACTAGTCGGGAAGGAGGAACTGTTTAACATAGCTATAATGCTTTGTTTGAGCTAAAATTTTGCATGTGATTCCCTATTGACCTTATCTAAGATATTATTGAACCTTGACCCTTAAGTTTTCTCATATTTTCTTATACACCTATTTTAGTGCATAAAATGTTGCTTTTCCCCATCCTTCTGATGATTAAAGCTGAGTAAAGAGTGCTGCTATTCTTTCTATTGGTTTCTTAGACATATTATATGGTAGGTGAAGCCATAATACCTAAATAATGTTTTTTTCAGGCATGATTTTCTGAGTAAACCCTTTTTGGGATATTACCTCTTGACAAGAGTCTATAGACAGAGTTTGAAAAGGGCCAGCTAGCCTCTAGATATCATCCTTTATTGTAAAGGTGACACTTCCAGTAAATTCCCCTTCATTAAATCTCTAGTTTAGATCAGATTGTTGATTTTTAATGTCTTAAGAGGAAATATCTCACTGATACCAATTTGTGGGAGATTTGTTTAATGCACCTAAACCCATTTATTTCTACTGAAATCCCACATATCAGTCCCATACAGCATATAGAAGAGGAACCAAGAATTGGTTTTCATTTTATTTGCATATTTTTCCTTATACAACGTTCCTATTCAGCAACTGGGGAAGATTCCTAAAAAAGGAACATTACAGTGGTATCAGAGCTCCTTTCTTGGCTCAGCCTGTGGCTTTCAAAGCCCAATAAAGAAATAGAACAATGATGGAGAGGATGAGACTACTTTCATCCATTTTCAGATCATAAAAGGGCCTCTCCAATGAGGTTCAACCAATGAAAGAAGAATGGTGCAGTGAAACTCCAAGAGGGTTTCAAAGCAGAAGAAGCTACAGTGAAATTCCTAGAGAATTTCAGGAAGATGAAGGAGTACCCAGTATTTATTATGATTTGTGTGATCATTCAGCCACACAATATGATTTACAATGTTGTCACATCCCCACTTTCTTACTGAGAGAAAGAGGAGAAGAAGAAGGAATGATAGAAAAAGAGATTCCCCCACTCTTTTTTCCAGACCTTAAAGGATATTTAAGAAAATCTCAAGGAGGTTGAGGGGGTAGAGACTTGTACCAGCACTGGCACAACCTTGGAGGAGCAGCCTTCATGTTCAATGGAGGAAGACTACACAGTTGCAGAAGAAGTTCTTGCTTCTACATTTCACCAAGGTATGGTCAAGAATTCATTTGTTTTCATTTCAGCCCATTGCATGGAGAGATCTACATTTCTATGTGTTGCTGATCTAGAACAACAGAGTTGCACTGCACTGTGCAAGAGCAGTAAGGGAGGAATAATATCTTCCCTTGGAGATATCAAAGGGGCTGCATTTCAAAAGCCCTTGAGATGGAGAAGGTGCAAAAGCATTAAGATACCAAGAGAAGATGGGGAAGAGGGCCAATCTCATTCCTATCTATTGCAGAAGGTTGATGCACCTAAAGAGCTGAATGGATTGCGTAGTGGAAGCATGGAGGGTTTTCTCCATTCATGTATTCAGTCACCACTAGATGATGTCTCATTTCCTTGATACATTGCACCAAGGATGCCGCTTGATCATAAAAAGAAGGTGAATTCTTCACATGATGAGGAATTGCCCATTGATTTCAGAGAAGTGGAGACCTTGGGAGGTCTTGATGTAGCACTGAGACTCTTGGGTAGGCTCAAGGAGGAGAGAAGCAGTCTCTCAACATAATCCACACCCACTCTCATTTCAATTTCTTCACTGTGGTAGGAAAAGTAGGGGAAGGATAGCAGCCTTCCCACATCTACATTTGGCATGGGAGCTATGCATGCGCATGTCTCTTGGGAAGAGTTATTACAGTCTTCTATCTTTTCTTTAAGAATGGAAGGAGGCTCATCTCCGAGCTGCTCCCATTGCATGAGAGAAACTTGTGGTAAGGGTGTTGATTATTTTGATCTATCTCATGTATACATGCATCCCTTAACCACATATGTGTAGGATGTTGCTCCAAGGAGGAGCATTCTTAATTTGAGTCTGCATGGTCTACTTGAGGCCATGAGCAATGTTGATATCCACTCCCTAGGAGGACTTGGGGAGGAATTTTTCATTGGAGGAAATTCTCACATTGCCTCATCCATCATTTATTTCCTCCAATCTTATGAAGAGATTGGGGTAGCATGCAAGTGGTTGGAAGACCACATTTTTTTCAGCACTCTCTATTGCAGTTGAGGTCCAAACTGCAATATGAGGGATCATTGCCCTTCACATTTGCATATGAGGGATCATTGCCCTTCACATTTGTTGCATATGGCAGCCAACATGAATTCTATTCTTGCTCCCTATGTTGCTGATATTTCTATTTTTATGAGGAGAATATGTGGGAGAGGAGGAATGATACATTGGATGAATGTATCCATTGGGAATGCACTCTCCCATATTCAGTTGAATTTCAAGAAGAGGAGGGAAATTTTTGTGGCTGCTGCATGGTACATTGTATCATCTTCTACAAAGGGTCATGTATTGAGTTTGTGTCATAAAGGGGAGCCTCTCACATGGGAGGAATTAGAGCAAGACATGTTTTTCTTGATCTCCATTTAGCCAACACTTATTTTCCTCTATCATTTCCAAGCTTTGAAGAAGCTTATTTCAGCAAGCAAGTGATGGGATGGCCACTTATGGTATCATATTCATTTCATTTGGGTGACATCGTGGAGGTGGAAGACCTTCATTGATGGTGGAATTCCCCATTATGACGATCACTTCTATCTTGATGAGGCCATGGATCAGCAAGAAGGTTTCCACATAGACCTTCCTTTACTTCATGATGAGAGTTATTTGTTCTATCTACCAAAGGCCACTTTGCACACTTGGGAGGAACCATTGGGAGATGGATTATTGCAGAAAATTTGAAGCAATGGTGGAGATTGTTGAAGGAGGAGGCCACAAGAAGAAGGGGGCAGATTTTGCAGCACCCTTGCATTTGCTTGAGGACAAGCAAAATTTGGGAGGGGAAGACTGTAATGTTCCTAAATTAGCTTCAGCTAATTGGAACATTAATTTTTCCTTGTTTATTTTTTCATTTCATGATTGAGGAATAAAATGTAAAGGAGGACATGAAAAACTCCTTAAATCAAAGAATAAATACATGCCCAATGTGAAAAGGGATAAATTTGGGCCACTGTAATAAAATCCACTTGTGTGTGAAACATGATTGAGACATTTGATTGGGTCAACAGGACCAAATCTCAGTTCTGTCCAGATTCATTGAACCTCCTAGACAAATTGCGCAGTTCTAGAAGGAGGACATCAGTGTGAAAAGGGGAAATTCATTTGAGGTGATTTAGGGTTTGTGCACACCTTCAGGTTATAAAAATGAGGAGAGGGCTCATGTAAAGGTTGTTGAAGTATTTTCAAAATAGAGGTTGCTTGAGCAACTCTAGCTCTCTTGGCTATTTAGCCTAAGGGAAGAGTATTTCCTATTTAGGAATCCTCCCTACTTCCTTGAGTAGCTCTTGGAGGAGATTGTACTGAAACGAGCCACTATCAGGTTTAAGACCAAGCTCCATCTCCATTAGCAGCGCTGATCCTGTTGAGGGTTTTGCAGCTGCTTGAGTTACAGCAAGTGGTATCTTAGATCTGCAGAGATCTAGTGTTTTGGAGGAGTTCTCTCTCAAGGAGGGTGTCTTGTGACCACCAGGAAGAGGATCTCTCTCTTATTTTGTATTCATATTTGTACTCTATATAATTTTCTTCATTTCTGTAGAGCGACTTCGCAGTCCCTCTCATGAACTGCATTTTCTGCATTGGGGTTTAATGTAAATTCAGTTTCTGTGCAAATTTGCTATCTAGTGATTGAGGCTTGCCTCTCACTTTGTAAATCTATAAAGTAGCTACTATTTTATGCTATTTCAGATATGATTGATGTATAATAAAAATTAATCTTCATAAATTCTGAATATTCTACAGTTCTATAGCTTTAAAGTCAGATCTACTCTTGTATATGCATTATTTTGATGAAATCCCAAGGGGATCTTGTGGAGAAGGCTGAGTAGTTTCCAGATCTGGTATGTATCTGATTTTTCAGCTATAGATCTGTCATATGTCTGATTTTTCACCTACAATAGCTGAATCTCCTGAAAAATAACGCTGTCATAGTCTGCAGTCTTTTCCTATTTGTTGCAGCAACTCATTTGCAGGGTTTTTCCTTATGAAAATGTCTATTTTCCTTTGCATAATCCACATGAGTCTCATTCTGAGCTTGAATATTGACATTAATACATAAAATAATCCAAAACCTTTATAAATTACGCTATCCATGCTTCAGCAACTTTCTGCATAATTTAGGTCATGGGAAATCAGGGTTTTTCTTGACTAGTCGAGAAGGAGGAACTATTTAGCATAGCTAGAATGATTTTTTTGAGTTGAAATTAGACATTTCAGTCCCTATTGACATTATATAACATATTATAGAACCTTGACCCTTAATTTTACGCATATTTTCTTATAAACCTATTTTAGTGCATAAAATGCTACTTTTCCCCATCTTTCTGATGATTAAAGCTGAGTAAAGAGTGCTGCTATTCTTTGTATTGGTTTCTAAGAATTATCAAACATATTATATGGTATCTAAAGCCATCATACCTGAAGAATGTGTTTTTCAGGCATGATTTGCTGAGTAAACCCTTTTTGGGATATTACCTCTCGACAAGAGTCTATAAACAGAGTCTGAAAAGGGCCAGCTAGTCTCTGTATCTCATCCTTTATTGTAAAGGTGACATATACAGTAAATTACCCTTCATTCAATCTCTATTTTAGATCAGATTGTTGATTGTTAATGTCTTAAGAGGAAATATCTCACTGATACTAGTTTTTGGGAGATTTGTTTAGTGCACCTAAACCCATTTATTTCTACTAAAATCCCACACATCAGTCCCATACAACATACAAAAGAGGAACCAAGCATTGGTATGCATTGTATTTGCATATTTTTCCTTATACAACGTTCCTATTCAGCAGTTGGGAAAGATTCCTTGAAAAGGAACATTACATGGTTTCACAACAATTGGTATCAGAGCTTTGAGATTCTAGTGTTTCACTACTCTAAACATGTCATCGTGGCATTTTCGCTATAACGTTTTTTCTACGAAGATTTAGAATCTGAAATTTTTAGAGTGCGAAGCCAAAATCTAGAGGAACATCGTTGCAAAATTTCAGAGCTTGGTTCACAATAGTTTCAGAGATATGATCTGTGCAAGTTAGGTCATTTTGCAGGCTCCTGAATTTAACCTAAACAGGTCATCATGGTATTTTCGTAATAATATTTTTTCTACGAAGGTTCAGAAGCTGAAATTTTTAGAGTGCGAATCCGCAATCCTAAGGAACATCGTCGCAAAATTTCAGATATTGGTTCGCAATATTTTCGGAGATATGATTTGTGGAAGTTAGGGATTTTTGAGGCTTTTGAATTTCATCTCAAAGAGGTGATCGTGGGAAAATCTTCATAGCTCTCTCTTTGAGCATCAGATTGGAATGTTGTAAAAATTTTCCGCAAGTAAACGAACTGTAGATTTTTTTCTATCAATTTTAGAGCCAAAGGAGGAAATAATGACACGTGGAAAAATACAAGTTCACTCTACTGAACTAGTCCAAAATTGGGTCATTGTGGGAGATTGGACATAACTTTGTCTTGAAGCATCCAAATCAGATCAGACCTATGGCCATTTGAAAGAAGCTTCAAAGGGTTACTACAGGGCTGAATTTCAGATATTGAGAATCCACAATTACAGAGATAATTCAATTTCAATATCGAGCTATTAAAAAGCAAGTAAAAGGTGTGTATTTTTTTTTTCGAATTGCATAAGTCTTGTTTGAAGAATCAAGTTGAATTGATTCCAAGGGCATATTGTAGAATAGATATCAGTATTGGATTCTAAAATGACCACTACAAATAATTCAACACCCATTAAGCCTTTATAAAGCTCTACTATGACTCATGAAGACGAAGAATGGCAACATGACATATCAAAATTACAAGAGCAAGTGCAACAAATTTCACTCTCGCAAAGAGCAACAAAAAATGACATGGAAGTTTTGAAGAAAGGCGTGGAAACTAAGATGGATGGTTTGAAGAAAGTCATGGAATCTAAGATGGATGGTTTGAAGAATGTCATGGAATCTAAGATAGATGGCATGGAAGGTGGCATGGAATCTAAGATGGATGACATGTAAGCTAAGAGTGATGAGAAAATGGAAAACATGAAGAATGATCTAAAGGCATACATGGAAGGTTTGACAAAGTTGATACAATAAATGTTTCATAATGGTGAAAAGATAGTAGAGGAAACTCATGATGAGAACAAAATAAATGTTAATTGTGATTTCATAAAGTCTAATGTTGGCGGGAAGAACCACCATATTCCAAAAAAGGATATGAGGAAGTTTGATGGAAAGGATCCTGTAACATGGATACTATAGATGGAGCAATATTTTGATTTGCATAATGTGCAAAACACACAAAAGGTACGCATTGAAACTTTACATTTATAACAAAATACATTTGTATGGTATCGATGGCTTTGCTCCCATAAAAAAATTGTCACTTGGTCAACTTTTACGAAGGAAATGATAGCACATTATGAGGATACAAAGAGCAACACCTTCTTTAGCCAATTGATAAATCTCAAATAAAAGGGTTTAATGGGGGAGCACATTGAGGACTTCCAAAAATTGAATATAAGGGTAACTGATATTCCAAAGGAACACATGATTGATCTCTTCATAGGTAATTTAAAGGATAACATCCAAAATGAGGTTCGTGTTTTGGAACCTGATTCATTGGAGAAGGCATTCAAGTTGGCAAGAAAAATTGAATGTAAAATTATGGCGACAAGGAAGCTTACCACTCACTTTTATAAAGAGGGAAGTGTTGCTACTCCTAGATTTCCACAACCTACAAGGTTGACACCACAGCAATTGGAAGAAAAAAGAGCAAAAGGGCTTTGCTACAATTGTGATAGCAAATACATTAAAGTTCATAAGTGTGCTGAGAAGAAATTATTTTACATAGATTGTGAAGAGGAAGAAGAAAATGAACAAGAAGAGGATATACACTAGGAACCAACCCAAGAAGAGGAAGAAATGAGTCCGACCATATCGTGTAATGCATTGGCAGGAATTACCACTCCTCAAAATATCAAGATAGAAGGACATATCAAGAAGAAAAAGGTAACAGTGTTGATTGATTCAGGTAGTACCCATAATTTTATTCATTGTAAGGTAGCCAAGGAATTGAATTATCTTCTATACCCAGCACCAGAATGTCAAGTGATGGTTGCAAATGGAGGAACTATAAATTGCTCTGGAAAATGCCATAATATCAAGCTAACCATGGGGTAATATGTATTGAATAGTCCAATGATTTCCATTCCTATGGGAGGTGCTGATATTGTACTAGGAGTACAATGGTTACAATATTTGGGGACGGTAGCTTTTAATTTTCAAGAACTTTTCTTGAAATTTTTTTCAGAAGGAAAGGAATTCAAATTAAGGGGTATTGCAGAGAAGCTAGGAAAGATAATAAGCTCTAATGTCATGAAAAATCTTCTAAAGAAATAACAACAAGGCATAATTGCACAATTATGCTCACTAGAAGTTCCAACATCAAAATCATCTATTTCTACAGATCTCCAAAATGTCTTGGACAATCATTCCAAGGTTTTTGAAACTCCCAAAGGACTCCCACCTATTTGTGATCATGATCATGCTATTCATTTGATTCTAGGAAGTGTTCCTCCAAACATCAGGCCTTATAGATATCCGTATGTCCAAAAGAGAAAAATTGAACGTATGATTGCAAAAATGTTAGAGGTGGGTATAATTCAACCTAGTCAAAGTTCTTTCTTTATTCCTGTAGTATTGGTACACAAGAAGGATGGATCATGGTGCATGTGTCCGGATTATAGGGAGCTCAATAAGCTCACATTAAAGATAAATATCCCACTCCTGTGGTTGATGAATTATTGGATGAATTACATGGAGCAATTTATTTTACCAAGTTGGATCTTCGTTTAGGGTATCATCAAATTAGAATGAAGAATGAAGATATTCTGAAAACAACATTTCGAATTCATGAGGGTCATTATGAATTTTTGGTCATGCCTTTTGGCCTTGCTAATGCACCTTCTACATTTCAAGGGTTAATGAATTCCATTTTCAAACCCTTCCTTAGAAATTTTTTGCTAGTATTTTTTGATGATATACTAATCTACAGCAGGTCTTGGAAGGATCATGTTCAACATGTTGACAGGGTGCTCAAACTATTGCAATAGAAACAATTATATGAAAAAACATCCATATGTTTCTTTGGAGTACAAGAGGTGGAATATCTGGGTCATATTGTATCTCACAAGGGTGTTAAGGTAGACCCTAACAAGATTAAAGCCATTAAGGAATGGAAAGTCCCCACAACCATAAAGCAGTTGTGAGGATTTCTTGGGTTAACAGGGTATTATCGAAAGTTTGTTACGAATTATGGGAGAATAGCAGCACCTGTAACAACATTATTGAAGAAAGATGCATTTTCATGGACTCCTGAAGCAACTAAGGCCTTTGAACATCTTAAAGAGGCAATGTGCCTAGCACCAGCCTTAGCTATGCCAGACTTCACAAAAACCTTTATTGTGGAATGTGATGCCTCAGGAAATGGAATTGGTGCTGTTTTAATGCAAGAAGGAAGATCCATTACTTTTGAAAGTCATCCAATCAAAGGAAAGTATTTACATAAACCTATTTATGAGAAGGAAATGTTAGCAATACTGCATGCACTAAAGAAATGGAGAACTTACCTAATGGGAAGACACTTCAAGGTAAAAACTGATCATGATAGTCTTAAACACTTTTTGGAACAAAGACTATCTTTAGAAGAGTAGCAAAATTGGGTCACAAAGATGTTGGGTTATGAATTTGAAATAATATACAAAAAAGGAAGCTAAATTTTGTTGCAGATGCACTCTCAATAAAGAATGAAGAGGTGGAAGAATTGCTTTGTGCCATCTCTATTATCTAACCAGATTGGATAACTGAAGCAAGAGATGAATGGAAGAAGGAAGAAGAAGTGTGGAAACTCATTCAAAAGTTGCAGCAAGATCCCAGTACATCTGATACATTTAGTTGGAAAAATGATTCATTATGGTACAAAGATCGCTTATATCTTTGTAAGAATTCCCAACTAAAACAAAAGATTCTTCTGGAATTGCACACTTCTTCTTTAGGAGGACACTCAGGATTTTTAAAAACTTACCACAGGGTGAAGAAAGAATTTTTTTGGGATGGCCTTAAATCTGATATTCAAAATTTTATGGCGGAATGTTTGGTTTGCCAGCAGAATAAAGTGGAAACAATTAAGACCCTGGGACTTCTACAACCTTTATCCATTCCAAGTCAACGTTGGGAGGATATTTCAATGGATTTTATCACAGGTTTACCTAAGTCCGAAGGAAAGAGTGTCATCACGGTGGTAGTTGATAGACTTACCAAGTATGCACACTTTTGTGCATTATCTCATCCATTTAAAGCAAGTACAATTGCTACTACATTTATGGACACAATTCAAAAGCTACATGGAAACCCAAGGGTTATTGTGAGCGACAAAGATCCCATTTTTATTGGAAATTTTTGGACGGAGTTATTTTATTGTTTGGGTACTCAATTAGCTCATAGCTCATCTTATCATCCTCAATCTGATGGTCAAACTAAGATAGTAAATAAATGTTTGGAAGGATATCTTCGTTGTTTTGTATCTGATAAACAAACACAATGAGTCAAGTGGTTACCTCTTGCTGAATGGTGGTATAACACTTCCTTCCATACTGCAGCAAAAATGACCCCATTTATGGCACTTTATGGATATCATCCACCATCCATCACATCATCTTTAACAGAAAATTTGAAGGTTCAAGCAGTGGAAGATCACATCGAGCATCAACAAGAAGTTCTCCAACTCTTAAAGGATAACCTGAATTTGGCACAAAATCGAATGAAACAACAGGCAGATCAACATCGTAGAGAGAGAAGTTTTGATGTAGGAGATTGGGTATTTTTACGGCTACAACCATACAAACAAATGTCCCTCAAGCAAGCAAAGAAGGATAATAAATTATCGCCAAAGTACTATGGTCCTTACAAGGTGTTGCAAAAGATTGGTACTATGGCATACAAATTGGAGCTTCCTGCTTCTTCACGAGTACATCCAGTGTTCCATGTTTCATGCTTAAAGAAGCTTATAGGTGAAAATCTTCCAGTTCAAACAGTATTGCCAGAACTTGATGGGGAAGGGAAGATCATATTGGAACCTGAAGCAGTCATAGAAAAAAGAACTCGACAACTACGGAATCGATCAATTTCAGAGTATCTCATCAAGTGGAAGAACTTACCCACCGAAGATTCTACATGGGAGGATGAGAATTTTATACAGAAGCACCCAGAGCTACTCAAGCATTGAGGACAACACCTTTTTTGAAGGAGAGGGGCATGTTAGGTCCCTATATTACTAGTATAGTCCCTTATTTTTGTTAGTGTAACCCCCTTATTGTTATTATTGTACCCTTGTAACCCCCATATTGTTATTATTGTGCCCTTAAATTATTATTGTTAGGTCGGCTAGGATTACATTGTGGCCCCATGGACTCCTATATATAGAAAGGAGGTTTTGTAATTTGAATTATCCAAGAATTGTTCATTCATGTAATGTATTGGAGGTTTCCCCCTCGAAGTGGCTTATTTCTAAGGCGTTGATATCTATTTTCTTCTCTTTTTGGAGCTGGTTTCACAACATAAGAAAAAGCTTTCATCGATGCATTTCGAACTAACCAGTGTGGTTCATTTGTCCTGAAGATGAAACACACTGGCTGGTTCAAAAAACGTTGACAAAATATTTGCCTATGTGATTATCACCGAAAGATCTCTCTGCAAATATTATGGATCAGAAAAGCCAAATATCAATAATTATATCTTCTTCAATTATACATTTCTCTTTAATGTTCTCATAATTTCTAACACCACTCCAGCCACCCCACTAGAACAAGTCTTTTAATATTCCATGTTTTTTGGATTTTAGGGTAACATTCATCCTTCTACCAACAACCTCTTAAACTTGGTAGGAATCTATATTAATACTCTTCCCTTGTGTTCCCCTTAAACTCTTCATCTACCTTAGAATATGAGATTATTCCAACAAAAAATCAATGATGAAACATTTTTAGGTGTTTTTACCCAAAAAATATTTTCCCGTGCTATCAGATGATGTAGTTGTTGAAGAGAAACTAAGTTCTCAAGACTATATTGTAATGACTTATTAAACCACCAAGTATATCCCATTGTCTCTTCAAGCTTATTCAACCACTCATAAATAATCCCTTGGAACTCTAGTGAGAATATCTGATACTCATCACTCATGGCTTCTACTATAGTACTATTTATTTACAATCCTTGACCTTGCATATGTTGGATTGAGGGGGTGTAGACCTAGGTTCATAGATGGCTACGCGAACCAACAAAACCCTCTATTACCAGCCCTTTCGAAAATGATATGCGGCACAGACCGAAGTCTCACCCAAGGCAATATTAGGGGATTATAGAACCAAGTTTCTACATCTAAAGGGACTATGGAGTGTGGCTTTAGGGCTTATCTTCTCTTAAGGCTTATTCAGATTTTTGTAGAACCAATATGAAAAATATACAAATGTTGTTCAACAAATATAATTAACTACTTTTCACACTGTGTGTTTCTACTTTAACCTGCATTAATCATCATAATGAACCATATTCAAGTCTTCACAATGAAATTATAGATAAAAACCCTGATCTAGCAGAGATAATCATAAAAATAGATAATACAATCATAAAAGTAAAATAAAACACGTATTGCCCTGTGCAAGTTTTCTTTTATTAGCTCAGATCTTCCCAATACAACACTTATTGCCCTGCGAACATAGCTACATGGGTCTATGCACTCAGCTGCAGACTTCCTAAGGAATCCATGCATACAACTGCAAGATCCTTCTCTTTTGCACGAAACAATATAATATAGACTTAATTCATATCTAACATGACATCCATATGCATTCTATTTTCATGAGAGATCCCTACACTCCTTATATAGCTTTTCCTTTTACAATACCATGGTCCGAAAACCATGGGCAGAGCTAAAGGTATCCAAAATATTCGCATACCTTTACAAAATAAGGGTCTTTAACCCACCCCAAAGCCCTTATGACTCTTAGAAATATGCCGGCATCGCGCTCCGCTCCTCAAAATGTGAATTCTTTACCCAAAACTTAGACATAGGGGTACCCTGTCCAACAACCCCGCAACACAAAGATGTGACTTGTCTAGAGTGACTCAGCTGGTGCGGCCTGAGTTTTGTATTTGATGTTGCTAAATGCATCCTTTAATGGCTGAATTGTCTTGACACACTGCTTCTCAACCTCACATACTTCATTCAACAGATTATGTAGCTGGTCTTGTTATTTTCTGAAAATATTCTCTCTGGGTCTATTGTAGCACTTTCACCTGGCTATCCACAATCTGCAATAGATAACTGGATCCTACTTCCCAAGTCTACGTTCGTGTAGTGATAATATATTCCTTCCACTGCAGCTCATCGATTTTTTCTTGCAACAACTTGTCTTCTTGAAGACAGAAAAATCATTGTGTTGGTGCTAAGGTTCACACAGTCACCTTTATCTGATTGAACTTTTTTTGCTTTTCGTGGATTTCTACTTCGATTTTCTGCACATGGGAGTCCTCTTGTAATGACGCCCATGTTGAAAAGTGTAACTAGGTCGGTCTTCATATTTGACGATGTAATTAGGAGTCATGTATATGAAGGGAATTTCCATCATTAATCGTTGGAAAATATATATGATAAATGTGGTTAATAATCAACAAAAATTTGGTTTTTTGGTTTTTCAGAAAATCCTTCTCTGATATTTTCGATAACACACCTCTGTGATTTTCAAAGGCACAATAGAGATCAAGATTCTATGAGTCTTCAGAAGGCATTATAGGATGAATAACATTGTCATAATTTCGGATATCTCAGATGACTAACATTGTCACAGTCTTGGGCCAATCACAAAATGTGATCTCTTTTGTTGAAACCACAGTCATGATCTCAGTGGTAGTGGGATGGTACAATGTCATGAAAGGGCATTGTGCCTTCTCGGTTCTATCACAGTAAAAAATGTAGGCACAAAGATCTAGGTGTTGTGCCTTGGTGTCAACTTAATTGTCTCTATGATGGAGTAATGATCTACATTAAAGAAAATCCTTTTCATTTGAAAGAATATCTCCAAAATAAGAAAATCACTAACACATCTTCTCTCAACAACCATCAAATAAGTCAAGTTGAAGACTTTATCTTCACTAATCATGTAAGTATATTTCATTCTATAATAAAATGTGGTTAAACGACTTTGTTTTTGCAGGGAAAACTATAAGCTAGAACCCTTGCATGAGGAGGATATTCATAGTTCTCGAAGAAAGAAAAGTCATGAAAAGTCTATGAAGGATTGGAGACATGAAGAGAATATATGATAAGCTAAAAGAACTATTCTATGCAATAAATAAGGTTATGTCACTTAGACCAGATTTACACAATATTAAGGATGAAGGGTATCTTTATAAGATCTCAACTGTGAGATCTGGAAAAGATGATAGACAAGAAAATTACCTCATTCAACTTGTGGTCTCTATGTTAGATGGAAAAAAGACAAATCTAGGGAAAAAATGTTGTAGGATAAAACAATCAAACATTTTTTGAGGAAATAGGAGTAATAAAGGAGGAAGCTAAAGAAAAGAATGGAGAAAGATGAAGAAAACAAGTTCAAGGAAAATCATGCAAAATTATGAATAAGGAATTGATTTATGTTGGATATATGATAGAAAGAAATGTAGTATCCTGATCTAAGCATGGTAGGAACTCATGGTGAATCAGCTCCAGGAAAACCTCTTCGAAAAAATTTATGAAAGTAGTCATCAAAGAGCAAGGGTCATCATGGAAACATAGTTCTGGGATGTGATGACATATTGATGAAGCAGGCCAAGAGAATGAAGCTCTTCATTCTTGAGAAATTTCTACAGGATGACTCAAGGGAAAAGGCTATGAGGTATGTATATATTTATATGTTGTCATTGGATGCTTTGAAGTCATGTGATGTGGTTTCAGGTAATGGAATTTTGTACTTAGAAGTATGATCTATGGAGGAGTATCTCTCAATGCACGGACAGATGAAATCAACATAATATTTCCTCGTGGAATATGAGGTGGTTGTATATGACTGAGAAACTAGGAAAGTTGTACGTTCCTGGGAATCAAGAATGTGCAGAGAGGAAGATATCATGAAATGAAACCATGTCAAGAGGCAGTTATCATCTGGAGGCCAAGAATATGTGACTAGGAGATCTCCTGGAAATATATGTAAACTCTAACGGAAGTCCGGTAAAGAAGAAGACCCTTGGAAAAACATATCATTAGGAGATGTGTCAATCTGTATGAAGGATGTTGATGCTTACAGGAAGATGTCATGGTGAAAGATCATCACTGAGGTAATTTTTTTTTTTAAAGGTTCATATGTAAATATTTATCTTGATGAATTTGTGCAGGGTTGCTAATCATGAGAAATGATGTATGATCCTAGGAGATGATTCAAAGGAAAGTAGCATGGCACAATAGTGGACCAGATAAGGAAGTCTGGTAAATCACTCTGATAGCTAACAAGACTCAAGATGGAAGTGATGGATGATTTGTGCCCTATGAAGCTAAAATATGGAGATTCCTTAATACTGAAATCCATGACATCAAGGACAGGAATTCTTCATGAGCAGCTGGTGGTCTCATCATTGCTTCTAGAGGTCCCTAGTTAAGAGGGAGCCTAATGTTAAGTTTCTTAATTAGAAGAAACTTGGTAATTCCTAAGGATGAGCCTAGGTACATTATTTGTATAAGAATGAGTACATTCCCTTATGGAATAGGTCCTCCTTGGGAGGGAGAGATAGACACATCATTCTAGTCTTGGGAAGATACAATGGAGGATTAGGTAATCATTTAGCATTTGATAATCTTTGATAATGTGATTGGGCATTCAAGATAAGAGTAATCAGGGACCAATATTATTTGAGGACTAGCTACCCAAGAGAATAATAGTCTAGGAAGGTCATACTTTGGGAACACCCGGGTGGGGTATGTACCTTGGAGAGACAATAATGAAGGTGTCTATAAGTCATGTGTCTCACCAGCATTGAAGACCATTGTCTCATTGAAGAGATGGGGCTGTTAGTCAAGGCCTTGCACTAGTACAATGCTAGTTGAAATAATGTTATACAGATGTGATTACCAATCCAATTTTTCTTATGAGATTCTTCAGTTTGAAAGTAACCATGTACCTATATGAATACCTCCCTAGTTAAGAGGGGGTGGTGAAAAGTGTAACTAGGTCGGTCTTCATATTTGATGATGTAATTAGCGTCATGTATATGAAGGGAATTGCCATCATTAATCGCTGGAAAATATATATGATAAATGTGGTTAATAATCAACAAGAAGTCGGTTTTTCATGTCGGCCTAAATATATGTTATGTGGTCGGCCTAAATGACGAAATAGGTACCACTATATATAAGTCCAGTTTGTGGATCAGTTGGAGGAATAAGCTAATGTGGATAGCATACAATTGAATACGGATTCCGGATAAGTCTGAGACAAAGTATATATATATATATATATATATATATATATATATATATATAAAGACATTTTATATGTCACAGTCGACACTGTAAGTGAATTGCAGATAACAAAAGAGGCAGAGCAGAAGTACGAACTTCTTTATGAAGAAAATAGCGGATCTGTCTAAGCTAGTGTGGATATATCAAGGAATAATTACGGTGAAGTTTGCAGTGAAAAACATGGAAAGAAGGTTAACTAAATGCGGATCTGAGGCATCATAGCAGGTTATAATGTGTGGATCTAAGGATGGAAGTCTGATGCAGATTGAAAGGGATAAACTACAGAAGGAGCAGAAGTATAATTTGTGGAACATACAGGAGTATAATATGCCTAAGGAACAAAGGTATAAGATTCTCAATATCCCAGATTTCCATAATGTCATCAAATAGCTAGCTGCAGTCCTTGATTGTGGTTTCAATACTATTCATGGAAACCTTAATGTCTGCATCGTGCTAATACCAGACCTTTGATGGAGTAGTTGGCTGTAAATTCATCTGCAGCTCAATGATCTGCATTTCAAGCTCGATCTTTACCTTATCTTCTTATTCCTTGGAATCTTTGACCACCATTGTGAGCTTCTCTATCTTATCTTCCAACACTTCGTCAACCTGAATCTAGAGGTCAGGTAGTTCACTACAAACTTTAGTGATTTCTTCCTCCAACTGATGCATGTGCACAACTGCCTCATCTCGGTCCTGCACAAACTTATTCTTTTCATCGGCCATCTGCTTTCTATCTTTCTAGACATCCTGGATGACTAGAATGGCTTGCTTCTCACAGATCTTCAATTCCTCTATGACTCCCTTGTGGAAATCGTGCAATGCTTGAATGGGGAGTGCAGCAAGGTTTAACCTAGTATTCTACCAATGTGATGCATGCACTTGATCTCTGACAATTTCAAAATATAAAGCTCCTACAGGAACCTACAGAGCTCTAAGCTTAGAGGTAACTGTCGATTCCAGACTTTCGTTACTCACGTTGTCTTGTGCCCTAGTCGCTTGAACTACACTCACTTGAAACATGCTCGCTTGATTCACACTCTCTTGAATTGCACTTATCTGTAGCTGTAATTCTGTGAAGCCCTTGTGGAACTCCACCAATATGCCCATGTATTGGTCTTCACTATTTCCCCATATATCCTCAGTTATGTGGCATACCATATCACCAATCTCATCGAAGTCCCTCTCAATGAGGACCATCGAATCTCCTCCATCTAAATTATCCTACTTCATCTTCTTCCACGCACCTCCTCCAACAAGTTTCTACTACCTCTTGAGAATGTAAGGGGAGGCGGGGTCCTCTAGATCAACAAACGAGTCATTGACACCCTGATAGCTACCATTAGTCTCTTGATCATCCTTCTTAGTCTCAGGCTCTACTTCTTTTTCAGTTTCCTTTACAGTCTCAAAGGTGACTTTCTTGTCTTTCTTTCTTGATGGCTTCCCAGTTTGTGTAGCTACAGTATCTTTCCTTGCTCCACTAATGTCTATCTGCTTTGTCTCCACCCCTTCTATGGATGGATTTAACCAGTCACTGGGCCACTGAATTACACTTTATGTGATTTCATCCTCAACTACCCATTATGGGAGCGTGTACCATAATTATGCAAGATCCTTCCTCGCATGAATGCATACATGGTGAAAATATGCCTTAAAATCGAAAATATAGTGATACTTTTCAAAATTAATTGGTGATAGCCTTGGATTTAGACTGATCATCGTTCGCAGGCTCATCTCAAAACCCACCCAAAAGGCCTTATTCTCCATTACGCGTGTAGGTTCCTTTGAATTTCATAGTGAGGCATACCACATAGCCTCATAGATTTCTGGGTCCAAAGTGGGGAACTATGACTCATCTGGATCTTTCCATTCCATTAGCACAATTAAGATAAATAACCATACATAGTGGAATTTCTTACCCTCCTCCCGACCTTCTCTGCAATCATCTAGAAACTCTTTGCATAAATACCCAACCCAGTTATACTGGACTTTGTTGTTGCACTGCACAACCAAATATAATATTGGTGTTGATACCTCCTCTGCACGACACTTCCGCATAATCTTCCCTTCCATAATATGTGTAGTGAAGCACATCGACTGATCATTAATGGAGTTTATAGCGTACCCTTGGGATCCTTTTATGATGTCATAGTATTTCTTCATCTTGTCTTCCACCTTCTTATCTTGGTATTTTCCGAAAAATGCGTCAGCTAGGGTTAATCCTTGGCATCAAAGCATAGTTATATGTTATATTAGCATCTCATCAATGGGAAATCTTTCACCCATCCAAAGACAATCAACATGCATGAGGGCCAACATTTTTCGCACATAGATGGTAATGATTTTGCTATGCCTGAAATGCGGAACATAGAGCATGTTCAAAAACCATGCTTGTTGAAGTCTTGCTACCCACCTAAGTCGCTCTATCCTTGTCACTCTAGTGGCTTCATAATAAACTGATCGCAGGTACTTGTTCGGCTCGAATTGGGGGCATTTACTGTGATCATTGAAATCCAAGTCTTCCATGCACAGTTGTGGAAAATTTTCCACTGGATCACCCTCAATTAGTACTTCTTCAGGCTGTAATGGCATAAATATCTTAAATTTTACAGTGTCTGGGTCCTTATTAGGCTTCACAATGGTCTCTTCCTCAGGGGCATATACAATGGTAACCTGGAGATAGGTTCCACATCCTCTACGTCATTATCTTCAAATACCCTAGCCATGACTTCTTCTTTAGATTGTTCAACCTCCATTGGTTGATTCTACCTATCCTACCTCTCCTTAGTCTGGTGTTCCTTGGTGATTTTATTCTTGGGTGACTGTCAAACTATAGGTTTCTTCGACTACACTTCTCCTGTAATAAATGGTTGCCTGGGTGACCTCGGCCCTATTACATTTACTAGTGGTGTAGCAGTCATTGTGTGTCCCAGTCTTGCCTTAATTAGTGCCTCTCCAAGTGCTTCAAAAATCCAATCCAAACTGTAGTGGAATGCTTAGTTATCTCTCAGGCATAAAATAACAAGTCTAATTCTTAGAAAGCGAAGTGTCTGAATGTGGAGCGGGATGCCAGATTTATAACAAATTTTAAATTCAAACTTCATGATCCCCTTCAGATTCACCTCATAAATGCGGATTTGGTGGCATATTTTCCCATATTAGAGAAAATTTCAGCCTAAAAGTGTCCTCCTAAGAAAAAATAATAAAATAATAGTTAAAATAATAAAATAGGAGTTCTGAATTTTGGAGGGAAAAGAAGAAAACTACTTTTTTAATTGTATTTTCGGCTTAACTCCTTATAGTTTTACTCAAATTTCAAGTGTAGACACTCGTTGGATGCAAAATTAAATTACAAATCCAATGAGTACCCATTATTCATACTTTTGAGTAGACCCACATTGATAAAAATTGCAGATACATTAAAAAAATGTGTTGAACATGATTTTTTAACGTATCTGTAATTTTTATCAATGTGGGTATTCTCAAAAGTATGCATAATGGGTACTCATTGGATGTGAAATTTAATTCCACATCCAATTATTGTTTACACTTGAAAATTGAGTAAACCTAGAAGGAGATAAGCAAAAAATACAATCAAAAAAAGATTTTTTTCTTATTTTTCCTCCAAAGTATTTACATGTACCTATTTTTAAATTTAAAGGATTTTGATCGGTCCACATATTATGACATGGAAAACACTTCAAAATTTCATGGCCACTTTTTTGCTAAAATTTCCCCTAATGTATTTCTCCCGCTCTCTTCAACAACAAATTCCCTGTCAAATCAACTATTCCTGCTCCAACAGTCATATTCTGGATAAACTTCGTCAGACTCTCCTTTGTGTCACATTCCTTCCTTCTTCGGCATGGTTTCCTACGGCTATGCCATCTTCCTGCATACCACACAACACTTCTTCTTCGACAAATCCTTCCTTCAATAGAGTAGTTTATAGCCCTGTGCTCTCTTTCAACTGCGTGTAGCACTAAGACTCTTCTCTAGCCATATAGTCAATGTGAAGCCCTAGGGATGGAGTCTTCCTTATATAAATTTAACCTGCTGCCATTGACGCATCCAAGAAATAATTCACCATTCAGGTTTGAAATTTGAATGTTTCCATCATCTGAGATATTCCTGATGATGTATGGTCCTAACCAGTGCATTTTCATCTTACCCGAGAATATCACAAACTTACTGTCATACAAAAGAACTAAGTCTGCATCCTTCAAATTATTTTGCTTAATATTCCTACCATGTTAGGCCTTTTTTCTCTCCATCTGCACATGTTGGTGAAATCTAGCGATGAAATGATCTTCTTCCAGTGTGAGCAATTGTTCCAATGTTTCTTCCATAATATCATTGTCTTCCATATCTTTGATCGTTCTGATTATGAGACTAGACACAATATACTCCATTGGAATCACCGCTTCTTGTCCATACACCAATATAAATGGAGTCTAACCCATCAAATTCTTATATGTAGTCCTATATGCCCATAGTACTGCAGGATTTCTCAAATCCCAGTCATCCTTGTTGAAGTTGCATACCTTAGTCAGAGAATTCTCCAAAATTTTGTTAAACGCTATGACCGTTTCATTTTCCTGAGGATGATATGGCATAATTTTTTGGTGATGCATTCAAAACTCCTCTATCAATGCTTCAATAGTGTTGTTCAAAAAATGCGATCCCCTATCACTCATTAGAATATTTGGGTAGCCAAACCTTGACAAAATGTATTAAAAAATAAACTTCACAACTGTGTATATGCTACAATTCTACACCAGCTATGCCTTAGCTCATCTTGTGAGATAATCTGTCATGGTGATGATGTATCACACACCTGTTTTCTTTCCTAGTGGATCAATCAATCCCATAAAGTCGATTCCTACTTATCAAATTCCCACAAGGTGACTTGGGGATATAGTGTCGTTTCATCCCTCCGAGACGGTCTCCTTGTCCTCTAACATACATCACAGGCACTGCAATATTCCCTTGAATATTTATGTATCGTGGTCCACCATAGCCCTACCCTCAAATTCTTCTATGTGGTGTACTTTTAGGTGCAATGTCCGCCAAAAACTCTGTCATGTTCTTCTACCAAAATTTTGTGTCTTTTGTGCTCAAGGACATACTTGCGTAGTATCGCATCGGTCCCCATCTTATATAAATGTCCCGCAATCAAAGAAAAACATGTTGCCTTAACTACCAAATCTTTCTTATGCTACATAGTGTACTCTACAGGGGCTACTCTAGTAGACAAAAATTAAATAATTTTTGCAAAGTGATCATCTGCAACCCTTATCGCGAAAATTTACTCATAAGATAGCCCCTCTTCCATGTTCGTAGGTTCCTCCCATGTCTCAATTCTGGAAAAATGATCTAGTCATGCATTCAAACATATTGTCTTGAATATTACTTCAAAATCATACTCCTGTAGCAACAATAGCCATCTACATGTCTTCCCCCCCAACATAGGCTTGCTCACCAAGTATTTCAACCTAGAATGATCCGTGAACATCTTGAAGTGTGCTCCTAATAAGTAATGGCTGAATTTTTGTAGTGCAAATACCATAGCCAATCCTCTGCACTCTATTGTGGAATAATTCATTTCATCCTTAGACAATTTCCTACTTGCAAAAGCTATGGGGTGATCAATATCCCCATCACCTAGTTGTGCTAATACTGAACCCAAAGCTATGCAAGAAGCATCAACATGTACATGTAACTCCTTATTCCATTATGTGAAAACTAGAATTGGCGTAGTTACCATATTCTCCTTCAGCACATCGAATCTCTTTTGGTATTCATCATCCCAACAATATGTAACATCATTCTTTAGTAGCTTCTCCATCGACACAGTTATTTGTGCATAGGCCTTTATAAACTTCCTATAGTAGCCTGTATGTCCCAATGTTGTGCGCAATTGTTTTACTGACTTAGGTGCTTCCAAGTTCACAATAACATAAATATTTGTGGGGTCTACCATCAATCCCTGTTTACAAACAGCATGCCCCAATATTATACCAAAACATACACAAAAGATGCATTTCTTCAATTTCAACAATATCTGATACTGCCTGCATGTGTCCAACATCAACCTTAAATTTGCAATATGTTTCTTCAACATTCTAAAGACTGTCCAATCATCAAAATAAGCCTCCAATAACTTGTGTATATACTCCTTAAAGAAACAACTACTACTCTAGATAATATTGCTGGAGCATTATTCAATCCAAAAGGCATGGATGTATACTGAAAAGATCCCCATTCAGTGGAAAGAGTAGTCTTACTCATGTCTTCCAATTGAATTCTAATCTGATGGTACCTTGAAAACCCATCTGTAAAATAGTACGCTTCCTTTCCTCCAACATTATCCAAAAATCCATCTGTAAATGGTGTAGGGAATGGGTCATGCACACATGCATCATTCAATTTCCTTAAATTAATACAAATTCTGGTTTCACCTTTTTTCTTCTTATCCTGGATAACCATGGGGCTTACCCATTTAGATTCCTCCACACGTTCAATTATTCCAACCTTAAGCATCTTTTCCATTTCTTCCTTATATTTGGGGTTCATTTTATATGGTCGTTGTTTCATAGGCTTCACATCTAACTTCAGATTTATCCTCATAACTCCGAGGTCTGCTACTCTTCCCTTTAGTTAAGAGAATTTTTTGGGAAAGAGCTCGTGATATTTATGTAACATTTCTACAATCTCGCTAATTGTATTTGTATCCCAATAATATCTAAGAAGCGCAAATTTTGGTTCCTATTTTGGCCCTATATTCACCTTTTGCATCTTTACTTGTTTTGTTGTGTCAAGTATCTTAGGTTCTGGTTGAGAGACCTTGCATTGTCCTTCTGACTTTGTGATATTAATACTGCACATATCTTCCTCAATCTCTTCCGTTGTCACATTATAGCATTATACTACCTACTCCAACTATGTGTCCCAATCCGGTGGTGTCTAGGTTATTACAGTTGTGGTCCTAAAAACCTTTGATCTGACTACTTGAAGATTTGCATTTATGTGCTGATAGTCATCTTCGAAACTAAAATTCATTAAAAATCCTTCAACGATATCTTCCCAATTCATTGTTCCATGTCACAATTCAGTTTCAAGATACCAATTCATAGGTACCACATATAATGTGTGAACGAATGTATGTACCCATTATAGTGTTGGATTTTCACCCCACATGGTAGTCCATTGGTAGATATGTCCTCTAGGGTCATCCTCGCCATCATATTTCCATTCAATCATAGTCATTACTTGATCAAATTTGATCTTCATAAATATGCAGTATTCTCTCCAACTTCTAATGTTTCCACGTATGTGTACCCCACCATATAGTAGGTTGAGATCTCAGCGCAACATCCAGAGCTTGAAACCTTTGTTCTTTAGGTAATTATTCTTCAAATATATGAAGAAAAAAATTAACATCCCAGTCCCATCATAATAGGGGAATTCACGTACCTTTGATGCAATGCAATAGAGTGATCTGGTAATTATGTGGCATCACTTGGTAGATACTTCATGCAATCAATTCTACCAATTCTCCATTTCTTCATCATAGTTTGAAACACATGAGCTATCCATTTCCCATATTATCCTCCCATCTACGATGGGGTTGATCCAATATTCGTCCTGCGTGGTTAACTTATAGATATTGTCAATATCTGAATCACCATATTCATTACAGACTAGTTCTATATATCGCGCTCCTTCAGAGGGGTCCAAAGGAACAATGACCCTTGTGCCAATATTCTCAAATACCATATTTCTACTCTTCAGATTGATTATGGCATCCATATCATAAGTCCAATTTAATCGAATTAAAGCAAGATATAGATTTTTGACGTCCACAATATCAATGACTTCAAAGTCTGACAACAAACTTACCCCATCAATGTCTACGACAATGCCATGCAAGTGACCCATAAGATTCATTTTCTACTGATTGGCCATTCTTAGCTGAATTAGTGACCAATACAGCTTTGGTCACCCCATTTGTTCCCATGTCTTCTTTGGCAACAAATTTTCATCTAATCCTAAATCAAGAATTACCTTATCCATTTCATAATCTCCTATTTGCACAGTTAACCGAATTTCCCTGTTGGTTCTCTTCTTATTTTTGTATACTTTATTTACTACGCACTATTAAAGTTGTGGTTCCTCTTTTCCAACACATTTTTCAATCAAATCTTGAAATCCTTCCACAAATTTTTTATCCCTTATCAGCTTCATACAGGTCTACAAAGATTATTTTAGAATGGTAAGATAAAATTCCTTCATCGGAGTAACCATATTAGGTTTATTCTTTTACATGATTAGTTGTGTTTGCATCGTCGATGTCGAAGCTCCAAGGTCCATAAAAATATTCTTTGCTTCCATGAAATTTTCCCTTTCTCACTGCACATTGAAACCAATATTATTTTCTCCAACCTTCTTGACCCATGTATCCTCCATAGGATTTTATCCTTCTTCTTTGTCTTCTCTTGTAGCTGCATCGCTTGTTGTTACTATGTTGACACGTCTATCTTCTTTGCACAGCTCAACCCTCATCACCTGCAGTTTCTGAGCAGGTTGTTGATTTAATTTTTCCTTCATTTTAGCCAATAACACGGGATAATATTCTATCTCATGATCAAATGCTCTACATCACTTACAAGATAGGGCAACAAGATTTTTGCAATATCTGGCAAAATGTCTAGGCTGATCACAGTTATAACATATGATCTGACCTCGACCTCTCCCATCACCTCATCCTCATCCTCGTCCCCTTCCTTGGAATCCTCCATGCGCTCTAGGAAAACCATGATCTTTGTGACCTTCAAATTGTATTCTGTATGCCCCAGAATTATGCTGCATTGTCAAATCATAGTTGCAACATTTCTTGGCATCATGTCCCACCGAGATACATAAATTAAAAAACAATTGCTTTGGCATCTTCACATTATTCGGCACCATATAAAAATATTCTGTGGGGTTTTGGATCGATATTTTACATAAGTTACACCATACACTTGCTCCTAGGCTCAACAGGTTAGGCACATCATTGTTAATGTAATCTATAAATACAGGGCACTACTATTTATAATGACCCTCTGCTTTACATTTGATACTCCAGAATTTTTATCGCATTTAAGGTCACACTTATTTTCCCTTCTTCAAGTCTTGCAACTCCATATGTAAGCTCGCCAACTGGGTTTGGACCTGTTGAACCCCTATATTTGTATCCGCTACCGACAAAGCTTCTAATTTCATCACAATATCCAATGCTTCGTCTTGGGTTGCGATATTTTTTTGTGATAATGGTAGTTTGAGATGTGGTAATAATGTAGCTATAAACCACTCTTTCTATTGTTCATTGATGATTTGGAAGCTGATTTGGCTTAGAAACATCTTGAATCTTTGATCTACCTTCCACACAGATTCAGTTACCAATTTCTCAATTTATTTTATATCTGTAATACATTGTGACTGCGATTTTGGCTTCTTAAATTTAGAAATCATCATTGCCTTTGTCTGATCCAACGTGGAATTCTGATGTGTCACAGAGTACTTCATATACCAAGACAATTCTCTTTCCTACAACACTGTGACGAGATGAGCTTTCTTCATATATTCATTAGTGACTTGTTGTGATATCCATACTACTTCTGTAACAAAATTGGTTAGGATCCTCTGATCCCTGACCCTTAAAAGCAAGCATCTTTGCTATCTAAGCCATGTTAAATAGGGGAGGTGGAGGTGGAGGTACAATATGGTGATGGGGATGAGGTGTGACGGGAGTGGTAGGCTGGGGAATCCTAGAGTCACCTTGATGATCTCAAAATTCTAACTGTGACACACTTATAAGGGTTGAAAGGTTACTTTCTCCTTCTTCATTCTCAGATCCAAAAAATGGATTGTAATCAGTCTCAACGTGGTTGTCACGATCTACCCTGAATATTTTACCACTTCGCATAGATCTGGATTTAAGTCCCCAAAACATCAATTTGTTTTCATGCGCATTACACCCTTCTCACATAACAACATCTTAATCGAAAAATTTAAAGAGTTTAAGTACTTACCTCACAAACCCTTGAAAATTTTTCACTCGTCTTTGTTGTATGAAACATATTTGTCTAGGGAGAAATTATTTATAAATTCTCCCAAAATACTATCGATCCAATAATCAACAACCCTTGATATATTTTTATCAGTCTCCTTCAGTCACTTAATCAGCTTTGGGTTCCACGCAGTTGGCTCATTGTGCATTAGAAAAGTCTTATTCTCAGCTATTATTTATAGCCACTCATGCAGCTCATTAGCGAACAATGAGAAAAATATCTGAGGTTGATTTGTGAAAATATATTTCTATAAACACTTCTCATTTGACATGCGCAGTTTTTTTTTTCCTTGTACGAAAAATTCTCTCTCTTTCAGAGATACCTAATCTTTAATTTATTTTCTAGTCAGATGCCACATCCACATATCCCTGAGTCTTCAGACCTTGGTCCCACTGCAACGAAACCATTTTTTGGATTTTTTATCACACCTAAATTTGTAATTTTGATTGATAGGGTCACTCACCTAGGTTTCATTTTTTTTCAATAGGTTGGTTCATGAAATTGATGAAAAATTTGTGGAATAAACCTTTATCCTAAAGTATAAACACTCCATTAGTCATGTCATATTAGTTATATCCACAAAATTCCACTTTAGGCTCACATGCATGGTTTCAAATCAAGGTAATGCCACCTTCTTTTTTCACATTTCTGCAGCAAATATAATTGCAAACTAGCAGATTTCACTACGGAATAACTTGACGAGTCTGTAGCGAATCTGCCAAGTTTATAAATATTTTTGTTGTGGAATCATGTTTTTCTGCTTAAAAACAGAGGACGATGAGTTGTCAATTTTATTATGGTTAGGGATAAAGGTGAGGTCATCTAATTCGTTATCATGATCACCCAAGCATGCAAAATCATAAATACCCTCATCATTATCTTTCGCTCCCACATTTTCCATCATGATGTGCACTTTTGAATTCCATCTTTAAAACTTATCCCCAAAAGCACCTCTCTATCATCTGTTGTTCAAGCTTTGCGTGCATCAATCCATTAGCATCTCTCAGAAGCTTAGTCCCACCACAAGCAGCTTGTTGTTCATTTTTTCTCTTTGCAGGTGTCATAGTTCAAAATGTAGCAAGGTTGCACAGTTCAAAAGGCATCGTGATTATAAAGGAGGATGGATATGAATAACAAAGTAAACAAGGTAGGCTCTTCTATAGGTACGAACCCATGGACCTCAAGATACTAAATGAAGACCCTAGTTTTGTTGAAGCATTCGACAATGTTGGATGACTGAAATTATGTCAAAAAATACAAATATTTCATACTCAAATATTAAAGGACTTCACAGTAAATTTCATAGGCACAGCTTCAAAGGTGGGTGTTTTAAATTTTACAGTGTCACCTGAGACCATTTCTCAAGCCATAGAGATACCAAGAGAGGGTGAAGAGTGGTTCAAAGTCACTAAATTCAAGATGCTGAGTTGTGATGAATTTGTTAAACTAGAACATATTGGGACTGACATGGAATCTAGGATTCCAAGGAGTTATATGAAGGATAATTATTCCAAACCATTGCTTGTGATCAAAAAGTACTTTACTTGTGAGGGGAGATTTCATATGGTTTACCTGTACCATTTCAGGATTCTATTGCACTTCACTGGTAAGCAGTCCCTTGATATTCCTTTCCTTTTGTTTAGGAGCTTAGGAAAAATGTATGATAAGTTTCAAGCCAGGGCTAAAGGCAGTGAGACATCAATCTTTCACCATGGTATGATTAAACTCTTAGTGTGGGAGGAATTGAAGAAATTAAACAGAGATTGGGATACTTTCCTTTTCCTCAGTGGTTATGAAGTTGATTCAATGACACCTAAGAAAACCCAAAATCCAAAAGCTACTCCATAAAATAAAAATGATAAGTCTCCAGTTGGGATAGAAGGTGTAAATAAAGAAGGCGTAAAACCTATCTTAGATCTAATGGATGTTGAAACAAAACCCATACAAGAGGCAAAAATCCCATGACCTTCACCTACAAGAAACAAATAAAAGATCAGTAAGCATGGTCATAGGAGAATAACCAGTATCCAAACAATTTGAAAGGGAAACCTTGAAGACATCCTTCAAGCTATAGATATTGAGGAAACTCCAGCTGTCAGAGTAGAAGACATTGAAGGCGACTAGAGGAAAAAGAAAGGTAATACTGTTAAAAAGCTTAATTTTGCAGGAGAATATGCAGGTTTCTTATTTCAGCCAAGGAAACCATTTATTATGCTACAAATTGAAAAGGGTGTCATGGAAAATAAGAAGATATAGGATATTGAAAAAGGGTGAAATCCCAAAGTTGGGAAACACTTTTTGGCGAATGGTTAGAATTTGGGAGAATTTTTTAATTTCTCATCCGAGAAACTAGTCAACTCAATTTCTCGACCGAGAGTTTTAAAAACTCTCGTCTGAGAGATTTTAAATATTTCGGCCGAGAGTTTGGTTGGGTTTAACTAGAGTTAAAATTCTCTCAGACGAGAGTTATGCATTTTCTCATCTGAGAGTTGTACTAACATAAACTCTCGAGAAGACTTTCGGATGAGAGTTTTTTGAACTCTCGTCAGAGAGTTTTATTCTTATAATAAAACCCCAAAATTTTGCATTCACCCGGCATTCTGCACTGTCGTTTTCATTTTGGCGCTGTCGTTTTCGAAAATTATTGGACTGTAGCTGTCGTTTTCATTTTGGCGCTGTCGTTTTCGAAAATTATTGGACTGTAGCTGTCGTTTTGAAGAGCTATTTTCTTTGTTGCCAGGATCCAGGTAAGCCTTTGTCTGCCTTGAATTGTGCATCTTCCTTGAACTATTGCAATTTTTGGGATTATGGATCATTTTTTTAAGGTCATGAAGCTTAAAAGCAAGAAATTCATTTGGAGGATGAGCACTGGAATAGTACATACGTTTTCCCCTAAATAAGAACCAGTCAAATCCATAAATAACTAATTCAGTTCAGTTACAGAGAACCAAGACAACCCATATGTACATAAGTTTTTTCTCTTCGAATAAAAACCAATTAAATCCACAAGTAAATAATCATTTAATCACAGAGCACTAAGACAACCCATATGTAATATTGCTTCCTTGTCGCCATTCCAATGAGGAATGCATCGTTTAAGCAGTAATTAAATTCTGAAACGTAAAATGATTCCCAAGAACAATAAAATAAATATTGCTCATCAGACAGAATGAGCCATGTGAACCAGGGGATATAAAAAACCCTCTTAGATTTTATCTTCACATCACAGAGGAGATATTTCTTGGTTGCGGATTCTACTTGATCTTCTCACTGGAGTGACTACCTTGTGCTCCTCATCTCGACCACCCTCTTTTCGGACAATGTTCTCATAAGTTTTAAAGCTTCCATAAGAAGGTGAGTCTATGGAAAAGTCTGGTGTAACTGAATATTCTTGACCAGTTGCAGAGTAAATGATGTTTCCTCTTCTTGACCTCCTTTCATATCCCTAGCAAAGGAACAGTTACTATTTTGCCTTGAAATGAAATTTCAAATGTTGTGGTTTGCTAATTTCGTTGTTGTCAAGGGTTTTAACGAAGTTAAAAAAAAAACATGGTTATTGAGAACCAAGGAGGAAAGGTTTTAAATTTGCACTTTGCCCAGTAGGTCTACTACGAGGTTGGAGATGTCCTCGATGGCCATCATTCACAACAACAGAACCAACAACATCAAGATCCCCATAAACATCATAGTCTCAATTGCAGAGATTAAGATGAAAGCGATGATCATCATTCACAACAATTGAACCAACAACATCAATATCACCATCAACATCATAGTCTCATTTGAATAGATAAAGATGAAAGTGATGAACATCATCCACTTATGAAATCTAGACCTCACATTGATGACCATTAGAAACTTATGAAATGGAGAGGGGAGATGGTGAATCTTATGATTCAATTGGTTTGTTTTTTTTATTTAGGAATGTAATAGGAACAAGTCTAGTGCTCACGTGATGAAGGGAAAGTGGAAATATATTTCCAAAATATTGAAGGAGAAAGGATTTAATATTTATTGTCAGCAGTGCAAAGATAAATTCAATGACATGAACTAGAAATTTAAGGCACTAAATTATGTGCTTGAAAGAGACACATCAAAGGCTGTTGAGAGTCATCATCTCATTTATTCTATGGATCATATTTCTGAGGGGAAAAAAAAGGGTCTGATGAAAATTATAGATTCCAATCACTTATTCTAGGAAGAAATATGTTCTTATTCCAAGCTACATATCCTGGCAAATTATGGTATGCAGTCATATTCTCCTAAGGGGAGAAAGAATCATGAGGAAAATGGGAAAACTAATGATGAAAATGGAGAAGATGTTGAAGAAGATAGTACAAGAATAGCATGGATGCAAAGACAACTTCTTGAGGTGAAAACGCTAAAAGTGGAGGTTCAGACACAACAAATTGAGCTTGAGAAGGAGGGGTTTAACGGGCCGGTAATTTGTAGGAGTAAGTAAATATAGTTGAAGAGTATGAAGTTAGAAAATGAAAATAATAAACTTGAATTCGAACTCATGGAAGTGCAGTTGAATAAAAAGGAATTTGAGATCATGAAAGAGGCAGAAATGACATAGCATCTCTTTCTAATGGATTGTTTGTATGGATTAAAACAAAATTAGGGGGTCAAGCTCCAATAGCTCAGTTTTTTGTGCCTCATTGTCTTCAGCCTTTGTGGAAATCATGAATTATTTTCATTTGTTTATGTTTCATTGTCTTAATACTGATGTAATACATACATAGTGCATTTTCTCATTTATTTGGCAATTCTTTTTTGGTGAACTCATTAGGTATTTGTATTCCACATAATAGTTAACAACTTTCATTTTAACTTGAGTAAACTCATTTTTACACAAGTATTTGTATTTTTTTGCGATAATTTATTTCTTTTGGTACTTTAGAGATAGTTCATGTAAATTCATTTAGTATTTATATTTGTTTGCAATAAGTATGTCAACACCAAAACTTGTCATTTCCTAGTCCTACTCTACTTTCTAAAAGGTTTTCCCACCTAGCTTCAATCTCTATTGTCAAATTGTTATAAAATCATGGGATCTACCTCATGGTGGCCAAGGTATTTGTAATTAGTGGTGGTGGAGAGAAGAGCTACCCACCTTTACTTTTATATTCCTCTTACATGGTATACATTGTGAGTTGGGTTTTTTTAATCATATTTATGTAAATTGAGGAGTCAACAATTTTCTCACATTAAGTTGGTTTTTTCCCACAACGTTTTCACAATTATTTGGATTTTTTTTAAGGAGGTCATTGTTATTTTATCTTATTCCTAAGAAATACTGTTAGAGGGCTCGTCTTCTAATTGGTCACGGTTATACCTTCCTCAACACTCCAAATTTATCATTTTTTTGTCCTATCTTGCTTTATGGGGTATGGTATGTTTCTTACTCCTAAATTTTAATCCTACATTTTAACATGGAAATTGAGGGTATGTGTGTTGTGTCCAACCCTTGTCTCTAGTGCATGGTATTCTTAAAATTTCATATATACATGTTAGATATTATGTGGGGTGTATCTAAGAGGGTGTTGCTGTAATTTTCCATCCCCTTAAAAATAATGAGTCTCTACTCTCACTAACAGTTCGATATTTTGGGTATGCTATGGTCGTGTGTTTAAAAAATTTGGTGCTACTCTTTCAATAGTCATATGTCCACGAAAACCAATTATTATACAATTGTGACTCAAAACTATACTTGCAAATTTTCATGGTTAAAACAACATCAAAATATTGGGTACACTCGACTAAAAATAGAATGCACTAGTCCCAAACTGACAAATTCATTATTGGAAGCAAGGAGAAACAAATCAAAAAAGGAAATTCCTCGTAAAATATTTTCTTATGGTATTTTTGTTGCAGGGCACCTTCATATTTTCGACCTACTGTAACAATAGATGATTTCACCCTTCATTTGAAAAGTGTTCTTGAACTAGGCTAAATGATTTTGACTTCAAGGTTGCTCTTTCACCATAATCTAGCTCGAATACCAAGTAATCTCAGGAGATTGAACAAGTCGGTTTTATTTTCTTTTGTCTTTGTTAAACTTTTGAGTTGAAGTAGTGAAGCCCCAGTCATGGTATATCTTTGTGATACAGTGGGAATTCTAAGAGAGATTTTCTAGCTATTTTTCCTATTGCCTTGGAGACCTTATTGCATGAAATCTATCACTTTAATCATTAGGAAAGGCATTTTACTCAAAATTAGAATCTAATCTAATGTCATGTGTCAAAATATAAGTCACAGAATTGAAGTATAATCACACTGCAATAATGAATATAAGGAATGGAAAAATAAATCATCTATAAATCTGAAGCTTGGTGCTTGAAGTATGAGTCATGTGCTTGCAACCCTCATGAAGTTCAATAAAATGGTGCCATGTGGTGCCATGTACTCATAAGAATATTCCTTGTACTTATTCAATTGGTTTCAATGGTGTGCTGAGTGCAACTAGTAGTGGTGGAGGAAGGTGGAATAAAACCAACAATACTCTCTCATTTGTGGAATTGAAAGTGAAACTGTGGGATGCTTTTCATGAATGGGAGAAACATGTCTAAAGTGTTCCATAAAAATTATAGAGTTAGAGGAGGAACCTTGAAAATTATGGCTACATTTCTATAGAATCTCTCTCCTTGTTACGTTGTCCACCTTATCGTCGTTTTCATATCTCACAGTTAAGATCTTATGAAGATATCCCTTCATTATTTGATACCTCAATTTTGTATAAATCTGGACTAAGTGACATTTAACCTTACTTTCTTCAAGGATTGTGACTATTCTCCTCATGCAAGGAATATTGGTAACCTAACCAGCTTATAGATCTCCCTGCCAAAACAAATTCATTTAAACAAAATTTGATTATAGAATGAAAGATACTTAATAGATAAGTGAAGATAAAGTCTTCATCTTGATTTCTTCGATGGTGGAGAAAAGATGTGTTGGTGATTTCTCTTTGAATGATCTTCTTCAAGGGTAAGGATTAGATCTTGGTTGTAATGATGATAAAGCCTTCTTTTTTGCACTCTTTTGTACCAATCATAGGAAAGCTCGGTTCCTAGTATTTAGATAATATTACTTTGACTTATTCTTTACATAATAATATAATTACATAGTCAACATGAAGACCGATCTAGTTATACTTTTCAACATGCCTATGCGTTCACACATAGTACCTATATAGTACTTGTTATCCATTGGTTGATGACATTCAACTGTCAATTGATAAGTTTTTTTCTAATTTGTTTATGAGGGGCAGGCGAGCCCTACAGAGACCCCTCCATGGCATCAGGGGATCCCTATAGAGATGCCTCCATGAGAGGAGGATTATCAGGTACATTGGTTGTTTAGTTATGTCATGTTTTCAAGTAGGTTATATTTATTGTTCGTTGTGAAAAAATAATTAATGTGAATTTTTTTTGTCCTGCACAGGTGGACGCACTTGTCCGACTCGTTCACCCAGTCAGGGAATTGAAAAAGAGGCGCCCCAAGGACATGTTCCCATTTTCCCTATTACTGGTGAGGGGCAAAGGAGAACAATGTCTCAGCCTGTGGGATTCATCCCACAATTGGATACTTCTCCAGGTAAAATCTAAATGAAAATTTATTGTTTGATGTATGTTTAATTTCAAACTTATTGTGGTACTCATGTACCCAAATTCTAACAATTTAATGTTTTGTACAGTGGGTCATAGACACGTTCATTCCTCATCAGGGGACCATAGTATGAACAAAGAGGAAGAGATAGTTTTTCCAGTAGGTATTTTCAAATTACCAAACAAGTTTTTTAAATACAAATTTTCCTTATAAATTATTTAATTTTTAATATGTGAAATAATTTAACATGTTACAGGTGGTGGTGG
The DNA here is from genome assembly GCA_034641835.2 of Pinus albicaulis. NCBI lineage: Eukaryota > Viridiplantae > Streptophyta > Pinopsida > Pinales > Pinaceae > Pinus > Pinus albicaulis. The sequence goes on from CM076574.1 coordinate 183,658,876, forward strand.
TCACCCTCCTAGGGGTAGAGGTCATAGGGTTCATGAGTTTGCTTGAAATCCGAGCTATGATCCCCTTTACACCCATATCGATGATATTCCTGAACACATGCCTTAGGAAGATACCATCTACTTACATACTGTTGATGGGATGAGGGAGCATTCCACAAGATTTCGCAATGAATTGCAAAGTTGCAATCTCTCTGCCCCTAGTTGAAATTGTCTCCAAATTGTTTTGAAAAATTTGGAGAGTTTGATAGAGACTGATCGTGGGGTTGGACCATCAAACCAAGTTTTTTTTGACATGATGCATAGGAGGAGAGCATCATTGATTGGTATCCACTCCTACAATGAAGTCAAAAGTAAGGTCACTAAAGAAATGGCCTTGTCACTATTTGAATTGTGGCCTGAAGAAAAAAAACGTTTGAAGATTGCAAGATTAAATGATCCTATTATTGCACCCCATATTTATGAGAAGTTCCTGTATGCATACGGGAAGTTCCCAAATAACGATGAGGTGCTGCAATATTTTTTTAGAATGTTTTTTGCTCAATTCCGAGAGCACATGGACCCTAACTATATAGATACTGGGTCCAAATTCTATGGAGTTGGAAAAGGTCATACATATGAATGACCTGATGTTATGCGAGATGTTGGGTTTAGGCCTCCAACACCTCATTTAGCATCTTGACCACCTAGGGTAGTTTCACTTCCAGAGGAGTTAGCCCTTATCTCCAGTGCTGCATCACAAATGAGGGATAAGATACAATAACATATTGTAGCTGCTTTAGGAGGGGTGGGAGTCGGCTTAGGGATGAGCCAACCTTCATCTAGTGTAGGAGGGCATCCATTTGTGAGTATCCCAGATGACATGTTGAGGGAGATGGAGCGAGATGAGCTTATTGAGTATGCATCCTCATGTAGAGACCTCTATGAGAAATCTAGGACAGTACACATGCACACCATGGGCGAGGTATGTACAAACAGGTTTTGATCTAACATGTTTTTTTGGTGTATATATACATTTAGTCTCAAAAAAACTGACGCCAATATATTTATTTAACTTATGTAGTTTACAACATTCCTAGAACAACATTTCCTTTCCCCTCATGCTCATTCTATAGATCATGGACATGATCATGTACAAGTGCCACAAACATTACTCATTACTATCTATCTATATTTTTGTATGTGAAATTGAAATTGAATTTATGTCACATAAATTTATTGGTATGAGTCTTAACATTATGGAATTTTTAGGTTAGCGCTACACATGAAGGGCTGCCTGAAGAGATTATTCCTTCTGAGGTTCCAATCATGACACAGGTATCGATACTTTTCGTTAAGCATATTTATAGTGTTTATTATATTTCTTTTCGAAAACTTGATTGTTAACTTTGGTTTTTACTCTTTAGGGTACAAAGGATATTGACATGATGCAGACTGAGCCTCAAGGAGATCTTGTAGTCTCTGGGTCAGAGAGTCTACTTTAAACCATGGTAACCTCTTACCCTTTCTTCGTTGCTATGGTATTCAAAAAATATCTGAGTGTACCAAGAGATTCACCTGCCTTTTTTGTAGAATTTGTATCCTAGTTTTTGTATCTTTTCTTATTCAATCAAGAAATTTTTCCCAATTGTCTATGAAGTTATGGATAACTTTATTCAGTTATCAAGATCAATGTTCAAGGTTTATAGTCAACATTGTTTCTTTGATTATATTTGAATACAATGCAAGGCAGTGACTGATTTCAAATAATTTCTATTTTTATATTTCCTGCATTGGTTTATCATCAAGATTGAGTAAGGTATTTAATTTTAGATGCTTTGGAAATTTATTACCAACCTATTTAGTATTAAGGAGTGTCTCGCTCTGAATTCAAGGTTATCCAATCTTTATAGTTTACATATGAACCATAGGGATTCATGTGAATATTTTCCAATATGTATTCTTGTGTGCTATTGAATTCGTTTGAATAATGTCCATGGATTTTTTGTCCTATTAATAAAAATTAATGACTACCACATTCACTAGAATTTCTGATATTTTAATGTATTCTTTGAGTGCCAAGGATTTCCATCCCATTCCCATTGATACCTAAGACATCCTATTTTAATTTTTTATATATCATCCATATAATATACTTATTTTCATAATAAATAGAGGAAGGAGTTTCTCTCTGTTTTAGGGGCATATTTCTTGTAGGTCTAAGCCACATGTGTGAGAAGAGGTTTAGGGTATAGCTTTATTTTCTTTATGGTAATTATCTCTCTGTTCTAGGCTGCAGTAAACAGTAGCTTGTGAAGGAAGTCTAGAGGTCCAGGAGACCTAGTCTAGGGTCTCCTTACCTAGTCACAGCCACTAAGAATCCAACGCAATTGGATCAAAGGTTGTAGTCCCTTGGACAAAAGTTGTGATCTCTGAGAGAGGATTGTGATCCCTTGTTGTAGCGTATCTCTCCATGATCTTTGGTTGAACATTTTTGCTGCAGGACACAGACATAGGACCATTACTACATCTAGTTATTAAGTTGTTTGAGAGAATGAAGGCATGGTTAAGTCATTCTTTCTAGGACTCATATTCCTAGGCTTGAACGCAAGCTCTAATGGAGAAATATGGAAAATTCAGGCAGCCCTAACCAGTGTTCCGAAAGGGCTAATTCAGGTAGCCCTAACCAATATTTAGAATTGCATTCTAAGGTCAGATCTTATATTTGGAAAGTCAGTGTTGTCTTTAAAATCATTGTACTCTCTCTCTCTGCTGAACATTTGTTTATGAATAATAAGAAGAATTGATCAAGGGTTTTCCCCGACTTGGGGTTTTTCCCTGGCTTGCGCCATATCCTTGTGTTATCTTGTCTTGGATTTTCTTTTTCTTTGATCATGTATGTTATTTCTTTAGTTATTGTTTATATGATAATGAGCTATGTGATTGATAATGGAATCTAAATGGATTATGGGCTAATATGTTCAATGAAGTAACTAAGTAAGAACATGCTCCAAAATTAACATGGTTTCAGAGCTAGATAAGGTCAATCCAAAGCAAGAGAGGGAATGCAGCCACAAGGAATGTAATCAAGTTTCCATCAAGCAAGGGAGTGTTAGAATTCTGGTTTGGGAATATGTCAGAGTTGGGCTCAATATCTCATAGGGGCTTCAAATCGAATTTGCAAACCATTATTGCAGAGTCCTCCTTCAACATTTAATGGAAGAAGCCAACAAGGAGGAGAGTAGAGTCAAGACTATTTATGGCAGTATCTCTCTTGCTAGATCATACCACAGGTTAAGAGGTAAGTATTGATGGTTTTTCTGCACTATTTTTTGAAGGGTTTTTCTCTGTTTACAAGGCTACTAGAAGATGTTGCTACAGCAATATGAGGAGAAGGATTTGAGAGAGCCGAGAGGCCTAGAAGGGACCTCCTACCCTAGCCGCAGTGATCTCAAGAGAGAGTGAATGTAAACGGGGGTGGTTCCTTGTCCTAGAAGGAGATTATCATTCTTCTCTAGGCCACAGAGAAGGGATTGCTTCTACAACAACTCATAAAATTCCTTTTTGAGGCCTAGCTTAGGCTAAAGTCATCCTAAGGTATAGTGCAGTTAAGATCAAGTATATTTTGTTATATATGAAGACCTTGATGTCACAAACACGTGAATTGTAGGAAGCTTGAGGAGGAGCCTTAAAGCCCTTCCAGCCATGCTTTGAATTTCTAATTGAACAAAATAAGGGGAAGTATATTTGGTCATAAAATCACATGACTTGAAGCAGGTTTAAAAAATCTTACTTTTCAAGGAAGTCTCTTAGTTCTTCACTCTTGATACTGCACCTCTGAAATAATTGGATGTTCGTTAAATAGCTATGGTCTTGGTATGATTTTCCTATAATTTCATATGTCATATGCTTTAGTATGATTTTTTGCATTATGAAATTTTTTCTTGCTTCAGTCATATCTGTGTTTCTCATATTACTTTACATTGGTAGAGTTTCCCATATTGGCAATAATGGGTATAACCCATTCCTATATACTCTCAAATTTGTGTATGGATTTCACTATGCAATAGCTGCAATATGGTATTTCTATTACAATAGTATAAGCTTGACCTCAATTTCATAATTTGTATATGAATTATGGTACAATGCATGAATATATGGAAGTGCATCCATTAGTTCAGATATGGCTTCTTTTCTCTATTCATATTATCTATATTCATTCAGTTTTTCATTGTATACAAAACAATAATATTCCCCTATATATGGTGTTGGGAATCCTATTCGAGAATGATGTTGCAGTGGAGTAGCTGCAATATCCTCCATCTAAAATATCAATGATCTTGATCATTTTGGGTCGTATTGATTTTCTTCACAATCATGTTCCTTCAATAGTGTCAACATTCATATATACAGTCATAATTTGATCTTCTTAGCATCATGCTTATCGATCCTTGTTCAGTTTCTAGAAGAATCAATTTTTTACTTTGAATAACTATAGTAGCATCATGAAAGGAAGAAATTTTTAGGTATTTGAAGACCAGATCTCCCTTGTGACAAGAATCACTACAAGAAGTCAGGTTGATCATTGGACCTTTCATTAGCATAACTCAAGGATGCAGCAAGTATTCAATATTTAATGACAAACATCAGAACCTGGAGGGCAGAAGATAGTTCTTCTTCACCGGTTTAAATTTCATTAACTATTTGCCACATTCTTCTACAATAATATTGAACCTTGGAAGAAATTCAGTACATTAGATGTAGTATTTGTGGCTAAGAAGAAACTTGGCATAATTTGAAATTTCCTTGGTCTATCTAGATGTTAAGATCATGCAAGAAGCCAATATCCATGGCATAATCATACTTGGAAATCATTCCAAGGCTAAATTCAGAGTAATTCCCTTGGTATCTTTAATTTCAGTCATTCTTACAATTTCAGTAATAAGGTTCTATTGATATACTGCTATTGATATCTATCATTTGAATAGGAAGAGCATGTGAGAGAGTTCATCTATGTATTTTTGAGGTTTGGTATGCTAAGGTGTCATCTTAAAATAAGGATCAGATTGATAAATGGCACTTCAATTCATTTTAATTACCTTGGATATAGTCATCATCAAATATAACATCTTTACTGAGTGTATCTTTTTCCAAATAAAAAATCTGATATCCCAATAAAAATTTGCATAAGGGTGGTTTGTAAATATCAAGGTTAATGAGTTGAAGTAATGAAGAGGCTCTTGTAGACCAACATGAATCGACCTTGTTTTTTTCTAGCTCCACAAATAAGTTGAGGATAAAATATGGATATCTAAGAAGACAATTTTGTCAGTTTCCCATTCATCTGATCCAATGTATCATAATCATGGATATGAAAGGTCATTGATGTAATGAGTGGGTTTATGCTAATTTTTGCAATAATGATAAGGTTAGATGTTTATTTCTTGGCATGAAGTTGTTTGGATAACTTTTTGACATAATATATCTCTATCCTTTTTCATTATACTCCCATATGGTATGTTCCCCAAACTTCATAACCATATAAAAGGGTAGGTTTGATTGAGAAGTGAAAACATGAAACATGCAAGTCTTGAAATTGAAGCTAAAATACATTTATTTTCAAGGGTTGTAAGAGTCATATACCCATTTATTTTAAGCAATGGTAAGAATTATGAACTTACACTCACTATGTCAATGGTGACTTGTTCCTCCCCTGTGCAAGATGTTGCTAAAGGAGAAATTGTTATTAAGGAGAAAGAAGAAGAGTTGTATGCCTTACAAGAAAACATTTTTAGTATGGAGAATGTGAGTTTCTTCTAAAAATGATATGTGTGGATGATTTATTAAATTGGAACATTTATTTTTAGCTTAGAAAGGCTCAATGAGTATTAATCACTTTGCAGATCATCAGCTCAATGCTTCCTGGATTCCAATTCCCTTCATTGGATAATTAATTAGGTTGGGTCCATAGTTTTTTCATCATAATTTGTATTGCATGGCTAATTTCCTAGCATGAGATCAGCTCCATAATTTTTAGAATTAGAATTCATAAAACATTGTGCATTATTAATTTGATTTATGCTCTAAGATCAAAGTCTCCTGCTCATCCTAGAGAACGCAACATTAACTTTCACCATTGATGATCATGGTCTGTGACTTTTAGACACTTGTATGCTACTAATCAGGCTTGAATATAGTGAATTCTTAGTGATGATTTACATAAAATTAGATTTTGAAATTACTGGTTGAAACATGAAGACTATTGCACAAGCTTGAAACACCGAGATACTTCTGTACATATTTTAAAAAATGAAGGGTGGCCACACTCACATGTATCTTCATCATTCTATAAATGATCAATATTGGTGGATTCAAAGTATTTCTGTGGAGGCTAGGAGTTATAGTGCATGCATCTAACCATTTCATCCAATCTAGCCTAGCCTTTTTATTTTTATGTGGAATCTTAGAACAATATTATCTAAACTTTATTATTTTTATGTGGAATCTTACAGCAATATTATCTTATCTCAATTATTTCTTATGTGGAATATTACAACAATATTATATTTGTTATTTTATTTTTAATATTATGAACCCTCCAACTTTGCATTGTTATACCCATGCAATTTTTCAATGAAACCCTTGATTTTGATCACAAAATTACAATTACAGCACTATATATATATATATATATATATATATATATATATATATATATATATATGAAAAGGAGAGTTTGCAAAGTTGGGATTGTACTTAAATTAAAACTCACCTCATCAAATAAAATGGTTTAAACGTGAGGTACATGACTATTCAACATTAACTTGACCGATGCATGCTGAATTTGACACAACTCTTATTTAAATTTGCATGTTGAATTTGACACAACTCACTATGTCAATGGTGACTTGTTCCTCCCCTATGCAGGATGTTGCTAAAGGAGAAACTGTTATTAAGGAGAAAGAAGAAGAGTTGTATGCCTTACAAGAAAAACTTGTCAGTATGGAGAATGTGAGTTTCTTCTAAAAATGATCTGTGGATGATTTATTAAATTGGAACATTTATTTTAAGCATTGTAGCATCATGCATTTATTGTATTCTGATGTGAAATAAGATTAATAGGAGAATACTTTACCTTGCTCACTGTTAATCAACACAAGCACTTTGTCCAGGATCCAGCAACTCCAGTTCCTTATTCTTACTTTAGTATCATGCTCTTTATTGTAATTATCTTCTGATTTCAAATATTGTTTTATTTTTTTAATTTTTGATGGGATTCCATAATAATCTTGTTGTTATTGCAGGAGGAGATCCAAAATCTCATTGATGATCACAAGGCCACACTAGAAGCAAGGAAAACTGAGTTTGAAGCTGAGATTGAACAACGACAATCCTTATGCAAAGAAAGAGAGGAAGCTTTAAGATTGTTTGAGTAGCTTAAGAAATTGAAAACAAAGTTAAATGTGATCAGGCTTGGCAGCTGACAATATGATACAGCTGGAAATATTTATTGAAGGTTCCCAAATTTGTACAAATGAAGGTTTAGTGAACAAATTAGTGAGATTTAAAATTGGCTATAAGCCTAATGAGATCAAATAAGAGGAATCTGTTCATAGCCTTGCTATTTATGTAATTAGTGAGATTTAAAATTGGCATGTGTAAAACGTGCACTTAGAAGACAATAGAAATAAGGAAGCGATCTTGCTGATTTAAATTGACCAGCACAACCATCTGACCATACCCAATGTTCTTTAAAAGTGACTCTTCGTTTCAAAAATTCATTATAAATAACATTAAAACAATGTTGAACAAAACACGTGTCATGTGTTCGATCATCACTGATGTAGAAATGGTACTCCTTAATCACCTCATGATTATTTTCATCGCTATCAAAACCATCGACAACAAGCTCTGCGTGTCTATACAAAATATGCACAAATATAGATACTTGGTCTGAATGATAATACTCACTTTCTATCTCCTTTTGTGGACTAAACATGTAATTCTCAGTGAAATCAACCACTAATAATATTGTTCCTTTTGGGAACACCTCACATGATTGCTTGAACTGTAAATCCTGCCATCGTGCTATATGAAAATGCTTAATATTTTTGTATATTTGCACCCTGAACTTCTCCATAAAAGATGTCGCTGGAATCTCGTCGTCAAGTAAAGTGATATTTTTTGATGTTGTGCTTGAATCTGCAATAGGAGTGTAAGTAACATATTCATATCGCTTCCAATTCAGACTGAGATTTGATAGTCTGGGATCATTAGGATCAATGGGATACTTCTCATTGTAGAGTGCCAAATGAGAACATTTGTCGCATTTTCTTCCACCAACACATTCCTTTTTATAAAATAATTCATTATTCTCTCATGGAAATAATATCTTTGATAAAAGTTCACGAACACTTGAAGGAGGACGGTCATTTGACCAATATTTTATGCCAAAATTTACAAATATCTCATACAATAATTCGAATTCTACATGGTATCGACAATAACATATGTCTCGAACAGTGATAGGCCTGAAATACCATGGTTTAAGCTTCACAAATGTGCTAAGGGAAATCTTCACATCAGTATTACTCTCCAGAAAGTTCTCTAATAATTCTACTTGACTGACCTGTGTTATATGTTTGGAATGAGATTCATAAACTCCCTTAGATATACGGCGTCACAGTTGATCCTTTTCATTTGGAAACACAAGAGAATTCGAATCCAAAAACTATTTTACCCTATCCCTCACACCATCAGGAAGTATATCATGATATGGACGCCTGAAGATATTAGCCCAACATGCAAGTTCATCATTCTCATCTATTTGTGTTCTAAATTTTGAATGCCTCCATAAAAAATTTCTTGATGTTTTAATGAATTTTGAAGTTGTTGACATCAACCGACTTGATGAAGTTCCTTTCGCAAATGCACCTATTAAAAGTGCTCTACGAGCATTCTTTGCAACATCAGATCGCCCTTTGTCTAGTATGCCAAGCATCAACGTCACATTTTTTGTTACCATTTCATTTTCTAAAACCTCTTTTTCACTTTTAATGCCCAATAATTCCACAACATTTTTGAGAGATTTGTGCTTTATAAATCCACGTAACAGTTGAGCTTGTGCTATGATAGATAAACCTTGAAAAGTATGTTTCAATCTAGATTTTACTTTATCTCGAACTATCCTTTTAGCCATTGGTGGTCCCAATTCTTCAATTTTAGTTGGATCCATATTTTCTAGAAACTTGTAGTTGTATACAACGTTCTTGGAACTTCGAATTAATTGCAGTGAAATTGGACATGTGGTAGTATCTTTTTGTGGTTCTGATGTTGTCCCTGCATAAAAAAATTATTAAAACTTCTAATTTGAAATTGACATATACATATTTTTAATTTTAAAACTATTTTGAACTACAATGTTTTTATAAAAAAAATACAAAATTCAAATTGAAGAAACTATTGACTCACCAATGACATCGATATCAATATTCGCTTGGACATTTATGGTAGTATCTTTTTTTGGTTCTGATGTTGTCCCTGCATAAAAAAAAATATTAAAACTTCTAATTCGAAATTGACATATACATGTTTTTAATTTTAAAACTATTTTGAACTACAATGTTTAAAAAAAAAAAAAATACAATTTATTCAAATTGAAGAAACTATTGACTCACCAGTGACATCGATATAAATATTCTCTTGGACATTTGTGGTAGTATCTTCTTGTGGTTCTGATGTTGTCCCTACATAAAAAACAATATTAAAACTTCTAATTTGAAATTGACCTGTATACATATTTTTAATTTTAAAACTATTTTGAACTACAATGTTTTTAAAAAAAATTACAAAATTCAAATTGAAGAAACTAAATTGACTCACCAGTGACATCGATATCAATATTCTCGTTGACAAGTTCCTCAACATTTCTCATTTCCTTGTCATTGTCATGTACCTCTACATCTATTTCACGATGCTCTACCCCCACATTTCTTTCATGCCTTAATATTTCCCTTTCCTCTTGCATTTTTTTTTGTAATATCTCATTTTTATCCTTTAAATATTTTCTTTTTCGATCGTGCCTTGATATGCAATTCCTTTGGTTTCCCATGTTCACAAAATTGGAAACCTAAAATCCAATTCTATTTGGACCAAATACCTAAAAAAACATAAAGAGTTCAGACTAAGTACTTCATTCTTTCAATAAGAGAGAAAATAAAAAAAGAAAAAATTAAATTCATAAAGACATTTTGCAAAAATACTTCATGCCTTCATAGATTTCAAGATTGCAAAAATACTCCATGTCTTCATAGAGACATTATGCAAAAATAATTCATGCATGCACCCAAAAAAATTTCAAAAAAAAAAATTTGCACCCACAAAAGCTTTCAAAAAATATTTCGCACCCAAAAAACTTGAAATTTTTTTTTGCCAAAAAAATTTTTGTACACAGAAAATATTTGCACCTTTACAGAAAAGGAATTCAGACCTTCGCAATTTTCGGACCCTCTCACCTTCACAATTTTTGTTGGTTCGGAATTGTGTGTGAAATTAATCTTTCGAGTGAGAGCATTTATATATAACTCTCGACCTAAAGATTGCGTCGGCTTTTGATTAAAACAATTTATAAAATTTTTATATAAAACATTTAATAAAACTCTCGGCCAAGAGTTTTCCAAACTCTCGACCAAGAGTTTTCTAAACTCTCGGCTGAGAGTTTCATTGGGTAAACTCTCGGGCGCAAACTCTCGGCTGAGAGTTTTTTAAACTTTCGGCCGAGATTTTGGCCGTGCGGTTAAATGTAACTTTAGGTGGTTTAAACTCTTGGTCAGGAGTTCTAAATTTATCGGTCGAGATTTTTATAAATGTCTCGTCCGAGACATTATCTCGGCTGAGAGTTTTTGGTCAACGAAAAACTCAGAAAATTCTGCAGTTTTCAAGAACTTGCAACTTTGGAGGGACGAAACACCTACAAAAACAAAATGTTATATATCGGACCAAGTACCATTAGATTCATCTCTGAATCTAGTTTCTGATGATGTGAAATTTATGGAGTTTCATTAAAAAAATCAATTTTTTATTAATTTTTTACTAAATTGTGTCACTGTGGAATTTCATTGTTCGAAAAATTGCACTGAATGAAAATTCAATAACTTTCAAATGAGGAGACCAAAAAATTCAGCAAAATCATATTGTATTTCCTCTCCCTGTCTACTTCAAAATGGTACTCTCATTTTTCTTATTGACGATCACATTGAAAAGAAAATCTAGGGATCATAAAATGTACTGAAACATCATTGTTTTTTTGTCTTCGTCCATTTCAAAAAATAATAAAAAATAGTGATTTAATTTGAAAATTACCGAAAAATAGTCTATGAACTAGTGCAATATATGCAGATTATGATGCTATGGTCTTTTTCCAAAAAATGGATAACATTGCCTAAAAAAAGTTAGGGATGATAAAGTGACTATTTATGTTTGCCTGAAAATTTCAAGTATATGCAGTTAGTAAACAAGAAATTTACCCCTCTATATTTCAATATTTTTTTTTTTTAAATATGGGTATGGACGTAAGACAATTATCTACAATTCTTGTTTTTATGTCAAAGCATAATTTGCAATAAAAATATGAGTTTAGTGGAGTTGAAGTTGAAAAACATAGAAAATTACAATTTTCAACGTCAAAAAAGGGAAAAAAGTGTTTCCCAACTTCACATTTTCACCCCAGAAGGCAATCAACCTCTCATAGAAGATATTATTGACTTGTCTCTAGCAACAGAATAAGTCTTTGTGCAAAGGAAAGGAAAAGAGAAGATGGTTGAAAAAACTGAAGTGTCGGTATTAAAGGAGCAATTAAGAGAGGCCAGAGAAGAATTCATTGAGATCAAGTTAGAATTTTAGGAGGCCAAGGTAGATAGAAATTTGATGGAAGATTTCAAAGAAGAAGTAAATGAGCAATTAAACAAATATGATGAATCACTAACCAGTGCCAAGAATTTTCTTTGAGAAGGGTAATGAAAAACACCAGGAAAAGAAACTTATGGTTACAATTTGAAAGAAAGAGGCTCGAAATCTAGGTCAAAGAATTAGAGGATCAAATGGAGATGATACAGTCATAATTGAACAAAAGAGGACTTAAAATCAAAGTGATAAATGAGCCTGAAGAGATGCAGCCTCCTACTTCCAAAGGTTAAATTCCCAAAGCTTGAAGAGTTGGCCTAAGACATTTTTGACAAATTTGCAACATTCAGGAATCAACATTTCCAGATTTAAAAGTGAAATTTTGATGAAAAGGGAAAATTATGTGTTTTTCTTCCAATTAGGAAATTTCACAGCAAACCCCAGGCTTGAAGGCCAGATTTCACTATGAAATCCCTGTAGGTGACTTTTTGTCAAAAATCACAGTTTTGGGAAAAATCAAAGATTGAGAAAATTTGTATTTAGCTTATTTTATCTAACCAATACATCCAAATCAGAAAATAAGGCTAAAAATTAGCACAGATAGGTGAAGTGGAGTTGCTACAAAAACACACTACGAAACTGCTTGTTTTACTCTGTTTTTGCAGCGAGCGACATTTGGTAGCATTTTGGTACGTTGAAGGTGTTATCACTCTAGTAATTCTAAAGTTGTGGGATTTTTGTTTTCAGTCAAAGAATTCTAGAGGTAACCACAAACCTACTTCAAACTCTAGGATCTAGCCTTCCTAGGCTTCAGAGAGGGCTCTCTCTTTAAAGTTTAAGTTTGTTTTAATTTTTGTAAATATTAGGCTAGTTATGAAAGTGTAGCTTTGGTTTTGTTTTGGTAGATTTGGTTGGAAAAATTACTTGAAAGGAAGGATAGTGGGAAATCTATTTTTCCATTGAGATAAGGAGTCAAAATCAAGAAAATAGGACTGGGATCAAGGGAAAAAAGGTCAAATGTTTTCAGGGCAAGATAGATAACCCTAGGATATCTTGGAAAGTTGTTTTTATGAGGTGGCATGATCGGGATAAAGGGCACTTAAGAATCCTTTGATCCGAAAAAAGGAAGTAGTAGGAAGAGGTAAAATGAGAAAGGGAGCAATTAAGGGTTCCCTACATTGGAAATCAGAGAAAAACATGTAAATGATAACTAGTTAAAAACAGGGTGCTTTTAACTGTTGGCAATATGATGATGAGTGTTGTCCTTGATGGAAACCCACTTGATGAAGATGATGGAAACCTACTTGATGAAGTTGTGTTTGATAGAATATGTCTTGATGAACTTGTCAAATGATGTATCTACAGTGAGTACAAAAGGTAATGAAGAAAGGAATTCAGTATGTGCTAGATCTATGATGAAAAGAGTATGTCTCAAGGCATACGTGGTTTCGTCTAGGATAAGTCGCATATGCACGCGGGAAATAACGTGCCAAGTCGCGTATGGGAAAAAGCGCTCATAAAGTGCAAAACCAGGGGTAACCACCATGGTATTGACCCATTGTATTGAGTAATGATTCGTCTATGTGACCCCTCCTAGGAATACCATCGAAAGTAATGTGGTTTTGACCCATGGTATTGATAAAGGGTAAACCTATATAAGGAGAAGAAATTCATTGTGAAATGTGTGCATAAGTCTGGGCTTTAATGAATATTTCACTCTGAAGTATATCTGCATGGTGGAACTCTGCGCTTAATTGATAGATCTGATTCTATAATGTATCTATGAACATAATGAAGGTCCAAGATCTCTAGATCTTGAAATGGTGAAACTCTTGGATGATCTGAAAAGAAGTGATGAAGACCTGGTGCAAATCTGTTGAAGAAGTTGAAGAAATCTGGGTAAGTTCATAGATCTGATTTGTTCTGCAAAGTTTATAAATCAATACGCAGGTTCGCTTCACTGAAGGCATGTATATACGCGGATATATTTCAACAAATGCGCGTATGACCTGTTAGGGTTTTTCTGAAAAGTTGCACGAATGTATACGTGGGTTGTCTTCAATTAAAGCGCGTATATACACGGGTCCATATAAAGAAAAGAGCGTATGATATCTGAACTGATGGTTGCTTATGGTTGAATGTGTTTCTGCATACTTATTTTGAAGTTTGGGTTATCTCTGATATACTGATTACAGTGGTTTCACTGTTCAGTTTGGAAGCATTGGGAAAAGTATGTTTGTTGATGTTATGTAAAGGGTTGTGTTGAAGCTGTTTGATCCAGTATGAAAATTGATGAAACGTGGTCTGCAGTGGGTCTGAAGGTTGAAGCCTTCAGTATGGAAGTATAAGCTTTCGTCGGCGAGAGGGTGAGAGGTGTAATATCAGTAGGTAGCTCCCTTCCGGGGTAAGGCAGTAGCAGTAAACGGGGGTTGAAGCTCCCTTCCGGAGAGGTGAGGGTTTGGTAAACGAGAGCTTGTAACCTTAGCGGGTACAAGTCTTTGAGATAAAATGCACCGATGCCAGTTACAGAAGAGATTTTCTCTATAATAAAATATTGAAGGCTGAGACAACGGCAGCGGTGGTTTTCTCCCGACTTGGGTTTCCACCTAAAAATCATGGTGTTCATGTGTGATGCTTTTGTGTGATGTTTCATTATGTTATTTCTGCACATGTGTACTGCTATATAAACATCTAATAAATGAATACATGCAAGGATCTAAGTGAAGAATTGGTTGTTTATTAATATCTCTGTGCATACGCGAGTTCAGTAAAGGGTATTCGCGTATATACGCGAGTCTGGTTCAGTAAAGTAGCGTATGGGTTATTAAAGAATGAAAAAGTAAAAATATGCTGAGTAAATCCTAAATATTGATTCACCCCCCCCCCCCTCTCAGTATTTTTCCAACAATTGGTATCAGAGCGGGTCCTTCTGAAAAAGCTTAACCGCTAGAAGGAAGATCAAGCAGGATGAGCAATCACGAGGGAACAACATCTATCAAACCTCCGCTCTTCAACGGAAGCAATTTAATCTTCTGGAAAATAAGGATGAGATCCTATCTTCAGTATATGGGAGCAGATATATGGGCCATTGTTGAACAAGGATATCAATATCCAGCTGCTACACCACAGATCCAACTGAAAGAAATAATTATGAATCAAATGAAAAAGCGGTCAATGCTATAACTGGAAGTCTAACTGAAGCAGAATTTGTCAAAGTCATGCAGCTAAATACAGCAAAGGAGATATGGGACAAAATCATCCTAAGCTATGAAGGTGATGCAAAGGTAAAAAGTGAAAAACTTCAATCTCTCGGAATTGAGTATGAAAATTTAAAAATGCATAGTGATGAGAATATTGCTGGTTTCTTTTTACGTGTTGATGATGTTGTAAACCGTATGAGAAATCTGGGAGAAACAATAACCGAATCCACTTTGGTTGAGAAAATTTTGAGATCACTAACGGCCAAGTTTGAGTTAAAAGTTTCTGCTCTTGAAGAAAAACAGGACCTTCAAAATCTTACTATGGTGCAACTTCATGGCATATTGACTGCATACGAAATGAGGAGAGGAGGACCATCTGAAGTCAAAGAAGCTGTTTTAAAAGCTTCTACAAAAGGGAAAGAAGTTCAAAAACCGGAAGGATCAGGATATATCTCAGAAGAAGATGAGGCAAACTTTGTGAGAAGACTCCAACTAGGAACCGGAAGATTCAAAGGTAAGCTTCCTTTCAAATGTTTTAATTGTGGAAGAGTTGGTCATTATGCTGCAAAATGTCCTTATAAAGAAACATCTGCTAAAGAGAAAGAAGTAGCAAGAAGAAATAAGAACCGATCTAGCTCTAAGAAAAGCTACTATACAAATGAAGACAGTGATGGGTTATCTGATAGTGAGGAAGAATGTGAACAAGATCTTAGACTTCTCATGGCATTTGAAAATAATTCTAGAGACGATAAGGATGCTTTTGTGGATGCTCTAGATGAAAATGATTTTCTTGATCAAAACAATCAACTCAAAATATGCTTGGAAGAAAGTAAAATAATCATAGAGACTCTGAAAGGGTAGAATGAAGAAGCAAAGAAACATAATGAAAAATTAGAATGTGAAGTAGTAAGTCTAAGAAAAGAACTTGAGAAAGTAAAGACTCTGAATCTTAGATTTGCTAAAGGATCTGAAACCTTAGATGAGATTATCAAGGTTCAACAATCTCCTCTGATTAAGACAGGTCTTGGATATATCGGAGAATCCTCTCAGGCTTCAGCACCAAATTATATAAAAGCAGATACAAGTGGTTTACTACATTCATCCACTCAACAAGGTAATAAAGAATCTTTACAGGTAAAGCATGATCATCACAATACAAGGAACACTAACAGGGATATCTCTCAAAGAAGCAACAATCAACAGGTAAATTCAACTAGAAGATTTCATGATCGCAGAAATTTCTACTTCAATGGACAATGTTTCTCATGTCACAATTTTGGTCATAAAGCTGTTCAATGTGTTGCATATAAAACCATCATGACAAGAGAAGCAAGAAAGAAAAGGATGGATATTGAACCAAAATATAACACCTATAACAATTTTTCTCCTCTTCAAAATGAAGTTGAATGTGCTTATTGCAATAACTTTGGCCATGAAGAATCTGAATGCAGGAGCAAAGTCCAGCCTAAACAAATTTTTCCTTCAAGTTCCAAAGTATGGAAAAAGAAGGAATTACAGGTTGAAAATTGTGGGATAGCGTTATTTGTAGAAGGTGAAGAAAATCAATGGTACATTGATAGTGGGTGCTCAAGACACATGACAGGTGACAAAAGCAAACTTCTTTCATATAATGCTCTAGAAAAGGAAAAGAAAGTTACATTTGGAAATGATAATCCTGCTGTAATTAAAGGAAAAGGGTCCGTGTTTCTAAAAGAAAAGGTGAAGGCTAATGATGTCATGTATGTGGATGGATTAAGGAACAACCTGTTAAGTGTAAGTCAAATGTGTGATCAAGGTACAGAAGTTATCTTCAGTTCAAAAGAATGTGTGGTTCGTGATTTGGATACAGGTAGAACTATTATAAAAGGGAAAAGAACTCCAAGCAACCTATATGTATTGAAGAACTGCAAAGATCAATGTTACTTGAGCAAATCTTCAGAAAATTGGCTATGGCATAGAAGGCTGGGGCATCTAAGCTTCTCTCAAATCAACAAAACAAGCAGACTTTAAGCTGTTCGTGGTCTTCCCAATATTACTCTACCAGAAAATATCATATGCAAATCCTGCCAATTTGGTAAGCAGACCAGAGTACAATTTAATTCCAAAGAAGGATCATCAAGTAGGCCTCTTGAACTTGTTCATACTGACATTTGTGGACCTATGAGGAAAAAGTCACCACGTGGAGAAGAATAATATATCTTATTTATTGATGATTTCTCTAGAATGTGTTGGATTGGGTTGCTTAAACACAAAGATGAAGCATTTGAGAAATTTCAGATCTTCAAAGCACTGGTTGAAAATGAATTGGATCTAAAATCAAATGTCTTAGATCTGATCAAGGAGGAGAATATACATCAAATGAATTCTTTGAATTTTGTGAACAACATGGCATAAAGAGACAGTTCTCTGTAGCAGGCACTCCACAACAAAATGGCGTAGCAGAAAGAATGAATAGAACAATTCAACAAATGGCTAGAGTTATGCTTGATGATTCTGGAACTCCTGACATGTTCTGGGGAGAAGCAGCACATACAGCAGCAAATATTCTCAACAAGGCACAT
Organism: Pinus albicaulis; assembly: GCA_034641835.2. Taxonomy (NCBI): domain Eukaryota; kingdom Viridiplantae; phylum Streptophyta; class Pinopsida; order Pinales; family Pinaceae; genus Pinus; species Pinus albicaulis. The sequence continues at coordinate 183,676,514 of CM076574.1, forward strand.
GTTCGGGTAAATAGTGACAAAACTCCATATGAACTCTGGTATGGTAATTCTCCCTCTGTAAACCATTTTAGAATTTTTTGAAGTAAATGCTTTATCAAAAATAATGATGAAAAGCTTGGCAATTTTGAGCCTAGATCAGATGAAGGGATACTTCTTGGTTACTCATCTACAAGCAAAGCATACAAATGTTACAATAAAAGGCTTCGAAAGATTGTTGAATGTATTGATGTTGTCATTGATGAGTCTCCTACAGCTCCTAAACAAGAAACACAAGCAACAGAAGAAGATGATGGTGAATTTTGTCCTTCTACATCAAATGGAAATGATATAGACAGTGGATCCAATGAACAACCTGAAGATGAATTATCAGAGAAAGCTCCATCCAGATATGTTCAAAAGAATCATCCTGAATCTCAAATTTTGGGAAACAAGGAATCAGGTGTACAAACAAGGAGGACTCTTGTGGGATCTTCTAGCTATTTGGCATTCCTATCCACAATTGAACCCCAAAATGTCAATCAAGCTAGCAAAGATGAATGTTGGATTCAAGCCATGAATGAAGAGCTTGATCAAATTGAAAAGAATCACACTTGGGAATTAGTACCAAGGCCACATGATAAAAATGTCATTGGAACCAAATGGATATTCAAGAACAAGTTAAATGAAAATGGGGATGTTATAAGAAACAAAGCCAGATTGGTTTGCAAAGGGTACACTCAACAAGAAGGTATAGACTTTGAAGAAACTTTTGCTCCTGTAGCTAGACTTAAAGCTATAAGAATGTTTCTTGCTTTTTCAAGTTCTCAACAAATCAAAGTCTATCAAATGGATGTCAAATCTGTTTTCCTCAATGGTGATCTTGAAGAAGAAGTTTATATAGAACAACCAGAGGGATTCATTTTGGGAAATGATAAGAATCTTGTTTGTAAACTTAAAAAGGCTCTATATGGTCTCAAACAAGCTCCAAGGGCATGGTACTATCATCTTGACAAATATCTCCATCAACAAGGATTTTCAAAGGGGTCTGCTGATAGCAACTTATACACAAAAATTGAACATGACAAAATTTTGATTGTGATTGTATATGTTGATGATATCATTTTTGGGAGTAATGAAGAATCCTTAAGTCAAAAATTTGCTTCTGTTATGCAACAAGAATTTGAGATGTCTTTACTTGGGGAACTAACATTATTTCTTGGCTTGCAAGTGCATCAAAATACAGATGGTATATTCCTATCACAAGCAAAATATCTTAAGCAAATTTTGAAAAAGTATGGCATGGAAGAATGCAATCCTGTAAGTACACCAATGATAACCGGATGCAATCTCAGTTCTCATAATGATTCTCCCATGGTGAATCAACCAGAATACAGATCAATGATAGGAAGTCTACTTTATCTCACTGGGACTAGACCGGACATTATGCATGCTGTTGGGATTGTTGGACGATTCCAAGCTAATCCAAAAGAGTCTCATCTTCAAGCTGTCAAAATAATATTCAAATATCTGCAAGGAACTCAAGACTTTGGACTATGGTATCCAAAGAATGTCGATCTTACTCTTCATGCTTACTCTGATGCAGATTGGGCTGGAAATGTTGATGATCAAAAAAGCACAAGTGGTGGTGCATTCTATATGGGGCCCCGGTTGGTATCTTGGTTCAGCAAGAAGCAAAGTTCAATTGCATTATCTACAGCTAAAGCAGAATATGTGGCTGCCGCATCTTGTTGCACTCAACTCCTTTGGATGATGCAAACCTTGGGAGATTTTCAAATCAAATGTACTTCTCCTATCTCCATTATGTGTGATAATACAAGTGCCATCAGTATTTCAAAGAATCTTGTTATGCATTAGGAGACCAAGCACATTCCCATCAAGTATCACTTCTTACGTGAACAAGTGCTTGAACAAAAGGTGAAGTTGGAGTATGTTCCCTCCAAAGAACAAGTTGCTGATATATTTAACAAACCTCTGCCCAGGGAAGCATTCGAGTATCTAAGACAGAAGCTGGGAGTATTCTCTGCCAGTCAAAAGAAAAAATCTGCATAAATTCAGAAGATTAAATTGGATATGCATGTTTACTGAAAACATAGTAGCGTATATACGCGAGTATATGAACAGAAAGTCGCGTATGGATAGCTGCTGACTTTCTTTTTGGTTGGGGTCAGCATTTTGCAGTACTTTTTGATTTTCTGGTTATGATTATTTCTGACAGAGCATTTGATGAAAAGAAGACAGGCACAGGAAGAACAAAATTCAGGGGGAGATGAAGGAATGTGAAGTTTTCCATGTTTTACTTTCCATACGCGGGTTATGTGAATAAAAGACGTGTATACATGCGATTTCCTGCAGACACAGTCGCGTATGCATTGATGCTGAGGAAATTTTTACAGCAGCTAAAGATCAGGAGTACCAGTTCAGGGGGAGCACCAGTCTGACTACTGATAATTGTTGCACAAGCTAAGGAGGAGCTTTGGTCATTTAGAAAGGATGCATTGGATGCAAAGTTTCAAGGGGAGCAGTAGCCTTGCTGGGTGTAATGCATTGTTGGCATTATGATGATTCTGAAATGTAATCTCTTTCTTGAGGTATTTTTGGTAGTATTCATGAAAAGTCATATTTGTAATTTGATAAAAAGGGCTTGATGAGACCCATGATGTAAAATTGTAATATTCAGTCATGTAAGGACTTGTTCATTTTGTAAACCCACTTGGTTGGGTAGCTGAGTCAAAGTGTGTAAACCCACTTGGTTGGGTACTTGAGTCTCATATATAAATCCACTTGGTTGGATCTTTGATGTAAGTATGAGTCCTTGATGCTAGGAAAGTCATAGACTTCATTGAAAAATATGATTGAAGATTCGGCATGAACTCAGGGGGAGCTTGGTCACTTCAGTATACATCAGATCTGCAGAACGCTTCCTTCTACATGAGGAGAAAAACCTTGTGTTGGTTTTGATACGCCCTTTGCCCTTGATGTCAAATGGGGAGAGTGACATGGTGTTTGAATTCTTAATGTAGTGACATGGTGTCATTGTATTCTTAATGTATCTATCTGTTGGGGTGATCAAACACCATCGTGGTTGCCATCAAGTCCAAAGGGGGATATTGTTGGCAATATGATGCTGAGTGTTGTCCTTGATGGCAACCCACTTGATGAAGATGATGGCAACCTACTTGATGAAGTTGTGTTTGATAGAATATGTCTTGATGAACTTGTCAAATGATGTATCTACAGTGAGTACAGAAGGTAATGAAGAAATGAATTCAGTATGTGCTAGATCTATGATGAAAAGAGTATGTCTCAAGGCATACATAGTTTTGTCTAGGATAAGTCGCGTATGCACGCGGGAAATAACATGCCAAGTCGCGTATGGGCAAAAGCGCTCATAAAGTGAAAAACCAGGGGTAACCACCATGGTATTGACCCATTGTATTGAGTAATGATTCGTCTATGTGACCCCGCCTAGGAATACCATCGAAAGTAATGTGGTTTTGACCCATGGTATTGATAAAGGGTAAACCTATATAAGGAGAAGAAATTCATTGTGCAATGTGTGCATAAGTCTGGGCTTTAATGAATATTTCACTCTGAAGTATATCTGCATGGTGGAACTCTACTCTTAATTGATAGATCTGATTCTATAATGTATCTATGAACATAATGAAGGTCCAAGATCTCTAGATCTTGAAATGGTGAAACTCTTGGATGATCTGAAAAGAAGTGATGAAGACCTGGCGCAAATCTGTTGAAGAAGTTGAAGAAATCTGGGTAAGTTCATAGATCTGATTTGTTTTGCAAAGTTTATAAATCAATACGCAGGTTCGCTTCACTGAAGGCGTGTATATACGCGGATATATTTCAAAAAATGCGCGTATGACCTGTTAGGGTTTTTCTGAAAAGTTGCACAAATGTATACGCGGGTTGTCTTCAGTTAAAGCGCGTATATATGCGGGTCCATATAAAGAAAAGAGTGTATGATATCTGAACTGATGGTTGCTCATGGTTGAATGTGTTTCTGCATACTTATTCTGAAGTTTGGGTTATCTCTGATATACTGATTATAGTGGTTTCACTGTTCGGTTTGGAAGCATTGGGAAAAGTATGTTTGTTGATAAGTGAAGGGTTGTGTTGAAGCTGTTTGATCCAGTTTGAAAATTGATGAAACGTGGTCTGCAGTGGATCTGAGGGTTGAAGCCTTCAGTCTGATAATAGAAGCTTTCTGTCAGTAGAGGCTGGTGCTAATATCAAGGGGTAGTAGCTCCCTTCCAGGTAAGACTGGTAAACGAGAGCAGGGGGTTGAAGCTCCCTTCCAGGTGAGGCTGGTAAACGAGAGAAGGTTGTAACCTTCTGCAGGTGGGTGCCTGCGTGCTGGTGTAAGTCTGCACCAGTACATGATTGTAAGAAGTTTTTCTCTATAACAAAATATTGAAGGCTGAGACAACGGCAGCGGTGGTTTTCTCCCGACTTGGGTTTCCACCTAAAAATCATGGTGTTCATGTGTGATGCTTTTTGTGTGATGTTTCATTCTGTTATTACTGCACATGTCTACTGCTATATAAACATCTGATGAATGAATACATGCAAGTATCTAAGTGAAGAATTGATTGTTTATTAATATCTCTGTGCATACGCGAGTTCAGTAAAGGATATCCGCCTATATACGCGAGTCTGGTTCAGTAAAGTAGCGTATGGGTTATTAAAGAATGAAAAAGTAAAAAGATGCTGAGTCAATCCTAAATACGAATTCCCCCCCCCCCCCCTCTCAGTATTTTTCCAACATTAACAAATTCTGTAGTAATAATCCTCATTGTACATTTAGATTTAGCATAAACATAAATGGATTCATGTAACAAAGATAGAAAACAATGAAAAGTGAGGAAATACTTCACTCCAAATAGCTCATCACATGAATCCTGAAGTATGATGCCAATTTTTTTTATCCAGTCTTGCTACTTGAATTTTGACACACAAAATCTTTGAAGTCCAAGAAGAAATGACTATAACAATCCGACAATTTTATTCCACCCAAAATACATCTAAAGATGAAGTATTTATACATAATGTTTTACAAAATATCCTAGAATACTTCTAGGAATTATCTTAGGAAAATAAAATATCTTTATAATAATAATAGAGACAATTTCTTAACAAATCAGCAAGCTGTCCTATTTTATCCAAAAGAAATAGAAACAGTTTTGAGGATAAGAAGCAGCTGGCTACCTTGCTGCCCTCCTTGCTGGCTCTTAGATATTTTTGGAATCTGATCTTCCTTGTCTGATACTCTCTAAACTGATACTCTTTAACCATAATTAAAAATTGTTTACTACTGTAATGAAAATCTATTTTGACTGTTAAATTAGAAAACAATTTTTTGTCTTCCTTTCATCTACTTGTTTTTATCCTTCACAATAAATCGGTGAGTGACTTCCAATCCTCATTTTTTGGAATTTTTATATTTTTTAATTTCCTGAAGTTCTCATCAGCTTTTGTATATCTAGCAAAGGTTGGCTTGATGACAAACAAGTGTTTTATCTCATGCTGAAAGTAGAATAATTCTTCAAAACTCTTGAGTAACACTTTTCCTATTGGGATGCCTTGACCTGTTGGTTTATTTACCTGTTCTTTTGCAAACTCTCTAATCTTCTTATCATAGTCATTTTGAGGCATCAATTTATCATTAATGACCATGATATCAGGTAGTCCTTTTTTCCTCGAACATGTGAACTTAACCATAAACCTGGTTATGCCATTATTCATACCTTCACACTTTCTTCCAGTTGTCCCAATTTTTCTTTGTGGTAACTTTCCTGATTTCTAGGATAGTTGCAGTTTTGTCCGTGATTTTGACTTATTCCAACTCCTGTCTATTTTTGTTGTTAAGGAAATTGATTAGCCTTACAAATTTCTCTATTTCTTCAGCCAAATCAATTTGAGTCTTTTGAATTTCTGCTTGGGCTGCTAGTAATAACTCTCTTTGCTCAAAAATTAACTAAATTGAAGGCCATACATCATGGATGGCTTCAATGATATTATTCCAAAGGTAATTTTTGATGTATGATATCTGATCCTTCAAAGTTAACTCCTTTTACAAAATTTTTAACTCTTCACTCAATCTGTTGGCATTTTTTTCATATGTCTTTGCATTTATCTGAGCTAATTTATTTTACTTCTCAAGATTTTCAACCATCTTTGTCAACCTGTTAATATCATTTGTCTTTAAAGACATCTCTTCCATTGCTTTCACTATTTTGTTGGCCTTATCAGTAGGTTGTAATACTATTGTAGATGATTCGGTGGCTGATGTTGTGGAAGAATTCACTGGTACTACAGTAGCCAGTGGTTCTTTGGGTGCCAAATTTTCACCTAAAGTTGAAGGCACTATTGCAGTGATAACTGGAATGACTTTAGGAATCACTGGTTCTTTCACAGTTTCCTTTTCTTGTACAAGTTTGTCCATCTGTATTTCCATCTCTTTAACCTGGGCTGTCAATGGTAGAATTAAATTGATCATGTCATATTTTTCACTCCCTTCCTGTATGACTTCCTTTGTTTGAGGATGCTCACTTTGAGGAAGTTTGAGTTGTTTCCTCAAGGCTGCTATATCTTCATTTTTATTCTTCACGAATAATTCTGCTCCTTTGATATTAGGAGGATCATATCCTACCTGCAAAACTAGTTCTTCTAAGGCTTTTATCCTTATATCCTTGGCATACAATGAGGCTTTGTCCAAATTCATCTTATCTTGCATGTTGGAGATGGTATTTTGGAGCTTTTGAGCACTCATGGCTTTATTTGTGACAATAGAATAAAGCATCTCTGAAGTCTACCTGTGGAACTCAATTTGATCAAGAGCATGGATCTTATCTGTCTAGACCTCTAAATCAAATTTCTTATAATCAACCACTATCTTAGAAGTTTTGACTGTGGGCTGCAATACTAACATGATTAGCTTTTGATTAGAATAATCAAAAGAAAAAAGGAGCTTTTTTTGTACACTAGGATTCTGTTTGAGATATTGAGAATAAATTTTATTCTTTATCTCTTCATTCTTAAATTTAATCTGCTTATATTTCTCTTTAATATCCAAATCATTTTCCTCAGCTGCCTGTGAGGAAGAATATTCCATGATTTGTTGTCTTTCCATCAACTGTGTATCTTCATTATTGATTTGTCCTTCATTCTGACTTTTAGTATTTGGCTCATTTATGATCACAGTGGCAACATTGGTCTCTATAAAATCTGTATTGGTGTTTAAAGGCTCTGTTTCTTCTACATCAATTGTCACTTTTCCTTTACCTGCTGAATCTAATTTTGGCCTTTTGTTATATATGATTTTGAACTTGGTTTCAGTTGTAGTTTCTGCCACATAGGCTACTTCTTCCCTTATTATTTTGGTGGACTTCTCTGGTTGATTTGCAGTCTCTGAGGTATGACTAGTATTACCTTTGTTCACTGCATCTATTAAAGTTTTTTTAGTCCATTCAATCTGATTGGAAAAATTTTCTATTTCTTGTTTAGCTTCATGGATAAAGGGTGTTAAATTGCATTTAACCCTTAACTTACTCAAGATCCCTTGTGGATCATAGTTCCAAGGAAAACTCTCTTCAAATTTATATTCCAATAACTGATTAGTTGCCTCTTTTTCTACATCCCTATGATTACTTATGAATGGCCCTATCTAATTCTTAAGTTTGAATTGGGTCTTCTTCTTAGATGCCATGAAATTTATGGAATTAGAGTTTAGGATTTTCCTGATATACTCCAAGGCAAGGATCCTCATTGAAGGATGTTTGAGTAACTTGTAAGGTAACAAGTTTGAACCAAAGACTCTGATTTCAGTAATTTTTCATATAAATACTAGTCACCAACCTTACTCTGCTCTGATAACTGCAATATATTTTTCATTTCTTCATTTACTCTTTGCTGCTCTGTCTTGGTCAACATTGTGCTCACTGGATGTAAAAATAATTATAAAAATTTTGAATAACTGAAGTCTGTACATTCTTTCCTGAGCAATGATGTCCAAAAAATAATAGATAGAGGATTTCCCTCTATGTCCAGTTTTTGGAGAGTAATTGGAAAATTATCTGATTGGAAGTATAGAAACATATGGAAAAGGTAGGAGGTATATCTAAACACTTCCTCTATTTTCAAATTGGTCAATTGATAATCAATACTATCAGTAATGAAACCAGCATAATCAAAGATTACTGAGGGTGGTTGACCTGGATAAAAGGTGGATAAGAATCCCAAGATGAACTCATCTGTTTGTTCATCAGTGAAATATCCAAGTATGAAATAAAGCATGGAAATCACATGTCTTGAACCTTTAGGGAATTCAGCAGTATAATATGGGGGATTTAGCTTAGGAATTTCTACATGCAGAGGCATAAAATTTTGAAAAATCATGAACCTTTTGGGAAAATATAGGCCAATATATAACTTGGTGAGGGCCTCTATAGATAGAGGGACTACTTGGGGGTTAGACTGAAGCTGTAACATTTGGTTAATTGATTCTGTAGTGATGGTAAAAATCACATCTTTGATGGCATTTACAATGGCTCTTTGCTCTAGAACATAGTATTGCTGACACAATCTAATGACCTCCTGACATGGGTGAGTTAATGGGACAACATATTTGGGAAAATGGGATTCCCAAATATGGAATTCTTCTTGGTCATCTAAAGATTTTTCATAACACCAGTTATGGATATCTAGCAGGTGAAATTCAACAATGGATCTGTTATCTTATAATCAGTATCAGCTAGTGGAATGTGTTCAATATCAACAACAGGTGGTTGCAAAGGATTGACAACAATAGGAGTGTTTGAAGTCATGGCAGGGGTAGGTTTAGGTGCTTTAGAAGCTTTAGTCTTGCTTGCACTCTGTTTTTTAGGAATTTTGATCTACTTCTGCAAGTTTAGATAGTTTTCAGAAGTAATTTACTTTTAGTGGAGGCTTAAGGGGAAAAACAAGCAAAGTATAGTCTCTTCTTTGGGTTTTCTGTCTAATTAGGCTTGTCAAAGAGGTTTAGAGGCTTTCAAACTGGTTTAGAACAAAAAACAAGGGTTTCCTGATTCTTTGGCTGAGAAATAGGGCTGAAAAAATCTTTTGAATAGGATCAAAGAGGCTTAGGGTACCTGCAGAGGTTTTCTGGCTTATTTTAGAGCTTGAAATAGATCATTAAACTGTGAAAACTCACAAATTTCTTCAAAATGGTGCGTTACAGAGCAACAGGGTTTCTGGGAAAAATTTGCCAGAGTCTGGCCTATTTTTGGGGCTTTTTGACAGTTTATTTTAATATATTTTTAAAGCTACTAGTATGTTTTTATTCTTTATAGGTTTTTCAAATTGATTACAGGTTCAAATTCAAGAAAAATACCTTTTGTATTGCAGGTATCGGCTTTGGAAGAGTTTCAGAGTTTTCTGAATGATTTGATGGCTTTTGTGGATTTCCTGGAGCAAGTTGTAGCTCCTCGACAATATTCAATGGTTAGCAGGGTAAATTATGCAGGCTTCAGGCGCAGAGATGATGGAAAAAAGGCTTAAAAATAGTGTTTTTACAGTCGGGGAGGCTATCTAGTGGGTTTAGGTTAATGCGCAGAAGATAAAGGGATGAATGCATTTCTAAGGTTAAATATGTATTATGGGTTACATTACTGATGCATTCAATGCTTGTCACTTCAGTGGGGAGGGTGGTTTCGGAGTTCAATGGATCGAAAACCATAGTGGTTATCGTGTGAAGTTGAGGTGGTAAGTGGTATCGAGCTTAACCCACGCGATCCAGTAAGGAAAGGCCACGTGGAGGAGAGATATAACTACGAAACCACCCATTTCGCATAGCTTTGGAGTTTGGGTGATCATGCAACTTATCTATGTGATATTTGATTTTAGTCGTCAGATCTGGAGGATCAATGCGAAGGGTCTATATTCATTTGGGAGTTGCAGTGGAATGGGAGGTGGGACCGAAGTTTGTTTATGCAGCAATGGGTTTTGAATTTTATAAATAATTTTTTTTTTAAATCAGAACCTTGGGTTATACGATGGCAGGGGGGAATTATAATGTATATTTAAATTAAAACATCTATAAAATGTTTCAATAATACATATACGTGTGTGGTCATATTATATAGTTTTTTCAAATGTTTTTTCATTTGTTTGAATACTATAGGGGCGAGATTTAGTTTATAGATAGGTTTAGACCAGTGGGTTTGTTAGGGCAGGGCTTTTATATTTCGCATGTGGGATATAAAACTATGGTCTAAGCTTTAAAATAATGGGTTTTGGGGGTTATTTTAAATATAAGGGAATTAATAACTACGGGAGGGTGTAGTTAGGGTTTTAATACACTAAGTTAGGTGTTAATACGATAAAAGGGCAGTATAAAATGGAAACAAAGCATATATTACCTCTAAGTAAAGTATAAAAATAAAGCATTGCTCCTCTTTGTTGTATTACTTCACTTATACTTAGGATAAATGATTTTTTAGGGTTTTATGAATTATTTTGAAGGGAATGAAGTTAATTATTTTAGGATTTCAATTTTACTAAGTAAAAAATGTGTTTTTACTTAGGAAAAAGGGATTAAAATGTATGAATTAAGGACAAATGTTGATGAATGAGGGTTTAAGGTAGGAATTCAATATTTTTAACTGACTAGTCATCGAGCCTTTGGTCTGGTCCCAACAAAAGCCATAGAAATGCTCTGAGACTATTAACTAATAGTTTAGAATACTGAATACTTGTAGGGGAGGGGAAATTAGTGATTTTTCTTGATGATGCTTTATTACATGCTCAACTGCTTTCTACCTACCCAACTTTATTTCTAACCATTTTTCTTCATCTTTATAGGTGCATTTAGGCTTGCAACCTTAAAAAAAAATTCTTTAAAAGCATAAAACTATCTAAATCTACCTTATTTCATCTGAGGTCTCAGATATAACTATTGAGCTCCTCATTATTCTCTACCTATCTACTAATTTTTCAAGTTTAAACTGTTTGACAAATCTTCATTCTTTATCTAAAACATGAAATTGAAAACATGAAAAGTTAAGATTAAACTATATAAATGATCATGGATTATGGCATTTATTAACACTCTGCACGCAATGATTATTCTTGTAGTAAAAGTAAAAGTAGTGGAATTTGGATTTGCTCACTTTCAGGTCTTATTTTTTCTCTTTTTCTTTTGGGGTTTATATTTTTCTAAGTCCTTTGATTTTTATTTTAGGATTTTTTACCCTTTTTTGGCTTTTTTATTATTTTTCATTTTTTCAAAATATGGGAAAACAACTTGCAGAAAGCAAGGTATGTACATATTTACAAGACTATCGAAGTCAATTCAGAATTTATGAACCCTATTATTATAGGACCCTAATGGAAGGTCATCCAACCACGTGGAAGGTTAAAGGGTATCAGTGGAACTCTCTAGCAGAGTTTTTCTCCTCGAAAAATTTGTCATTTGCTCCAGCTCAACATAAAGACAGTGACCAAATATCATGATTATATTTTCCTTAAAAGTAGGGTGATTGGTTTCCAAATCTAGTGGGTGTATTTATGTCTTGATGATGGTTAGTGCCACTCAAGCACTTGGATATTATTGATGTAATTATCTAGTTCCACAGCTAGTGAATGTAATGAATAGGAGGTAGAGTCCTAATAGGTTTCTATGTTATGAAACTAGCACCAAAAATAGAAGAAAAGAGAGATCAACGCCTTAGAAATAAGCCACTTTGAGGGTGAAACCTCCTTTACATTACATACATGAACAATTCTTGGATGATACAAATGACAAAACCTCCTTTCTATATATAGGTGTCCATGGGGCCACAATATGATCCTAGTCGAACTAAAAATAATAATTTAAGGGCACAATAATAATAATATGGGGGTTATATGGGTACGACAGTAACAATAAGGGGATACACTAGTATTATAGGGACCTAACATGCCCCTCTCGTTCAAATATGTGTTTCCCTCAATGCTTGATTATTTTTTGATGCTTCTGTAAAAAAATTTCATCCTCCCATGTGGAATCTTCAATAGGTAAGTTCTTCCACTTGCTAAGATACTCTGAAATTGATCGATTTGGTAGTTGTCGAGTTCTTGTTTCTTGACTGCTTCAGAACTTCTTTCGCTATGATGTAGATCTTCTTGTCGTTTCATTCAATTCTGCACCAAATTTAGGTTATCCTTTGAGAGTTGGAGAACTTTTTGTTGATGCTCGATGTGATATTCCACTATTTTATCATCCATATTAGATTTCATTTGATCCTTAAAACCATCCAACTTAGCCTCCATTTTTCCTTTTAAACCATCTATGTCATCTTTGATTCCTCTTTGTGAGATCAAAATTTGTTGCACTTGGTACCGTAATTTTGATATCTCATCCTGAAATTCTTCCTCTTCATGCATCATATATAGCTTTCTAAGGGCTTAATGGGTGTGGAATTATTTTTGAGAGGAATTATATAACTCAATACTGATATTTATGCTTCAATATGTCCTTGGAATCACTTCAAACTGATTTTTCAAACAAATATTATGCAAACTTGTTTAAAAAATACACACTTTTTTCTTGCTTTTGAGGAGCTCAATATTAAAACTGAATTATATTTGTTTTTTTGATCTTCAATATTTGAAATTTGGTGCTATATTAGCCCTCTGAATCTTCTTTAGAATGCCAAAGGTCTGACCTAATTTGGATTTTTGAAGGCAAATTTGTGTCCAAACTACCACAATGACCTAATTATGGACTGATTTAGTAGAGTGAAATTGTATGGCGTGCCACATGTCACTATTTCCTCCTTTGACTCTCAAATTGATACAAAGGAAACTAAAATCCGTGTACTTGCAACCAATTTTTATATAATTCTAATATTATTCTTAGAGGGAGAGTTTGATAATTTTCCCATGGTCACCTCTTTGAGATGAAATTCGAGAGCCTGAAAACACCTTAACTCCCATGGATCATATCTTCAAAAATGATGTGAACCAAGATCTCAAATTTTTACACAACGTTCCTTAGGATTTCTGCTTCGATTTACAAAAATTTCAACTTCTGAAACTTCTTAGAAAAACTTTATAGCGACAATTCCATGATGACCTGTTTACATGAAATTCATGAGCCTGAAAAAATCCTAAATTACACAGATCATATCTCCAAAAATATTGCGAAACAAGATCTAAAATTGCTACAAGACGCTCCCCAAAATTTTGGCTTCGCTCTGTAAAAATTTCAGCTTTTGAACCTTCGTATAAAAAATTTTATAGAAAAAATTCCATGATGACATGTTTGGAGTAGTGAAACCCTAGAATCCAAAGCTCTGATACCAAATGTTATGAAACCAGCTCCAAAAATGGAAGAAAATATAGATAAACACCTTATAAATAAGCCACTTCGAGGGGGAAACCTACTTTAAATTACATAAATGAACAATTCTTGGATGATACAAATGACAAAACCTCCTTTCTATATATAGGAGTCCATGGGGCCACAATATAATCCTAGCCGACCTAAAAATAATAATCTAATGGCACAATAATAACAATATGGGGGTTATAGGGGTACAACAATAACAATAAGGGGGCTACACTAACAACAATAAGGGGATACACTACTATTATAGGGACCTAACATTCTAAGTCTAAGGTCATTAGGTGTCTGTTTTATTTCTAGGTATATAGTTTATTGTTAAGTGAGGTGTCAAAACAAATGGTTCGATGATCTAGCCATGTGGGAAGATCCTATGTAAGTGACTAAAGCCTATTAATAGGCAATACTTTAAGGAATACAGAGTTGGAGAATGTTAGTTGACACTACCACTTTTTTAAAAAAAATTGAGGATCAGTAATATACAATGACTGTGTTTTTCTTCTTCACCTAAGATTTTTTTGGTGTTTCAATTAGCATATGTCGTATGTATCTTAATATTTTTCTTTAAATATCTTGATGTTTAATTACTCAAAATTCATGTTTCTCATGCTCTAACTTCCTTTGAACATTAATCCACTGAATATTTCTGTGTGTATGTTGTCCTATGATTGAAACATTACAAGCCTCAGCTTCCATAAGGAGAGCCATTGTCATTGAATTTCCTAACACTGACTCCATAAGCCCAATGGTAGTAAACCTTATGAATTTTTCACCTGTAATCAAACACATTCAAGACAATATCACAGAGTTAACCATCTGATTGAATCATAATTGAACAAATCATAGTTACTTTGAGAGACCCTTCTCAGGTTGAAGAGGCTAATCTTGAGTCAAAATCTGGTTTGAAAGAGTTACTCTAGGTTGTCCGGTGGAGCAGCCCATCTGTACCAAATTAGTGATAATATTTTGGTGCATCTGCCAAGAGTCTGAAGACATATTCCACGAATTTTGTGCTCAAATAGTGAAGCTGAACTCTTGGAGGTAGCAGGAGCTTAGAACATTTCGAGGCTGTAAAAACTACCTTGGTGACTCCACTAAAGATTTTCATGTTTAAAGGTGGCTTTGAGAAAGAGATTCACATGGAAAAATCGAGATCCTAACCCACCTACAATTGTGGATATCCAGAAAGGATCCTAAGAGGTATTGGAAGTAGCTCTTCAAAATTATGTATTCCATCACATTCAAGAGCTTTGTCTTTTGAAATTATTCGAAGTCTTGAAGATAAACAATTTGACGATAAAATTGAAGAAGTGTTGTTTAGGTCTAAGACTGAAAATGAACTAACTGACATAATACTAGACCTAAAAATACTAGGTAATGACACATCATCCCTAGTATCTAAGGAAGAAAAAGAATAATTATGGAAAACAATCACATCAGATTTGTTTTTAGAGAGGGAGTCATTTGAAAAGTTAAAAGAGTTGGATCCATTTGAATTTTTGTTGGAAATAAAATTTGGTATACCTTTGCATGAATGGAGTTCATTTGTATCTAAAATTCAAATACCATTTACACCATCTCTTAACACTTCAACCTCACCTACTATATTTTCCAAAAGTCAAAATTTAACCTCATCTACTATCCTTCCACATACCACAGTTCTTGTCATCATGGCTAGAATTGTCCCTCCTCCTCCTCTTGTTGGACCTGCAATATATTCTCCACTTTTCCTTCCTACTATCCTTCATGACCTCCCAGATGGATACTCAAATAAAATTAAAATCGTTGGGAGTGAGGAGGAAATATCAGCTGAGGAACATGTAGACAAATTTAATGATTTCATTGATAGAGAGGAGGTAGACCATGAGGATGTAAAAATGATTTATTTTCTCAGAGTTTCACTGGTTAAGTAAGAAAATGGTTCAAGGCCTTAGCTCCAACAAGTTTGCAAAATTGGGACTGGCTAGAAAATATTTTTTTGACTAAGTGGGGGAGTAAGGTAAATCCAGTACAAGCTTTGATTGAGTATAAAAATTTGAAAAGAGCCTTATATGAATCTGTCCAAGGCTTCTCTAAGAGATTTAACAAGGTCTATAACTCCATACCTGCTCATATTAAACATCCTCCAGGAGCTGCTCAATTACACTATGTAGAGGCATTTGATTATGAGTTTTCCATCTTGTTAAGGGAAAGAGAGTCTTCTTCTCTAGTAGAAATACATAATGATGCAGTGAAAATGGAGGTGAGCATGGCAGATTCCAAGAGGTCTAAGATGGGAAAAAAAAATTGAAAGAACAGGAGAAGCCTTATTCATCGTCAGATGCTAATTTTGATTCCATGATGAAGACCATGGAAAAACTCATGGATAGATTTGTTCTTGGAGCCACTCCTTTTCCTCCTACACAACAAGATATGCACATCAGAAATTCATAATTTAGGAGACCTAAAAATCAAAAAAGACAAAGAGAAAACATAAATTAGCCTGACACACAAGTGAGGCCTCCCGTTCAGCAAAATTTATTTGACTCAAGAAGAAGAACAACCTGAGTTTAAAGAGCATATTATTTGTTGGAATAGGGTCCCTTAGCTATGTTTTGATATAAATTTTGTAATAATTAGTCTAGTGCAGTAGCTTTGGGGCAGTTCAAAGTCCGCAATGTATTGTAATGGGTCAAAGGCTAGACCAAGAGTCCGCAAACCATTGATTGTAGACCATGAGATAGCGTAGGCTAAGATGTTATCAGTAAATGGATAGATCGAGTCTAGAGGTAAGATAAGTGTGATTTATGCTAGTTGCGAACTGTTAAAATATGGTTTTGGGTTGTATTTGGGTAAGGGCTCCTGCTAGCTATGTGCACGGAGATCCTTAGTCCTACTGTGTGCGGACCTCGCTGGCTGTGTGCACGAGTTGGAAATTGGGTCTGTAAATAGATTTTGAATGCTAATGAATGAGAAATTTGTTGAAAGTATCTCTGTGCCATGAGAACTAGTTGTGTTATGGTATTGCGATGATTCTATCTGTTGATGAATACTGATGCACATGTGGATGCAAAGGCATCACTTAGATATGATTATTAATAGTTGCTTTATTTATGTTTATGTGTTATCTGAGGGTTTATGAACTTCACATTCTGCAATTATACTATTAAAGGTTTTATGATAATACTTCTTCTGCACAAATCTGGTAGATCTTACAGGGCTTCTTCAATTAACTCTCTTTATCTTAGGGTGTAGAAACCTAGTTCCAGCACCCTCCCATACTAGTTTGGGTGATACCTTGGCCTGCACAAGCAGGTCATTGCTGAAAGGGCCAGTAATATAGGGGTTTTTTGGAAAACCTTAAATTCGAACCTAGGTCAGGACCCCTCAAGCCAACAAATGGCTCCATTGTTGGGACTTGGAGCATTTTGAGAGAGATTGGGTAATGCCATGAGGTCATTGGTGGTGGAGAATTTTGAGCTTGAAGATTGGTTCAAAAAGCAGATTCAGGAATTTTCCTTGAAATAGAATCGAAGTACAAGGCTAACTGACGAAGAGTAGAAAAATAAGTATATCTTTACAGAATTATATGAGATATTCTTTGTAACTTTCGTGCACGAACTACAGGAGTGGCTAACAAGGTTAGCAGAGTTCCAAACTTGTGGGAAAGACAACCAGGTTACACACTGGACTCCTGAATTGATCTAACAGTTGGAGAAGGTTGATAACAAGATCACCCAGACTATAGATCATTGGGTGGATAGTGTTTTAGGAGGATTTGTAATAGAATTCGCAGTTAATCAATTTGTATATTATTCTAAAGCTGAGTAGAGGTTCTTCAAAGGGTTCTGGGATAAGTTTTGCAGACATTGCCACTACTAATTAAGATACTATTGTGTGAAAAAAGTGTTTTGTGTATCCACACCAGGTGAATTACCTATGATCAGAATGAAAGTACAACACAAAGTGGTAAATATTACAAGGTTAATCAAGAAGGAGACATATCGGTATATAGTCCCTTAAGAGAGCTGCCTATGCACGTAGAAACTAGCCCTCTAGTTACCCCACCATCAAATCCGCGTAAGGGCGAGAATTATCCTACCCCACTACCACCGCCGGAAGACGATATGGCCATGCACATGAAGCTACCCACCTTTAAGGGTCTGGGGGATGAGGACATGGACCGATTTTGGCTTGTGCCAAAATCAGTATGGACTGCGCAGAATGTTGCTAGCAATGTTGTAAAAAGAGCGCAGCTATCCCTAGCATTTGAAGGAAGGGCCTTGGATTGGTTCATGGGGTACGTTGGCCAACACGTGGATTCATCAATAAAAGAAATTAAGAATGCCTTAAAATAGCAATTTCGAAAGCCTAAGTCCTACGCTTAAATGGTGATTGACTTGAAATATTTTAAACAGTGACCTATAGAGTCAATATGGGAGGCTGATCAATGGTTGAATAAAGTTATCAAGGATGGATATTTTAAGTATGAAGATAGACAACACAAACAATGGTTCATGTCCATGCTATTACCACACATGCGTGGGCCTATGGGTCAGCAAATGATGGATACACAAGAAAAAGCCCTGGAATTTTCCATGAAGCTAGAAGCTGCGCTAAGGGACGATGTCTAGTTTGGGGTGCATCAAATCCAGGGCTAGTTAGAGACAACGTACCTACAAATCTAGAATTTACGAAAAGAGCAGGGAAAAGAAGTTAGCGCAGAAATTTGGTGCATACAGTTTAGAGTGTTAGGCCACACCAAGGATCAGTGCCCTCTGTTGTTATACTACATGTAGGTTGGGGGGCATAACCCATTATGCCCTAAAGAGGTTGTGGAAGCAAGCACCTCCACGTTATGGTGCGCTGATTATCGAGTAGCCGGATTGCATGATACAAACCATTGCCCCCAACTTGGTGCCTATGTCCCAGAATTGAAGGAACAGTGGTGCAGATTCTCCTCATCTGTAGAACATGATGAGCACAACTGTCATACATATGATTTAATGATAGATAGAGGAAACCTGTATAGGGTGCAGACTGAACCTTTTTCACCACTATCTCCCTCTGGATGAAGAGGCTCCCCTGCAAGAGGGCGGGGGGGGGAGAGGTGGAAGCGCAGGTCGGGGAAGAGGAAAATTTATCTGCTATAATTTTGGGGAGGTGGGATACTTCACAAGGGATAGTACGAACCCTGCACAACAATCTTGCTGATATTGTAGACAGTTGGATCATGTGATCGAAGAATGTCCTGTATTGATAGAAAATATGCAGGAAAAACAACAAACGCCAACGCAGAATGTACATAGGGTTAAGGCATAATTGTGTAACGAGGGACCCAGTATTAACGTAATCACATGCAGTGGCATGGCCATGAGAGGAGCTGAGGAAAAGTCTATAGCTGAACCACTTATCATAAAAACACTGACAAAAATGGAAGCTTGGAATTACAAAGGGAGAAAGAAATATTCCCTAAAGCTTGAAAATAATTTTCTAGAAATGAGGCATCTACCTCAAATGCCCTAATGGATCTGAAAGATGATGAAGAAGTGAAGATGTTCCTACAGGCATGTATGAAGTTACTATGCAACCAGAAGGAAGTAGAGAACCTTCAATAATTGATAGACAACTATGTAGAAAAGATTGCCCCACCAGCAGAAGTCAGAGATGTCAACAAGATTTATAAGTTTAAGAAAAAGAATAGTCGAGAAATGTGGCTAACAGTGCAGATTGGAGATTATGAAATGGATCAGGTCATCCTTGATTTAGGATCTGATGTGAATGTCATGCCTAAACAGACTTGGCAGTGGATGGGAGAGCCCAAGCTGGAATGGTTTACTATACAACTATGCATGGATAACCAACAGAAGATCATACCGCTAGGAACGCTATCAAAGGTTATGGTAGATATCGCGGGAGTTAAGGTACACGAATATTTCTAGGTGATTCAAATTGTAGATGATACGGACCCTTACCTAGTGCTTTTAGGATTGGATTGGGCTATAGAAATGGGAGGTATTATCAACTTAAAAAGGCAAAGCATGGTTTTTGAGAACAAGGGCATGCGAGTAATAGTCCCTCTAGATCCGGCGGAGGGTGAGAAGTACAAAGAAACGGTACGCGAGGGGGATGACGTTGATCATATTTACAAGCTAAATACCCAGGACGATGATTGGATTAACCCTAGGGCTGATGGCGCACTCTGTTGGGAGAAGGATAAAAAATTTCTCTCTGACTCAGTTAGCGAGATAAAGAATTGGCAGAACTGGTTGCATGATGTGTCTATGCTATCATGTCTTAAGATCACAAAGAGCTTCTGGTGTATCACCTTAGAGGTAAGAGAGATGTCCTATTTTGATGATTCTGGTAGTGTTAAGTATTTTCTTAGAGAATTTGAAGCAGAAGTCCCTAGAGAATAGAGAATGTGGGTGCTTAACTTAGCTATGCGTACGACCCCTGTACGATGGTGGGAAAATCATAAGGGGACCTTTCAGGATTGGGAGGAATGTCGAAGAATGATGATCCTATGATTCAAACCTCCGATCATCCTACTCATGGAGATTTTCCCTGGACGCGGAGACCCATGCAAGC
This sequence comes from Pinus albicaulis, assembly GCA_034641835.2. Taxonomy (NCBI): domain Eukaryota; kingdom Viridiplantae; phylum Streptophyta; class Pinopsida; order Pinales; family Pinaceae; genus Pinus; species Pinus albicaulis. The sequence goes on from CM076574.1 coordinate 183,696,462, forward strand.
ACTTGTCTGTATGGATGGAAGTATGGAGCGAAAGGACTTGGGAGGAATGGATCCACATGTTTATCTATGCCTTGGGACCAATCCCCACCACTTGGTATTTGGACGTAGAGCTACATTAGCACACTCGTCACTAGGACACCATGAGGGAAGATTTTTGGGGTCATTCGGGTTGATAGGTGGAACAAGGAACTTATACAAAACCCTGCAGGACATAGATGCTCTAGTATTTGATTAATAACTCCCTCTCATAAAGTATGGGGAACCAGCTTGGGATGCACAGATGCAGGATATTGAAAAATACCAGAATCTATCCATGGAGGAGTGTCATGAGGACCTGAAAAATATAACTATCCCAGAATCAGAGGGAGAACACGCAGTTGCTATACCCCCATTGCAAGTAGTAGATGTAACTAAACCTCTCAACTTAAGGGAATTCAATATTGGAACAGAATAAAAACCCAAGATGGCTAGAATTGGGGATTACTGGGATGATGATACTGTTGGAAAGATCGTGGAACTGTTCATATAATATCAGGACCTATTTCCCACAAGGTTTTCATAGCTCAAAGGCATTGTAGAAGATTTAGGCATCATGCGCATCACCTTAAAACTAGGCGCGCATCCTGTCAAGTAGAGACCATATCGGTTGAACCCAAAATATAAGAAAAAAGTCAGAGAAGAAATCAAAAAAATGATAGTCTCCAGTATCATCCAACTGGTAGAACAGTCAAATTGGGTAAGCCTTATGGTGGTCCAAGAAAATAATACTAAAGGGTAAATAAGAATCTACGTAGACCTGCGCAAGTTGAATGATTCTTGCGTACATAATCCATTCCCTACACCATTCTCTAATGAAATTCTTGACAATGTGTGAGGCCAGGAAGCATACTCATTCACTAATGGGTTTTCAGGCTACCATCATATCAGAATAGCAACTGAAGATCACAGTAAAAATACCTTTGTAACGGAATGGGGATCCTTTCAGTACACCATCATTCCTTTTGGGCTCAAGAATGCCCCTGTAATATTTTCACATGTGGTGGTAGCAGTGTTCAAAGAATTCATTCATAAGTTTTTGGAAGTATACTTTGACGATTGTATGGTGTCTGGATTGGTAAATAATCATATGTCGAACCTGCGCATGCTGCTGGATGCCTATAGAAAGCACCAAATTTCCATAAACATTAATAAGTGCATATTCTATGTACCTTTCGAGATTTTTTTAGAACAAGTGGTATGTCGGTAAGGATTGATGCTTGACCCGACGAAGGTTGTAGTTATCATCAATTTGGAAATCCCCACAACTGAGAAACAACTACGCTCCATCCCCGAGCACACTGGCTACTATATGAAGTTTATCCAAGGGTACGTGTTGATCATAGGACCAATGGAGAAGCTGCTCAAAAAGGACGTGTCTTTTTTCTGGGATGAGGAGTGTCAAAAAAGCATTGAGCTTCTCAAGGAAAAAATCATCGCTACGCCTATCCTCATATTTCCTAACTGGGTGAAAGTATTTCATGTTCATGTGGATGCCTCAGGAATCGCCCTAGGAGATTTCCTTGCGCAGCCTGGGGAAGGGGACATTAACCTTCCCGTTTGTGTTTTCTAGCAGGAAAATTTCTAGCGCAGAAGATAACTACTCTACTATTGAATGTGAAGGACTAGCAATGGTGTATGCCTTGCAGAAATACCGACACTATCTACTGGGAGGGAACTTCAAGATGTTCACGGATCATTTAGCTTTAAAGTACCTAGTCAATAAGCCTATGTTTGGGGGGAATATTTTTTGATAGTTACTGCTATTACAGGAATATGATTTTGAAATAATTATGAAACTTGGGATACTGAATGTTGGACTAGACCACTTATCCGAAATAGAGACCGTTGAAGAACCAACTAACCTAGAAGAATGGTTACCTGATGTGCATATTTTTACTATTAAGGTGGTTGGCGATCACTTTGCAGATATTATTCACTTTTTAACTACGGGGATGGAACCTGCAGACTACTCGGTACACCAGAAAAAAGGATTGGTAACCCATGCAGTTGACTATACCATCATTGCAGGCCAATTATACAAGCTGGGAGAAGATGAGGTGCTGCAAAGATATGTACTGGAGCATGAGATACAAGCCATTCTAGTAGAATCCCACGGGGTGGGGGGGCAAGGCGGGGGGGGTAGCGGGAGGTCAATATGCAGGAAAAGCAATTGCACTGAAGGTATTAAGTGTTGGGTTGTGGTGGTCCACACTGCATATCAACTCCTACACATACTGTAAAACCTACGACACGTGCCAACAGACAGGAAGGCCTTCGCGCGGGGATGAGATGCCCTTGCAACCGTAGATGGCCTTGCAAGAATTTAGAAAATGGGCTATAGACTTCGTTGGAGCCATCAACCCACCAGGAAAGAGGACAGGTGCCTAGTACATCATAACCGCCACTACTTATGTAACCAGATGGGCAGAAGCATAAGCCATGAAGGATTTGACGGTCGATACCGTTGTGCACTTTATTTTTGAGCATATTTTAACTAAGTTCAGTTGTCTGAATATTTTGATGAGTGATAGAGGTACACATTTCATTAATGAAACTATTCAAGATTTGATTAAATAATTCCAGATCCACCATGTGAAGAGCACCCAGTATCACCCTCAGGCAAATGGAGCAGTATAATCTTTTAACAAGATTTTGGAACAAGAGCTTGCCAAGGTCTATAATGTTGATCACAACGATTGGGATGTGTGTATCCCTTCAATACTCTAGGCCTATCAGACCATGTGCAAGAAGTTGACTGGGAAAATTCCTTTTCAGATGGTTTATGGGAAGGAGGCCATTATGCCCATGGAATACATCATCCCTAGTCTGCGCATCTCGGCTTTGACAAACATGGCAGAACCCGAAATCATGGAGGAATGCTTAGTGCAGCTAGTTTCCATGGAAGAGGATCATTTCATTGCTAAATTTCATCAACAAGTTTAGAAGGCTCGGGAAAAAGCATGGCATGATAGAAATTTCTGCCACAAGTTGTTTAAGGAAGATGAGCTAGTATTACTATATGACAGCTAGTTTGTGCACCACCCAGGAAAGTTCCAACAACATTGGTTGGGTCCATATGTTGTAACTGAAATTACAGATGGCAGTGTGGTTAGATTGACTATGCTGCGCAGACACCCCTTTCCAGGGTATGTGAATGGTAGTCATCTAAAACCATACAGGGCCAACCTAATGCCTACCAAATGACTATATGTCTGGTGTAGCTATATAAGGGTGGCTGCGTGCACACAAAGGGAAGAACGAAGGGAGGATCGACATGCATGTAGGGGTCATCTGCAATTAAGGAGATGTGGAATGGTGCAATGGGAGTGCAGGTGTAGTGCGCAGCTACGAAAACTAGCCATTGGAATAGTAAAACTGGGTAAAACGCCGATTTTACCATTGAAATGAGCAGGAAGTTGGCAATTAATGCAGCGATTTGGGAGGATTTTTTACCGTTTCCTCGATGGTAAGTTACAGCTAAGTTTTATTTGATCGTTGTTACCCATCAAACACTATAAAAGGTGGGGTGTAGATTAGAATTGGTTTCTTTGCTTCCCGAACCTCTTATGCCCTGTAATTTCCGATGAACTCTGTACTTTGTGTAAAATTTTCATCTCCATGTCTGCGCCCACTACCCTCTCTGATGGAAGCAACCTTGAGTTCATATTTCAAGCAAGAATGACTGCATCCAACCCCATTGAATCATCATAGGCCACGGCCTCTGCCGAGATGGAATCTAACAAAGTATTGGAATTAACCCCTGAAGTTGAGGAGGTTGTGTCCACACCGACCAAGGGGAAAAATAAGGGAAAGGAGAAGCAACAAGAAATAGGTCAGGAGCATGGGAAGGGGAAAACAACAAAGTGGGTTGCGGTGAAGATGCACACATCCCCTCGGATGGTGAAATCCCCTTGGAGGGTGCCTAAGGAACACTTGCCTAACCTGGCGAATCATCCTTTAACTGCTCAGGAAGATGTTCTGCTGGCAACCCTGCTAACTTGGCTGCCACCCTATTTCGACCAAGGAGGTCTTCGGTGCACACACCCAAGAATATTGATGTTGTTCTCTCCTATCTCAAGATGTCACTAGTTCTGGATGAAGTTCCCATAATTGGAGATATGTTTGGATGTCTCCCCTCCATTAAGTTCGATGATCATGACCTCGCCAACATTGAGGCCTTCCCATAATTGGCACTTGAGTTGTATCTTGAGTGGGTAGTGTATGATACTGTGTTGAAGGTAGTACCAATGTTTTTGGCTCATGGGTTAGCAGGCTCGGGGCTATTGAACTTTTTGCGCATACCCCACTTTGGTCGATACAATATCATCGACCTGGTTGTGCGCTAGCTGCTGGAACTGATCCATGATAAAAGCTTGTGGATCCAAGACCACATTCCCATTGATGCTACCCTAATCCACTGCATTAATAGTCTCCCCATGCAAGGGAAAAATCCCATGGAGTGTGTCGACAAGAAGTATGAGCAGTAGATCACAGATAAAGTGCAAAAGGACTTTCACGTAGAACGTAACTCAAGGGGATTCCTGGTAGGAACCATCACTAACCCCAAAGTGTGCATGGGTACCCTATTTATAGCCTACAAGATGATGTGAAAGTGCCAGGAAACAATTGTCCCCACCTACGTAATTCAGCTTGTTGGTCACTACGAAAAAAGGATCTGCTATAACTGGTCATAATTCCTTTGGACTGAATTTTTGGAAAATGTGCGCGAGGAACAAGACCATGGGAAGGCATTTTGTTACTCCTAGCTACTACTACTAATTTCCTTGGTGGCATGGGAAGACCCTGATAGAGTAGTCCTCCCCGAGCTTGAACCAAATATGTGTAAAGGGGCATAATATGCGAACCTGTGGAATTCAAAGGATGTGAAACGTGTTGAAGAAAACAAGGTGTTTTGGGTGTTGTTTGACAGTGCGCTGACGACATAAATTCATTCCCGGTTGCGCTTTTCCCCTATATTGTATGAGAAATATAAGGGAATCATGAAATTTTAGGTTACAATGCACAATTTGCAGATTCAAGGCCGCAAGGATCCAGCTTGGATGTCACTCCCATACATGGTCACCGATGAGGAAATTGATAGGCTCATTGCCACTTGGCCACCGCAATAGAGATTAGGTTTTAAGTCTACTGGAATTATGGGTGCTATTGGTACAAGCGAAACTCCAAAAGAAACCACCCCGGCTAATACTGTCAAGAAGACGAGAGTGCACGACACGAAAGGTGCCACTAGGACGAACATCCCAAAAGATATGACCCGGGGCATGGAGCAAGAACCGCAGCAGGATATGGAGACTGAGGGGTTGGATGGATAGAGTACAGGGTCCCCATGGGCATGAAATGGGTAACTAATCCCCTGACGAGCCGACGAGTAAAACGTCGAGCTACTAGGCCCAGTAAGGAGATGGAAGTCACTTTGACTGAGGAAGATTTGGAGAAAATTGCGGATGCAGTCACGATCACTTCGGAGGACATGTGAGTTTTCCTGGAAGAGCAGAAGAAGTTTTTAATCATAGCATTGCAGTCTGAGGTACACACCCTCCAGCTGAAAGCCAATACCCTTCAAACGAACATGGTTCAAGTGACGCAGCATTAAGCGAGCCAGCCCACCACTAGCACCGAATTGGTCTCCATGAATGAGAGCCGACTCTGCCCCCTGCCAGGTGCAGCATTCATTCTAAGTCCGCCCAGCTTGTGGGAGCAAGTCCGTGCTTCCATGGAATTTAATCTTGACCTGGCTCGGTTCTTGGGAGAGTTTCTGCATACTCTCCATATGTCCCTCTTCGAGGAGATCCAACACAAAGATAAGCAGGCGCAAAAACAGTTGAGTGAGGCCGAGAAGACCATCACGGCTAAGAATACTGAGGCTTCTCAGGCACAGGCCACATGCATCATTATCACCATGCAGTAGACAGAGTTGGAACATCTGATCAGCAGACTCTATGAAGATATGCGAGAGGAAATTCCAGCCTCCGCCACCTCGCAGGCCAAGATTGAAGGACTAGTCGCCACTATGAAAGCCTCTCAGACTGAAATGCAGAATGTTAAAGTAGAGCTGGAACAGCAAATTTTTGCGCTGCAGGATAAGTTGCAGCCTAAAACCCCTCCCGAGGTCCCTACCCAGAGAGTTGTGTTAGTCGCAAAAGCTACAAATACCATTATAGCACAGATTTCCGAGGGCACCAAATTGTTTGAGACAACTATGAAGCTATGGTCTATGGTACAGCGCGACCCTCTTCTGTTCAAATTTACCCAAAAAATGTGGCAGAAGGAAGAATAATTTGAGCAAATGGAGGCTACGATTCCCACGCTTATTCCAACCCAACGCTTGGCACGTCTACGAACCAGCCATGTGCTCAGGGATGAGCTTGAGGGGATCTGCCACAAGAAGCAAGTCCTCAGCGACCACCTCAATCCCTGGGCAGATGAAGCCCTCAAGTTGTCATAGGATTTGGATGTAGTGGTCAAGCAGCTGAATCAAAACTTGGAGAGTGTTACCACTACCACTGAAGGCCCCACTTCACAAAAGTTGGTTGACATTGCACAAAATTCTACCACGCAGAGTGAAGGTGTTTTTCCACCTCTGGTCATCGCCATCAAGCAACTCCAAGAGAATATGCAGACTGCACGACCACTGTGACTCAGGACGAGTCACAATATTGTGTTGGGGGCCTATTGGAACAGGGTACCCTAGCTGCATTTTGATATAAATTTTGTAATAATTAGTCTAGCGTAGGGGATTTTGGGTGGGTCAAAGTCCCCAATGTATTGTAATAGGTCAAAGGGTAGACCAAGAGTCTGCAAACCACAGTTTGTGGACCATAGGATAGCGCAAGCTAAGATGATATAAATATATGGATATATCAAGCCTAAGGTTAAGCTAAGTGTGATTTATGTTAGTTGCAAACAGTTGAAATCTATTTTTGGGCTGTATATGGGTAAGGAATCCTGCTAGCTGTGTACGTGGAGATCCTCAGTCCTGCTGTGTGCGGACCCTACTAGCTATGTGCGTGCACTGGGAATTAGGTCTGTATGTAGACTTTGAATGCTAATGAATGAGAAATTTGTTAAAAGTATCTCTGTATTATGAGAATTGGTTGTGTTATGGTATTGCGATGATTCTATCTGTTGATGAATACTGATGCGCACGTGGATGCAAAAGCATCAATTATATTTGATTATTACTAGTTTCTTTATTTATGTTTACGTTATATTTGTGGGTTTATGGGCTTCACATTCTACAATTATATTGTTAAATATTTTGTGATAAGACTTCTTCTATGAAAATCTGATAGATCTTACAGGGTTCCTCAATTAACGTTATTTCTCTCAGGGTGCGGAAACCTAGTTCTAGCACCCTCCCATACTACTTTGGGTGAGACCTTGGCTTGTGCAAGCAGGTCATTTCCGAAAGGGCCAATAGTATAGGGGTTTTTTTGGCAAACCTTAAATCCGAACCTGGGTCAGGACCCCTTAAGCCAACATTATTCATTTCTTATATGAAGACATGTCTGGGATGTTTCTAACTAAAAAGGAACATGATGAGTCTAGTCATGATTTAGAGAAGAGTGAGGGACAATCTATTTACTTAAAGGGTTATCAACATGCCATTTTTGAAATGCAGAGACAATGAAATTTGAGAAATAGGAATGTCCCCATTACAAAAAACAAAGCTCAGCCAAAGAAAGATGTTCCTAAACCAGTTGAGCCAAAAAATGATACACCACAACCTCCTATCAAAGAAGTAGAAAAAGCCTCATATAATTTCAGTTTAGAAAATTAGATCTCCAAAATCAAAATTCCATTCCCCTTCGGAGAAATTATCAAGGTCACTGAATATAGAAGAAAAATTGTCAAGATGTTAAATTCTCAGCCTAGATCTTCAGACATCCTCAATCTGCAAGAAGATCATCCCACCATTTTCCTAGGACCAAGGGTACAAGATGAAAAAAATGAAGAAGTTCCTCATTTTTATGTAAGTCTAAATATTCATGATATGACTTTGCATAATGCCATGTTAGAATCAGGTGCTTCCCACAACCTTATGCCTAAAGTGATTGTTGAGAGGATGGGTTTAGAGATCACTAGACCTTACAAAGATCTGTTTTATTTTGAATCCAGGAGAGTCCAATTTATAGGTCTTATTAAATATATTTTTGTTGGCATAACACAAGTACCTGATAAAATAGTGGTATTTGACATTCCCCCAAAGTTTGGTATGCTTTTATCTAGATCTTGGGTAGCCAAAATTAAAGGGACTATGAAAATGGATATGACATATGCCACCATTCTGGTTTTTGGTGAGCAAAGGAGGATGTATAGGGAAAGTAGGATGGCCTAAATGGTGAGTAGTAAAGACAAGCCTCAAAATTTTCCTATTTATGGATTTGAAACTGAATTGGGGTCCTCAATTTTATTCAATGAACTCACTGATGTGGTAGAAATTGAAGAAAAAATAGAAAATCAGCAAGCATAAAATCTAGGATGTGTTGAGGAAAAAGGAGAATTCTGGTGGCTTTTACACTTTTATGGCTCTGTTGGAAGAGAGGGTGATGGAGCATGGATATGAATCACTACTCCTAATGGTGAAAGTAAGTTTTTCTCTTTCAAACTTAACTTTGATTGCATAAACAATATGGTAGAATATGAGTCACTATTTTTGGGTCTAGAGATTTTGAAAAAATTAGGCACAAAAAAGATATCAATTTGTGGTGATTCATATTTGGTGATTAATAAGGTTTAAGGGTCTTATCAAACCAAATATGTAAGAATGAAGGCATACAAAAACTTAGTCATTGAAATGCCTGAAAATTTTCAAGAATATGCTTTCATTTGTTAAAACTAGAGACCAAAATTCAATAGTTGATTCCCTAGTTGTCTCTGCAATTTTATTTGTCATCCCTTCTCATTCTAGTGAGAAATATGAGGTTGAGGTTAGACATAGGCTAGAAATCCCTGATAACATCATTCATTGGAAAGTGTTTGAGAATGACTAGGAAGTCTGAAATTTCCTTGAATTGAAGGAAGAGTTTGAGAATATCCAAGTAGATCAACAAAAAATGTTTGTTGAAAGTAAGGTCAATCCTGAAGTCTTGCAGCTGAAAAACAATTGTATTCCCAAAGGCCTTATTCCCCTTGAGAAACTATTTGATTAAAATGATGTTTTCAAATCTCCTAGAATGCAGGTTAATGATGAGGAGGTGGAGACTTGAAATCTTGGTACAACAGAAGTGCCTAAATGGTTAAAATTTCTAAGTTTCTTTCTATGGAGATGATACAATGTGGATATGATGAAGAAATATATTGATGTTTTTGCATGGAGTTATGCTGATATGAAAAGGTATAATGCTAGCATTATCCAACATACTATTCCCATCAAAGAAAATGAAATACCTTTCAAGCAGAAGTTGAGAAGAATTAATAATTTTCTCATGCCTTTGATTGAGAAAGAGATTAATAAACGTTTTGATGCAAATATTATTGTCCCTATGAGGTTTTCAAAATGGCTTGCTAATCTAGTACTTGTCAGAAAGAAGAGTGGTGAGATTAGAATTTGTATTGACTTTAGAAATATGAACAAGGAATATCTAAAGGAAAACTACCCTCTTCCCAACATGGATAAGGTTTTGCAGAATATTGTTGTCTCTCAAAGAATGTCCATGCTTGATGGCTTTTCAGGTTAAAATCAGATATTGATACATCCAGAAGATCAGGATAAAACTACTTTTACCATGCCATGGGGAACATTCATGTATGCCAAGATGCCTTTTGGTTTGATGAATGTAAGGGAAACATTTCAAAGGGCAGTGGATATTGATTTTGCTAAGGAGAAAGAAAAATCATTTGTGGTATATTTGGATGGCATAAATTTGTTTTCAAGAAAGGAGGAAGAACACCTGAAACATTTGGAGAAAATTCTGCAGAAATGTAGAAAATTTGGCATCTTTCTTGATCCCACTAAAAGTGTTTTTGCTCTAAATTCTGGAAAATTTCTAAGACACATTATATCAAAATATGTGTTAAATATTGATCCTAATAGAATCAATGCAATTTAGAAGATAGACCTGCCAAGGAATAGGAAAGAGATTCAGTATTTTCTAGGAAAGGTAAATTTTGTTAAAAGGTTTATCCCAAATTTTGTTGAGATTGTCAAGAAAATTACCAAGATGTTAAAGAAGGAATGTTATATTAAGTGGACTGTTGAAGCTAATAAATCATTTGAAGAGATAAAAAAAGCCCCAATTCTTATAAGTCCTGACTTCTCAAATGAATTTCTAGTTTTTAATTCACTTCTGAAAATACCATTGTCGGAGTTTTATTGCAGAAAGGGAAGCAAGGTGGTGGGAAAAATATTTCATTTTTCAGTAGGACTCTTTTCAAATCTGAATTGAATTATAATATCTTCGAAAAATAGGCATATGCTTTAGTCAGTGCTCTTAAATATTTTAGAATTTACATTCAGGATTTTCATATTATTGCATTTGTGCCTAACACTGTGGTTAAAGATATTTTGACACAAGTTGATATTGATGGAAAAAGAGGGAAATGGATCACCACTTTGCTACAATATGACATAGAAATTAAGCCTACTAAGTTGGTGAAAGGGTAGGGATTAGCAAAATTGATGGCACGGTAAAATTTCGAATGTCTTGACATGAAATTCATTGTAGAAATTTTAGAGCTGACAGAAGAAGAATTGGTCCATATTGAAGAGAAATTTATCTTTTCTGAATGGTATAGAGATGTGATCTTTGACCTACATCATCATAAAAATCCTCCTCAGTTGACTAAGTCCAAGTCAAGGTTTGTGAAGCTGAAATCGTTGAGATACTACATTTTGAATAAAAAATTGTACTGGAAAGATACTAGTGGAACTATTTTGAATTTTTTGCTGGAAGATGAGGCTAAAAAAGTAATTGAAGAGTTCCATAAGGGATATTGTGGAGGACACCATTATTGGAAATCCACATCCAACAAGATACTCAAAGCAGGGTGTTATTGGCCTACCATGTTTAAGGACATCTACAATAATATCGATGCATGCCATGAATGCCAAGTTTTTTATGGTAATTAGAAGAAGTTGATTCCTTTACCTTTGAAACCAATATATTTTGAATCTCCTTTCCAGCAATGAGGGATGGACTTCATTGGTGAAATCCACCCAACATCCTCAAGGAAACATTGCTGGATTTTGACAGCCACATATTATTTCACTAAGTGGATCGAAGCAATCCCAACAAGGCAGGCTACTGACTCACTCATCATTCAATTCTTGGAGAAAAATATTTTGTCCAGGTTTGGTTGTCATATGATCACCCAAGCATGCAAAAGTGTAAATACCATCATCATTATCTTTCACTCTGACATTTTCCATCATGATTTCCACTTTCGAATTCTATCTTTAAAACTTATCCCCAAATCACCTCTCTATCATATGTTGTTCGATTTTTGCATGCACCAGTCCATTAGCATCTCTCAGAAGCTTAGTCTCACTGAAAGCAACTTGTTGTTCATCTTTTCTCTTTGCAGGTGTCATAGTTCAAAAGGTAGCGTGGTTATAAATGAGGATGGCTATGAAGAATAAAGTAAACAAGGGAGGCTATTGTGTGAGGTACGAACCCATGGACCTCAAGCTACTAAATGAAGACCCTAGTTTTGTGGAAGCATTTAACAATGTTAGATGCCTGAGATTATGTCAGAAACTCCAAGGATTTCATACTCAAATATCACAGGACTTCGTAGTAAATTTCACAAGAACAGCTTCGAAGGTGGGGGTTTTAAATTTTACAGTGTCACCTGAGACCATTTCTCAAGCCACAAAGATACCAAGAGAGGGTGAAGAGCAGTTCAAAGCCACGAAATTCAAGATGTAGAGTTGTCATGAATTTGTTAAACTAGAACATGTTGGAGCTAACATGGCATCTGGGATTCCAAGGAGGTGTATGAAGGAGAATTACTCCAAACTAATGTTTGTGATCCAAAAGTACTTTACTTGTGAGGGGAGATTTCATATGGTTTACCTATACCATTTCACACTTCTATTACACTTCACTAGTAAGCAGTCCCTTGATCTTCCTTTATTTTTTTTAGGAGCTTAGGGAAAATGTCTGATAAGGTTCAAGCTAGGGCTAAAGGTAGTGAGACATCAATATTTCACCATGGTATGATTAAACTCTTAGTGCTGGAGGAATTGACGAAATTAAATAGATATTGGGCTACTTTCATTTTCCTCAGTGGTTATGAAGTTGATTCAGTGATACCTAAGAAAAACCCAAAGCGAAAAGTTACTCCATCAAATAAAAATGATAAATCTCCAGCTAGGAAAAAAGGTGTAAATGAAGAAGAGGTAGAGCCTATCTTAGAGCCAATGGATGTTAGAACATAACCCATACAAGAGGAAAAAATCCCACAACCTTCACCTACAAGAAACAAACAAAAGATCAGCAAGCATGGTCACAGGAGAATAACCAGGAGTCAAACAGTTGGAAAGGGAAACCTTGAAGACATCCTTCAAGCTATAGATATTGAGGAAACTCCAGTTGTCAGAGTAGAAGACATTGAAGGTGACAAGAAAAAATAAGAAGGTAAGACTGTTAAAAAGCTTGATTTTGTAGGAGAATATGCAGGTTTCATATTTCAGCCAAGGAAACCACTTACTAGGCTGCAACTTTCAAAGGGTGTCATGGAAAATAAGAAGAAAAAGTATATTGAAAAAGGCAAGCAGTCTATCATATAAGATATTATTGACTTGTCTCCAACAGTGGAAGAAGTATTTGTGCAAAGGAAAGAAAAAGAGAAGATGGTGGAAAACACTGAAGTGCGAGTATTAAATAAGTAGTTAAGAGAGGCGAGAGAAGAAGTCATTGAGATCAAGTTAGAATTATAGGAGGCGAAGGTAGATAGAAAGATGATGGAAAATTTCAAAGAAGAATTAAATGATCAGCTAAACAATTATGATGAATAACTAATCAATGCCAAGAAGTTGCTAAAAAGGACACTTCCTTTGAGAAGGGTAATGAAAAACACCAGGAAAAGAAACTTATGGTTACAATTTGAAAGGAAGAGGATCAAAATATAGGTCAAAGAATTAGAGGATCAAAGGGATATGATACAGTCAGAACTAAAGAAAAGAGGACTTAAAATCAAAGTGATAAATGAGCCTAAAGAGATGTAGCCTCCTATTTCCAAAAATAAAATTCCCAAAGCTTGAAGAGTTGGCCTAAAACATTTTTGACAATTTTTCAGCATTCATGAATCAACATTTCCAGATTTAAAAGTGAAATTTTGAGGAAAGGGGGAAATTCAATGTTTTTTCTGCCAATTAGGAAATTTCGTAGTGAACCCCGAGCTTGAAGGCCATATTTCGCTACGAAATCCCTGTAGGTGATTATTTGTCAAAAAACACAGTTTTAGGAAAAATCAAATATGGAGGAAATTTGTATTTAGCTTATTTTATATCACCAAAAAATCCAAATAATAAAATAAGGCTAGAAATTGGCACAGATAGGTGAAGTGGAGTTGCTACAAAATCACGCTATGAAATTTCCTGTTTTACTCTATTTTTGCAACGTGCACCATTTGGTAGCATTTTGGTATGTCGAAGGTGTATTGAAGGTCAGCTAGCCACATGGAAGGTTAAAGGGTATCATCAGAACTCTCTATCAGATATTTTCTCCTCGACAAAATTGTCATTTTATCCAGCTTAGCATAAAGACAGTGACCAAATATCACGATTATCTTTTCCTTAAAAGTAGGGTGATTGGTTTCTAAATCAAGTGGGTGTATTTATGTCTTGATTATCGTTAGTGCCACTCGGAAACTTGGTTATTATTGATGTAATTATCCAGTTCCACAGTTAGTTAATGTAATTAATAGGAGGTAGATTCCTAATAGTCTTTTAAGTCTAGAGTCATTAGGTGTCTAATTTATTTCCAGGTATCTAGTTTATTGTTAAGTGGGGTGTCAAAACAAATGGTTTGATGATATAGCCATGTGGGCATATCCTATGAAAGTGACTAAAGCATATTAATAGGTAGTACTTCTAGGAATACAGGGTTGGAGAATGTTACTTGACACTACCACTTTGTAAAAAAAATTGAGGATCAATAATATACAGTGACTGCGTTTTTCTTCTTCACTTGAGATTCATTTTGTGTTTCAATGAGCATATGTCCTATGTATCTTAATAATTTGTTTCAATATATTAATTTATAATTACTCAGAATTCATGTTTCTCATGCTCTAACTTCCTTTGAACATTAAGCTATTGAATATTTCTATGTTTATGTCCTATCATTGAAACATTACAAACCTCAGCTTCCACAAGGAGAGCCATTGTCATTGAATTTATTAACACTGACTCCATAAGCCCAATGGTATTAAACCTTATACATTTTCACCTGCAATCAAACACATTCAAGAAAATATCACAAAGTTATCCATCTAATTGGATCATAATTGAAAAAATCATAGTTACTTGGAGAGAGCCCTCTCAGGCTGAAGAGGCTAATCTTCAATCAAAAGCTGGTCTGAAAGAGATACTCTAGGTTTTCTGGTGGAGCAGCCCATCTATACCAACTTAGTGATAACAGGCTTGAGGGGGTCTAGACCCAGGTGCATAGATGATTGCACGAACCAAAAAAACCCTTTATTACTGGCTGTTTCAGCAACGATCTGTTGCATAGACCGAAGTCTCACCTGAGGAAATATTAGGGGATGTTAGAACTAGGTTTTTTCATCCAAAGGGAATATGGAGTGTGGATTTGGGGCTTATATTCTCTTTCATTGCTTTGCATGATCATTATGACAAATATATAGATGTTGTTCAAAAAATCTACTTAACTACTTTGCACACTACGTGTTTCTATTTTAACATACATTAATCATTATAATGAACAATATTCAAGTCTTATCGATGCAATTATATATAAAAACATTGATCTAGCACAGATAGTCATAATACATAGATATGTCTTAAAAGTATTATTTTATTAGCTCATATATTCCCAAGACAACACTTCTTTCCCTATGCACAAAACTACAGGGGTCTGCGCACTCAGCTGCAGACTTCCTAAGGCCTCTGAACACACAGCTATAGGAGCCTTATCTTTCATACAAAACAACAGAATATAGGATTAATTAAGATCTAACATGACATCCATATGCATTCTATTTTCAAGATATATTCCTAGACTCCTTATATATTTTTTCCTTTTACAATACCATGGTCTGAAAACCATGGGAAGTGCTCAAGGTATCCAAAATATTCCCATCCCTTTAAAAAATAAGGGTCTTTGACCCACCCCAAATCCTTTATGACTCTTAGAAATTTGCGCACAGCGTACTCCACTCGTAAAAATGTAGATTCTTTACCCAAAACATAGATATAGGGGTACCCTGTCCAACACCATCCTTGTAACTCTACTTCTTGTTTGATAAATCTCCAAATTATGCTTCAAACTAAATCCTAACTATTATTTTTAAAATTTCCATGCCATCCTGCAAATGTTTAATAATCATGATAAGTTCCTATAAACATAGCTAGTTTTTAACTCTATTTAGCATACCATGGTTAACTTGTTTATCTAATAGGACACACTATAGTCTAGTGATAGCAATCCATACAATAAAGAAGGTCTCACCAATGACACATTCTTGAGACTTGTGATAGGTAGATTAGATTGCATGAAATAATTATCATTTGTACTTGTGATTAAACCCTAACCAAGTCATTCACTTACTTATTCTATAAATTTTAATCTCACAAAAATATATCAAGCATTGAAAGTTAATAATATCGAGACATGACAGTGTACCAATCATCTATGTAATGCACCAAAGTAACTACTATGATAAGAGGGGGTATTCCATTACTCTGGCCTATCAAAAACAACAAATATATCATTTTTTCTACAAGTATATAAAATTACCAACCAAAAACCAAGTAGAGGATAACTAATACTTTACTATCATAACCATAAAACCCAACAAGAACAGTAGCAAGCACCAATTCCCATATCCTTAGAGGCTATTTATACAATTTCAACTCATGGGAATCTTTTAATTGTGTCAAAACCTTAACTTACCTAACTTACTTAGCTACATAATTACCATTTATCCTATATTATTATATATATCCAATACAAGACTAAAAACTAGAGATTTGTTCTTATTATTTTGGCATGTTCGAAGGTTTATTGGTTTTTTCCTCTTAACCACATGTTGCAACCACAAGTTTCTAAGTGTTGTTCTAATTTTTTTCTTCCATGATATTCCAGCCTGAAAAAAAAAAGGGACAACATTGTTTCTTTAAATAATGCATTAATGCACCTATTTATTAGAAAGAATCCAACATACAGGTAATGTGCTTCATCTAAAAAGGTAACACTATGCTTGTATATTTTCAAAGCTATTCATGATGATAATATTTTTCTGGAAGAGTATGTATGGGTTTAGCTCATTCAACTTTTAAGGTGGAAACTCCACCCATCATCATAGACCAAAAATATAAAATATGTTTGAGAGAGTGTTGATGAGTCCTTTAAATAGGAAAGGCTAGATTAGCAACTCGCTTTTGCAATTTTATGTGTAACTTTTCATATAATCTTATCTCTTTAAGATATGAATCTCTGTAGAGGCTAGTTATATATGCTTGGATATTTCCATAGTTATTCATCTTGATAATAATTTTCCAGAAGAAAATTGTATAAAGGTTTAGCTTGTTCAACATTTCGGGTAGACACTCCACCCATCATCATGGACCAGAAAGCTAAAATATGTCTAAACAAGTGATGAGAAGTCCTTAAAATAGGAAAGGCTAGATCAATAACTTGCTTTTGTTGTTTTATGTGTAGCTTTTCATATAATATTATCTCTTTAATAGATGCCTCTCCACAGACAATAGTTATATATTCTTATATATTTCCATAATTATTCATGTTAATAATATTTTTCCGGCAGATATATGAATAGAGGTTTATCCTATACAACATTTTGGGTGGACACTCCACCCATCATCAGGGACCACAAGTCTAAAATGTGTTTGAGAAAGAGATAATAATTTTTTAAATAGGAAAGGCCATATCAACAACTAGATGTTGTAGTTTTATGAGTAGCTTTTCATATAACCATATATATTTAAGATATACTTCTCAGTAGATGCTAGTTATATATGCTTGGAAATTTCCATATTTATTCGTGTTGATAATATTTTTCTGGAAGAGAACTGTGTATAGGTTTAGCTCATCCAACATTTTTTTGGACATTCCACCCATCATTGAGGACCAAAAAGCTAAAACATTTCAGAGTGAGTACTAAGGAGTCCTTTAAATAATAAAAGTCAAATGAACAACTCGCTTCTTCAGTTTTATGAGTAGCTATTCATATAACACTATCTCTTTAATATTTGCCTCTCAGTAGAGGATATTTATGCTTGTATATTTCCATAGTTAGAACTAGCCTCTATAGAGAGGCATATCTTAAAGAGATAATATTATATGAAGAGATACACATAAAATTGTAGAAGAGAGTTATTGATATAGAATTTACTATTTAAATGACTCCTCAACACTTTTTGAAACATCTTTTAGATTTATTTATGGTCCCTGATGATGGGTACAATGTCCACTTGAAACATTGGACATGCTAAACCTCTACAAAATTCTCTTGTGAAAAAATATTATGAACATGAATAATTGTGGAAATATACAAGCAGATATAAATAGACTCTATGAAGAGGCATATCTTAAAGAGATAATATTGTATGAAAAACTATGCATAAAACTGCAAAAGAGAGTTATTGGTCTAGTATTTCCTATTTAAAGGACTTCTCAACACTTGCTCAAACATATTTTAGCTTGTTTTTCCATCCAGTGATCTTGTTCAGTGCCCGATAGTCAATAAAAAGTCTCTGAGTCCCATCCTTCTTCTACACCAACACAATTGGGCTCCCACAAGGCAATGAACTGAACTGGATGTGACCTTTGTGAAACAACTCCTGAATCTGACTCTTGATTTCATCGTTCTATAGAACAAAGCGCTGATAGAGAGGTCCAATGGGAAGTGGTGCACCTGGGATCAGATCGATGGGGTGCTTGACCTGACAGTGCAGAGGCACCCTAACAGGTGAGGTGAAGATGTCCCTATACTCCTCCATGACCTTGCCCATTTTTTTTCATGCAGAGGAGCCCTATATAGAGGTCATGGCCACAATATTATTCTCTCCCTAAGGGCAGATCATCAAGAAAAAAAATATCTTGGTTTTGGAAATGAGCTTACTCCATTGTTTTGCATTAACCAAAGAGATGGAAGTAGGCGGTGCTACCTCCTATATCCTTTACAACTTATTTCCCAAAGTAACAATAACAATGTGAGGTTAGGATTCATACCCAACATGTTGTTGCCACAAGTATGGTTGTCCTAATAATACATCACAAAGATAAAGAGGAGCAACGTCACATAATACCTCATCCGTGAAGGGCATGATGTTGTAGGGAAGGTTGTACTTTTGGTTGACGTGGAGATATTTTCCTTGGTGAAGCCATCTGATGGTGTACGGTTGTGGATATGCTATGGTTTGCAAGCCTAGTCACTTCATGACCTTTGCTTAAATGAGGTTATCGTAGATCCCACAATCAATAATGAACTATAGTGGGGAACCGTTTACCCACATATGAGAATGGAAGAGGCACTCCTCCTCCTATGGATCTTCCGGTTCCTCCTTCTGGATCTTCGTGGTGGCAATGGTGGCATTGGGCTCCACATTGATAATCTGCCTCCATTTTTCACTCTCATTTTTGGGTCCTAATTCAGAGTCAGAGCATGAATCCAATTCACAAGCCTTCAACTCAGCCACCAGTGACTACTTAGCTTGACATTCACTTGTGTTGTGAGTGGAGCTCTTATTGAACTCACACCACTTTCCCATGTCCTTCTTTGGCTTCGAGATGTTGTTCTTTACTTGGGTATTTGACAGGTTATCCTGGGCAGCCCTACCTTGGCTTTGTCCTTTGTTCTGCGGCTCAGGGGCACCTTTCCCTTGCTTCTGATTCACAGATCCAAAGTCTCACTTCTTCATTTTGAACTTATGCTCAATCTTAGCAACACACTAGTATGTTTCACCAAGTGAGGAAATGTTGAGGAACTCCATTTTCTCCTGAATGTCTCTGTGCATACAACTGCGGTACTACATCACCACATGCTTCTCTGAATATTTGATACCCAATTTTGTGCTCATGG
Organism: Pinus albicaulis; assembly: GCA_034641835.2. NCBI lineage: Eukaryota > Viridiplantae > Streptophyta > Pinopsida > Pinales > Pinaceae > Pinus > Pinus albicaulis. The sequence continues at coordinate 183,715,755 of CM076574.1, forward strand.
TATGGAACAAAATCATCAGTTCATGAAAATCTTGATCCCTTTGATGCTACAACGTAGTCCATTGTATGTACTTATCCTCATAGCTCCCCATGGGATAATAATGTTCCTTGATGACGTCTCAGAAATAATTCCAAGTGGGTATGGTCGAAAATAGAGAGGGTTCCCTCTCGTCCTTTTCATCACAATAGGTTTCCCACCAATCCTTAACATGGGGGGTGACCAAAATAGAGAGGGTTACCTCTTGTCCTTTTTCTCACAGTAGATTTCCCACCAGTCCTTGACATGGGGGACGGCTTCGACGAGTGAAAAAGTAATATTTTCCTGGTTGGAAAAGTCATGAATCGAGAAATACCCTTATAATAGATTCAACCATATATCTATAACTTCTACATCTATTCTCCCCTCAAATATGTGAATTTCAAAGTTTACTTGTACCTTAAAAGGAATTTCATGTCCAGAGTGGTTTCTAGATGCAGATGTGCCACCAGTGGGCAGTCGTTGAAGAATCTGGGAAAATTTATCCATCATCGCATTACTTTGTTTCTCAAGGGCCTCCTTGAGAAATATTTTGATAAGATATTCTGCTCCCTCGTCTTTCTTTTCATCACCCATGGGCAGCCGTCACGGTTTACGAGGTTGATCTTGCAAAGGCTCAACTATATTGAGCCCTAACTCCATATACCTCAACCTCATTGGGGACATGCAAAGAAGGATCGAGAAAGAGAAGACTGCTTTGATACCACTGATCCAGACTTATGCAAGAACATGATAAAATACATAAATACGCATAAATGAAGAGATGCAGCAGAAACAAGACTTCGTTTCATTAATATCAAATAACTGAAATACATTTACAAAAGGAATGGAAATAAACTAGCTAGGGTTCTGGTAGCTTATCTTTGAGAAGAGATGTGGTGGCTACAGGCCTCTGAACTACATTACAGTGAGGATCAAAGGAATATTTTTTATTTAGAAACAATGGAAAACCCTAAACATCCAAAAACATAACCCTATGAGATGCAACAGCAAACTATGGGCCTCATTGGGGTAAATTGGTACATCAATTTCCTAGGGTCATAACTTTGGGATACAATCCTCGTCTGATGCACATGATACCTTGTTAGAAAGAGATATCTGAGGAATACAACTGTTGACAAAAAATATTGAGTTAAAGGCTCATTTTATTGTAGGTTATTTTCCAAAAAAACGTCTTTTAGGGCCTCAAAATGGCTCTAGAAGTTCAGGACCTGAAGAATTGCCAAAAATAGTAAATTGTGCTACAATTAAGGAAACTAAAAAAATAAAAGAAACAACGTTGGGTGTCCAAGTGGAATAGGCAAGTGTACACCAATATCCACCTTGATCAAAGAATCATCAAAAAGTTATGGAGTAGACACAATTAGAGAAGTATAAAGAAGACCGAGTGGGGACATCCACTCAAGCAGATACCTCCAGTAGGGGGGAATTTCGAGCCAAGTGGGAAGAGGGAGCACATGTAGTCATACCTCCAAGTGATAGGTGGGGTGATGTGAAGACATAATCCCAAGAGAATAAATTTGGGTAGGGTCCATTGAGATGTGTTTTCTTGTGGATCATTACCTTGCTACAGGGGTCCACAATACATAGTTGCAAGATGGATCAGTAGAGGTTGATGCTGTCAGATGTCAGACTGAAAAATGTCAGATATTGGAGCAAAGATCAGAGTTGACAGTAGTGCATATGGCACATATGTAGAATCAGCAACAACACAATTTTTTTAATTGACAGTGCAGTAGCTAGCAATAGTTAGAAGACTCTAGTGACAGATGCTTCATATTGATTCAGTTTGGATGCTTTTTTTAGTTTCAAAAGTCGTAGTACCAACAAAAAACTAGAGAGGTATTGCATGCAAAACATTCCAAAGGTAATGGATCGGGATAGAGTTTAATTCCTTTCTTGTTGAGAGGGAGTGTTGAAATTAGCAACAAGAAATATTGAAAATGGCACCCAGGAGGCTTCTAATTTAATTTTCCCTTAATTAAATTAGGAGTAAATTGTAATTCCAAATCACATGACAACTTGTAAGTGTTAGATAAGTTAGGAATACTTATTTAAGTCAGTAAATTCGATTTGGAGGTCAAACTAGAGGCATGTCGGGTGTCTCCTACGTTTGAGGAGCCTTGGTTGAGTTATTTGTGATTTGTAATTAGTGAAATCAAGTATTTGAGTTAAAATCAGTTTAAATAGCTCTAAATGAGAGATGAGGTAGTGATAGGTCTATTGAATTAAATATAATTTATTTCACATGCAGTGATCAATCAGTTAACTAATAGTTCACTATAAATAGTTGTTGCATGTCAGGTCTAAGGAATGCCCAGTTGAGATTGGGGTTAAAGGGAAGATAACTATCAATTGTATAATTATAAAATTGTACAAGTCATGCATGAGGTCATCAAGAAGCTTTGGATGTATTGCAAAATCATTAACTGGGAATTTCCTAATTAATAGGGGGTCAATTAGCCCAGGAATGCATAAGCAAGGTTGGTTAGGTAGAGAAAACAAAGTGGTTAGACATTGGACCAAACTTTCTTAGATCAGAGCAGGATCAGAGTGAGACAGTTATCAGAGTGTAGGGGTTTCTCAGGAAGAGAAATAGAATTGAATTGTTTCATGTTCTTGAATTTATCTAATATATAGATAGCGGGGTTTCTAGTTGAGGCTTTCCCCAGGTACATCTTGTGTTGTGTGATTGATATTTATTTCTCTTGTTTATGTGATTGTGAGATTGAAATTGGTTTCCGTAATTTGTAGAATTGATTTTGTATTTTGTTTTAGTAATTTACAAGATTAATTAAAACTATTTAGATATTTCTACATGTTATTGGAGAAGGAATTTTTGGGGTGGCGAGTTTGCTGAGAAAATATAAAAAAAAATTGTGTAAAATTTTCAAAAAAAATTGTAGATCTAGATACCTTGCGAAAAAATACCCAAATTCAAAAAAAAGAAATAAATTGAATTGGATTTCGGATGAGGGAGAAATCAGTGATTTAAAATCAACTCTTTTTTTCATAAAAAATGTCATGGTGGGACAATTACAACGCATATTTGAGTTTCCAGAGTGCCCAGATGATGTGATATTTAGCAAAGGGAATATTTTCCTTATACACATCGTCACAAGATAGATGAAACAGATTGTTGTGCGAGTCAAGAAACTCTATGCTCTCGAGGTTGAATATGCATGAAAAATTTTGAGGAGAAAATAAAAGGTTAGAGGCTTGGTGGTTGAGAGGGAGATTGAATTTCCTCTCAACATGTAGCCTTGGATGAAGCCTCAGAGAGTTGTGGAGTAGCCACAATTATAGAATCAGTGTGGGGATCGAGTGGAGACATCCACTCAAGAAGAGACCTCTAGTAGCAGGAAATTTCGAACCACGTTTGTAGAGGGAGCACATGCAACCATAGCTACAGGTAAGAGGTGGGGCAATGTGACGACATAATCCCAAGAGAATAAATTTGGGTAGGGTCCATTGATATGTCATGTCTCATGGATCACTACCTTGCTAGAGGGGCCCACAGTAGACAATAGAAGGATGTATCAGTAGCAGTTGATGCAGTTATATGTCAGAATGATAGATGTCAAATACTGGAGCGAAAAGAATATTTGACAACAATATAGATAGCATAGATGCAGAGTCAACATCTGCACATATTTTTCATTTGAAAGTGCAGTAGTTAATAGTAGTCAGAATAATATGGTGACAGATGCATGATACTGATTCAGCTTGTATTATTTATCAGTTTCAAAAGTTACAGTAGCAAACAACACTCGAGAGGTGTTTCATGCAAAACATTCCAAAGGTACCAGATCAGGATAGAGTTGAATTCCTTTCTTGTTGAGAGGGAGTTTTGAAATTGGAAACAAGAAATATTGAAAAGGACACCCAACAGGCTTCTAATTTAATTTTCCCTTAGTTAAATTAGAAGTAAATTGTAATTCCACATCACATGATATCATGTAATTGTTAATTAAGTCAGGATGACTTAGTTAGCTCGGTCAATTCGAGTTTGAGGTCAAAATAAAGGCATGTAGGGTGTCTCCTACTTTTTAGGAGCCCTAATTGAGTTATTTGTGAGATGTAATTAGTTAACTCAAGTATTTGAGATAAAATAATTTTAACTAGTTCTAAATAAGAGATGAGATAGTCATATGTCCAATGAATTAAATCTGATTTAATTCACATGCAATGATAAATAATCTAACTAATAATTCGTTATAAATAATTGTTGCATGTCAGTTCTAAGGACGACCTAGTCAAGATTGGGGTTAAAGGGAAGATTACTACCAATTGTATAATTAGAAAATTGTACAGGTAATGCATGAGGTCATCGGGAAGCCTTGGATGTATTGTGCAATCATTAATTGGGAATTTACAAATAAATAAGGGCTCAATTAGCCCAGGAATGCATAAGTAAGGCTGGTCGGGAAAAGGAAAGGAAGTGGTTAAATATTGGACCAAACTTGCTTAGATCAGTGTTAGATCAGAGTGAGACAATCCGTAGAGTGCAAAGGTTTCTCAGGAAGAGAAATATCATTGTATTGTTTCATGTTATTTACTTTAATCAATATACAGATAGTGGGGTTTTTAGCTGAGGCTTTCCTTAGATATATCTTTTGTTGTGAGATTGATATTTATTTCTCTTACTTGTTTGTGTGATTTTGCGATCGAAATTGGTTTCCAAAATTTGTAGAATTGATTCAATATATTTTTTTAGTACATTATTAGATCAATTGAATCTCTTTATATATTTCTATAGTTATTTTCTAAAACAATAGACTTGAATCTACTCTACCAATTGTGGAAACCAATTTAAATTGTCATGAAATCACGAAGCATACAAGAGAAAGAATTCAATAAACACATTACACAATGATTTACTAGGGAAAAGAACATATAAAAACGTTGTTTAGGGCCTCAAAACAAATTTAGAAGTTTAGGACCCAAAAAAATACAAAAAATAGTAAATTGTGATACAATTAAGGAAACTAAAAAACTTAAAGAAACAATGGTGGGGTTTAAGTGGAATAGGCAGTGTTGGAGCAGGGACTCCTAGATGCAATTTTGATATAATTTTGTAATATTTTGTAATAGTTTAGCCTGGCGTGGGGGCTTTCGGGCGGGTCAAATTCCTTGATGAATTGTAATGGGTCAAAGGGTAGACCAAGGGGTTGCAAACCACAGTTTGTAGACCATAGAGTAGCACAAGCTAACATGGTATAAATAGATTAATAGATCGAGTCTAGAAGTAAGTTTTGGGATAAGTTTGAATGAGAATATTGGATCTATGATACTTTTGTACATATTTGTCTGGGTAAGGGCTCCTGCTGGCTGTGTGCGTAGAGACCCTAATTCCTACAGTGTTCAGATCCTGTTGGCTATGTGCGCGGGTGTGTGAATGAGTCTATAAGAAGAACCTAAACTATTAATGAATAGAAAGACGTTTTGTTGATGTTAAATGTCTCTGTGATATGTTATGAGTTGCGTTGCATGTTATTTCCAAGTTATTTCTGTGTATTAAATACTATTATTAGATTGATTATGTACCTATATTAAATGATTTAAAGGATGATGAATGCATAGATCTAGTTATATTGAGTTATATTGCTTCTTTTAACTAATTATCTTATGATTTACAGGTTGCACGCAAGTCATTATGTTAAATAACTGTTAAGGGTTTCTAGTTAGGGCTTCTTTGCGCAGGCTTGTTCGATATCTACAGTTACCCCCATCATTAATCTCTCTCTCTCTCTCTCTCTCTCTCAGGGTGTGGAAACCTAGTTTAGGTGCCCTCCCATACTACTTCGGGTGAGACCTTGAATTGCACAAGAAGGTGATTTCTGAAAGAGCCTGTAGTATAGGGGTTTGTTGGTTAAACTCAAATATGAACCTGGGTCAAGACCCCTCAAACCAACAAATGGTTCCATTTCCAGGACTGAGATAATTTTGAGAGAGATATTAGGTGATGCCACGGGGTCATTGGAAGCCATTAAAGCTTGGACATGAGGACTAGTTTGTAAAGCAGATCCAGTAATTTTCCCTAAAAGAAAATAGAAGTAAGAAGTTATCTATTAAAGAATGGAAGAATAAGTATATTTTTATAGAGTTACACGATATATTCTTTGTAAAATTCGCACACGAACTTCAGGAGTGGATAGCAAGGTTAGCGGAATTCCAAATTTGTTGGAAAGATGATCAAGTCACGTAGTGGACCCCTGAATTAATCCAACAATTGGAAAAGGTGGATAACTCTGTTACTTGGAATATAGACCACTGGGTTGATAATTTTTTTGGTGGATTCGTAACTAATTTTGTGTCGACCAGTTCGTATCCTACTCTGAAATTGAACAAAGTTTTTTCAAAGGATAGGAGTAAGTTCTTGCAAACTTTACCGTTGCTTATTAAGATGATATTGTGTGAAAAGGGTGTCTTGTGCAATCACACTGAGTGAATGACCTCCAATCAGAGCAGAAGCATGACACGAAGTAGTAAATACTACTAGGTCAATCAAGAAGGGGATAAATCAGTGTACATTCCTCTGAGGGATTCACCTAATCTAAATGAAGGCAATGCTGCACACGCAAAAACTAGTCCCCTGGCTATGCCACCATCAAACTCGTGCAAGGGTAAGAATCCTCCTACCCCACCTCGACCGTCACCTGTGGATGATATGGATGTGAACATGAAGCTACCCACTTTTAAGGGTGCAGGGGATGAGGATATGGATCGAATTTGGTTCGTGGAAAATACGGCGTGGGCTGCGCAGAATGTTAATAACAATGTTGTAAAAAGAGCGTGACTATCAATAGCCTTTGAAGTGTGGGCTCTAGATTGGTTCATGGGATACACTACTCAACATGCGAATCCTACAATATAGGAGATCAAGGATGCCTTGAAGTAGCAGTTCCGAAAACCTAAGTCTTATTTTCAATGTGTAGTAGAGCTGAAAGATATTAAGCAAGGACCTATGGATTCTGTCTGGGAGGCTGACCAACAACTGAAGAAATTCATCAGTGATGTGGGATTTGATTATGATGACAAAAAACGTAAGGAATGGTTCATCGCCATGTTATTACCACATCTTCCAGGACCTATGGGTTAGCAGAATATTGATTCTCATGAAGAAACGTTGGAGATTTCTATGAATCTAGAAGCTGCGCCAAGGGATGATACTCAATTTGGGGCGCTGCAAATCTAGAGCCAATTAGAATTGATGCACTTAGAAATTAAAAATTTATGAAGGGACCAGGTTAAAGAAGCTAGCGTAAATGTTTGGTGCATATGCTACAGGGTATCAGGCCACACCAAAGATCAGTGCCTGCTGTTGTCAGATTATATGCCACCTGGGAGACTAAGTTCATTGGGCCCGAGAGATATTGTTGGACCAAGTACCCCCACGGTGAAACTGTCAGGTGGTTGGGAGGTATGATACAGACCACTAGCCATGATTAGGCACCTATGTCCTAGAACTGAAGCAATAGTGGTGTAGATTCTCCTCATTGGTGGGTCACGATGAGCACAACTGCCAAATGTATAACCTGATGATAAGTAGGGGGAACCTATAGAGAGTGCATATTGACCCTTAGTCACTAGCATCTCCCTTCGGACAAGGAGGATCCCCTGCAAGATGGCGGGGAGGGGGGAGAGGTGGAGGAACAGGTTGAGGAAGAGGGAAACTAATTTTATACAACTGTGGGGATGCTGGACATTATGCAAGAGACTGCTTGAACCCTGCACACCAATCCTATATTTATTACAGACAGTTCGATCATGTAATTGAATATTGTCAGGTACTGATAGCTAAAATGAAAGAAAAGCAACAGACACCAATGAAAAATTTACATCGGGTTAAGGCTAAACCACGTGACGATGGGCCCAATGTAAATATAATTACATGTAGTGGAATTGCCAATGGAGGAGCTGAGGAAAAGACCATGGTTGAACTGTTAATCAGGAAGGCATTTGACAAAAAGGAAAGCCTGGACCTGCAGAAAGAAAAAGAGCCTTTCATCAAAGATAGAAAGGATTTTTCTAATGATGAATCATCCACATGAAGAACTTTCACAGATCCAAAAGCCAACGAAGTAGTCAAACCATTTCTTTAAGCATGTATGAAGTTACTGTGTAACCAAAAGGCGGTGGAGAATCTCCAAGTATTGATAGGCAGTTGCGCAGAAAAGGAACCCCACCCCAAACAAATATTAAGGCAGTGAAGAAGATTTATAAGAATAAGAAGAGGACCGGTCAGGAGATGCGTATGACTACGCAGATTGGAGAATACGAAATGAATCAAGTTATCTTGGATCTGGGATCTGATGACAATTTCCTGCCCAAAAAAACCTGGAAAAGGATGGGAGAACCCAAACTAGAGTGTTCCACCATTCAATTACGTATGCCTAACTAGTAGAAGATTATTCCATTAGGCAAGTTGCCAAAGGTTGTGGTAGACATTGCGAGAGTTAAAGTATATGCAGATTTTGAAGTAATCTAGATTGTGGATGATGCAGACCCTTACCTTGTGCTATTATTATTGGATTGGGCTATGGACATGGGAGTTATTAGTAAGTTGGAAAGGAGGCGCATGGTCTTTGAGAATTATGGTACGCAGGTAATCGTCCCTCTGGATCTAGCAGAAGGCGAATGATATACAGAGCCAGTACATGATGAGGAGGATGATGACTGTATTTACAAACTAACTACGCGGGATGATGATTGGGTCAACCCTACAACTGATGGCATCTTGTGTTGGGAAAAAGACAGCTCATGTCTCTCAGCCTCGGATGGTGAGATGGAAAATTGGTTGATCTCGTTGCATGGCGTGTCCGCGCTGTGCTGCCTCTAGATCACAAAAAGCTTTTGGTGCATATCCTCAGAGGTAAGATAACTACCTTAATTTGATGGTTCTATTAGTGTTAAGGAATTTCTTAAATTATTAGAAACATATGTCCCTGAGGAATGAATATTCTGGGCACTTTACTTGGCTATGCGCGCGACCCTCGCATGGTGGTGGGAAACACACAAGGGGGTTTTTCAGCACTGGGAGGAATTTTGGAAAATGATGATCTTACACTTTGGACCTCCAGTCAACCCGCCCATGGAGCTCTTTTTTGGCCGTGGGGACCTGTGAAAACACTTGGCTATATGGATGGAGGTGCGGAATAAAAGAACCTAGAATGAGTGCGTCCATATGTTTATCTATTCATTAGGGTCGGTACCCACCACTTGGTACTTAGATGCAGAGCTTCACCAATGCACTCGCCATTGGGATAAAATGACAGAGAATTTCATGGAAATGTTCAGGTTGGTTGGAGGGACAGAAAAATTGGATGAAGCCCTGCAAGATATATATGCCCTTATCTTTGATGAGATTTGCCTCTGAATTAATGTGTTGCGCCAGGTTGGGATGTGCAGATGCAAGATATTTTTAATTGTAGAAATTTTTTAGTAGAAGATAGCGACAAAGATCCTAGGAACATTACAATCCCTGAATCTGAAGGAAAATGCGCAGTCGTAGGACCCTCGTTGCAAACAATGGACATTACCAAACAATTGAAATTGAAGGAAGTCAACATTGGGACGAAGGAGAAGCCCAAGTTGGCCAAAATTGGGGAGTACTAGGATGATGATGCTGTTGGAAATATTTCGGATATTCTGACCGAATATCATGATCTATTTCCTAAGAAATTCTCTAAGCTCAAGGGAATTGTACGAGATTTGGGTGTTATGAATATCACCTTGAAGCCAGATGCACATTATGTCAAGCAATGTCCCTATCGAATAAACCCTAAATATAAGTATAAAGTCAAGGAGAAGTTAGATAAGATGGTGGCCGCATGTATTATTGAACCCATGCAACATTCTGATTGGGTAAGTCTAATGGTAGCCTAAGAAAAGAAAACCATAGGAGAGAAAAGGATTTGCATAGACCTGTGCAATCTCAATGATGTTTGTGTACATGATCCCTTCCCTATGCCATTCTCTAATGAAATCTTGGATAACGTGGGAGGTCAAGAAGCATACTCATTCACTAATGGATTCCTAGGGTACCATCAGATGATAATTTCACTTAAAGACCAAAGCAAGACAAAATTTTCAACCGAATGGACTTCCTTTCAGTAGAACGGCATGCCATTCAAATTGAAGAATGCCCCTGCCATTTTATCACGGTTCGTTGTAGTAGTATTCAAAGAATTTATACATAAATATATTGAGTTCTATTTTGATGACTAGATAGTATTCGGATTGGTAAAGAAACATGTGCCAAACCTGCATCTAATGTTGGATATTTGTAGGAAAAACCAGATTTCGTTGAATTTGAAGAAGTGTATATTTTGTGCACCCTTTGGAATTTTTTCGGGGAACATCATATGTCAATAGGGGTTGATGGTTGACTTGGAAAATATTGTGGTTATCACCAATTCAGCAGTCCCCACCAATGAGAAATAGTTGTGCTCCATATTAGGACATACAAGTTACTACAGAAAGTTTATTCAGGGGTACGCCTTGATCATTGCACAAATGGAAAAGCTGCTAAAGAAGGATGCGTCCTTTTTCTGGGATGATGAATGTCAGAAAAGTTTTGAGTTGCTGAAGGAAAAGATGGTCACTACACCTATTCTAATATTTCCAAATCCGGCTAAGGTCTTTCACATGCATGTGGACGCATTTGGAATAACTCTTGGGGATATCTTAACATAGCGAGGAGAAGGGTACATTGATCACCTAGTTGATTTTTCTAGCAAGAAACTCTCTAGCACAGAGCCCAACTATTCTACTATCAAACGAGAAGGTCTGGAAATGGTGTATTCCTTGCAGAAATACAATGCACTATCTATTGGGAGGACAATTTAAAATGTTCACTAACCATTTAGCTTTAAAATACCTAGTCAATAAGCCTGTGTTGGTGGCGAAGATTTGTAGATGGTTGTTGTTGTTTCAGGAGTATGAATTTGAGATTATTGTGAAGCCTGGGAGACTGAACGTAGGACCGGATCACTTGTCTTGAATTGAGAATGGAGAAGAGCCAACTAGTCTAGAAGAAGGATTACCCGATGTGCAACTTTTCGCTATCAAGGTGGTGGATGAGCACTTTGTATAAATTATTCACTTCTTGACAATTGGGATGACACCTATAGAATATTCAGTACAATAGAAGAAATATTTGGTGGCCCGCGCAACTGATTTCACTCTAATTTTAGGTCAATTATATAATTTGGGAGTAGAAGAGATATTGCGGAGGTATGTATTAGAACATGAGAAACAAACTATATTGGCTGAGGCCCATGGAGGGGTGGCAGGAGGCCACTACGTAGGAAAATCCACTGTGCATAAGGCACTGTAGGTTGGGTTGTGGTGGCCCACAATGCATATCGATGCACATGCGTAATGATGAGCCTGTGATGCATGTCAACGAACCGAGAAGCCTTCCCATAGAGATTAAATTCCCCTACAACCATAGATGTCTTTGTAGGAGTTTGAAAAATGGGCTATAGACTTTGTAGGACCAATCAATCCCTTGGGAAAGAATATGGGAACATGTTATATCATTACTACCACTGATTATATGACCAGATGGGCGAAAGAAAAATTTGTTAAGGATTATACTGTAGACACTACTGCATGTTTCATCTTTGAGCATATTTTGACTAGGTTTGACTGCCAAAATATCTTAATGAGTGATGGAGGGACACATTTTGTTAATGAAACCATTGAAGCTTTGATGGAAGAATTTCAAATCCATCACACGAAAAACACCTTGTACCACCCACAAGATAATGGCACAGTAGAGGCCTTCAACAAGATTTTGGAGAATCCACTTACCAAGATCTGCAATGGCAATCAGAATGACTGGGATGTGCACATCGCTTCGTTGATATGATCTTATAGGACTACATGCAAGAAGCTGACGGGGAAGACTCTTTTTAGCATGGTCTATGGACATGAGGCCATCATGCCTATGGAATATATTGTCCCCAGCCTACGCATTGCGGATTTCACTAATATGGCGGAACCCGACATCATAGAGGAATGTTCGGCACAGCTGGTTGCCTTGGAAGAAGATTGGCTTATTGCTAGATTTCATTATCAAGTACAGAAGGCACATGAAAAATCTTGGCATGACCGACACATTCGATAGAAGGTGTTTAAGTAAGAAGAGTTGGTTTTTCTCTACAATAGTAAATTTACACGTCACCTAGGGAAATTCCATAAGCACTGGTTGGGACCGTATATAGTAAAATAAATCACCGATGGTGGTGCGGTGTGATTGTCCACTCTGTGCAGAGACTACTTTCCTGGGTATGTTAATGGAAATAGTGTAAAACCCTACAGGGAAAATCCGGTGCCTACCAAATGACTATATGGCCAGACCATTGGAACTAGAGGATCTACGCGCGCTATGAAGAGAAGGTGCAGAAAAGTGTGACAGAAGCATAGCGGTAGTGCACAGGTAAGGAGGTGCGGGAAGGTGTGACTGAGGCACAAGGGTAGTGCGCAGCTAGGAAAAATAGCCATTGGAACATTAAGACTAGGTGAAAAAATTATTTTACCATTGGATGGAGGGGGTGTTTGGCATTTAATGCAGCGATCTTGGAGGATTTTTTACCATTTCTTCAATGGTAAGTCTCATTTAACGGTAATCCGACTATTTTTACTCATGGTGGCCTATAAAAGGAAGGGTGCATGTCATAATCAATTCCTTTTCTCTCTGACAATTTCATACTCTGTGCTTTGCTGCAACCCCTATATTTTCCGTTTCCACATGATATGTATGTTTGGGCGAGGTACCCCTTCCGATAGTAGAAATCATGAGTTTGTGTTCTGGGAAAGAATGGCAGTCACCAACCCCATAGTGTCGCTACTATTTATGGCCTCCACTGAGCTGGGGTCCAAATATTTCTTTGAAGTCACTCCTAAAGTTGAAGAGGTCGTGTCCACGTCGGCCAAGGGAAAAGGAAACGGAAAAGGAAAAGGAAAATACGAAGGAAAAGAAAATGGAAAAGGAAAAGCTACAAAGTGCACTTCAGCTAAGCCACACACCTCCCTCAGGATTGTGCACTCTCCCCGGCAGGTGCCCCAAGTGCGTTCAACCATGAGAGATCCATCCAAGCGGCCCATGACTGCCGAAGAGGAGACCCTACTGGTAGCCCCACTTTCATGGCTACTAGCTTACATGAAGTCATGCAAGTCGATGGTGTGCACACCTAAGAATGTGGATGTGGTCCATGAGTATCTCCAGATGCCTCTTGTGCTGCAAAAGGTCCCTCAGATTTGCGAAATGTTTGGTAGCATACCTACCATCAAATTTGATGACCACGATCTAGCTAACGAGGACACCTTTTTGGATCTGGCCCCAAAGCTCTATCTAGAGCAGGTTCTATATGATGACGTGCCAAAGTTGGAGCTGATGCCTTAGGCGCACTAGCTGCAGGCCTCAAGGATCTTGAATTTTCTGCGCATCCCCTCCTTTGGGCGATACTCTATCACCAAATTGGTTGTTTGACAACTGCTCGCTTTAATCCATGATGGTTGTTTATGGATTCAAGGTCGCATCCCTCTTGACGCTGCGTTGATCCACAGGATCATCAACCTACCCATGAAGGGGCCCAATCCCATGAAAGGGTTTGGAAAGAATAATGAGAAAAAGGTGGCTGACGATGTTAGGGAGAAATACAAGGTGGAATGCGACAAAAGAGGGTTCCTGGCCAAAAGCATCCCTGACCTCGGGGTGCGCATGGGCACCCTTTTTCTTGGTTGTAAGCTGATGTGAAAGTGTCAGCCATCAATTGTCCCTGCGTACATCATCCAGCTGGTAGGGAAATGTGACAAGGGGGTCTGTTACAATTGGTCCCAACACCTGTGTGAAGAGTTCCTAGATAACATGTGTGAGGCATAGGACCAAGGTAAACCTTTCTGCTACTCTTGGTTATTACTGTTGATTTCCCTAGTCACGTGGGAGACGCCTGAGGATGCAGTTCTCCTTGAAATTGAGCCCAGTGTATGGGAAGGAGCGTGCTACGCAAATTTGTGGGACTCCAAGGACCTGCAGTGCATCAAGGAAAACAAATTATTCTGGGTTTTGTTAGAAGGTGCGCTGGCAACAATGATACACTCTAGGCCATGAATGTCTCCTGGAGTATATGAAAAGTATGTGTGCATTGCTGACTTCAATGTTACCATGCACAATGTGAAAATATAGGTTCCCAAAGACCCAACATGATACAATCTGTCATACATGGTCACTGAGGTAGAGATGGACTAAGTCATAGCAACATGGCTACCTGCGTGGAAGATAGGCATCAAATCCATTGCCCCAATCACAGCAGGCACATCCGTCAAAGATGAAACACCAAAAGATACCATTCTATTGAGTACAATGAAGGAAACTAAGCTGCACTCCAGTGGGACAACAACCACCAAGGAAACCCCCAAAGACACCACCAAGGGGTTGGAGCAAGAGCCGCAGCATGATATTGAGACCAAAGGAGTTGGTGGGGAGGGTGCGGATCCCCCACAAGGTACAAAGCACACTCACAAGCTTGCCAAAGGTCCCCGCAAGAAGAAAAAGGGTGACAAGTCGAGTGGAGATGCGAAGGTCACCTTAACTGAGGAGGAAATGGAGAAGATATCCGACGCAGTTGCCATCGTGTCAGAAGACATATGGAATGCCATGGAATATTAAAACAACGTTGTGGTGGAGGCTTTACAGGTTGGTTTACAAGTATTACAGCTGAAAGCAGACTCTTTGCAAGTGAGCGTGAACTAGGTGAGGCCGATTCAAGCGAGCCTGCCAGCACCAGTTATGATCGCAGCAACATAAAGTAGGGTTTTCCCCTTCCCAGGAGTAGTTATGACCATAGAGCCACCAACTTTGTGCACACAGGTTCAAGCATGCATAGAGGTCAGCCTGAACCTTGCACGAATAATGAGTGGGTGGCTACACACTCTCCACTTGTTCATCTATACCGAGCTACAAATAAGAGAAGCCTATGTGCAATAGCAGTTGATCGAGGCAAAGAAGACGATCGCGACCAAGGCATCACAATCCACCCAAGCCTAGGCAGTATATTAAGTAGCAGTCACACAAAAGGTTGAGCTAGAACAATCAATCAACCAGTTGTTTGGGGAGGTACCTGATGTTGTCATTCCCACCTCTGCTGCGCCCCAGGAAAAAATTGAGAGCTTGGTTGTTGCCTTGAAAGCTTCCAGGTCCGAGGTGAAAATGGTCAAAGCCAATTTAGAACAATAGATTGTTCCGCTGCATGGGAAGCTGCAGCCTGAGACTCCTCCGGAGGTGTGAGCCTAGCGAACTGCATTGGTTAATGAAGCCACCGAGAGTATTTCTGAAAACATCTCCAAAGGCTCTAAGTTTCTAGACACTTCTATGGAGCTATGGACCATAGTGTAGCGTGACCCACTTCTCTGAAAATTCACTCAAGAGCTGCACCAAAAAGAGCAACAATTTGATCAGCTAGAAATCACCATGCACACCCTTGTTGCAGCACAACGATTGGTGCACCTCGCACCAGTCATGTTCTCAGAGATGAAATCAAGGATCTCCGACATAAAAAGTAAGTTCCCAGTGATCATCTAAAACCCTAGGCAGACAAAGCAATGAAAATTTCACAGGACTTGGACGTTGCAGCCAAAAATTTGAATTAGACACTAGATAATGTCACTGTGGCTACTGAAGGGATGACTTCACAAAATTTGGTCGAGATTGCGCAGAATGCAGCCGTGTAGAGTTAGGGTGTCCTACCACTATTTTCTTCCGCAATAAAACAACTCTAGAGCAAGATTAATACTCCATAGCCGCTGTGACTCAGGATGAGTCACAAGATTGTGTTGGGGGCATGTTAGAGCGAGGTCCCCTGAATGAAATTTTGATATAATTTTGTAATAGTTTAGTCTGGTGCAAGGGCTATGGGGTGGGTCAAAGCTGCTAATGAATTGTAATGGGTCAAAGGGTAGACCAAGGGGCCGCAAACCATATTTTGCAGACCAAGAGTAGCACAAGCTACAATAGTATAAATAGATGAATCGATCAAGTCTAGAAGTAAGTTTTGGGATAAGTCTGAATGAGAATATTGGATCTGTGATACTTTTGTGTGGATTTTTCTAGGTAAGGGCTCCTGCTGGATTTCTGCATGGAGACCCTTAGTCCTGCTATGTGTGGACCCCACTAGCTATGTGCATGGGTGTGTGAAAGAGTCTATAAGAGGAACTTGATCTGTTAATGAATAGAAAGACATTTTGCTGATGTTAACTGTCTCTGTGATATGTTATGAATTGTGCTGCATGTTATTTCCGAGTTATTTCTGTGTATTGAATATTTTTAGTAAATTGGTTGTGTACCTATATTACATTCTTTAAAGGATGATGGATGCATAGATCTAGTGATATTGAGTTATATTGCTTCTGTTAACTGATTATCTTATGTTTTACGAGCTGCCTGCAAGTAATTCTGTTAAATATAGTGTTAAGGGTTTTTGGTTAGGGCTTCTTGGTGCAGGCCTGTGTGAGATCTACAAGTACCCCCATAATTAAACCCTCTCTCTCTCTCAGGGTGCATAAACCTGGTTCCAACACCCTCCCATACTACTTCGAGTGAGACCTTGACTTGCACAAGTAGGTCAATGTCGAAATGGCCAGTAGTATAGGGGTTTGTTGGTTAAAATCAAATTTGAACTTGGGTCAAGACCCCTCAAACCAACATGCAGGTAGCCACCCATATCCACTTGTATCAAAGAAGAATCAGAAAGTTGTGGAGGAGACACAATTAGAGAAGCATAGAGGAGACTGAGTGGAGACATCCATTGAAGTAGAGACCTCCAGTAGGGGGGAATTTCGAGCCAAGTGGGCAGTGGGAACACATGCATCCATACCTCCAAGAAAGATTTGAGGCAATGGGAAGACATAATTCCAAGAGAAGAAATTTTGGTAGGGTCCATTGAGATGTCTTGTCTAACGGATCATTAGCTTGCTATAGGTGCCCACAGTACACAGTAGTAGGATGGATCAGTAGTGGTTGATTCCGTCATATGTCAGGGTAAAAAATGTTAGATACTATAATGAAGAGTAGAGTTGACAATAGTGCAAATAGCACAAATGCAGATTCAGCAGAAGCGCATAGTTTTCAATTGGCAATGCAGTAGCTAGCAGCAGTCAGAAGACTCTGGTGACAGATGCAACATAGTGATTTAGTTTGGATGCTTTTTCAGTTTCAGAAGCTGCGGTAGCAAACAACACTACAGAGGTGGTCCATGCAAAACATTTCAAAGGTAACGAATCATGATGGAGTTAAATTCCTTTCTTGTTAAGAGGGAGCGTTGAAATTGGCAACAAGAAATATTGAAAATGGCACCCATGAGGCTTCTAATTAAATTAGAAGTAAATTGTAATTCCGAATCACATGAAAAATTGTAAGTATTAGCTGAGACAGGAATACCTATTTAGCTCAGTCAATTCAATTTGGAGGTCAAACTAGAGGCATTTAGGGTGTCTCTAAAATATTAGGAGCCTTGGTTGAGCTATTTGTGAGTTGTAATTAGCTAACTCAAGTATGTGAGTTAAAATCAGTTAAAATAGTTCTAAATGAGATATGAGCTAGTGATAGGTCTAGTGAATTAAATCTGATATAATATTTCACATGTAGTAATAAATTAGTTAACAAATAATTCACTATAAATAGTTGTTGCATGTCAGCTCTAAGGAAGGCCCAGTTGAGATTGGGGTTAAAGGGAAGATAACTATCAATTGTATAACTAGAAAATTGTACAGGCCATGCATGAGGTCATCAAGAAGCCTTGGATGTGTTTCACAATCATTAATTGGGAATTTAATAATTAATAGGGGCTCAATTAGCCCAGGAATGCATAAGCAAGGCTGTTTAGGTAGAGGCAAAGAAGCGGTTAAATATTGGACCAAAATTTCTTAGATCAGTGCCATATCAGAGCAGGATCAGAGTGAGACATTCATCATAGTGTAGAGGTTTCTCAGGAAGAGAAATAACATTGTATTGTTTCATGTTCTTGACTTTATGCAATATACAGATAGAGGGGTTTTTAGTTGAGGCTTTCCCCAGATACATCTTGTGTTGTGCGATTGATATTTATTTATCTTCTTTATGTGATTGTGTGGTCAAAATTGGTTTCCATAATTTGTAGAATTGATTCAGTATTTTGTTTTAGTACATTACAAGATTGATTGAATCTATTTAGATATTTCTACATGGTATTAGAGCAGGAATGTTTTGCGCAAAAAGTTTGTAGAGAAGATATGAAAAGTTTTGTGCAAAATTTAAAAAAATAAAATAGTAGATATGGATTCCTTTCGAAAAAAAAAACCAAATTAAAAAAAAAAAAAAATGGCTGAATTGGAGTTTGGATGAGGGAGAAATCGCCGATTTCAAATCAACTCTTTTTTTATAAATTTTTGTGACAGAGGGACAATTTCAACACGGATATGAGTTTCCAGAGTACCCAGATGATGTGATATTTAGCAAAGGGAATATTTTCCTTAGACATATCGCCAAAAGCTAGATGAAACAAATCGATGTGTGAGTCAAGAACCTGTATGCTCTCGAGGTATAAGATGCATGCTTAGATTTGAGGAGAAAATCAAAGGTTAGAGGCTTGGTGGTTGAGAGGGAGCATGAATTACCTCTTAGCATGCAACCTCAGAAGAAGCCTCAGAAATTTGTGGAGCATCCACAATTATAGAAAAAGAGAGGATACCAAGTGGAGACATCCACTCAAGCAGAGACCTCCAGTAGGGGGGAATTTCGAACCTAGATAGAGGAAGCACATGCGGCCATACCTCCACGAGACAGATGGGGCTATGTGAAGAAATAATCCTAAGAGAAGAAATTTGAGTAGGGTCCATTGAGATGTCTTGTCTCATGGATCATTACCTTTCTACAGGGGCCCAATAGAAGGATGGATCAACAGTGTTTAATGTAGTTCAATGTTAGAGTGATATATTTAAGATACTGGAGTGAAGAGAAGAGTTGGAAACAATGCAGATAGCACAGATGTAGAGTCAGCATTTGCACAAATTTTTCAGTTGATAGTGAAGTAGCTAGCAGTAGTCAAAAGACTCTTGTGACAAATGCATCATATTGATTCAATTTCAATGCTTTATTAGTTTCAAAATTTTCATAGCAAACAACACTAGAGAGGTGTTGCATGTAGAAAATTCCAAATGTACGAGATCGAGATAGAGTTGAATGACTTTATTGTTGAGAGGGAGTGTTGAAATTGGCAACATGAAATATTGAAAATGACACCCAAGAGGCTTCTAATTTAACTTTCCATTAAATTAGAAATAAATTGTAATTCCACATCACATGACATATTGTAAGTGTTAATTGATCCATACAAACTTATTTAGCTCATTCAATTCAAGTTGGAGGTCAAACTAGAGGAATGTAGGGTGTCTCCTACTTTTTAGGAGCCCTAGTTGAGTTATTTGTGACTTGTAATTAGTTAACTCAAGTATTTGAGTTAAAATCAGTTTACCTAGTTATAACTAGTAGATGAGATAGTGATAGGTTCAGTAAATTAAATTTGATTTAATTCACATGTAGTGATCAGTCAATTAACTGATAATTCGCTATAAATAATTGTCGCATGTCAGTTCTAAGGAAGGCACAGTTGAGGTTGGGGTTAAAGGGAAGATAACTATTAGTTTTATAGTTAAAAAATTGTACGGGTAATGCATGAGATGATCAGGAAGCCTTGGATGTATTGCACAATCATTAATTTGGAATTTCCTAATTAATAGGGGCTCAATTAGCCCAGGAATGCGTAAGTAAGGATTACAAAATTGTACATATAATGCATGAGGTGATCAGGAAGCCTTGGATGTATTGCACAATCATTAATTTGGAATTTCCTAATTAATAGTGGCTCAATTAGCCTAGGAATGTGTAAGCAAGGCTGGTCAGGAAGAGGCAAGAAAGTAGTTAATATTGGACCAAAATTGCTTAGATCAATGCTAGATCAGAGCAAGATTAGAGTGAGATAGACAACAGAGTGCAGAGGTTTCTCAGGAAGTGAAATTTCATTATATTGTTTCATGTTCTTTACTTTAAGAAATATATAGATAGTAGGTTTTTTAGCTGTGTCTTTCCCCAGATACCTCTTGTGTTGTGAGATTGATATTTATTTCTCTTACTTGTTAATCTGATTGTGCAATAAAAATTGGTTCTCGCAATTTGTAGAATTCATTTAGTATTTTTTTTTGTACATTAAAATTTTATTTGAATCTATTTAAATATTTCTATAGTAATTTGCTAAAAAAATTGACTTGAATCTACTCTACCAATTGCAGAAACCAATTTAAACAATCGTGAAATCACGAGGCATACAAAAGAAATAATTCAATAAACACATTACACAATTATTTCCTAGGGAAAGCCACGTCTAAAAATGTCATTTAAGGCCTCAAAATAGCT
Organism: Pinus albicaulis; assembly: GCA_034641835.2. Lineage (NCBI taxonomy): Eukaryota > Viridiplantae > Streptophyta > Pinopsida > Pinales > Pinaceae > Pinus > Pinus albicaulis. Next base: position 183,736,246 of record CM076574.1, read on the forward strand.
CTGGAAGTTCAAGACTTGAAAAAATACCAAAAATAGTAAATTGTGTTACAATTAAGGAAACTGAAAAAATGAAAGAAACAATGGTGGGGTTCCAAGTGGAATAGGCAGGTGGCCACAAATATCCACCTAGATCAAAGAAGCATAAAAAATTTGTGGAACATCCGTAATTAGAGAAGTAGAGAGGAGACCGAGTGGAGACATCCACTCAAGCAGAGACCTCCAATAGGGGGAAATTTTGAACCAGGTGGGTTGAGGGAGCGCATGTAACCATATCTCTAGGTGAGAGGTGGGGCGATGTGAAGAGATAATCCCAAGAGGATAAATTTGGGTAGGGTCCATTGAGATGTATTGTCTCATGGATCATTACTTTGCTACAGGGTCCAAAGTACACAATATAAGGATGGATCAGTAGCGGTTGATGCAGTTAGTTGTCAGAGTGATAGATGTCACACACTAGAGCAAAGAGAAGATTTGTCAAGTATGCAAATAGCATAGATGCAGAGTCAACATCTGCACAAATGTTTCAGTTGACAATGCAGTAGCTAGCATAAGTCAGAAGACTCTGGTGATAGATGCATCATACTGATTCAGTTTGGATGCTTTTTGAGTTTCAAAAGTCGCAGTAGAAAATAACACTAGAGAGGTGTTGCATGCAGAACATTCCAAAGGTAGCATATCGGGATAGAATTGAATTACTTTGTTGTTGAGAGGGTGTGTTGAAATTGGCAACAAGAAATATTGAAAATAACACCCATGAGGCTTCTAATTTAATTTTCCCTTAATTAAATTAGAAGTAAATTGTAATTCCACATCACATGACATCTTGTAACTGTTAATTGAGTCAGGAAGACTTAGTTAGCTCAGTCAATTTGAGTTGGAGGTTAGAACAGAGGCATGTAGGGTGTCTCCTACTTTTTAAGAGCCCTGGTTGAGTTATTTTTGAGTTGGAATTAGTTAACTCGAGTATTTCAGTTTAAATCAGTTTAACTACTTCTATTTGAGAGATGAGATAGTGATAGGTTCATTTAATTAAATATGATTTAATTCACATGCAGTGTTCAATCATTTAACTGATAATTCTCTTTAAATAATTGTTGCATGTCAGTTCTAAGGAAGGCCTAGATTAGATTGGGGTTAAAGGGAAGATAATTATCAATTGTATAATTAGAAAATTGTACAGGTCATAAGGAAGCCTTGAATGTATTGCGCAATCATTAATTGGAAAATTTCTAATCAATAGGGGCTTAATTAGCCTAGGAATGTGTAAGGAAGGTTGGTCAGGAAGAGGTAAGAAAATGATTAAATATTGGACCAAAATTTCTTAGATCAGTGCCAGATTAGAGCAGGATCATAGTGATATAGTCAGCAGAGTGCAGAGGTTTCTCGGGAAGAGAAATAACATTGTATTGTTTCATGTTCTTTACTTTAAGAAATATATAGATAGCAGGGTTTTTAGCTGAGGCTTTCCCTAGATACATCTTGTGTTGTGAGATTGATATTTATTTCTCTTAATTTTTTATGTGATTGTGTAATGGAAATTGGTTATCACAATTTATAGAATTTATTCAGTATTTGTTTTAGTACAATACAAGATCATTTGAATCTATGTAGATATTTCTATAATAATTTTCTAAAATAATTGACTTGAATATACTCTACCAATTATGGAAACCAATCTAAACGATCATGAAATCACAAAGCATACAAGATAAATAATTCAATAAACACATTACACAATAATTTCCTATGGAAATCTACATCTAAAAATGTCATTTAGGGCATGAAAACGGCTCTGGAAGTTCAATATCAGAAAAACTACCAAAAATTGTAAATTGTGCTATAGTTAAGGAAACTGAAAAACTGAAACAAACAATGGTGGGGGTCCAAGTGGAATAGGTAGGTGGCCACTAATATGTACCTGTATCAAAGAAGCATTGTAAATTTTTGGAGCACACACAATTACAGAATCAAAGAGGAGATCGTTTCCACTCAAGCAGAGACCTCAAGTAGGGGGGAATTTCGAGCCAAGTCGACAGAGGGAGTACATGCAGCCTTACCTCTAGGTGAGAGGTGGGACAATGTGGACACATAATCCCAAGAGAATAAATATGGGCAAGGCCCATTGATATGTCTTGTCCTTTACCTTGCTATAGGGACATACAATACATAGTAGCAGAATGGATCAATAGTGGTTGATGTCGTCAGATGTCAGAGTGAAAAATGTCATATACTGGAGCGAAGAGCAGATTTGATAGTAGTGCAGATAGAAAATATCCAGAGTCAGCAGCAACACATATTTTTCAATTGATAATGAAATAGATAGCAGCAGTCAGAAGACTCTAGTGACAGATGCATCATAATGATTCAATTTGTATGCTTTTTTAGTTTCAGAAATTGCAGTAGCAAACAACACTAAAGAGGTGTTGCATTAGAGAAGTTTTGAGGTCTAAAATGGGCCTCCTAAGAAAAATGTACAACCAAAAAAAACTTTATAAGAACAAACAGGATTCAAGATGATGATGTCAACCATGGGGGATGATTCACCATTTTTGGGATAAAAAAAATAAAAAGATTAAAAATTAATAAAATAATAAAACTACTTTTTCAACTTGTATTTTCAACTTATCTCCCAAGGTTTTACTCAAATTTCGAGCGAGAGTACTCATTGGATGCAAAATTTAATTCCTCATCCAACGAGCACCCATGTTACATATTTTTGATCGACCCTACTACCTAAAAAATGAGAAATACATGAAAAAGTGTGCTTGCAATCACATTTTTCATGTATTTCTAATTTTTCATGTAGCAGGGTCCATCTAAAGTAGTAAAATGGGTGATCCTTGGATGATGAATTAAATTATGCATCCAATGAGTGTTTCCGCTCGAAATTTGAGTAATACCATAGGGATATAAGTTGAAAGTATGAGTTGAAAAAGTAGTTTTTCCTCTTTATCCTCTAAAATTTGATGATGTATTCTAATCTTATTTTATTATTTCCACTATTATTTTATAATTTCCTTAGGAGGCCCATTTTAGACCTTAAATTTCCCCTAATGCATACAGAACATTCCAAAGATAATGGATTAGGAGAGGGTTGAATTCCTTTCTTGCTGAGAGGGAATGTTGAAATTGGCAACAATAAATATTGAAAATCACACCCAGGAGGCTTCTAATTTAATTTTCCCTTAATTAAATTAGAAGTAAATTGTAAGTCCAAATCACATGACAAATTTTAACTTATAGCTGAGTCAGGAATACTTGTTTAGCTTAGTCAATTCAATTTGGAGGTCAAACTAGAGGCATATAGTGTGTCTCCTACGTTTTAGGAGCCTTGGTTGAGGTACTTGTGAGTCTTAATTAGTTAATTCAAGTATTTGAGTAAAAACTAATTTAAATAGTTCTAACTGAGATATGAGTTAGTGATAGGTCGATTGAATTAAATATGATTTAATTCACATGCAGTGCTCAATCAATTAACTTATAATTTACCATAAATAGTCGTTGCATGTTTATTCTAAGGAAGTCCCAGTTGAGATTGTGGTTAAAAGGAAGATAACTATCAGTTGTATAATTAGAAAATTGTACAAGTCAAGCATGAGGTCATCATTAAGCCTTGGATGTATTGCACAATCATTAATTGGGAATTTCCTAAGTAATACGGGCTTAATTATCCCAGGAATGCGTAAGAAAGGTTGGGCAAGAAGAGGAAAGCAAGTGGCTAAATATTGGACCAGACATTCTTAGATCAGTGCCAAATTAGAGCAGGATCAGAGTGAGACAGTTAGCAGAGTGCAGAGGTTTCTCAGGAAGAGAAATAGCATTGCATTGTTTCATGTTCTTGACTTTATGCAATATACAGATAGCAGGGTTTTTAGCTAAGGCTTTCCCTAGATACATCTTGTGTTGTGCGATTGGTATTTCTTTATCTTGTTTATGTGATTGTGCGATTGAAATTGGTTTCCACAATTTCTAGAATTGATTCAATAGTTTATTTTAGTACTTTACAAGATCAATTGAATCTATTTAGATATTTCTACATGGTATTAGAGCATGAACCGTTTGGGAGGCGAGTTTTCAGAGTAGATATGAAAATTTTTGTGCAAAATTTAAAAAAAAATAGCAGATATGGATTTCTTGAAAAAAAAAACCCAAATTACAAAAAACAAAATCAACTGAATTGGATTTCGAATGAGGGAGAAATCACCAATTTAAAATCAAATTTTTTCTTAGAAAATTTCGTGATGACGAGACAATTACAACGCAAATCTAAGTTTCCAGAGTGCCCAGATGATGTGATCACTACAAGAAAAAATGACATTGGTGAGGGTCATGCTTGTGACGGACCTTTAATGTCCGTCACCAATGTCACATATGGTGACGGTCCTTACAAAAGAGTCATTGTAAGTGTATATAGTGATGGTCCTTTAAGGACCGTCACCAAAGCCATTTTCAATGACACTTTTGGTGAGGATCATTAAAGGCCCATCACTAATTCTCTCTTTGGTGACACTTCTAGTGACAAACTTTTAATGACCCTCACCAATACTATTTTTGTTACTTTTGGTGATGGTAAAAAAATGTTTGTCACCATTGATCATTCCAATGAGTTTTTGATGACGTTATGTTCTTGCTAATATTTTTTTTCAAAAGATAATGATTTAATACCATTATTGTGTAGTATTTTTTATAATATGTCCAAGGCCATAGTGGTTAGATTCAATCAATTTTTTAAGAAGTAATTAGTGTGTATCATTTCCCTCAATTAATGGCTAGTCGAATATAATTTTCCTATGAGTCAACACATGATTCATATCTATTAAGTTTATATTATCTAGAAAATTTCCTTTATATAAAGTCCCACTAGTGTGTGTAGGAAATATATTATTTAATACATAATCAAGCTCTTTCAATTCTATTAATGAGAAAGACCTAACACTCCTCAACAATCCGAGCACACCTTAAATTAATTATTTGGAACACACTAACATTTATTAGAACCTCACATGTCTTGGAACATATTCGTACCTATAACATCTTGTCATGACACTGATTCCAAGCACATGGTGGCATGTGCTAGCACAACATAGAACTCTCTTAGCATGCCCTAGAACGCCTTGGTTAAATGCATTGACATACATTAGCACCTGGCACACACTGCCACTTGGCATGTATTGGGACATATTATTAGTGTGGTTAGCATGCCCCTTTTGAAAAAGATAAAATCCCAACTTATTAACCCTCTTATTGGTTCTTACTTTTGTTTCCTTGAAACTTATTGACACATATTGAAATACCATGCCACACTGCACATCCTTAGCACCTGACATGTATTGGCACTATTTGGCACATATAATTAGCACACCCTGGAACTCCCAAGCACACTTTGATACTTCTTGACATGCCTTGATATTCCCTAGCATGCCTTACCAATCCTTATCATACCTTGTCACTCCCTCATTGGCATGACAACTAGCACTCATTAACACTAGTCCCTGGCACACATTCCTCGTATTCATTAACTTCCATGAATTTTGACCTAGTGCTCCCTTAATGTTTTTTCCTGTACTCCTTAACACTCCTCAACATGCATTAGAATTTTCTAGAACAACTTAGAACTCTTCAACATGCCCTTCCACTTCATAGCATGCATAACATTCTGTGACACATATTGGCACTTGACACGTGTTGGTGCTTGGAAAGTCTTAGCATGTATGGAATACATTGACATGCCTTGGTATAATTTGGCATGGTTTAATATTAAATTTATTTGAGATCAAATGTTGTAAATTAGATGAGAACCAACAAAGGAAGACTTGGCACTTAGAATTCACTAAGACTTTTCACTTTGCACTTATTGGTGTCTAGGGTTGGTGTGCCTAGCATGGCCCTCTTGGAAAAGGTAAATTTATAACTTATTAACCCTCTTGTGTGTTCATTTCGTTGTAGTTTAACGTGTTTCTCCCTTTTTTTTCCTTGAATGTCCCTGGCACGCATTGCACACCCTTGCACATCTTGGCATGCCTTATCACTTGGCACATCTTAGCATGTTTGACATGCCTTCACACTATTTGACACATCTTAGCATTCCCTATAAGCATGCCTTGGCACTCATGTCCTCACAACTAGCCTTTACATTTTTTCATGACTTGGGAACCCAATCAATTCCTTGGCTATTGCAGTTCATGTGACAATATTGGCTTGGTTTAATCGCAACAACTTGATCAATTGCACCAACTACAAGTAGATTGTGCCTTGTTCACCTAAGAACTACTTGTAACTCATCTTATGCCACTCATGTCCAAGATCAACTTGTCCCACTTGACTAGTTACCTAGACAAGGATCACATGATCTTTCCATGGTCATAAAACAAATAAGCAACATAGCTTACATAGGAAATATTTCACATGTATGTTTAGTTCATATAAACAATAGAACATTAAATGAGAGTTTGCAAGAACCATAAGATGCACAGGGCACACAAGATATAAGCCAACACAAGTTGAGTGCCCCAAAACTTATACACAACAATGTACAATATGCAATTATCTAGAATAGTTTAAAAATTGAGCATGAATCCAAAGTGTGCCACATCTCATATAAAAAAATAGCTAAAGGCAAAACAACGTTGTGCCTAGCACAAAGTGATCTCCCTTTGTCTAAAACTACTATCTCGAGCCCGTATAAAAACTCTAGGATTTCCTCCTATAAATCCTATTCTAAAATTATCCTAACACACTTCATCCTTATCATACACGAATTCACTCACACTCCCTCGCACACACTCTTATTCGTTCCTTTCCATGAATTTTGACCTAGTTATCCCTTGATATGCCTCGACACTCCCTAAAACTCTTCAACATGCATTGACATTGTCTGACATGTGTTAGCATGCCTTTTCATTCCTAATGTTCATGCCCTGACCCTCCCTACCTATCATGCCCTCACAATTACCCTTACTTAATTTTCAACTTGGGGACCCAATCGAGCCCTCGCTTGACTACAAGAGCTTGACCAAGTTACAGTAACTACAACTAGTTGATGTTGTTGAATTGTGTAGCTTTGGAGGTACTCCACAAGCCTAGTGAGATGGTTTTATGTGATTTTGGTCGCAAAAGGCTTTGTGGGGAAAGATTCCAAGAAAAGGGATTTTGGACCCAATATGGGGTTTAAAATTTAAAAGAAAATTAAACAGGAAAATTAATACTTCCTAAGGTATAAGTGGAGAAAACCAATAAGTTCTAGAGGGTTCTTAAGAGGTCTAGGAAAAAATATTTAAGGATGCCTTAGGATGAAGAAAATAACATCATGTGAGAAGGAGCTCATTTGATCAAGGGGGCCAAGAGAGATATAGTCCTAAAGTAGGTCGAGTAAGAGGGTCGAGTAAGGGTTTCTAAAGGGAGGCCATGATTATCCTTTAAGAGAAATATCATCATGTGAGGGTTCAAAAGAATGTTGCATACATTAATGGTTGGTTCAAGCTAGGAAGTAGGATGGAATATTATTAGTTCTCTTATGGAAAATCGAGCTTAAGAGAGGTTGCTCATGAGAATCTGGGCATGTGATTTCAATGGTGTCTTTTTGTGAAGTCTGCATAAAATTCTGAAATGTTGAATTTTGCAACAAGAAACAATGAAATTGGAAACCAGAAAGGAAAAAAAATAAAAAAAATGCACCCACACTGGTGAGGAATTTTGATGTTCCAGGAGTGAGGAATGTGGGGCATCTAATTTATTTTTCCCTTAAATAAATTGGACAATAAATTGTAATTTCATCTCATAACAACTTGTGTCAGTTAACTAAGTCATGATGACTGAGTTAGCTCGAGAAATTCGAGTTGAGGGTCTAAGATGAGGCATGTAAAGGTATCAATCTAATATTTTTGGAGTCCAGTTGCAATTGATGCATTAGTGGGGTGAAGGTGTTAATTAGTCAACTCAATTAAATGAGTTAAAATAAGTTTAAATAGTTATAACTAAGTGATGAGCTAGTGAGAGGTTGGCCAGTGAATTAAATTAGATTTAATTCAGAATGAGTGATCAATCAAATAACTGATAATTCACTATTAATAGTTGCATGCATGTCAGTTCCGAGGAAGACCTAATTGAGACAGAGGCTAAAGGGAATAATAACTATCAGTTGTATTTATACTAAATTTCCCATGTGCAACTATAAAGTCATTGGGATGCCATGATGGATTGTGCAATCAAGGAAGACTGATTTTCCTAATTAATAGGGATCCAATTCCCTGGGAATTTCATGAGTAAGGCAAGCTAAAGGAAGGCTAAGAATTGGCTAAGTGCTAGACAAAGTTTTCCTAGATCAGCAGGAGACAATTGACAGAGTGCTAGAGAATCTCATGATAGATTAACCATTGTATTGTTTCATGATTCCTTGAATTAATACACAATAGAGATAGAGGGGTTTTGAGCAGTTTCTTTCCCCAGATACAGCTTGTGTTGTGTGATTGATAATTTATTTCTCTTACTTATATGTGATTGTGCGATCATGTTTTGTTTCCAAAAATTGTAGGAAGGATTCAATATCTTGTTTTAGTACATTACATGATTAGATTGAATCTCGTTGGTTAGATTTTATACATGGAATCAAAGCATAAATTTTTTGGGTGATGAGTTTGCAGAGAATATCTGAAGATTTTGGTGTAAAATTAAAAAAAAAAAATAGCATATAATTTGGATTCCTTACGAAAAAATACCGAAATGCAAAATCAATTTGGAGCTCAGATGAGGGAGATATCATCAATTTAAAATCAAATATTTTTTAGAAACTTTTATAATGGAAGGAAAATTACAATGTGCATGAGTCAAGAACCTATATGCACTTGAGGTATCAGATGCATACAAATCTTTGAGGAGCAAAGCAGAGGTTAGAGACTTGGCTGTTGAGAGGGAGTGCAAATTACCTCTCAACATGCAGCCTTAGAAGCCGTTTCATAATGTTGTGGACCAGCCACAATTAGAGAAGAAGAGAGGAGACTGAGTGGAATCGTCCACTCAAGAAGAGACCTCAATGAGGGGGGGATTTCAATATAGATGGGAAGAGGGAGAATATTCAACCATACCTCCAGGTGAAAGGTGGGGCGATGTGTAGACATAATCCCAAGTTAATAAATTCGGGTAGGGTCCATTGAGATGGTGTGTCTAATTGATCGAACCTAGCTATGAGGAGTCTGCAATACAATAGTAGCAGGAAGGATTGGTTAGATTGATGCAGTTAGATGTTAGGAAGACATAAATCAGAGTGACATATGTAAGATACTGGAGCACAGATCAAATTTGGAAACAATGCAAAGGGCACGGATGCAGATGTGAGCAGCAGTGCAAAGATTCTAGTAGACAAGTGCAGTAGCTAGAAGCAGTCAGAAGAATCTGATGAAAAATGCATTATAATGATTCAGTTTTCCAGAGGCTATTCAATTTCAAGATTTGCAGGTGAAAACAACACTAGATAAGTGTTGCATGCAAAATTCCAAAGGTATTGGATCGGGATAGATTGAATTCCTTTCTTGTTGAGAGGGAGTGTTGAAATTTGCAACAAGAAATAGTGAAGTTGGAAACCATAAAGGAAAAAAAAAAAGGCACCCATACTGATGAGGAATTTTGATGTACCAGGAGTGAGGAATGTGAGGTGTCTAATTTATTTTTCTCTTAAATAAATTGGAAAATAAATTGTAATTTCATCTCATAACAACTTGGGTCAGTTAACTAAGTCATGATGACTGAGTTAGCTCAAGAAATTAGAGTTGAGGTGATTGAGGTGGATATTGGTGGCCACCCCCCTATTCCACTTGGGCCCTCACCATTGTCTCTTTCAGTTTCCCGGTTTCCTTAATTATAACACAAATTTCTATTTTTGTTAGGTTTTTGGGTCCTGAACTTCCGAAGCAATTTGAGGCCCCAAATGACATTTTTTGGGCATGAAAGGTTTGGCAATTTCATAGAAATCACATTAGTAGTTGCATTCCTTAGATATATCTTTATGATGAGGTATCATGTGTGTCAAACAAACATCATATGACTAAGTTATGACACCATGAAATTAGTTTCCCAACTACCCGCAACGGGGCCCATAAACTCTTGATGTTACATCTCCTCAAGTTAAGGTTTTCTCTTATTTTTCAATAATAAAAAGGCCCTTGAGCCTTATTGTAACACACTTTAGAGGCATGTAGCCACCACATATCTTCTCAGATATAAGCTACCATCGCCTGAGCTAGTTTGTTTTCCATTATGTCTGTAAGCATTTTTCAGTATTTGATATTAATGAAATGAAGTGTTATTCCTACTGTATCTTTGTGTTTATGTTTATTTTTGTATTTTATTGTGTTCTTGCATATTTCTAGATCATGAGGGTCTAAGATGAGGCATGTATATGGTTTCTAATATTTTGGGGGTCCAGTTGTAGTTGATTCATTAGTGGGGTGTAGGTGTGAATTAGTTAATTCAATTAATTGAGTTAAAAACAGTTTAACTAGTTCTAACTGAGTGATAAGCTAGTGAGAGGTCCACTGAATTAAATTAGATTTAATTCATAATGAGTGATCAATAAGATAATTGATAATTCTCTATTAATAGTTGCATGCATGTCAGTTTCAAGGAAGACCCAGTTGAGAGAGAGGTTAAAGGGAACATAGCTATTAGTTGTATTTATACAAAATTTCCCATGTGCAATTATAAAGTCATTGGGATGCCATGATGGATTGCATAATCAAGGAAGGCTGATTTTCATAATTAATAGGGAGCTAATTCCATAGGAATTGTGTGAGCAAGGCAGGCTGAAGGAAGCTTGAGAATTGGCTAAGTACTAGACCAATTTTTCCTAGCTAGTAGGAGACAATTGGTAGAGTGTTGGAGAATCTGATGAGAGATTAAGCATTGTATTGTTTCATGATTCCTTGACTTAATACACAATAGAGATAGAGGGGTTTTGAGAAGTTTTTTTCCCCAAATACATCTTTTTTTTTGAAATTGATAACTTCTTTCTCTTACTTATATGTGATTGTGTGATTGTATTTTGTTTCCACAAATTGTAGGAAGGATTCATTATATTGTTTTAGTACATTATAAGATCAGATTGAATCCCGTTGGTTAATTTTTATACATGAAATAAAAGAGAGGGTTGATATGATCTTGTCTTGCGGTGGTTATAAAGACAAACATAAATGGAGGAGGGCTTGCACTGTAATTTAGAGCTAGAACATAAGTAGACGCAGGCGTAATATTGACTGAGCTAACCCTAGTTTGAGGGTCAACATTGAGATCTGAAGTTCATGTCAAGATTCAGTCAAAGAAATACCCATAAACTTTGGATCCATATGAGCTATGTCGAGTCTCTTATAGAGGCAAGAGTCATGGTTTTTTGAATGGGTGGATAGGGTTTTTTATACAAAAATTAGAAGTACATAAGTATACTACCCTAGTTAGGATAGTTTCCTAACATGTTTAGTTCATAAGGTATGCCCTTAATACTGTGAAAAAATTTCTTAGAAGAAGAGCAGTTGTGACCCTTAGAGTGAGGTTTATTTCTATAATATAGATCGCAGATCTGGAAGACGGTTTGCAGATTCAATATGTGTGGAGATAGCAGATCCAAAGGAGGGTGGAACTTGAGCTGGATATTGAGCATGCAGAAGAAATGTGCCATGTGAAGAATGGATTGACATGCAGAGGAGTTGATTTTGGTGGACTATCCATGGAGTTTTAGACAAAGATCTGAATCGACCTATAAAAAATTATTTAATCGAATGTTAGTGGTTGATTTGTGACCCTACCTCAGTCATCTACAAATTGTTAGAAGGATGATAAGAGGAGTAGTTCATATTTTTTCATAGATTGGAAAAAAAAGATCAAATTGTCAATACACAAGAGCAATGATTTTGAGATGACTCAAACCATTCTTAGGTGGAAGATTTGAAGATCCTTGGATGAAGACAATATTGTGAGCCCTAGATCAGTAAAAAGAATTGACTATGGTTGGTAAGATTGATGGTAGTCCAAGAATAGTTGGAGGGTTGTTATGTGACTGTCAAATAAGAGCCCTAACTCTTATACTTGTGAAGGACTACAATATTGGTAGAAGGGTAGGTGTATAGGGCCTAAGGATGTGTAGACTTTGAAGGACTAAAGTAGCAATAAAGTGGGCCAACCAACTAGCCCTAGTTCACTATATTGTAGAGGATTAATTCAATGAGAAGAAGGGAATCCTCCATAGCCTTAGACCTATATTGGATCTGTATTATGGAAAAAGTGGGAATACTAAAGAGTTGTTCACAAATGGAGTTGTGAACAACTTGTTACCACTCAGACTAGTAGTGGACCTAAAAGGGGTTCCTAAGAGGGAAAATGCTAGGACAAGGGCAACAATGGAGGCTTAGCCATTATCAGCATAGTTAAGGCTCCTTTCTCTTCACATAATTTCACCGATGGGAGGAGTCTTGGTAGGTTAGGAAGTCACTTGTATATTATAGGTCAATGAATAGGTGGGAAGCTACCCTAGAAACCCTTTTAAGCAAGGGACTTGATCTTCTAGGGAGAGAGGAGGGGGATTGAAGGGTTGAGGGAGAATAATAAGACTTATGAAGGAATTTCTCAATCCCTAAAATCCTTTAGGAACTTGGATTCCCAAATGGTCCTTGATGAAAGGCCTTTGACACCAAATGGGACCACATGGGGCCAAGCGGACCCAGCCCAGGTTCGGGGATGGAATTTAGAAACCAATGATCTTCCTGTCATGGAAAATCTTAGGGGGAAGGATCAGGAAATATTTTTTACTTCAATGGGTCAAATTGATCCTACTAGGTTCTAGCCTTGGGAACACTTATGCAAAACTTGATCCTAGAGCTAGGGCTTGAGGTATCCAGAGATTCCATCGTCG